>CM057339.1:224946498-226166498 GCA_030015575.1 Agapanthus africanus | reverse complement strand
CTCGGTACCAAACAAGCACAGCTAAGGAATCGTGCACTCAAAGGAACATGTCATCGACGAGTTTCCAACATTCACTCTCGAGCGGGGAGCGAGTTCAAGACCAAAGAAAATAAAGCCAGAGCATCTCTTCCTTTTCGCCTTGCCTCGAGGGCTTACGGGTCCGTGGGCACAATTTTTCGAGGCTCGTATTCAGATACTCCACCTGAAGAAGAGGTGGAAAAAGGCTATACCATAAACAAAAGTCAGAAATAAGAATAGAAAGAACCATAGGCAGAAGAACAAAGGAACTGTACATTCAGTGTTGTGTAATAAACAAAAGACAAATATAGTCCTATCCAAGCTTGTTAGGATCAAAGACGTTGGGATTAGATTAACAGACTATGGATGGGGCAAGACGTCGAGAAAAGTCTCTGTTATCTGGCTCCTTCCACGCAAGACGACTAGGATAAAATGGTTTACAATAATACTAAGAAAGAAGAAGATCGAGACCATTCTTTTTGAGACAAAAAAGCTTGACTTCTATCGGGTCAGTGTCGAGGGAGAGTACACCAACTAGTTGGCTATGTAAAAAGAGAGTGGGCTAAAGGTTCATTTTCTGACCTAGAATCACGAAGATGTCGACTTAGCTCTATGCCATACGATCTCAGGATTGCTTCGATTCCTTGACGTTATGTGGGAGAACCCAACCAAGCAATCAGTGGTTCATCAGAGGATGAAATTTGAGAGAAAAAGCAAGGAGAGTAGGACCTACCCTTCCGTTCGCTGAATCTGACCTTCGTCCAAGAGTTCGGGCTTCTACGCAAGGAATGTGCTTTCTGACATCGAGTTTCAGCTATGCCGAGAGATCACTACTTTGATACGATCGGTTCCATTGGTCATTCTTCAGGAGAAGTCCCGAAACTTAACTAGTCTATTGATAGGATCATTGCTAACCCATTGGCTTCATTGAGATCGGATAGCGCATAAGAGGGAATTTCATGAATGAGAAGATTCTCTTTCTACACTCTAGACATATCATGTGCCTCTTCCTTCCCTTTCTTTCACTTCACCTTATCGGCTTGGCGGGCTATCTCGTCTCGGCAAAGCGTAGGAACACCAAATACAGGGGCATATACTTAATAGTACAGGACGGGCGAGCTGCTAATCTAATACAGGTCCCTGACGACAGTGACTAAGGTGGATGCTAGGCCACCAGATGGTAAAGTCGTCAAGCAATCGAACTATTTCCATGTCAACAGGAGCCGATCCACTTTCCCTTTCTCGAGTTTGTTAATCGAAGGGAAGTCCATGAATCCGGGCTGATCAGTCGGCGAGTTCATGCCAGGATAAGGAGCAAGACGATGAATATCCGTGCGAGGACTAAGCAGACATAGCTAACGGTCGTGAGCTATAGGCAGGAATAAGGCGATGCAATCGTCTAGCCCTTCTATCGTCCAATCGGCAAAGAGAGTCAGGAGGAGGGCTTTGTGCTGGAAATGAGTTGTCCCGGTAGTAGTGGAATAGCCCGATTGCCTAGCCCTAGCGGAAGCAAGCTTTGTATATCGCAATTATCGGCAGATGACATCGATCACACATTGGCAGTCTACAAACCAGCAAGAAAATGGATTATATGCAAGGATTTGAAATATAGCACGCTTAATTCAAACCAATTGAGCGCTAGCGCAAGTTTCTAAGGTTTCTTGCTGGCATTTCTCATTTCCCTAGGAGTCGATTTGCAGAAAAATCTTATTTCATTTAGCAAGCAAGGGATGAGCGCGCTAGCGCGAAAGCCGTTGCGCACTAGCGCAAGTTTATATATAAGGTTTCTTGCTGCAAAAGTCATAGAAAACAGAAGTTTCCACTGCCCTCCTTGAGGAAAGTCTTCTTAGTTTTCGTATAAGGGCAAGTCTTTCTTTACCATTGAGAAAAAAGACTCTTTGCTATCGAAACGGAGAAGAGCATCCGATGTGGATGGTTGACTTCGATGGTGCCGTCAACAAGCACGGGACCTAGAATCTCCGCAGGGATTCCATCGCCTCAGTACACTTTGATTAACAACATGGTTGAAGCTTGCATCTTGGGATTAAAAACGTCGGGACTACTTGACTCCAAGTATTTGGTCCTCATCATAAGCCAAATCAAAGGAAGACGCGAGCTCATTCCCTATTTCGAGTATCTTGAGAAGCTCACGGAGAATTTTGAAGCGCTGCTAAGTCTTACCTGTCCAAAAACTCTTATTCCAATGCCACTGACGCATCATGGATGAAAGTCTCAGAAGGGGCCGTGGAAGTCAGTGAAGAGCCAGCATATTGTCTTCAAATTGTGCCCGCCATCTCTTGTGGCATGCCTTAGAGAATAGGTCTGGCATTTCTCAACTGAGTTACGATTTTCGAAGACTCTTATAGAAAGGCCCTGCTATCGCGAAGTCGTTTTTTTCTGAGTGAAGGAAGAATAGCAACAAGGGGCTTGCGGTGGTCTTTGCAGCCGATCAAGAGAATGGATCCGGGAATTTTGTCAAAATCCTATCCTAGACTTCGACAGTTGTGATCGCGCTTTGAGGAATGTTCCTGGAATACCATCTTTAAGAGAGAAAGTTCCTTGCCGAAAGCAATCCAAGGCTCTCAGGCAGAAGAGGAATCGGATATTCTTCTTATTGCCGTCCTTTTTGGAGTACGGGGGACCACCTCAGATGGGAGGGATTCCCTGTAAGATTCGCCTTCGGGACCTTCGCGAATGATCCTCCGCTCTCAGTTTACTTTGTCTTAGTTGTTTAAGAATAACTTTCAGTATCCGTTCACTCGTGAAGGCTCCTTTGCTCACTCTTAGTTTCATCGTCTTAGTGGTTTTGTTCAACAACTCGAACCTGTAAGGAAGGGAAGCTCTGTATACTTATGAGCGTTGTTACCACTTAGGTAAGGTTAGTCAATTTCTCTTTTCACTACTAGCTCACACTAAGGGGCTTCGCTCCATTCTTGAGGAACTCCGCAACGTTCCAGGGATGGATTTACCGTTCACTACAGTAAGAAGTGCTTGTCGATATCTCCGTTCGCTCGCAAAGGGATCTCCGCTCTCTCACTCAGTTTACTTACTGAAAGTGTCGGTTGTTCTTGAAAAAGAAAACTACTCGATTAAAGCTCAACTCTCCAACCAAGGATGGGAGATTAATGGCGTTACATGCAAAGGTTATTTGCACTTACTGAGAGGAAGAGTGCTCACTCACGGGTCACAAATGAGATCAAGAGAAGACAAACTACTAACAGAGCACCTCAACCCATGGCATATGACTTTCTTTCCCAAGCATACCGCATTCCATGCACGTGAGGAGTCCCTTTTGGGTCCCAAACAGAAGACGGACTTAAACGGAATCATTCGAGACCATAGATACCCCCGATTAGTATATAACTTCATCGGCTCTTTACCTCATGCAAGGGTCGAAATTTCCTCACACCGAGGTCCTTTGTCTCACAGAGTGGTTACATCCGAAGAAATATAAGTAGAACTGATCTCTCTCAACTCTACCATATTTATTGAGGGAAGTTAGAGAAAATAAGGCTGGTTCTCATGGCTCTCATTGGCCAACCAGTCTGGACCCTGCTTTCCTTCTCTGCAAATGTGTGATATCTTGACTTCAGTAAGTTCCTGAATCATAAGGCGTGAATCCATAAAGATGCAATCCATAGCCGATCTTTTACGCCGTAAAAGAGCATTGATGACGAGCATAGATAGAGTCTCCTTCAATCCAAAGCTTGGCATTGATAGATAGCGCAACGCCCAGAGACCACGAGTCTCAACTTCAGTCACACCATGGCCATGGAAAGAAACTTCCCCTGCAGCATCAAGTCTGAATATGTCTTTTCTAGTCGTGAAATCGGTCAAATGACCAGTCGACGTTTCATTTCATCCAACCGGTAGGGACTACTTAACCAACTTAGGCTCATAAGGCTGGCTATATACTGATTTGAAAGCCCAGCTCGCCCATAACCGCTCGTCTGCATGTGAAATTTGATCATCCTCACCAGGTGAGAACATCTCCACAGTCTTTGCAACCTCCGTAACATTGTCTTCTACCCCATTGAAGATGAATCTCTTCCTGCTTTTATACAGCAACCAACTAGCATAGGTAATAAAACCTTGCCGGAACTCTTTGAGCGTCGACCTCACCCGATAGAATCTTCCACCATTCAGATAGGTTGCATCTAAAGTTCCAGCCTCTCCCAAACACACGCCTTTAGTTTTCTTGAGAGAACGGGCAGCTGTAAAGAAGATGAGCCAAGTCCTCCACCTGACCATTACATCTTGGACAAAGCACACAAACATTGTGATCTTTCTATCCGCTGTTTGCACTCCCTAATCTTCCATATCCACATTCTAAGGAGTGGTCTTTTGCCTCCAAATCCAGTTCCACCCTATCCTTACATCTGGATTAGACTCTGGCTAGTCTTTGCTTATTAAGAAAGAAGATCAGGCTCTGACGGAGAGCTTAGAAAAATGCATTTTCCATTCCAGTAGAGTTTATCTTGAACATCACCTCGAGGATGGCTCTGACCTGCTGCTGAACTTATTCAAAAAAGAGATTTGTAATCCTAATAACATCCCACTACTTGTGCTCATTCAAAAGATCTGCTACTAAAGTAGTGTGGTCACAGGCTTCCGTCTTTACCGTAGTTGCACTATGACTAAGAAGAGAAGAGTAGTAGTAGTGAGCCAAGGGTCTATAAGCACTCTAATCTTTGAGCTATTGCCTACTGCCCGCCTCGTACTACCTCCGCACCTTTGCAAACCGAACGCCAAGCCCAAGAGCATCCTGGTCACGTCTCTTATAAAAGTTCCAAATTGAGGGATTGTCTCCCTATCCTTCTGACGAACTACTTGAGCCAAAACACTGTCTTGACACTGCATAGCCCGAACCAGATCTTTGCTCATGAAAGCCGTGTGCAGGGGGGGCGTCTCATTCCTAGTCAACCAATCTTTCTGCCAGTACAAACTTGATTTCAGCCAGCTCCTTCCAACACCATCCTTACCCCATAATCAAGCTCGGAAATCACCTTCAAGCTTATTTAGCACAGAAGCCCGCCCACTAGATAGCATGTAAACCCACCAGTGACTGAAGCACAGATCTAAGGAGGGTGACAAAGGACAGAGACGCAAGCGCCTCCATCCTTCTTCCTCACTCTATCAAGTACAGGATTCAAGTAGTTCACCGGGATCCTTTTCCCATCCAGAAGAAGGCCTGGATCTTTCATGGGCAACTTCCTCTCCCGGACCTACCCCCAACCCAGAGTAGCTAGGTGCGGAAGTAAAATCAATCCTTGTTCATACATGGGTTTCTCTGGTACGAAATAAGCCACTTCAAATAGGTTCATTGCTCCGGCCCAGAATACGATTAATCCGGCATGGGCTACGTGAGCCCCAAGTAGTTTACTAGACAAATTGATAAGTCTGGCATTCCCGGCCCACCAAACGAAACTGGTGGTTTCTTGGTCACGACCAGTTAAAGCTAAAGTACCATTAAAGAGTGTTTCCACGGGGCCTCAGGGAATATAAGGTTTTCATGAGGCTGATCCTGAGCCGCCATCCAAGCACGAATACCTTCGTTTAATAGAATGTTTTTGGTGTAGAAAGTCTCAAATTCACGATCTTCCGCTGCGCGGATTTCTTGGGACACAAAGTCATAGGTACGTAGGTTCAAAGCTAGACCGACTACCCCAATAGAACTCATCCATAAACCGGTTACTGGTACAAATAACATAAAGAAATGTAACCAACGCTTATTGGAAAATGCAACCCCAAAGATTTGGGACCAAAAGCGGTTAGCGGTGACCATTGAATAAGTCTCTTCGGCTTGAGTTGGGTTAAAAGCACGGAATGTATTTACCCCATCACCATCTTCGAATAAAGTATTTTCTACGGTAGCACCATGAATAGCGCATAGCAGAGCAACGCCTAATACTCCGGCAACTCCCATCATATGAAATGGGTTCAACGTCCAATTATGAAACCCTTGGAAGAAGAGGATGAATCGAAATATAGCCGCTACATCAAAACTGGGCGCAAAGAACCAACCCGATTGACCCAGTGGATAAATCATGAATACAAAAACAAAAACAGCAATTGGACCAGAGAATGCGATTGCATTATAAGGTCGCAGTTGAACAGATCGAGCAAGTTCGAATTGGCGTAACATGAAACCTATTAGTCCGAAAGCACCATGGAGAGCAACAAAAGTTCACAGCCTTCCTAATTGACACCAACGAGTAAAATCTTATATATAGGTCATTCGGAAAGGGCTCCGTATAGTTCTATTTTAGGGCGTAACGTTGTAGTTGTTCCCTAGATTGACCGAGAAAAACGACGTTCCAGAGGCATCTTCCATTCATTTGGATTTTGGTTTTTCCGCACCATATTGAGATATGCCTCTTCTTCGATCCGGAATTCCCAGCAAATCCTTGACTCCTCGAATACAATGGGATTTCACACCTGGCGAATCTTTCACTCTACCTCCTCTGACCAAGACTATAGGATGTTCCTGCGAATTATGACCTTCGCCCGGAATGTGCAAATATATCATGTCGATTGCTCAAGCGTACTTTGGCTATCTTACGTAGAGCTGAATTTGGTTTTTTCGGTGTTCTCGTCAGAACACGCGGGCATACTCCTTGCTTCTGGGGACTGATTCGAAGCTCGAGTACGGTCTGTGCGCCGTTTCTTTTCTCTACCATGACGAAGAAATTGATTGAATGTAGGCATCCATCTTTCCTATGTCCTTCCCTCTTTTGCCCTATCACTAGTGGTTACTTTCGATCCGAAGCACCCCTTTTCCATTCATAGAGAGATCCAATCGTCAAAATCAATAAAAAGGCCATCATGGACCAAGATCCAAACGGATCAATCTTGTTGGGAGGTACTGCCCAAGGAGAAGAAAAGGTGACTTCCGGATCAGGGATAATAAATAAAATAGGAACCGGAAAAAATCGTATATCGAAACGACTTCTGGCATCACCGGAGGGATCGGAACCACATTTGTGGGCCGGCAACTTTTCTGGATAGGTCGAACTATTGGAAGCAAATGGAAAAGGAACACCGAGTGGGATCAAAGAAACTAGCGAACTCATCACTAAATAGATACAAATAGGTGAAAATTCTGACATCACCAAAGCTCACTTCGTTCTCTCGCTTTGCTCGCGGCGCTCCTTGCTCGCGGAGCGGCATACCGAAAAAATGCACTCCCCCCTCCTCTCCTATCCTTGGGTTGATTGGCACAACTTTTAATCATCCCCTCTCCATATTATTTTGTGGAGATCAAAAAGATGTTCGGGATTGCTGCATTTGAACGCAATGTGGTTACCGTGATTCAAGTATTTGGTAATGAGGTATCGCAGGTGCTGTAGTAGCTCTTTGTGAAACGAAGTACTACTGCGGTTCAAGGCGAACTCCTTATCCAGTATGACATCTAGTTTAACCTTTCTTATCGGGCCTTGGTTTTAAGAGGTTCTTTGAATGTTCTTAGCAGTGTTCTGGTTTATGATTGACAGCTTCATTCCGAACATTTAGAATCGCTGTTCTATACTAAGGAGGATTTCCGTCAGAGTGTCCACTTTTGACTCCAGGACCCTGAGCTGATAGTCCTTTCGCAGAAAAGTGATGCTTCAATGTGTCTTCAGGTGGGCTACTTATGAATATAAAAAGTTTCTGAAGGACCTCCTCGGGGAAGTATTCTTGGAAGGTGACTTACTAAGGCCCTTTTTTTCTGGACATAGGAATCTATGTATTCTTCCAAGGCGAATTTCTTATGCTTTAGTTGAGCAGGTTCAACAGGAACGGATTTTCTACCCGCACACCCGAGGGGAAGTGGAATAACCTGAGGGGTTACAAGCCTTCCTGATTGCCATCAAGCCTTGCATGATCAATCCAAACTCATTTTCCAAGAGCTGAAGTGAAGTCGGGCATCGTTTGTCTTGGAAAGGAATTTCTCCAAAGTATCCCAACTTGGTCCTCACGGATGTGCTCTAAGAATTCTTTCTCAATTGTTGTCTTCAAGACATACATTGCCTTGCCAGCTTTGATACTCCATCGGGCTAACCCTGCAGCATCATTATCTCCGGGTTTGTTGGTCTCACTCCCACCAATTACATCCCCAAATCTTTACCTTGTAGGTCAGATTTGATGCATGACTTCCAGTAATCATAATTATGATGGTTGAACCGCTCCATTTCTGTAACTGCATTAGCAAGATCTGCCATCGTGATTGATGTGATCGCACCTCGATTCGATCCCTATCCCAAGAAGGTCAGTCCCGGACTGATCGGCTTAACAGACTCTGACTGCTCGGTCTTTGACGATGCTCAAATTAGTGTCCGCACGAAGACCATCTTTGATAGGCCAATAGTGGGTTGGGCTCAACTTCTGATTTGATCTGCATGGATCGCTTCGCTTGGCCGTCTCGGATTGGCTTGCTTGCCTAAGACTGGTTAGCTGACCTACTGGACTCGCCTTCGGGTAGGGAAGTCACAGGGCTAGAGGGAATAGAAGACAGGTATTTGCTATTGGGCTTATCAGTTCCCGGGCTCGGCTCGCTACTGGTACTGGCTTGGGTTACCTGACTACCAATAGGATAGCACCAGAACAGCTCCTTCCCCTAAAAGGAAAGAGGAATGTAATGCGGTTAACCACTTTCTAATAGGACAGGAAGAACTGAAAGATACTCTTTTTGAAGACCCAGAAAAATAGGTTAAACTATGATAATTGGATCGTACTTTCGGTCGGTCTTTATTAGCTCCAGCGGATTCGGCAAATGGCCTTGAATTGAAGGACTTGCAGACAAAACTAAAACAATGGCTTACTTTCTTACGTGAGGGGCAAGTTTGATAGAGTAAGCTGCCCTTACTGGGCTTGGGCTTTGGCTATTAACCCCGGTCTTGACTTCTTATAAAGATGAGGTGATCGGAACACAGGACCAACGGCCATAGAAAAGCGGAAAAGCTCTTTTCGCTCCTAGCAGGCACTGGCACTAATGGATCATCAACAATTCCTTAGAAGGCAGTGGGTGAGATCGGTTAAATAAATCGACTTCGAAGGTTCATCTCCAACTTTAGCAATATAATCGGGAGAATCTGGCTATGGATCCATGGAAGCCCTATCACTTCGAGTTAGTGGAAGGCGGAGTGGGGTTAGACGCCGTTACATCGCCCTAATAGGGGTATTTGCTTCCTTTTTAGTGGGATTAGATCTGGGATAAGCCAAGTAACTAGAACTCAGGATTGGGATGGACTCTAAATAGAGCGGAAGGGGATGACTCAGCAGCTGGACTTGAGACGCCACTAACAAAACGAGAATGAGCACCTAAAATGAAAGATCGTACAGTCACTACAAGAATGGGGCGATGGCAGCTACTTCCTGTTTACGAGGAGTTGAGATCGACGGCTGTCACATCGAATGTTCCCGCATATGACCTTAGCCTTGGTGGAATGTAAGCCAAACTACTTGCTTATGCTTCTGTAGAATTTGATCCAACGACTAGGCTTCGTGCGCCGCGCCCATAATGAACCAATTGACACTTACTACTGCCGACCTGGCAAAGAAAAGAATTGACTCAATCTGATCATTCAAATAATTAAGGCGCTAGTGTATAGTCAAAGGAATGAAAGCAGATCAATCCCGTCCTAGAGTTTGAGAAAAAGCATAGACCAAAGTGAAAGTGCCTTCCCTTTTTAGTAAAGAGTCGATCCCCTATAAACAAAGATGATTGCCCCTCGCCCTAGCAGGATAGCCACACATTCGGATTCTTTTTCAGAATTCGTCTCGGTTCGAATCCGGCAAATCGCCCTTATAGATCGAAGAGTCGAGGTTGAAGTTCGCTATGCTCACTCGTGGAGTAGCGACTCTTCCTCAACAGGGGATGAAGAGAAGGGCTTTGTTTTTCAAATACGCTCTTTGGCTCTTGTGCTAGAATCGGTATACGAATAAGCTCTTTTAATAATAGGTTATTTTCAAAAAGGGTAAATACCTTACTGGCCTGGCTTTTGCAAAAGTTGGAGAATAAGCATCCCTTGAAGGAGTTCTTGTCGCAAGTGAATCAGAATAGCTTTGAGGGAGAAGGAATCCCTAGCTATTGAATCCGGGTTAGCTATACATGGTGAAGTGAAAGATCTTTCACTATAGTTGTACAAGTGCGGCAGTAAAGGCCACTATGCCGTCGTCAGCCCTCTACCCATAATTTGAACCTTTGTGAAGAACACTGAAGAGCATCGAGATTCAGAGCCTGAACCAGACCCGGAAAATCACCAAGATGACAATCAAGACTTCGATGTCTATGTCAGCAACTCTTCTCAAGTCATTTGGCCAATGCTCATTGCGCCTAGAGTTGAGGAGAAGGAAGACTGGAAGCGGACCAGTATCTTCTGTTCTCAAGTAGCCTGCTGTGGCAAGAAGTGTTACCTCATTATTGATGGAGGCAGCAGCATGAACGTGGCATCACAACACTTGGTGGACAAGTTAGGGCTCAAGCTTGTGAAGAGCATCCAAAGCCATACAATGTCAATTGGATTGATGATAACACACCAAGTGGGAGCACAATATTATTGTACTTTTCACTCGTGGAGAAGCAACTCAATAAAGAGTGGAGTTAGCGGTCTTCGATGAACAGAGGCGGGCTAGTAACATAGGTTGGTCTTCGATTCCGAAGTGAGAATAGCTCTAGTCCGAGAGCTATGAGTTGAAAAGTGAAGTATGGGCGTGGACTTCCTCTTTTCTTTAACCACAATCTCACTAACACTCGCATAGCGCGCAGAGAACAGAGAAGACCACCAATTCGTAATCATTTACTTGCCTTGCCTGCGTTAGGAGAGCGAAGCAAAGGGAGGAACCAACCAGGAGTCTCGTTGCTAATGTTCCTACGCAAAGCAAGGGTAAGACTTACCATTTGATCCCTCGCTTAGTAAAAAATGGGAAGAAAATAGAGATTACCCCTGGGAGAGGTGGCTGAGTGGTTGATAGCTCCGGTCTTGAAAACCGGTATAGTTCCGATAACTATCGAGGGTTCGAATCCCTCTCTCTCCATTTTCTTGCTGACAAAAGAACTTAATTTTAGATGACAATTGGTCCTCTTAACTGATCGAACTCAAGCGACCCCAGAGGTATGTTGTGAAAGATTTGCTACTCTTTCGACCATTCATATCTTTCAGTATCCGTTACTCAAAGCATAAGGTGGTTTTTACTTGCTTACTTTAAAGAGTCATGTCCTGCCTATGAGTTGGGGTTGACAGCTTCGGGAGTGATGAACAAGGCTGTGCTCTGTTGGATTACAGGAGAAAGATCCCATCTTAACAATCTAATCTGATCAGGGAAAGCCTAGTTTCTAAAGACCCTACCCCTTACCTTATACAGGTACAGGCTATGGAAAAAGCAATGGATGACTAGCTATAAAGCAAGTCAAGCAATAGCCATAGTGCGTTAGAACAAGCAAACAAGTAGACTAGCTAGAATAGAAAAGCGCGTTAGCTATGGAACACGCCAGACCAGAAGGTGAGGAGCCTTTGCTTTCTCGCTGCGAATCTTTCAGACGAGAGAACTCGCTAGGAGAAGTCCGATGGAAGAGGTTCTTCTCCCATTTTTGCTCTCGTGGCACTATATCTCGCAAGTTCCAACCTTCCTGGATATAGGCATTATTCTATGCAGAGAAAGATTTCTTTCGATCCAAGTCTTTCACGGCAAGCTAAGCAAAACCATTAGGGAACAAACGTTCATTTTTAATGTTCTTCTCGAGGACGAGACTCTAGGCTTCTAGAGGAATTTCCCTCGTGAACGAAGTCCCGAGCGAATAGTGCCTTATTAGTTAGTCAAGGGCGGGAAGAAATTAGCCAAGCAAAGGAAAATAAAAAATACGCATGATCGATGAAGCAAACAACGGATACCAGAAGAGCGGCATCCGTTTTCCACAGGACAGTTGCCAGAGACCAATTCTCCATAGAGGACAGAAGACAGGGCCAGACGAGATATTGAAAGGCTTGAATTGAGATCGGGAAAGAAAGAATAACCCGAAACCCACTGTCGATTGTAGTACTTGATTCGCTCTAGCTTGAGATCCGCTACTATACTCTGTCTACTGAACTGCCTGTACTACCCACGCCTTGTCTTGTCTCTTTCCTACTACTGAGATGCTACTACCAATGCTACTTCACTCACAGCTTTGCACTGATTTGCTCTCTCTTGGTTAGCTATTCCTTGAGTTGAACAATTCCTTTCCTTAATCATTCCTGTAATTCCCTTTTGATTAAGGACTCCAGATGCGTGCAAAAGCATGGACTATAGGGTATGCTTTTGGTATCCTCCTAGCGAATTAATCTATTGATTTTCCCACATTATCTAATGTCTCGTCCAGAGGATTGAAACTCCTGGATGTGCTCTTTTTTTCATGATGTGGTCCGTATGGCCGGCTGGTATAACGCTGACTTGTGATTGATGTCAAGACAACACCTTTGTCAAGATGATCTTTACAGGGTGTACTTATTGTTATGTCTCTAAGCATTGCTTAGAAATCATTATTGGATTTATGAGAAGTCAGTACAGACTATCTTCGGATTCCATATTTGAACAACTAAAGTCGGGCACTGAAGCCATGAATCTTGACTGTATCTTTCCCCTGTTACATGAATCAAATGTTTCATTTCATCCGGGAAAAGCCATCTCTTTCTCAACAATGTCTTTGTCATTTGATCCAATAGCCTTCTGTTAGATAGGAAGAGATTTGATAAATACTGATAACTCTCGGATAGAGTATTAGAATGAAAAGATCCATTAGATAATGAACTATTGGTTCTAAGCCATCTCTGACGATGAATCAACAATTCGAAGTGCTTTTCTTGCGTATTCTTTCTGAGCCAGCGTTTATATATAGATGTAGGAGGATTTGTTTGGGAAGTAATAAGCCCTTTTGACATCTCTTCATCTGCAAAGAATTCTTGACGTGAAAACCTTTCTTATTTGACTTTGACAAAGGGCTGCTCTTTGAATAGGAAAAAGAATGGATCCGCAGGGTCCCAAATGAATTGGCTTATTCAAAAAAAGCCTTGTTCTTTGGAAGATCTATCTTGTGTCTGGTACTGCATGGTTCCACTCTGCAAGAACTTCGAATCATTCTTTTGAAGCTCATCCTTTTTCTGATAAATGATCCGCTTGCCCCGAAATGACCCGGCTCAATAGGGAAATCCCAATTCAGTGGGCCTTTCGATACAATCCAATAGATTGCTACAAGGGCTCCATATTCTAGGAGCCCAAACTATGTGATTGAATAAATCCTCCTCTATCTGTTGCTGGTCGAGGTCCCTTCTTCAAACTCCGATTCATATTTTTCATAGAAAAATCAATCCATCAAGTCAACGATAGAAAAAGATTCATTTTTCATCATATCTAATGGATTCCTTGGTTCGGTATGATTCAATAGAAGTAATGTCACTCGATTATTATCAAACGGACTGCAATCTTTTTCTATCCGTTAGGATCCTGCCAGAGCGCCTTCTACTTCTAATAGGCCATGAACTAGATCAGAATCATTCTCAACGAATCCATAAGATAAGAAGTGATCCCCTTTTTTCACCGGATCCGGGTGAAGACCAAAGATCTTGAGCGAACGATCTTGGCAGAACAACTCAAAAGATAAAGAAGTATCGTTAATTTCTTCATGCTTGTTCCAAGAATGGTGTCCACGGTACCATTTGTACAAATAAGAATCTCCTTGCATGATTTCTTCTTCATATAGATAGATATAGGATCTATGGGACAATTATTTAGAAGTACATTTTGTGCAACATCCCTTCCTATCTGATAGAAAAGGACTCCATGATCCTGAACCGATCTTACCTGGGATTGCAAATCCCAAGTTTGTCTATGAAGAGCTGATCTAATTGTATTAGTTTCTATAATTGAATTTTTCTGTGTAATACTAATTTGATAGGGCCTCATTGAGAAAAGTGCGGGGATTGGGTCGAGTCTCCGCTTTCTGCTTTCTTTCTACAAACGACCACTGTTGAACAAGAGAAAGGAGGTTGAGCTCCGCTGTGAGATGATATGGATTCGGTGGTTAGGGAGTCAAAAAGTGAATTGGAAGCTAGCTTTGCATTCTATCCATCCTCCAGTGGAATGTGTGGGAGGCGACTCTTTTCCTTTCCCACGCTTCTCAGTCCAGTCCAACGACAAATAATTGATGGGAGGGTCTTCTTCCTACGGCCTTACTTGGATTCGCTTTTCGTACCTTCTATCCCCAACATCTTCTCCCGTCTTATCGTGGAAACTCTTTGTCGGAACGAGTCAAACTCAAACGGAGCTATTACTATAGAAAATCGAGATAAATAGTTCTCGAACTGACATCAACCGTTCTTGATCAGCCAACTCCACATCTCGCTGAGTAACAGGTCCATCCGAGTAAAAAACACGAGATGACTGATTCGCTCGAAGAATGGACAGAGGCAGAATAAGAGCTAACTTCATTGCTCAAGCTTGATTCAAACCGGCACTTGTTGGCTCGAAAGCCGGAACAACCCTTCCTCAATTGGCAGTTTCGAGGTAAGAGTTGATTATCAAGCCGCTTCCCCTGTAGTTGTCAGCTCGTTCTTGACAAATTCGATCGGGTCTTCATAATCTGGAGTAAAAGGATTCGAACCTTTGCATGCCGGTACCAAAAACCGATGCCTTACCACTTGGCTATACTCCATACAGTCGGTCCTTGGGGGGGGCCCGGTCGAGTGGTTCGTCGCTCGACCGTAAGGGTTTTGGGAGAAGCAGGGCTCGAAGAAAAAAAACGACCCGTGTAGTTGTCTCTATGAGGGCATATAGCAAGTAAGCAGCAAGCCCTTTAGGACCGACTACAACAAGCTCGGAACTCTAATCTAATAGAAACAAACGGTAAGCTCTCTGCTCTATTTTCTTGCAATGCCTTGCCTATCAAAGTAGGCGAACGCGCATCCGTTTTCTTGCTCCTCTTGCCTTTGTTACGCGACACGCCAACAAAGAACCTTGGCCCTCTCGCTTAAAGGGATATATTCGGTCGGAACCGAAGTCGTGTTGCTTTAGAGTCTATAGGTTCTCGAACCTTCTCTCATGGATTCTCTGAATTTCTCACCAAGCCAGCAATCTGTTCTTATCCCTTGGCTTGGTGTCAAAGGGCAAGTTCATGTCTTTTGTCTTGCCCAAAAACAGTCTATTATTAGAGAAAGACTCTCCCGCGGCAAGGCAGTCCAACTGCTTTCTTTATCTCGCTTGCCGCGTCTATCTTTGGTGCCCCGGGGGTTAGACCGCTTGGGTTAGATTCCTTTTTCTAGTTGAAGATGCAGTCAACCTTCTTCTCCCATTATTATCGTAAATCCTTTCTTTGCTTTTTTTCCTTCTCTCTTCCAGTTATCTCTTTATTTGAGAGGGGTGGATAAGACCACTCTATCGACGAACAAGAAAAAATGCACTTTCAAATGGTTTAAGATTGGAAGCAACCAGCTATCTATCGATAGGCGAGAACAGACTGCTATTGGCTGCTTCGCCTATCTATTCTATTATGTATGGCCGGCTTGGAGACATCAGAGGAAGACCATCATCTCTATCCGGGTACGATCAACGCTTCATTCATTTATTGAACCTTGGGGATAACCATTAGATTAGCATTGAGACCAATCACCACACCACCTCTATTATACATACGACATTACACGACACGAGAGTGCATGGTCAACACACACCTACAGCGCCTACGTTCCGCTTGCAGCCAATACAACCACAACCTCACTTGCACGATATTAAACAACCGAAGCTACTGGTAGGAAGGGGGACAACATCCTTCTATAATAGTTAGCAGTACTGAACAAACGAGTCATCGGTCCGGGGAAAGAAAAGGAATTCGCTTCACTCGCTAGGCCTTTGGAACTTTCTTCTTTTCATGCTGAAGACGGCATTCTATTCATTTTTTTTATATAAATAATACATAAAAACTCTTATTCTATTAGAAAGACAAATAAACTCTCTCGGAGGATCTCAATACTCCCATTGAGGCGCTACTTAACCCTCCGGTTGTGCCACTGGTGACTAAGCATACAAATAAATTATATCATTGTCAGAATAACAGCGCAGTCTTCCGGCCTTACGACCCGGTGCTCTCTTGTGAAGAGCCAACTTGACGTAGGGAGGTTCAGGTTTTTGGAATGCATTGCCCCAGAGAAAACGGAAGGCAACAAGGGAATGTGGGGCTGGCTTTCATCCAAAGTCGTCAATTCGATCCGACGTCCTTGCTCCTGTTTTGGTTCCACTACCCTTGTCTAAAGCTCCGATAAGACGATCGATCCGGCTCTTCATTGCCTTTCTCCAAGTCAAGCGGTCCTCTCAATCCTTTTTTGAATGAGTGACCGGAAGAAGCACCAGTGTTTGGTTAAGCAGGCCAAGGAGTCAATCGGGTCATACTAGTCGTCAAGACGCAAATCCTGGTTTTTCCCAGGCTCTTTATTGGCCGCACCTCGCTAGCAAGCCTTTGTGGCTTTCGAGCTCTCTAAGTCGAAGCCATACATAGCAAGACTTGTGAAAGGGATTCCCAAATCCATCCACAATTGAGGGATGTCACCAGGGGTTTCACCGCCTTTGCTCTTCTTCTCTCATTCACCCTTCCTTTGCTCTTCTTCTCTCATTCACCCTTCAGTGGGGGTGCAGCCGGGTCGGAGTCGTAGGCCAATCATCTCTTTTGTCAATGAGTAGTTGTACGGGGTCTACCCGTCGACAAGATCCCTCTGCTCAGCGAAGGGCCCCCTACTCCTACGCCTAACAGGAAGGTATCGGTCAAGCAAACCGAGGATGATCTGTCAAATGACCAGAAGGAGGCGATGGAATTCAAACATTCACCAGCACCAACCTTTCCCCAAAACGCACCAAAGCTCTTGGGCAGAAACGACTCCTATTCCATAATATCCAGATCAGAGAGAAAGTCAATCAGGAGCCCTCTTCTTGGGATAGGAAGGGAAAGAGAAGATTTCGATGAATCATCAAGCCCTTTGTCTTTGGTTTTTGCTATGGTAGGTTCCGCGCAGGAATGAGCACCCATAATTCAAACTTCTTAAGGTAGCAAAGAAAAGGGAGTTGAACCCTATCCCCATTGTGCTATGATTTGGTTTCCAATATGTATGCCATTGTCTAGAGGCTCCTCCTCTGCTGACAAGGGCGCTTCAAGCTCATCGAGATACGTTGACACTTGACCCGCAGGGGACAGCCGGCGGAAAAAAGGGGCTTTGGTGGATTATCCCAAGTTCCATCTTCCCATAGAAGGCGCTCAGACTCCAATGTCTCTCTTTTCCGAGCGAGAGTCAGCTATCCAATGAAGAAAAGAATGAATTCACTCTAGTCTTTCATCGGTCAACAGAAGCTTTTTCAGAGCACATATATGGGCTTTCATGAAAAAGCCGATAGTAGTGTCAAGTAGTTCAATCAGACCAGTCAGCCAAGCAAGTCATAGTTAGGGCAGTCAGAATGGGTAGGGAAGCAAAACAGTCAGCAAGCGGTAGTATTGAAGTTTAGTCAGTCAGGAGAGTGCTGCTCCCTTTCTTTCCCTCACTCCGTTCGTTAGCTAGAACAATTAGAGTAGGCGAGGAGAACTGCTTCTGAATGCAGCCGTTCCGTAGGGGTCTTCCTAGAGGACTCAAAGTAGGCTACAAAATCTCCCTCCTGTCCGAAACACTACCGCTTCGGCTCTTTACACATGCGGTATAGCAGTAGGCGCTCGTAAAGAGCCCTTGCCTGAGCAGTGAACGATGGGTTAAGGGGGCCCATACTACTATTACTATTAGTAGTCATCTATAGGAATCTGGGATTCGGTATTGAAAAAATCCTTAACTTTGTTCGGTCACTTCAGAAGTAATATAAGATACCTGAATGAAAATCGTTGAGGTATTTCATTTTTGAACTCCTTTACATTGTTGTTCACATTCAGTAACAGCTTGCTGGTGTCCCTTCAGGTCAGGATCTCCTGCAATAGTCCCCTCATGGAACTAAAGAACATTACTATCATCCCTCTTCCCGAGGTATCTACTATTTGTATTCGTGCTCCTTAAGTCGATTAAGACCTGTATATAAGTCTGATTAAGGAAGGCTCTGCAAGACCATAATATGAGTACTCTTAACGCTCAGTAAGGCGCTGTTAAGCCCTATAACATTAACCTAACAACAACAGTTGGCCGGTATTCAACCTAAAACAACAGGTGCCTGTCGGTGGTAAGCTTCGACGCTCTCAACCTGCTTTGGATCGTTTGACTATGGCGTACTCTTCAATGAGCTAAGAAAGACTGTCGAAGAAGTTCGTCAATCTCTTTTACTCGCTTTGCTATCTTCGCGAGTGATATCGGTTCGGACCAATAGAAGCACCTTCGCGAGAGAAAACCTGAAAATGATAGAGCAGGTAGAATTGAAGGGGAAATCGCAGTAGGTTTCTATTGAACCCGATTTCGGTATTCTCGGCTCACCGAATAAGACCACTCGAGCTTTTACACAGGAGTACCTCTCTGGACCCCATTACTGTCGCACCACGATACACCACCCCTCAACGCCCGTAAGCAACAACATAAGCAACTCCACTACCATTTCGGTTCTTGCACGACACAGGGGCTGGCCCAAGGATCACGACTTCAACTTCAGGCCACTAGGAAAACTCTTTACCCCACCTAAGAGACCTCCCAAGCCCATAACCCTCCCCTTACCCACTCTACTTCTACAGGAAGCAAGATCCAATGGGATTCACTAGAAATGGAGTTCATGCCTCAGGGGCGATCCCGCAAATTACGACTATATGATTGAAACTAGGCTCAGAGGGGTTTATCCACCTGCCTCCACCGGAGCCAGTTCCCCTTACCGGGCCACAATACCTTTAGGATTTAGCGCAGTAGGAGTTTGCACGGATTTGGCACTGGATTGCCCCCAGATCCTCATGATGAGGTGGCTGATTCACAAACCAATTCCCATATCGATCTTACGTAAACCCCCCACTCCCTCTGCCTGTAGACGCCTTCCCATCGCCGATCGTTTATTGGTTTCGGATGCAGCAGGCTAGGGCTCTGGATCCCTTTTATAAACTGAATCTTAAGCACGATTAGGGAGGTCAGAATTAGGATCTTTATCTTAACGTCCTGGAACTGCTCCTGCTGCATCTCGACTGGCTTTGAATATCGATCAAGGACTGGAACTGCGTCTGGATCTGCTGCTAGTGCTACCTCTGCTTCTCTCGTGACTGGACTCCCCCGCTAATAGAGTCCGATTCTATAGAGTCTATATAGAATCTATGGCTCTGCAGGATCCGCTGTTTGATATGGGTCCAGATCACCGCCTGGAACCGTGACTTCTGCTAGTGGATTCGCAATTTCGTTGCTGGAACCGTGCAAGGGGAGGCGGCTGGAGGAAGGTACACCGGGTGAGCTGCTGGGCATGGATCCGGTTGGTATGAATCTGCAACTGGTTATGGAACAGGAAGAGATGCTGCTGGCACCTTGTTGTTGAATAGCTTGTCTATCCGAACGGTCCCACCTATCCCGAGCGAGTCAACCTTCCCTCTCGGGCTCAATGATAGAAGTGTCCAAGACGAAATCTTTTCTTGTCTGTTCTATTTCATTTTTAAAAAAAAGTGTAACATAGATTGGTTTTTTCTCTCTGTTTTATGCTTGCAACTTTAGTTGTTTGCGAGTGAATTTCTTTGTTCAAAAAACCGATCCTACGATAGGTCGGTTACCGATCTTACGATAGTTAGGTTACCGATTCTACGCTTTAAGCTTCAGTCACTTTAGGCTGTCAGTGCTACTTTCTTCTTGATTCCTTTCTTGTTTCCCCCTCTCCGTTGGATGACTTTGAGCTTCTCGTTTGAGGTGGGCTAAAATTATCATTCATAGAGATTAGACCGGCTTGGTAAGCCAACAAGAGCTACTCAGATGAGTTATGTTTCCTCCCTCTGCTTCCGCTACGTTAACCACTCTAATGCATATCTGTGAAGCGATGCATAAGATGCATGACGGGTTGTGACCTTGCTTTTTGTCTGAGGACATTGTGGGGACCCGGACGCTCTCGATGGTGTGTTGTGTAGCGGGATCGCAACCATGCTTGGCTAAATGGCTTTGCTTTGCACTGTTATTTGGCTTAAGAACCTTGTTTGTGGAGGGTCGGTGCATTGCTTGTGTGGATCTCCCAAAGTGTTCCGAAGAATTGTCGGTGACGCGCGCTACATGTTACGCTGCGCAATGATGCTGGGAACCGTAAGTTGGTGTCATGCGAAGTGATTCATTCTATTGAAGTACGAGCGGACCGCTTTCTCAAGTTAGGTATAGAACGAAAGAGGCGGGTCTAGAGAGGGTATTGTAACGGGCTTAGCCACCCTTCGGCAACCGGCAAGAAAGTCATTCGCTTAAACGGGATATGGGGGGGCAGCTGTGCTTTCTTGTTCGCTTAGGTGCGCTATTGCATTGCGAGCTTCGGTGCTGGTTATTTGAGTCCTATCTAGAACAGTGCTAAAGCACATGGCTTCTTTCTAGTTCTTCAGATTTGGAAGAATCTCATTCCTTCCCCCACCGCCCATGGTCCTTCACAACCAACAAGCAACGGAGTGAGTGCCAACGCGCGAAAGCCGTATAGCGTTAGACCAAGCAAGGGATGAGCGCGCTAGCGCGAAGTATAGCGGTAGGCGCCTTGCATAATCCATTTTCTTGCTGCGAAAATAACTTCATTTTTGAGTGGTTTTTAGCTATTTGAAATGGAGATACATAAGGAGATACTTCAAGTTATGCTTAACACATACATCAGACAGGTAGTTTTGACTTGTCTGACAGGTAATGATAGATATGTGTCTAAGGGACCTTGCCTGTGTGTACCTTGATCCGCTTACCCTTAGAGCAACAAAAGACGGAGTTGTCCTATAAACTGCCCAAGAACTGTGCTATGGCTATCGAAACTGACGTGCTTAACTATAGGTTGGGGTCGCTTGCTTTTCGCACTTATCTTCTTCAGCGCCCTTTGTCTTTGCTTCACTTCCACTCACTTAAACAGGTCTAACGGACTAGGCAAGGTTCCGTTCGTTCCTTAGCACGAGATGAAGCAGATGAACCAAACGCTGTTTCCGACACAGAAGAGAAAAAGCTCGGGCTGGCTGGACAAGCAGAATAAGGACTGTTAGCTCGCATAGGAGCTGAGAGGAGAAGATCAAGGGCGAAGTCTTTCCAAATTCACCACCAGGGATGAGTATGGGGCATAATCAGAAACATAAGAAGATTGGGAGTTTCTTTCCAAAATCAACGAAGAGTAGAAAGGCGCTGTAGTCGGACCAGGGACTAAGAGTTCAAAGAGAACAAACACTAATGGCATATACAGATCCGATAAGCCGCATTAATCATCTGAAGCGTCAACATGGAATTTGCCGGCTCCTCCGCTTGCTGCTTTTGGACAAGTAGTGTCATCGTGTAAATCTGCCTCTTCCCCAAGTTTGAATAGGGAGCAAAGAATATGCTACACTGGTGATTTGATACCATTTCGAATTGACGTATTAAACGAAGTGAAAGCAAAGCCCCGCTTCCCTGAACGAAGTATTCCAACAGAAGAAGACGGCCTTTCCCTTGTGGGTAAGGAGTGGATTTCTCATGGTCTGAACTCTCAATCTGATCTGGAACTCAGGAACAAGCCGTAAGGGCTTTCGTTAGCGTTAGACCGCGTCTTCAGGTACGTCTATTGGTGCTTCCTCATCTGATTCCCTAAACGTGACATTTTCCAGGCCCTTAAAGATTCTCTGGGAGTCACATCTACCTTAAAAGAAGGACATTTTATGATGAATCACCTTCCCCCATTCCCGGCCGTAGCACGGGCAAATCTATCTTCAACGGGTGCCCCGACTGCTTAGTCTTTCTTAGGAGCATCCATTCCTTGTCCACTTTTCATGCATTTTGACCAGCAAGAAAATGGATTATATGCAAGGCTTTGAAATATAGCACGCGAAATGAAAATCAATTGGGCGTGCTATATTCAGTCGCGCTCATCCTTTGTCCCTAACGGATCGATCGTACTATAGATCGTAGGAGAATTGGGGAGAATTGAAGAACGAGTCTATCGATAAATGAGGACAACAGTTAGGGGTAGTTCACTTGTATAATTAGGGTAGTTAACAGCTAATCTGAGTGAAAGCGAGCCACGTCGAGTAATCGACATGCGAGAAAAGAAAGGAAGACGGGGCGAAAGAGCAGCGACACGGATCTTTCTGAACAACTATGCTTTTTCTCACTTTGAAACCGAGACCTACGTACCTGCGGGAGGTAGAAGATCAGCTTTCTTTCCTTTTTCCGGACATCGCTAATAGGCCACCTGGCGCTTGACCAGCTTTAGGTAAGGCAAGAAAGACAGTTTAGCGAGCCCCTTTCGTTTTATGGTACATTCGAGTGGGAGTCAAGTTAATCAATCTTGGCTATCCAACTTCTTGCTCAAGGCAGTGATTCGATACAATATCCAGTCCTGACACGAATGGATAGGCTGCTTGACTTGTTTCATCTCGTCAGTAGGGTTCGGCGATACAGGTTCTCCGTGCCTTAAGTCCGGGTTGCGTGCTCGAGTTCTTGGAAAGCTAGCTAGCCCGCTAACTCGGTTAAGAAAGAATCCCGGTTTGGTTCAAAGAGCAATTCGTCTTCTTTCTTTATGGGAAAGGATGTTCAAGAGGTCTCGTATGAAGGGATCCATGTGATCTGTTTTGGTTGTGGCACCTATGGCCATAAGACGGAAGCATGCCCTCTCTTGCAGAGAACTAAGGATGGCCCGGTGGAGAAGGCGATGCCGAGTGGAAACGAGTCAACTCGGGCGGGTCTGAGGTGGAAAAGGGCCCTACCTTTGGGCCTTGGATGCTTATGCAGAGAGCGCCGCGTAGGCAAAGAACCACTACTACTGCTAATACGGCCCCTAATACCATGTCCACTCCTCTGCCAAGTGGCAATTCGAGGAACAGACAAAACTCCTCTGCTCGGTCGTCCAGAACGGGTTCCCGGTTTACCCCTTTAACCATATCCTCCAATGTTCCATATTGACCATTAGGTCTCGACTTCTCCGTTATGATCTTTCCTTCGAGTTGCGCGAATCACTAGCTCGTGAGATGGAAAAGGGGCTGTATCCGATTTCAAAAAAATTTCTAGTTTTTTGTTAGCTCGCCAAAAAGTGGTATGCAATGCGGAAACTCTTTTTTACATGTCTATGAGTAGAGGGTGGTCAAGGATCAGAAGGAAAGTCTCATCCCTTGGGTACGAAACTACGCTATTCAAAGCATCGAGAAATAGATAAAAAAAGAAAAACGATATCCCCTTCACTAGAGTTGTAGCTTTCTTTATAAGTAAGAAAGGTTCTTAGCCTACCGGTGACCTTCGTTAGCACTCAGACTTTTGGCGGAGGTTTCTCGAAAAACTAGCTTACTTTAAGAAGAAAGATGAAAGTCCACTTTCTATATGCAATATTGTAGATAGACATAAAAGTGAGTCCGAGAAATCGTCTTGCATTAGATACCTTTATCTCTTGATCTTACAGTTACGTAACGTATGAAAAAGCCGAAAAGCTATTCGCTTAACACTCACCTTTTTGGGTGACGAAGGAACGATCTCATATATATCTGCCGACATCGATGCCTCTGGACGCTAATCCTGAATAAGCGAGCCATCTATTTTAAGTCAACCAAAAGACGGGGCTCAGGTGGCGCGATCATGATCTGTCTACCACCGCTATCCTCACCTGCACATCTTTCTCATACTCAATTTAAGGTGGTGGTCCAGTCTACTCCTATATCACCGGCTGCACCTCTTTTTAATAAGAACCCTTTGGTGACACGTGCCAAGTCGAAAGGACTTCGTCATTGTCTTCTACATTCTCGGCACCCGCCCTTACCTCATTCGTCTTTCATCTTGTCACGTCCTCAACGGTGGCTCCTCGCTTCCAGTTCGTTCCCTCACCCATATTCTAGCAATCATCGTTAACACTGCTTGTTTGTTCCCCACCCAGCAAGAAAACGGATTATATGCAAGGCTTTGAATATAGCAGGCACATGAAAACCAATATCGCCTGCTATATTCAGCCGCGCTCATCCCTTACTTGTTGGAAGAGAAAGAAAACATCATCTTTGGATGCTTACTATCTCTTCACAGGTCTCAAAAGCCCTTCTATGCAATGCGGGAAGAAGAGTTCTTTCTATAGATCAGGACTAGGCCACACGAGACGCGAGGAATCCATTCCATCCCTTCAGTGCAGCCCTCAAAGCCTACTGCTGCTTTTAGACCGACTGTGCAAACATTCACCCATAGAGGAAATGCTGGAAGATCAAAACCAGAGCTAGTAGCATGCCCCTCCTTTATAGCTTGTCTGCAACCCCCTTCCAAAAAGGGTGACAAGTGCAAAGTATAGATTGCGGACTTTCGTTTTCTAAGCTCCGCGATTCTGTTGGATTTGATGACGTCGGATAGCGCCCTTTAAACATGACGCTGGTTAGCCCCTCTAACGTTCCAAGAACCGGTTGATGCTTCTTGTTACGAGAGGGCCGTTGGGGAAGGGGCTGGTGCGTATCAATCAGTCCCTTTCTTCTTTGCGGATTTTCAAACTAAGGATCTGTGTGCAGAGGGGCGTCCATGACCTGCATCGGTGAGGCTTGCTGATCAGCATCCAGGGCGAGGAACTGCACTGCGCTTTCTAGTGATGATCTGGATTCGGGCTCGGCTGCAATTCAGGGATTTCTTTTTTACTTTCCTATGAAGACAAATGCTTATCGGAGGGGGATTGGCCTTGGTAGAAAGAGGGAGCTGTGAGAAGCTCTCGTGCTGGAGTTTGGATAGTTGCCCCAATCCCTGTGAGACCTAGTTCTTGCATGACTGGGAGGGAGACCAGCTTGTAGGGAAGGGACGAGGGTAGGTCGGTCTAAGGAAGGGGACATGCATGATGACTCCTGATTATTATTCTCTCGACCCTCGCGCCAGCAATATCATCCTGCAATCTCCAACATCATAGCTATCTCCCTGAATTGGTTCGTTCTCAAGTTATGGCTTCTTTACTTTATCATCCATTTTGTAGTGAGGACCAGGTTGGCGACCCTATCCTATGTTTATGGCTATTGTGCATCTGCTGCATCACCAAAGGAAAATAGGCTTGTATGGGCCTTAACTAGCTCTTTCATCTTTCGAAGCCCCTTTCACATTGTTTTAATAATAAGCTCTAAGCCGCGTCCTTACTTTCTTGAAAGCTTAGTAAGGCAAGTGCTAAGGAACTTCTTCTTTGTACAAGACAGATAGGGCAAGAAGAAGGATTAGGCGAGAGTGGCAGAGACGAGAGAAGTTGCGTCGAATTGAAAAAAGAAGGCAATGTGCGAAATCGTTCAAAGTAGATGCACAATGGTATATAAAAAGTCAAATCAAATACCTGGAAATCTCCGACTCCAAGAAGAGTGCGCAATTCCTTCTCTTTGGTCAGTGCCTTTGCATGTCTTAAGCATAGTCAGAGAGATTTCTTTATGAATGATTTCGAGATGGCAAGATTCCAAGCTTTGGAAATAAGCCAATCATAGGCTGCACATTCATATTCAAGATGTTTACGAATATGACTAGTTGCTTTAAGGACAGATGAGCTAATCGTGGAAATTCTCCCTCTACAGGCCAACCTAGGTCTTCTTTGAATAGCATACTTTTTCGAGCTAAGCAAGCAAAGGAGCCAAGCCAGTAGTATGCTTTCTAATAACCTTCTTCGTCGGCCAAACCTCTTTCAAGCTGTCCAAGCCGTTGACCTTCCTTTTGAAAATCTCCTTACCTTCCCCTCGCTCTGTCGATACCATTCTTTCCATTCCCTATCTCCTTGCTTCAAGGATCTGATCTTCGGTTAATCCAATCCCTTCTTTCTTTTAACTAATATCCTGTTCTTCTCTTTGATTCCGCAAAGAAGTCCAATTCAAGCAAATCAGATCTTTATCTCATATGCAGTCTGTGATTTAGGGGATATTTCTTTTCCTTCGCTCGTGACCAGGGCATTCCTTTAGCAAGCGCTAGGCCCCTCAGCCGGTAGGGAGTGCAGAATCAACTAGGGCTAACCTTTCTTTAGCCTATCTGTCCTCATGCTAGCCAATCTCTGGCAATTGGTCATATTCAAGATGTGAATAAATCGGATGTGCACATTCATGCAAGATCTGGTGCTCTCTTTGACCGCTTTTAGGATAGAAGAATAAGTTCTTTCGGAAGAGAAGAAGTAGCAGAATCCGTCGCCACAGAACTCATCCAGAAGGAGTATGCAGCCAGACTGACTACGGAGATAGAAAGAAGAGGATGAAGATGAATCAATATTAAAGAAAGAATATGTTGCTAGAGAATCGGATCTTAGATAGTGCATAGTGAAAGTCAGTATTGGTCTTGGGGTAATATCATCTTTCCTGCCAATCCGCTTTCAAGCATTCCTGGGAGCCTCTATCGTTTATAAGTCAATCCTATCTCCCCTCTCTGCTCTTTCAAATCGGATAGAATCAATTTCTTACCGGTTTTGAAGTTGGGATTGGAAATGGCCCCAACTGTGCACTAACTCCATTCCTCAGCAAAGCAATCTGATCGGTGTGGGCAAGGCAATACGGTACCAATCCCATCGGTCTTAGTAAGCTTCAGTCTTCAAGTTCAGAGAATCAGTACTGGCATTCCTTCTGTTAAAGGAATCGGGGAGTGAAGACTTTTATTCAATCAACTAGTAGGAGTTTATGCTTGGAAAGACTTTCTCGGTAGCTGTCAAAGGGCGTTATCCTCTTTAAAAAGAAGAATCAAGGAGCACCTACTGGTAGTGGTGAATACTGAGAATATTCATTCCCTTAGCGCGCTGGATCATCGAAGAATGGAGAAATTCCTATCTCTGGTAAGACCACCCATGCGAGCATAATAAAATGCCTTGGAAGGGCCTAACCTTCTGGGTAAAGTTAGCCACTAGAAATCGATTCCTCGGCTCCGGGAATAGGAAGACTGGCGTGGACCTCTTTGTGGCATTCTACTTCTACAGAAAGATGGACGTACCATCAACTCCCGGGCTAAGTAACGGGCAAACACGAAACTTTCACGGAACACTTCCCCAGACCGTAAAGACAACTGGCCCAGCCCAAAGAAAAAGGGCCTACCATCCAACTATTTCCAATTCACCGAAAAAGGGTATGCCACTTTTCTCCCTACGATCGATGTGATTCTACGGTAGAAGCTTCTTCGGAGGTGGAGGTGTAGCTGGAAGGCCGGCCTATTCCTCTTCCTCAAAAGGCAGGCTTTAAGGCAAATGAATAGACCCCTACAAGCATATGAAGTCGCGTTTTCAGGGCCTATGGCTGACTTAGGGGGAAAGCTATCCAGTACAACAGAGAGATTTTTGATTTCGAGGAGGAAGGAATGTCCGCTCTGGAATTGCTAAATTCTTCATGTTTTTAGTTAATATTTTTAAGGTAATATCTTCACCTGGTGTAAGAACCTGCAGGGCACTGCTAGAATATGGTGCAGATTGGACAGGTTCCTGATCAACAGTGCATTCATATCTTAATTCCCTCCTATTCAAGTCTCTCATCTAGCTAGAAATTATTCAGATCACACTCCGTTCAAGATGAGTAGTCCCTAAAACGAGATCCCGGGACTTTCTGTCTAGAGAAGAACCTTCATTTGATTCTAAAGTCGAAGCACTTCTAAAAAGTCAAGTTAGCCGCAAACACCTTTTCCAGGAGTAGAGGAGGGAAGTGGTTCCTTTTCTAGTTAGCTCGAAACCTTGCAAGCGGGAAAGCTGGAAAGGCGGCTAGGGTGGACGAGTAGATCACGAAGGGCATGTGCGAAAGAGCACACCATCGAAGAGATTTAATTCTCCCTCATAGGGAAGGCATATGAGTAGTTCATTTCTCGTTGTAGCCTTGATGGGTCGGAAGCACTTCTGCATCATGGGTTGGGTAGGCACGCATTAGTTTATGGGGAGGGGCAAACTCATATCATTTAGTGAGGGTCCCGGAAAGGTTAGAAAACTCTTGGTTGGTGAGCAGACAAAGCAATCAGCAGCATTCGAATGAGAAGTGGCTTCGGCCATTGGATCGAGAGAGAGCATGGTTCTTATACCGATTCGAGAGACTCGGTACTGGGATAAAACCCCGCAATCAGCCTTGTCAAGGGCTAGAGTTCCGAGACGAACTAAGGGGCGAGCGCCACCGGGCTACATGGTGGCATATCACTCAACTACTGAAACATCTAACTACAGAGAGAGATTTTTGGGCTGGTGCTGGAAAAGAAACCATACCCCTTTGGGAAAACACTGGGCATCGTCGTCTTAGACAAGAGTGTGACTCAGGAAAGAAAGACAGGTGGCTGGTCTAGAGCTAACCACTGAAAGCATCATGCTTGGATTCAAGCCAAAAGCCTCCTCTCTCCTTTAACAAAGCCAACTGCCCATGACTACCGAAAGAAGGATTTCAAAAGAGTACCGCTTTCCACTCTAGAGCCGAAGAAACATCTTTTATCTAACGAATTTGGATAAGAGTGCTTTAGTGAAGTGAAAGGCTTTCTCTACCACCTCTACTGCCTTCCCCTTTATGATACGACCAAGAGCCCTTCAAGGAAAGAAAGACAGATTGCGCCCCTTTATTTGAATACCCACCTAGTTCTCTAACGGCACATGCTCGAAAGAGTAGAGTTTTAGCCGGCTTTGCCCGAAAGAACCTCTAACCTAAGCCTGACTATCACGAGTGCCTAGCTGTCGAAAGCGGGACTAGAAAGAGGAACTTGAAAGACTGACTTCCCATGCACTACAGGCTAACCAAAAGCGGAATGCTACAATACAAGGTAGTTTGAACTTGCTTACTCGTAAGGGTAAGGTCGTTTACGTGCTTGACTGTAAAGGAGAGGGAGTGAGTTTCACGAGATCCTACCGGACAGCTAATGGCACAAACACGGCTTCTCTATGAGAACAAAACCAGTCATTCACGATGTTTCACAAGTCAACCCACCGCTCTCGACCACTGAAGGGGGCTTATGATTGAGAGTGGGATCTTGGTGCCCTTGGGAAGCCACTTGCATGGGGCTAGGCCTGCGAGCAATCCGTCTGATAAAAAGACCGAGACACAAACGAACTGAGCTACGGATGGCTTTTCGCAACTGTGAGATCGGCTTGGGAACCTCGTGCCCCAGTCAGCCATCAATCGACACGGCTTAAGGCAAAAAAGGAACCTTCGGAAGCTACCTTCCACTCAAGAAAAGGAATAACTGCTACCATAGATATTGTATACAAAGCATCCATCGGCACTCAAGCGAAGGGCAGAAAAGTAATACAGCCTTACTCTGCTCAGGACTCGTGTTTGGTCTGATTGAAATGCGAAAGCAACGCCCATGCATTAAGACAAAACTGCTGTTACCGTCCCCACCTATAAAAGTAATCAAATGAGTCAGTCATTTAAGTGAAGTAGCCTACTCCGCACTTGAAATAAGAGATTTCGGAACAACTGGACATTGGTACGCACATACAACGTGGTTTTGAAAGTGTTCACATTAGCATAAGGCACAACGTTTGCTTACTCGTGCGTTAGGGTAAGGACAATGAACTTAGTCCTTTGGGGCCCCAACTGCGCACCTAGCTCTCGGCGCTTGAGAGTACTGAGCGAGCCTTCGTCGATTGAGAATACCAACCCTTTGATCAGTACATGGGAGTGCCTGATAGCACCTGAGACTGCTAGGTCCTCGATCTTGTGCTGTACAGCAAGCACCGGAGATGTACCAACCAGTGAACGTAGCGTAGCGAGTGGAGGGAGGGAAGGAAGTGCCTGCTCAGTGAAAGAATGCCGTGTTTCAGTTCATTGTCACAATTATTGTATAGTAAGCGTTATTGGATAGAAGGATTGAATCAATTTCTTTCTTTCATCGTTTTCAATCTGCGTGATTATACGGTCGGCGGAACCTGTGTGCCCAACTAGATAGGTCAGGTAGTTTTATTGAGTTTAGGCTCCTTAACTCGACCTGTTGGGCCGGTGAAATCTTGTCCGGTTGAAGATCTAAGATTGAGAACCATCATATGCTTAACCCATGAAATCCTATGTTTCAAATAGCTGAAAACCACTAAAAAATTCTGTTCTTTTAGCGTTTTCTTGCCTAAAAAGTGCATAAGGTTTCTTGCTGTGATTTGTCATCAAAAGTCATCAATTGGTCCTCTCATTTAATACAGAGAAAGAATGGATTGTCATTCTAGTTAGTAAAGATATCTATGATTCAGAAAAAGGGATACAGAGCATTTTTGAAATACATGTATTTGACGACGAGACAGGCATGGAATACCAACAAGGGAAGTTCACCCTCCCCTCACATTAGAAAGCGCCCCGCCGCTCTTCTCTTTCTTGACAGACTTTGGGATTCGCTCCATCACTTCACTCCATCCACGGCTTAAGGCCAAGGAAAAGCAAGGGAAGTGGTCAGCCAGCCAGCCTAATGTTTTAGGGCATCCCGACAATTATATACCTGCTAATCCGATGCCCACCCCGCCTCGTATTGTGCCGGAAAGGTATTTCCTACCGATCCATGCCATTCTTCGCAGTATACCTGACAAATCGGGAGGTGTAGCCGCAATAGTACCGGTTTCTATATCTCTGTTGGCTTTACCCTTTTTTAAAAGTATGTATGTGTGTAGTTCCAGTTTTCTCCCGATTCACCAAGGAATATTTTGGTTGCTTTTGGCAGATTGCTTACTACTAGGTTGGATCGGATGTCAACTTGTGGAGGCACCATTTGTGACTATCGGACAAATTTCTTCTTTCTTTTTCTTCTTGTTCTTTGCCGTAACGCCTATTCCGGGACGGGTTGGAAGAGAAATTCCAAATTCTTACACGGATGAGACTGATCACACCTGATCAATGAAAAATTCTTACACCAATCATTTTTTCATTTACGAGTGAGTATTACACCATGAATTTACAAGCGGATGAGTTTTTGAGGCCTTGTTGATATAGCTTAGATAGGGAAAAAGACTCTACTATAGGGTGGTAGAGCTGAATTTTCAAATCCGGATAGCCAACCACGGAAGCCTACTAGGTAGTTCGAATCCCCCTTTGCTAACTAACTAGTACACTGGGCATCAGGTTGTCCATCCATTTTTATTAAAAACCTAGGACTATTACTATGGCCAACATGTGCCTCCGTACATCAGCTGACATCACCATAACTGCCTCCATGCAACCCTTCAAGGCAACATAACTCCTATTATGCCTACCGACGCCTCCAAATATACTAAAGCATCAAGTAGAAACCAATTTCACTTCCCGAGTAGCATAGTGCTGAGTAGGGTGCCGAGCATCAAGTCACCGAATAACCCTTCACAATTCAAGAGTGCGTCACTTGCGTTGGTAGATTCTAAAGCCACTTTTCAAGACCTGTCATTGCCATAAATGAGCGTAAGGATTCAGATGTGGATCGGTTACCAACCAACTCTCATCACTGAGATTACCCTCGCGAGCCTTTTTCGCGGCCTTTGATGTTATTTGATTGTCTGTTTGCTTTCCGCCCCCAAGTCTATCCTCGCAGCTTTACTGAAAACGGAACAGCCTTCTACCTTTCTACATAAGTTCATCCTAAAGATTAGAATGAGGAATAGGGATCCCCACAATTTTCTTCACCAAGTCATCCGATAGGAACACATTGCAGCAGTAGGTCGATGATAGAAAGTTCGTTTCAAAATCCTCTTCCTTCTGAGCTGGACAAAGAAAGTACCCTGTTGGCGTTGGCAAACCATCATTTCCTGAACAAGCAGATTGAAATCATCCAATCATCAATCTTGTATAATGAAGATCGTCATCCTCCAGCGATTGCTAATCAGCAAGTTCTACGAGACAACAGGGCCTTATACAAAAGGGTAAGGAATAGAAGTCTATCTCTATATACTGTTAAACCACCGCCCGTACGAGGGGCTCTACCAGCTATGATTCTCCTCCCTTTCCATACCTATCCCTAGGGGGGAAGGTGGACAGAGCCGGTGCCTCCTTTCTCTCGCGAACCATACTGTGCAGGTGGCTGTAAAACCTATGGTCCAAGAAGAAAGGACCTTCCCTCATAGGACGAAAAGCTTGCTATTCTACCCCCACTCACTATCCTGGTTATTCTAGCTTCAGTTCAAAATGGAACTCCTTCCCTTTGTCCATCCTTTTCTTAGATAAAGGAGGGGCAGCCTTCATTCGTTTTGTCGTCTTGATCTGACGTGCATTCATCAAGAGGCTCAAAGACCGGCTCACCGAAGGCTAACCAAGTCGTAACTATCTTCCTTGATTTCTAAATGGCAGCATCAGTGTCGGCTAAAGCAAGGCTTAGGTGAAACCGTCGATCAGGTCCTAGTGACAGTCTAACGTAATAAAAAAAAGCAAATTCCTTCCTTTTGCCTCTGATGATATACCGGGATAGTGGGATGCATTTATACCGGTTCTGTATGTAGGGGATTTCATTGAAATCCTGAAGGCAGAAGATAAGAAGGGTGGTGGATAGAGGTTGCACAGAATTTGAGGAATGTGTTCAGTCGAATAGGTTGATAGATCTCGCTTACTCGAGGCCGGATTACGCTTGGTGTCATAATAAACCCGGTAGAACCAGGATGTTGGTGAGGCTAGATCGTGCCTTTGCCAACAACAAGTGGAGAATGGCTATGCCGAGTGCATCTGTGAAAGACCTATAAGAGTAGGAGCGGACCACAGTCCAATCATTATTTCAACTTTTGATAAATGGGCTCTTGGGATGGAAGCGTTTAAGTTTGAGCGGTTTTGGACTAAGTGGCCTAATTTTTAGGAGGTGATCAAAAGATCATGGACGCAACATGTGTCCTACATTCCAGATTTCACAAAAGCTTTCCAGAATCAAGATAGATCTTAAACTGTGGAAGAATAATTGGAAATGTGTACAAGGTTGCCTCGAGCTTTGCAGGCTGTATTTAAGACATGCAGATTAAGGAAGGCAAGGAAGGTCTGACTTCCATTGAGCACTTTTGATGGAGAAAATCAGATCAGTACGTATCACAATGTCTCTTAAGACATCGAAGTAATGTGGAAGCATAAATCCATAAGAAGACGTGGCTTAAGGAAGGGGATTCAAAGACCCGGTTCTTCCACTGCTCCACAACGATTAGAAGGAAGAGAAGATCAGTAGAAGCTTGGAGAGAGAAGATGCGTCCTCGATAACAGGCCGAGATGCTATAGCCGGCGAGTTAATGGATTTTTTTCGATCCAAATGGTAGAAATCTTGAATGAAGATCGGGACTTGTCTATGATCCAAAAGCCTTGTCTCTGCCGAGGAGAATCTTCTTTTGACCAAAGCGTTCACTATAAGATGAAATCTTTGGGGTGATAAGAGAGATGCCTAGTGATCGAGCGCCTGGACCGGGTGGTTTTGCACAGTTGAACCCTGACTCGACCCATGGACTGGGCTAGGTCTTCTTCTTCCTTTCTGGCTTACCACCGTTAGCCAAGGCCCAAAAAGCCTAACGTACTCCTCCTCAGGGTCCTTGACCATTCACTGTCGCCGGCAGTGCTTGCCCTGTCTCAGGCGCAGCCTGCCCTTTATCCACAGGACCAGAGGAATTCCAAGGAACAGTTCCACTGCTTCCTTCCACCGCTCCGTGGGCTACCTTTTCCCCCGCTGCCGCCAACGACGTATTAAAGCAATCCGACTGCCGGTGTCTAATCATACCACATCGAAAGCAATAGACCCCAACATGATAATAGACAATTTATTGCCAATGGTCTTAAACCCTTTTTTCTTCATTCTCTTTTTCTATTATGACACCTGGGACCGAATGCTTGGTGCGATCAATCTCAACACAAGCCCTAACATAAGTCAAGCCCCCTGCTGCCGACATAGGGTATAGTTATCCAACTCTATGGGTCGCCCATCTCTGTTGGCAATAACAAGAACAAAATTCCTCCTCCAAAGCTCATGTGTTCGGCAATCTGAGCCAAACAAACGGTGGCCAAGGGCTTTCGAGGGCCTTCAATTTTGTCTCCATTCTTCAAGTGAAAGAACCAGGCCAGCAACCCCTCTAGTCCTCCAGGGATAGACAAAGCCCTCCGACGAACCACGGACTGCCGGTCCACACCCTCATTTTCTCATCTTCCGACATAAACATGAAAGTATAGAACCCAATGCCTTTCCTTTAGTGTAGTGGCCGCGGTTCTCTTTCGTTTGTGGAAGGCCCATGCATGAATAAAGTGAACCGACAATATAGTTAACCTGGAAGCACTTCGTTCGGAAACTCAATCAAAGAAGACCCGAAGGCCTCATCCTCTTACTAACCAACCGTGTACATTCTACATACCAAATGCCTTCATCACGTCCGGACCGCCGCCTGAAGCCGGAGTCAGAGGAAGAGTTGCCCTAAGTTCCATGTCTCGTAGACCCGCACACAATCAGGAAAGACCTGTCAGAGGACATCTTTTTTGAACCCTCCGCCGTTATTACAAGACGGGGTGAGTTAAGACCAGCAGCAGGTGTGGCTCCCTAGGAATTTGCTCAAAAGATTTTTTTTATCAGGTATTTTCATTCATAGAAATAGAAAGATATAACCATTCACTCTTGGTTCCCAGAATCTCTAAACTATGAAAAATGGAGTATAGGAACTCTGGGTTGTTGTTCTCTGAGGGTGCTAGCATTGTGAAAAAATCTTCATTGATACTCAATCCGGGCGGGATAGAAGAACATACCTTGAGGGATTGGTCCGTCGGGGACACTCTGGTGCCTTAGCTCGCGTCTGATCCTAGAAAAGCTCCATCCGAAAAGGGACTATATGGTATACCCGTTGCTATAGGTGCATCGGAATATAGCATTTCAACGAAAGGGCGATCCATGCATCTTTATCTTCTATCTAAATCACCTCACCTCCGGAGAACACCTAGGCTAAAGTCCATCCAGTCTACGAAAGGCTCACGAGGAGATATTCTATGTGCCGAGATTTCTGTGGTCGGTAACCGAACCACTCCAAAGCAAGTAAAGTGGTATGCCTCAGCTGTCTTGGTAGCTACTACAGTCCTTCTCCAGAATACATTTTAGGATTCCCTAATGACTGGCATCCATCTAATCACTTAGTAGTGGGCACCGAGCAAGTCAGACCAACCTATCCGCCTAGTTGAGTAGCTCATCCATGATATGAAGTAAAGCAGTCCAGGTGGGTTGGATACGAACTTAGTTCATTAAGCGATAGATGCCATGTCCATGGGTGGCACACAGAACCAGCTTGCGATCCGGGGATCGACACAGCTTAGCTTAGACATATAGCCTCACTTGAGGACCGAGATATAAGGCCAAATTTCACCTTGAGCCAGGCTACGACGTTAGGTCCTTGAAAGAAAGCTTAAACAAAGGCTCCTGACTCATACTCATAGATTTCTCGTAAGCGAGGATCGGCTAAATCTCATCTTTATATATATACCCCATGGTATGTTGAATCACTTGTGAAGTCGACTTCACTTGACCGTGTCAGCTTCAATTTCACCCTAGACTCGTGTCGTGTAGCAAGACTAACAAGAACAAGGGGTTGGGTTGTTTGGCATTGTGAATTACATCAAACAGCGGTTGTTAGCGCCTTATCACATGTGGCTAATGACGATTTTGTCTAAATTGCCCTGTGATGGGACGTTTAATCAATTACGCCCACTTAAGCGTTTAGTTGGTTTCCGTTCAGCCCGGTGCTTCGATTTGAAGTTCGCGACTGACCGGTGGCCGCTTACTTTATTGTATGCCCTCATGCAAATGTTCTTTGGGCCGACGCATGCGTCAGCGATAGTCCAAGGTTGGGGTCGAACGCCTTTACGGTCGATAGGACCCTCGGGGTTCGTCGTCTTAATGTCGTCTCCTTCCTCGCTGGGCAACCGTTGGGGTATCTCGGCTCTTTGCCACTTTTTGCCTTGTCCCACCATTTTGTTGTGTGGATGGCGGCAGAAAAGGCGATGGAATCCCTGGCTTCTAATTTCGCAATTATGCAATTTTCGGTGATGATGTTGTAATCGGGGATAGGGACGTTGCCTTGGCCTATCGCGATATTCTGGATAAGTTGGGGGTGACAATATCCACTCAATAGTTTATTATATCTATACAGTCTGCAAATTTGCAAAGCGATTCTGTGTCAAACAGGGCCTAGATATCAATAAGATTTCTTTCCTGTCTCTATGAAATGTTGCATGATGACAAGTCACTTGTATGGGCTTCTCTCCGCTGGTAAAAAAAGTATGGAGTGAAGATTTTCCACTTTAGTTAGACTACATGGGGGTGGTTCTCAAGTGTTAGCATCATTACAGAATATCTGTTTCAAACATTGGGAACGGGTTAGAAAGAGGGTTGAGAAGCCGGTGAAAGGTAGCAATTTTGCTTTATAGTTTTGGATGAGTAGGGCCGATGTGTCCATACTTGAGAGGGATGTTGTACTCCTATATAAGGTTACATATTCAATAACATTTTAAGGAACTCAAGTAGATTCCCGATGAGTTTACCTTTTTTTGGAGAGGTAGGTAGAGTTCCTAGAGAGGACCATGGTAAGAAACCGGGTTTGGTTAAAATATATCTTATGGTATCATACAACCGTATGGAATGATGATGCGACCACCCTTGAAGAACTGTTCCAACCTCCCGTTGTAGAAGTACATTGGAAGGCCAAAGACGTGAATTCACAAGAGTTTCGGACTTTTAGTCTTCTTTTGAAGACCTACTCTTTTTTTATAGGTAAGTTGGTGGAATTGGTCACCTCCGTGTTTAACGAAGTTTCGTGATCCTCCACCTGGAACATCTTGGATATTAGGGGCAGAGACTACTTGATCAAGCCTGAGTAGATTACACAACAAAGGGCGGGTCATCAAAGTACCGCTTGCTAACGAAAGTAGTTTGTTTTGTCTACTAGCTCAAGTTCCGGTTTCCTCTATCTTCTGTTCTGCTCGGCTTGCAACAAAGAACTTTACTTTCCAGTAGTACTTCCCGGAACAAGAAAAGAAGTGGCTTTTCTTCGAGTGCCGAAATTGTATGCATCTCCTGACACTTCACTAACGGTTTTCTAAGTCAAGTGACTTAAACAAAGACCTTATCATTAGGGCTTTCCCGATTGTCTTCCTTCAGATTCAAAGTCTCTAAGTGGCGCTTCCTGCTCTTGGTTGTCCTCCCGGTAAATAGTGCAAAGCTTCTTTTGTTCTTATCCCTTCTGACTATTACCGACAGCCGACTGACAGGACAGTTCTCCGCATCTAACTGCTTTCTTTAGTCCTGCTTGCTATTACCGACTGCGGAAATCAATTCAAATGAAATGAAAAGAAGTACTTCTATAATGAGGACATACTTTTTTTTATTTTTAAACAGCTAACCGTTAAAGAGTTCAGTCGATGTCCTGTTCTGGCTATTACCTCACAGCCTTACCTTTTCCCGCTCCTCACTGGTTGCTAAGCGTACCACCTTACTGGAACGTAACGCGATCCTGACTACGATGATACCTGAAGAAAAAGTGAGACCTGATCGATCGACAAAATTAAGCACCGCCGCCTTTAATAATGAACAAACAATAGGTAGGTTTCAAGTGATTTCCAGTCAGCCCAGCTCAATGAGTTAAACCTTTTTTTATCTAAAATTTTAATTACCGAGTCTATTTCCTTGTTATTACGGACGGCCTGATTCGTTTGGGTAGATCTAGTCGAACTAAATTTCTGAACCCATTTCCATAACCTATCATTGATTCTCTTGTTTATAACTGTCGTAACCCTGATTCCTTAGTGATTTCCTCTCCCTACGGGCACTATTATTGTCCTTTTCGAATGTCCTCTAATTATTGGCCTTTCCTGTTCTGATAACCATCGTCCTATGGACATTTATCATAAGACATTCAAGTCCTCTCCATTATTAGATAGTTACCCTTTCGATTGTACACATATTTTCCCTCAATTTCACTATTTTTAAATGAACTATAAAATTATTTCAAACTTGCGTTCTTTAAAAGGACTTGAATCTATTTTTAGCCAAAGTTGCAAAATCCCGATCCATTTCCGTATGCACCTATCCATGATTCCCCGTCTATAACTGTCTTATCCTTGATTCATTACCGATTTACTCATCCTATATCCGTCTCATTAAGGACATTTGTCAATGCATTCAATTTGAAGTCATCTCTATTATTAGAACGACCTGAATATGTCAACCCGGGGCTTTTGGGATTGCCTACATCCGTGAGCGTGGCTTTCGGCAAATTTACTTTGCACACGTACCCAATCATTCATGATACCTTGATTTTTTTTATCATCATCTAGTCTTTTTGGATACAACTTGTATTTCAATTGTCTTATTTATAAAATATTCAAAACCGTCTCCAACTTTTAAAAGAAATTTTATTTGGATTTCATAGAACTTTACCCCATTTTGCTTTTCAGCTTTTATTTATTATTTTATTTGAAAAGATATATTTTGAAAAGAAAACTTCAATTGTATTAAATTTCTAAATCTATTTTCTTAACATTACTACTTTCAAGGGCACCATAAACTCACTTTTATCATTACTTAAAGCAATTGATGTCATTCTTAAATTTTAAATTTCTAAACCTTTTTCCTAAATCACACTATTTCAAAATGCGTCATAAAGTTATTTCAAGGTTTTTCATTTGTCCCGTACTTTAAAAGGACTTGAATCTAATTTGTTTATCTAAATCTATTTCTTACTACTTTCAAATTTCTAAATCTATTTCCATATTATCATCATTCTTCGGTCTATAACTGTCGTGTCCCTGGTTTTTTAGTGAATTAATCTTTCTACGAGTTTAATTGTTGCCGTTTATAATAACCTCCGACTCGTGTTCATAACAACGTGCACCTACCATTGATTTTGTTAACTGTCCTATAGACATTTATCAATAAACATTCAAATCCACGTTCTCTCCATTATTTGATCAACCTGAATATGTCAAACCATGATTTTTCGATTGTACACATCCATGATCCATTCGTTCTGTTCCTATAACCGTCGCCCTATGGTCATTTATCAAAATGCACTCAAGATTAAGTCCTCCCCATTTTTAGATCGACATGTACATGTCAACCCGCGACTCTTTTGATTGTACAAGTATATTCCTTTAGTTTCACTATTTTTAAATGCACTATAAAATTATTTCAAGCTTTTCACTTGTCTCGTTCTATACAAGGACTTAAATCATTTTTTATTTCAATTGTAAATTTCCGAGTTTATTTCCTTATTATTACTATTAAAATTTTGAACCCATTTCCAAATGCACTTATCATTGATTCTCGTGTCTATAACAATTGTAACCCTTGGTTTTTTTTTTTTGGAAATTTGTAACCTTGGTTCCTTAGTGGTTTACTCTTCCTACGGGCTTAATTATTGTTTTTATAGAATGTCTTCTAACTCGTGTCCACAAAAAATATGCACCTACCGTTGATTCTGCTCCTTTAACCGTTCATGCTATAGATATTTATGAAATGACATTCAAGCTCAAGTCCTCTCCATTATTTGATCGACATGGCTATGTCAACCCGTGACTTCTCGATTGTACACATTCATGATCCACTGATTATGTTTCTATAACCGTCGTCTTATAGACATTTATCAAATGACATTCAAGTTCAAGTCCTCTCCATCATTAGATCGATGTGTATATGTCAACCCGCGACCCTTTCGATTGTACACATTTTCTTTCAATTTCACTATTTTTAAATGGACTATAAAATTATTTCAAACTTTTCACTTGTGTCGTTCTTTAAAATGACTTGATTGAATCTATTTTTTAATCTAAATTTCAAATTTCCGAATCTACGTATTATTACTACTTCCAAATGTCTGAATTCATTTCCATATGTATTTATCCTTGATTCCTTGTCTATAACTGTCTTAACCCTCTATTATTTCTGATTTAATTTACCTACGAGTTTAATTATTGTCTTTTCATAATGTCGTCTAATTTTGGCCACAACAATATGCTCCCACCATTGGCTGTCTTCCTATATCCCCATTATGGACATCTATCAATAGGCATTCAAGTAGAAGTCCTCTTCATTATTAGATCAATCCGAATATGTCGACCCGGGGCTCTTGGGATTGCATACATCCGTGGTGTGGCTTTCTTCAAATTTACTTTGCACACATAACCAATTATTCATGATACCTTGATTTTTTTTTTATCATCATCAAGCCTTTTTTGGATATAACATAACATTTCAATTGTCTCATTTATAAAATGTTCAAAATCGTCTCCAACTCTTAAAACTAATTTCTCAGGATTTCAAAGACTTTACCCCATTTTGCATTTCGGTATTTTTTTTATTTATTAGAAAGGTTGTATTTGAAAAAACTTCAATTGTATTAAATTTCTAAATCTATTTTCTTAACATTACTACTTTCAAAGGCACCATAAATTTTCATTTTTTTTGTTACTTAAAGCAATTGAAGTTATTCTTAAATTTAAAATATTAAATCTTTTTTCTTAATCACACTATTTTAAATTGCTCCATTAAGTTATTTCAAAGTTTTTCACTTGTCCCGTATTTTAAAAGGAATTGAATCTAATTTTCAAATCTATTTCCTAAACATTACTACTTTCAAATTTATAAATCTATTTCTACCTATCAGTGATTCTCCTATCTATAATTGTCTTGACTCTGATTTGTTAGTGATTTAATCTTTCTACAGGCTTGATTATTATCTTTTTCTAATGTCCTCAAACTTATGTCCACAATAATATACACTTTATCTTTGATTTTGTTCCTATAACCGTCATCCTACCGTCATTTATGAATAGACATTCAAATCCAAGTCCTTTCCATTATTTGATTGACGTGAATATGTCAACCCATACCTTTTCAATTGTACACATTTAGGATCCATTGGTTCTGTTCTTATAACCGTCGCTCTATGGATATTTATCAAAAGGCATTCAAGTTCATGTCCTCTTCAATTTTAGATCATCCTGTATATGTCAACATCTGACTATTTTGGTTGTACACATATTTTCTTTTAGTATCGTTGTTTTTAAATGCACTATAAAGTTATTTCAAGCCTTTTCACTTGTCTCGTTCTTTAAAAGGACTTAAATCTTTTATTATCTAAATTTTAAATTTCCGAGTCTATTCATTATCACTACTACTAAATTTCTGAACCCATTTCAATATGCACTATCATCGATTCTCCTCTCTATAACTGTTATAACCCTGATTCCTTAGTGATTTACTCTCCCTACGGGCTTAATTATTGTTTTTTTCGAATGTTCTCTAACTCGTGTCCACAATCAATATGCACCTACCATTGATTCTGTTCCTACACCGTTCCTATTATAGACATTTATGAAATGACATTCATGCTCAAGTCCTCCATTATTTGATCGACATAACTGTCAACCCGTGACTTTTCGATTGTACTCATTTATGTTCCACTGATTATGTTCCTATAACCGTCGTCCTATGGACATTTATTAAAGGACATTCAAGTCCATGTCATTTCCATTATTAATTTGACGTGTATATGTCAACCCGCGGCCTTTCGATTGTACACGTATTTTCCCTTAATTTCACTATTTTTAAACGAACTATAAAATTATTTCAAGCTTTTCACTTGTGTCGTTCTTTAAAAGGACTAAAATCTATTTTTTTAATCTAAATTTCAAAATTCCGAATCTAATTCCTTATTATTACTACTTCCAAATTTCCGAATCCATTACCATATGCACCTATCCTTGATTCCCTGTTTATAACTGTCTTAACCATTATTCATTACTGCCTTAATCTACTTATGAGCTTAATTATTGTATTTTCATAATGTCCTCCAATTTTTGTCTATGACTATATGCACCTACCATTGACTCTCTTACTATAATCGTCTCATTATAGACATTTGTCAATAGGCATTCAAGTTGTAGTCATCTCCAATATTAGATTGACCTGAATATGTCAACCTGGGGCTCTTTTAATTGCACACACCCGTGAGTGCCTTTCGATAAATTTACTTTGCACACGTAACCAATCATTCATAATACCTTATTTTTTTATCATCATCCGGTCTTTTTGGATACAACATCGCAATTCAATTGTCTCATTTATAAAATAATCGAAATGATCTCCAAATCTTAAAGAAAATTTCTCAGGATTTCGAGGACTTTTACGCCATTTTGCTTTTGAACATTTATTTATTTATTAGAAAGGCTGTATTAAACTTCAATTGTATTAAATTTCTAAATCTTTTTTCTTGACATTACGACTTTCAAAGACACCATAAATTTTCACTTTTTTCGTTACTTAAAAGCAATTGAAGTTATTCTTAAATTTTAAATTTCTAAACTGTTTTCCTTAATCACATTATTTTAAAATGTGCCATAAAGTTATTTTAAGGGTTTTCACTTGTCACGTGCTTTAAAAAGACTTGAATCTAATTTTTATCTAAATTTTAATTTTTGAATCTATTTCCTAAACATTACTACTTTAAAATTTGTAAATCTATTTTCATATGCACCTATTATTGATTCTCCTGCCTATAATTGTCTTGACAATGATTTCTTAGTGATTTAATCTTTTTACGGGCTTAACTATTGTCTTTTCTAATATCCTCCAACTTGTGTCCACAACAATATGTGCCTACCATTGGTTCTGTTCCAACAACCGTCCTATATAAATTTATCAATAGAAATTCAAATTCAAGGCTTCTCTATGATCGACATGTTTATGTCAACCCATGACTTTTTGATTGTACACATTCATGATCCATTGATTTCGTTTCTATAACTGTCGCCTATGGACATTTATCAAAAGTCCATTCAATTTCAAGTCCTTTCTATTATTAGATTGACATGTATATGTCAGCCCGTGACCGCTTCGATTGTACACGTATTTTCCCTTAATTTCACTATTTTTGAATGAACTATAAAATTATTTTATAGTTTTCATTTGCATCGTTCTTTAAAAGGGACTTAAATCAATTTTTTTAAAATCTAAATTTCAAATTTTTGAATCTACTTATTATTCTACCAAATTTCTGAATCCATTTCCATATGGACCTATCCTTCATTCCCCGTCTAGATCCATCATTAACCCTGATTCGTTACTTATTTAATCTACCTATAGGCTTAGTTAATACCTTTTCATCATGTTCTCAATCATTGACCACGACAATATTAACCTACCATTGATTCTCTTCTTATAATCGTCTCATTATGGACATTTGTCAAGAGGTATTTAATTTGAAGTCCTCTCCATTATTATATTGACCTAAATATGTCAACCCGGGGCTCTTAAGAATGCACACATCCATGAGTGTGGCTTTGGCCAAATTTACTTTACACGCGTAACCCATTATTCATTATGCCTTGATTTTTTTATCATCACCCAGGGCTTTTTGGAAATGACATTGCATTTCAATTGTCTCATTTATAAAATATTTGAAACCGTCTTCAACTTGTAAAGCAAATTTCTCAGTATTTCAAAGACTTTTACCCCATTTTGCGCATTTTATTTATTTATTAGATTGGCTGTATTTTGAAAAAAAAAAAACCTCAACTGTATTAAATTTTTAAATCTATTTTCTTGACATTACTACTTTCAAAGGCACCATAAATTTTCACCGTTTTCGGTACTTAAAGCAGTCGAAGTTATTTTTAAATTTTAAATTTCTAAACCTTTTTCCTTAATCACACTATTTTAAAATGCGCCATAAAGTTATTTCAAAGTTTTTCACGTATACCATACTTTAAAAAGGCTTGAATCTATTTTTTTTTTTTATCTATAGTTGAATTTTTGAATCTATTTCCTAAACATTACTACTTTCTATTTTCTAAATCTATTTCCATATACATCTATCATTGATTCTCCTGTCTATAACTGTCTTGACCATGATTTCTTAATGATTTAATCTTTCTACGGCCTTAATTATTGTCTTTTCTAATGTCCTCTCGTGTACACAACAATATGCGTCTACTATTGATTTTATTCTTATAACTGTTCTCCTATATACACTTATCAATAGACATTCAAATTCAAGTCCTCTCCATTATTTTATTGACGTGAAACCATAATTTTTCGATCGTACACATTCAAGATCTATTGATTTTGTTCCTATAATCGTCGCCTATGGATATTTATTAAAAGGCATTCAAGTTCAAGTCTACTCCATTCTTTGATCGACTTGTTCATGCCAACCCGTGGCTATTTTGATTGTACGCGTATATTACCTTAGTTTCACTATTTTAAAATGCACTATAAAATTATTTCAAGATTTTTCACTTGTCTCGTTCTTTAGAAGGGCTTGAATCTTTTTTTATTTTCCGAGTCTATTTCCTTTTTATTACTACAAAATATCTGAACCCATTTCCATATGAGCCTATCATTGATTCTCATGTTTATAACTGTTGTAACCCTGATTCCTTGGTGATTTACTCTCCGTATGGGCTTAAATATTGTATTTTTAGAATGTCTTCTAACTTGTGTCAACAAAAAATATGCACCTACCATTGATTATTTTCATATAATTTTTCCTGCTATAGATATTTATGAAATGACATTCAAGCTCAAGTCCTCTCCATTATTTGATCGACATGACTATGTCAACCCGTGACTTTTCGATTGTACATATTCATGATCCATTGATTATGTTCCTATAACCGTCGTCATATGGACATTTATCAAGACATTCGAGTTCAAGTCTTCTCCATGATTAGACTGACATATGTAGCCCTTTCAATTATACACGTATTTTCCCTTAATTTCACTATTTTTACTATAAAATTATTTCAAGATTTTCATTTGTTCCCTTAATTTCACTATTTTTACTATAAAATTATTTCAAGATTTTCATTGTGTCGTTCTTTAAAAGGACTTAAATCTAATTTTTTAATTGAAATTTCAAATTTCCGAATATACTTCCTTATTATTACTACTTCCATATTTTTGAATCCATTTCTATATGCACTTAGCATTGATTCCCCGTCTTAGCATTTGATTCCCCGTCTGTAACTGTCATAACCCTTATTCATTACAGATTTAATCTACCTATGGGCTTAATTATTGTCTTTTTTTTTGGATTGCACACATCCATTAGTGTAGCTTTCGCCAAATTTACTTTCAACACGTAACCAATTATTCCGTATACCCTGATTTCTTATCAATACAAATCGCATTTCAATTGTCTCATTTATAAAATATTCGAAACCGTCACGAAAATTTAAAGCAAATTTCTCGGTATTTCAAAGACTTTTATACCATTTTGCATTTCAGCGTTTATTTATTTATTAGAAAGGCTGTATTTTGAAAATACTTCAATTGTATTAAATTTCTGAATCTATTTTTCTTGACATTACTACTTTCAAAGGGACCATAAATTTTCACCTTTTTCGTTATTTAAAGCAATTGAAGTTATTTCACACTATTTTAAAATGCGCCATGAAGTTATTTCAGGGTTTTTCACCTTTCCCATACATTAAAATGACTTGAAACTAGTTTTTGTCTAAATTTAAAATTTTGAATTTATTTCCTAAACATTACTACGTTCAAGTTTCTTAATCTAATTTTATATGCACCTATAATTGAGAGTCTTGACACTGATTTCTTTGTGATTTCATCTTTTTACAGACGTAATTATTAACTATTTTGATTGTACACGTATTTCCCCCTTAATTTCACTATTTTTAAATGCACTACATAGTTATTTCAAGCTTTTTCATGTGTCTCGTTCTTTAGATGGACTTAATTTTTTTTATCTTAATTTTAAATTTCTGAGTCTTTCCTTATTTTTATTACTACTAAATTTCTAATCCCCATTTCCATTTGCACCCATCATTGATTATCTTGTCTATAACTGTTGTAATCTCGATTCTGTAGTGATTTACTTTCTCTACGGGCATAATTATTGTCTTTTTAGAATGTCCTCTTAACTCTTGTCCACAAAAAATATGCACCTACCATTGATTATGTTCCTATAACTGTTGTTACTATAGACATTTATGAAATGACATTCAAGCTCTTGTCCTCTCTATTATTTGATCGACGTGACTATGTCATCCCGTGACTTTTTCGATTTTACACATTTATGATCCACTAATTATGTTCCTATAACCATCGTCGTATGGACATTTATCAAAAAATATTCAAGTTCAAGTTCTCTTCATTATTAGATCGACGTGCATATGTCAAACTTGTGACCCTTTGGATTGTACACATATTTTCCCTTAGTTTAACTTTTCTAAATGAATTATATAATTATTTCAAGCTTTTCACTTGTGTCGTTCTTTAAAAGGGAATCAATTTTTTTAAAATCTAAATTTCAAATTTCGGAATCTACTTATTATCACTACCAAATTTCTTAATCCATTTCTTTATGCATCACCTATCCTTCATTCCTTGTCTATAACTATCCCCTGATTCATTACTGATTTAATCTATTTATGAGCTTAATTATTGTCTTTTCATAATGTCTTATTTTTGTCCACAGCAATATGAACCTACCATTGATTCCCTTTCTATAAGTGCCCTATTATGGACATTTGTCAATACGTATTAAAATTGAAGCCCTCTCCATTATGTCAACCGGGGGCTCTTGGATCCTATTTATTTTGGCAAAATTACACAAATTTACCGATCAACTTTCACGTTTTTTGCGATTGATACCATGAACTAATTTAATTACAAACAAGTATCATGAACTATCACTCTCGATTGCAACTAAATACCATCAACTTTTTTTCCGTCTACAAACGTTATATTTAGCTGCCGTGTCATCATTGACTTGTTTTCCTCATTTTACCCTTGTGTTCTCGGTCAACCTCTAAAATTTCGCGAGGTATAATGGTTCATTAAGGCACAAAAGTTAACGCCGTATGGAGGTTATGTTAAAAAAATAGTTCATGGTACTAATCGTAAATTATTAAAGTTCATGGTATCAATCGCAAAAAACACGAAACTTGATTGGTACATTTATGCAATTTAGCCAATTTTTAGTCAAAATTTAAATTTTTGAATATATTTCCTAAACATTACTTTCAAATTTCTAAATCTATTTCTATATACACCTATCATTGATTCTCTTGTCTATAACTATCTTTACCCTAATTTCTTAGTGGTTTAATCCTCGTACGAGCTTAATTATTGTTTTTTTTCTAATGTCCTCCAACTAGTGTCCACAACAATATGCGCTTACCACTGATTTTATTTTTATAACCGTCCTTATATAGACATTTATCAATAGACATTCAAATCTTAGTTCTCTCCATTATTTGATCGACATGAACATGTCAACCCATTACTTTTCGATTGTACACATTCATGACCCATTGGTTCTGTTCTTATAACTATCGCCCACGGACATTTATTAAAAGGCATTCAAGTTCAAGTCCTCTTCATTTTTTGATTGACCTGAATATGTTAACCCGTGATTCTTTTTATTGTACTCATTTTCCCTTAGTTTCACTATTTTTAAATACATCACCAAATTATTTCAAGATTTTTCACGTGTCTTGTTCTTTAGATGGACATAGATCTTTTTTTACTCTAAATTTTAAATTTCCGAGTCTTGCCTTATTATTACTACCAAATTTTTGAACGACTCCCATACAATTCTTGCGAGCACTGGAGAAGCGTCTACGAGTAAAGCACCGTATCCATATAACTGCTTTCCACCTACGCTCCGCCATCCATTCCAAGTTTACCCATTTTCATATGCATCTATCATTGATTCTCTTGTCTATAACTGTTGTAATTATGATTCCTTAATGATTTACTCTCCCTACGGGGTTAATTGATTTCTTTTTAAAATGTCCCCTAACTCGTGTCCACAAAAATATGCACCTGCTATTGATTAATTTTACTATAACCATTCCTACTATAGCGGTTATAAAATGATATTCAAACTCAAGTCCTCTCAACTATTTGATCAATGTGACTCATCCCGTGACTTTTTGATTGTATACATTCATTATGCACTGATTATGTTCCTATAACCGCTGACCTCTGGAAATTTATTAAAAGACATTCAAGTTAAGTCCTCTCCATTATTAGATCGACGTGTATATGTCAACCTAAGGCCATTTCGATTGTTCACGTATTTTCCTTTAATTCACTATTATAAAATTATTTCAAGCTTTTCACTTGTGTTGTTCTACAAAAGGGACTTAAATCTATTTATTTAATCAAAATTCCAAATTTCTAAATCCATTTCCATATCCACCTATCCTTCATTCCCCGTCTATAACGATCCATTACCGATTTAATCTACCTATGAGCTTAACTATTTTTTTTTCTAATGTCCAATTTTTGTCCATGACGGTTTTAACCTACCATTGATTCTCTTATTATAACCGCCTAATTATGGACCTTGTCAATAAGCATTCAAGTTGAAATCATCTCCATTATTAGATCGATCTGAATATGTCAAACCAAGACATCTTTGGATTGCACACATCCGTGAGTGTGGCTTTTGCCAAATTTACTTTGCACATGTAACCAATCATTCATGATACCTTGATTTTTTTTTATCATCATCCAGCCTTTTTGGATACAGCATCGCATTTCAATTATCTCGTTATCGTCTCCAAATTTTAAAGCAAATTTCTCGGTATTTCAAGGACTTTTACCCCATTTTGCATTTCAGCATTTATTTATTTACTAGAAAGGTTGATTTTGAAAAAAACTTCAATTGTATTAAATTTCTAGTTTTATTTTCTTGACATTACTACTTTCAAAGGCGCCATAAATTTTCACTTTTTTCATTACTCAAAGCTATTGAAGTTATTCTTAAATTTTAAATGGCTAAACCTTTTTTCCTTAATCACGCTATTTTAACCTTATTTCAAGGTTTTTCACTTGTCCCGTACTTTAAAAGGACTTGAATCTAATTGTTTATCTAAATTTAAAATTTTGAATCTATTTCCCTAAACATTACTACTTTCAAATTTCTAAATCTATTTCCATATGCATCTTTCATTGAGTCTATTTCCTTACTATTACTATTAAATTTCTTAACCCATTTCCATATGCACCTATCATTGATTATCATGTCGATAACCGTTCCCGATTCCTTAGTGATTTACTCTCCCTATTGGCTTAATTATTGTCTTTTTAGAATGTCCTCTAGTTCGTTTCAAAAAATTTGCACCTACCATTGATTATGTTCCTATAACCGTTCCTACTATAAATATTTATGTAATAATATTCAAGCTGAAGTCCTCTCCATATCCATGACTTTTCGATTGAACACATTATAATCCATTGATTATGTTCTATAATTGTCATCCTATGGACATTTATCAAAAAAAAACATTCAAGTTCAAGTGCTCTTCATTATTAGATCGACGTGTATATGTCAACCCGCCACCCTTTCGATTGTACCATATTTTTCCTTAATTTCACTATTTAAAAATGAATTATTAAATTATTTCAAGCTTTTTACTTATGTCATTCTTTAAAAGGACTTGCATTTATTTTCTTAATCTAAATTTCAATTTTTCGAATATACTTCATTATTATTACTACCAAAATTTTGTATCCATTTCCATATATACCTATCATTGATTCACCGTCTATAACTGTCTTAACCCTAATCATTACTAATTTACTCTACCTATGGGCTTAATTATTGTTTTTTATAATATGCTCAAACTTTTGCCCACGTCAATATGCACCTACCACTGATTTTCTTCGTATAACCGCCCCATTATGGACATTTGTCAATAGGCATTCTATTTGAATTCCTCTCCATTATTAGATCGACTTGAATATGTCAACCCGGGCTCTGTGGATTGCACACATTCGCTGGTATTTCAAAGACTTTTTCCCTATTTCGCATTTCATTATTTATTTATTAGAAAGGCTGTATTTTGAAAAACTTAAATTGTATTAAATTTTTGATCAAATTGTATTAAACTTCAATCGTAACCAATCAAATTTTAACGGTGTAATGATCGAATTTGGCTTGATTTGGTTATAGGACAAAAAGAAGTTTTGAGAATATGAAATTTAAGAATTTTATGTTGCTTGGAGATATTTAGGGGATCTAAGAATTTGTCGAATTTTATATATTTGGGGAATCTAAGAGTTTGTGGAATTTGAGATATTGGGACAATTTAAGAATTTTACGAAGTTTGGAGATATTTAAGGAATTTTATGGAGTTTGGTGGAATATTTTGATAATTTGAACATTTTTGTGGAGGTAAGGATAGAATTTGGGTTTGATATATTTCTAGTTTAACGACTTAGAGGTCGACTTAAATTTTATTTGGATTTTAAAGGCGAGATCAAATTTTAGTTTGATTTGCTTCATGGTTAACTACTTAGACGTTGATTATATGTCGATTTTAAATTTGATTTGGATTTTGGGATTTTTTTTATGAAAGTTGAGAATATTTTAGAGAATTTGGCAGATTAATGGAAATAAAGATGTTTTGAGAATTTGGAATTTATGGAATTGGAGAATTTAAGAAATTTGTGAATCATGAAAATATTTACGGAATCTAAGAATTTGTAGACTTTGAAATATTTGTTCGATTTGATTTGGTTTTAGTTTAACCATATAGCATTCGAACTTGAACTTGATTTGGCTTTCAGTTGTTGAATTTGGGTTTGATTTGGTTGTAGAACATAAAGAAGTTTTAAGAATGTGGAATTTATGGAATTGGAGAATTTAAATTTTTTTTGTTTGTTGGAGATATTTAGAGAATCTAAGAATTTGTGGAATTTAATAAATTTGGTGAATCAAAGAATTTGTGGAATTTGAGATATTAGGACAATTTAGGAATTTTATGGAACTTGGACATATTTAGGGTGCGCTTGGTAGGAGATGAACTGGATGGTAATTCTACATTCTCATAAAATAATACCATACTTATTTAGGTGTAAAAACTATTCCTAGAAACTTTATGGAGTATCATGGTAATCAAATGACCATGTTTCATGTGAATACTATTCCCCAAAAAACATGTATCTATCCTACATTACCATGAAATATCCCCACCTAACATGACGTATGCAATGACCGTCCGCCACCCGCCGCCAGCTTCCATCGCCACCTGCTGAATGGCCCACCGTCGTTCGCCGCCGGTCTCCCTCACCGAAGGTCGGTTGTTCGCCGTCGGTCTCCCCCGTTTAGCCGCTCGCCACCGTTTTCCCTCGCCGCCGGTCACCCTCTCTTCCCGCCGCCGGACGTCCACCGGTTGGACGTTTGCCGTCGGTCTCCTCGCCGCCGATCGGCCTCCCTTGCCGCCGATCGGCCGTTCACCCCCCATTGTTGACCTCGCTTCTTGTCGTCCATCGGCCGCCGTCAGTCGACAGTTGCACATACATATATTACCGGGGATTATTAAAATGTACCAAGTATGTTAATGCAAGATTTTTTGAAATTGGATGCCCGGTGATCACATTCCATGGAATATTTTGAAAATGTGAGGATTCTCGGTAATCGTCCATTTCATGTACCAAGCGCAAGCTTGGTGGAATATTTTGAAAATTTGAACATTTTCGTGGAGCTTAAGAGATTTTAGAAAATTTAGAATTCTAATTTAATGACTTAGAGTTCGATTTGATTTGGTTTTATTTTAACGTTGCATCGGTCATCGAATTTGATTTGGCATCCAATTTAACGTTGTAGGGGTAGAATTTGATTTGGTTCTAATTTAACGGCTTAGAGGTCGACTTAAATTTGATTTGGGTTCCAGTTTAACAGTGTGAGATCGAATTGAAGTTTGAATTGGTTCAAGTTTAACTTAGAGGTCGATTTGTTCTGGTTCCAATTGAACGACGTAGATGTCGATTTTAGATTTGATTTGGACTGGATTTTAGGAATTTTATGTGAAAGTTAAGAATATTTTAGTGACTTTGGAAATTAATGGATATAATGATGTTTTGAGAATTTGGACTTTATGGAATTGGAGAATTTAGGAATTTTATGAAGTTTGGAAATATTTAGGAAATCTAAGAATTTGCCGAATTTGAAATATTTGATAGATTATTTTGAAATTTAGATGATTTTCTAGAATTTAGGAGGTTTTGGAAAATTCTGTTCCGTTTAACGATTTAGAGTTCGATTTGACTTGTTTCAAGTTTAACGATATAGTGGTTGGACTTGAACTTGATTTGGGTTGCAGTTCAACAGCATAGAGATCGAATTTTGGTTTTATTTGGTTCCAGTCTAACAACTTAGAGATCGATTTGATTTCGGTTATGGTTTAACTACTTAGAGCTTTATTTTACTAAGTTCAAGTTTAACGACGTAGTGGTCGAACTTCAACTTGATTTGGGTTGTAGTTTAACGGCGTAAAGATCGAATTTAGGTTTAATTTGAATCCAGTCTAACAACCTAGTGGTCGATTTGATTTGTTTCCGATTTAACGACATAAATGTCGATTTTAGATTTGATTTGGATTTTGGGATTTTTTTGCGAAAGTTTAGGATATTTTAGAAAATTTGGTAAATTAATGGAAATAAAGATATTTTGAGAATTTGGAATTTAGGGAATTGGAGAATTTGGGAATTTTGTGAATCTTGAAAATATTTACGGAATCTAAGAATTTGTGGGATTTGATATATTTGTTTGATTTGGTTTGATTTCAGTTTAACGATATAGCGTTCGAACTTGAACTTGATTTGGCTTTTATTTTAACGGCGCAGTGGTTGAATTTGGGTTTGATTTGGTTATAGGACATAAAGAAGTTTTGAGAATGTGGAATTTATGGACAATTTAGGAATTTTATGGAACTTAGACATATTTAGGGATTTTGAAATAATTTGGTGGAATATTTTGAAAATTTGAACATTTTTGTGGAGCTTAAGAGATTTTGGAAAGTTTAAAATTCCAATTTAACTAAGTAGCGGTCAAACTTGAATTTGATTTGGCTTCCTGTTATACGATGTGGAGGTAGAATTTGGATTTGATTTGGTTCTAGTTTAACGACTTAGAGGTCAACTTGAATTTGATTTGTGTTCTAGTTTAACAGCATAGAGATCGAATTTAAGTTTGATTTGGTTCAAGTTTAACTCAGGGATCAATTTGTTTTGCTTCTAGGTAAACGACGTAGATGTCAATTTTAGATTTGAATTGAATTTTAGGTATTTTTTGTGAAAATTTGGAAAATTAATGGAAATAAAGATTATTTGAGAAGTTGGAATTTATGGAATTGAAGAATTTAGGAGCTTTATGGGGTTGGAGACATTTAGGAAATCTAAGAATTTTCCGAAATTTGATATATTTGTTGAATTTTAGAATTTTTTGTGGAATTTGAGATATTTAGAGAATTTAGAAATTTATGTAGTTTGGAGATATTTTAGGAATTTAAAAGAATTTGGAGGATTATTTTGAAATTTTGAACATTTTTTAGAATTTAATGCGTTTCGAAAATTTGATTCCGGATTAACGACTTAGAAATCAATCTGTTTTGGTTCTTGTTTAATGATGTGGCAGTCGAACTTGACCTTGATTTGGGTTGAAGTTTAATAGCGTAGAGTTTGAATTTAAGATTGATTAGGTTTCAATCTAACAACTTCGAGGTCGATTTGATTTGGTTGCAGTTTAACGATATAAATTTTGATTTTGGATTTGATTTGAATTTTAGGTATTTTTTGTTATAGTTTAGGATACTTTAGAGAATTTAAGAAATTAATGAAAATAAAGATGTTTTGAGAAATTGGAATTTTGTGGAGCTTGGAGATATTTAAGGAATCTAACAATTTATGGAATTTGATATATTTGCGGAATTTTAGAATTTTTGGAATTTGTATTATCGGGAAAATTTGAGAATTCTATGAAGCTTGAGAATTTAGGGAATTTGAAAGAATTTTGTGGAGTATTTTGAATATTTGAACTTTTTTTTGTAGACTTTTAGAGGTTTTGGAAAATTAGAGTTCGATTTGATTTGGTTTTAGTTTAACGATATAGCGTTTGAACTTGAACATGATTTGGCTTCCTAGTTTAACGGCGTAGTGGTCGAATTTGGATTTGATTTGGTTATAGGACATAAAGAAGTTGAGTACGTGGAATTGAAGAATTTATGAATTTTATGTTGGTTGGAGATACTCGGGAAATCTAAGAATTTGTGGAATTTGATATATTGGGACAATTTAGGAATTTTATGAAGGTTAGAGATATTTAGAGAATTTGAAAGAATTTGGTGGAATATTTTGCAAATTTGAATATTTTTGTGGAGTTTAAGAGAATTTGGAAATTTTGGAATAATGACTTAGAGTTCGATTTGATTTGGTTCTAATTAAACGATGTAGCGGTCGAACTTGAACTTGATTTGGCTTCCAATTTAACGATGTAGGAGTAGAATTTGGGTTTGATGTGTTTCTAGTTTAACGAGTTAGAGATCGACTTGAATTTGCTTTGGGTTCCAGTTTACCGGCATAGAAATCGAATTTAGGTTTGATTTGGTTCAAGTTTAACAACTTAGGGGTCAAATTGTTTTGGTTCTAGGTGAATGACGTAGATTTTGATTTTATATTTGATTTGGATTTTGGGAATTTTTGTGAAAGTCGAGTATATTTTAGAGACTTTGCGTGATTAATGGAAATAGAGGTGTTTTGAGAATCTGAAATTTATGGAATTGGAGAATTTAGAAATTTTATAAAGTTTGGAGATGTTTAGGGAATCTAAGACTTTGCGGAATTAGTATATTGGGCGAATTTTAGAAGTTTTGTGGAATTTGAGATATTTGGAAAATTTAGACTTTTATATAGCTTGGAAATATTTAAGGAATTTAAAAGAATTTGGAGGATTATTTGGAAATTTTGAAGACTTCATAGAATTGAACTGGTTTTCGAAAATTCAGTTCCGGTTTAACGACTTAGAATTCGATTTGTTTTGGCTCCTATTTAAACGATGTAGCGGTCGTACATGAAGTTGATTTGGGCTGTAGTTTAACGACATAGATTTCGAATTTAGGTTTAATTTGGTTCCAGTTTAACAACTTAGAGATCGATTTGATTTGGTTTCGGTTTAACGATATTAATGTCGATTTTAGATTTGATTTGGATTTTGGGAATTTTTTGTGATAGTTTATGATACTTTAGAGAATTTGGGAAATTAATGGAAATAAAAATGTTTTGAGAAGTTGGAATTTTGTGGAGCTTGGAGATACTTAAGAAATCTAACAATTTATGGAATTTGATATATTTGAGGAAATTTAGAATTCGCGGAATTTGAGGTATTGGGACAATTTGAGAATTCTATGAAGTTTGAGATATTTAGGGAGTTTGAACGAATTTGATGGAGTATTTTGAAAATTTGTACTTTTTGTAGACTTTTAGAGGTTTTGGAAAATTCGATTTCTTAGAGTTTGATTTGATTTGATTTTAGTTTAACGACAGCGTTCAAACTTGAACTTGATTTGGCTTTCAGTTTAACGGCGTATGGTCGAATTTGGGTTTGATTTGGTTGTAGGGACGTAAAGAAGTTTTGAGAATGTGGAATTTATGGAATTGGAGAATTTAGGAATTTTATGTTATTTGGATATATTTTGGGAATTTAAGAATTTGTGGAATTTCATAAATATGGAGAATTTAGGAATTTGATATAGTTGAACAATTTAGGTATTTTATGGAGCTTGAATATATTTAGGGAATTTGAAAGAATTTGGTGGAATATTTTTAAAATTTGAACATTCGTGCGGAGTTTAAAAGATTTTGGAAAATTTGGAATTCTAATTTAATGACTTAGAGTTCGATTTGACTTGGTTCTAATTTAACGATGAAGTAGGCGAATTTGAACTTGATTTGGCTTCCGGTTTAACGATGTAGAGATAGAATTTGGGTTTGATTTGGTTCTAGTTTAACGACATAGAGGTTGACTTGAATTTGATTTAGATTCCAGTTTAACGTCATAGAGATCGAATTTAGGTTTGATTTTGGTTCAAGTTTAAGTCGACATCTAAGTCGTTATCCATAACCATCTAGACTTGAACATGTCCTCCTTTAGCTCCTTTGATTGACACAATAATAATCATGGTTTTGTGAAACCTACTTTGCATGCATGACAGTTTTGTCAAACCGACTTTGCATGCATGACGTATCATTCTTGAGACATTGATTCGTAATCATCATCCACCCTTTTGGATGACACAACCTATTTTACTTGCCCCTGTCCTTGAAAATTTTGTAATTGCATTTCAATATGTAAGTATAATATGATTTTCCGATGTTACTACTTTCAATTGCATTACAATTCACAAAGTACTCCTTAAAGTGACTTTTAGACCCTTCGAAATTGTTACTATTGGATGTTATCAAACTTCTGAGTTTGTGTCGGAATTCCACAACTCCACATTCCTACCTTTAATTCACTGCCTATAGCTATCATAACAATGATTTTGTTGTGTTGAAATCTTCTAATTGGTTTAATCTAATTCTTTTCGTTTCTTTGTGAACATGGTCATTGGACTTGAATATGGAGCCTTTTGGCTCCTCTGATTTGACACAATTAACAATCATAGTTTTGTCTAATCTACTTTGCATTCCTGACGTATCATTCATGACACATTGATTCGTACTCATCATCCACCCTTTTGGATAAAACTACCCATTTTACTTGTCCCTGTCCTAGAATGATTTGTTACATTTCAACATTTCAATTTCTAAATATTTGATGTTTTTCTAATGTTACTACTCACAATTCGCAAAGTACTTCTTAAAGTGGCTTATCAAAATTTTATCGACCTAATAAAATTTAAACCTTAACATATCAACCCTTGTGCATGTTTGATTAGACACACTCATGACTTACGGTTTTATCAAAATTCTTTTACCTTGAACGTTTTGATCCCCTTATGGATTTAACCTCTTTAACTTTCCCTATTCAAAGCTATGTTTCAACTCTTAAATTTCTAAATATTGCTTTCCTAATTGGGTTTCTACTTAAAACCCCCCTAAAACATAGTTAATTACTAAAAAACCAAAACTTGATGATTACTTATTACCCAAAAGACCTTCAAGCTGCTCATTTGCCCCCTTTCAAATTTTCCGTCCGAAGAAAGTATGGTCGTTAGCTAATTTATATTATCCACATCTACGCCACTTATAACCCCATGACTCTATGCGATAAAACCGTCATTTCTCTTTTGTTCTTCATCTTCCTCTTCCTCTTGATCTGGACCCATGTACCAACCGAAGAACTTTCCCTCCTTCGTTTTCAGTTTTCCACTTACACGAAACTTGCAATTAAACCAGTATTCGCATTTCACTTCTTCGTGGCCGGAGTAGGTTAAGAAAAAAGAACCATATTCCATTGCCTATTAGAGAATTTGAAGAGCAATTTCTATACCCGAATTTGAATTGGGCTCTAATTGGGAATTTTAGATGAAGAGTGAAGACGAGTGATTTGGGTGGTTTTAATAACCCTATACCGAGTTTCTCTGTTAACTGGCTAACGAAGTGAGGGAAAAGGACTAGTGGAGGGGTTTTAAGAGCAACTTCAAAATTTTGGGGTAATAAGTAATTGCCAGGTTTTGGGTTTTTTAGTAATTAACTTAGTTTTTGGGGGGTTAAGTAAAAAAAACTTCCTGATTTATCTTTCATGCATCATAAAGCACTTCCATTATGGCTCTTTCAAAATTTTTTATCCACATAATGATTCTCTAATCTCTAACCTTATTTTTTAAATGATAAAAATGTTGCGAAAGATTTGTAGTATTTTGAAACCACTTTAATGAATAACGTACCTTTGATAAGGACCTTTCATAAAGCTACAAAAATGGTTTTTGATCATAACTTTATCTTTTATTAGTGTTTCAGCCTTAATAATGCTTTTCCATAGAATAGTTTCCTTTTAAACAGAAAGGTTTTCATGAAAAACCTGCCTTTGAATAACGACCCTTGAGAAAGCTATGAAATGTTTTTGAATAATAATTTTCTTGCAAATTTCTTGAGACTTTTGAAGATTTACTCCATTCAGCATTTCTACACGTTTATTGTAAAAGTTTCATGAAAATTCCTTTGAATCGTGGAATTCTGAAAGATACATCTAAGTTGTTAAGTTGTGTCATGATATCCTCCGGTTTGTTTCCACAACTCTATGTACCTACCATTGAATTCTCTGCTTGTGATCATCTTTACGATGGTTTTGTGCTGATTCAATCTTTCAAAAAGCTTAACCTTTGTAGCTTCTTTTCTCTGTGATAAATTTTGCAATAGGCCAGTTAAATTAAGTTTAATCCATAACTGTTGAAAGCTAAGCATGTGAACCATTGCTCCTTCGATTGGACACAATCTCTATTATGATTAGTGAAATTACTTTGCACACACGACCAACTTTTCTCGACGCCTTGATTCTTAATCTTCATCGAACCTTATGAATTACTGACTCATTTTACTTTCCTTTTTCCATAAAAGATTTGCAACTATTTTTAACTTGTGAATTTTCAATGCTTTCCTAATTTACTACTTACAGTTACATTGCGAAGTACTTCTTATATTGGGGTTTCAATGTGTTCCGGCCTTTTAAATGATTCTCCATGAGTATATTTTCAAATCCTTTTCATGAAAAGCTTACCTTTGTTAAACAACCAATTAGGAACCATGAAACATTTTTGATCCATTACTCACTTTTCTAACAACGTTCTTAAGATTTTAAAGAATTTACTCCATAAAGCACTTCTACGCTTTTGATTATAAAAGTTTCTGGAAAACTCTTCTGTATGATGGGATTCTCAAAGATATCTCAAAGCCTTTTAAATCGTATAGTTTGGATGTTATCAAAATTACGAGGTTGTGTTATGGTATTGTACTATTTTCGTCTGAAACTGTACTTACCTACCAGTGATTCTCTTCCCCCATGTCTTAACCATGAATTCTTTTTGATTCAATCTTCAAACCGGCCTAATCTTGATATTTTTCATTTATGATAAATTTGTTGGATGACCTTCCACATATAGTTTTATCCATAACCAGCTGAAACATGTCAAGCCTTGCTCTCCTTTGATTGGAAGTGGTTGCGATTTTTTGTCAAATCTAATTTGCACGCTCATGCAACCGTTATTAATGCATTAATTCTTTGTCATTTTTGAATTTTTTTTCGAAACTTGGAATTTTTAAGTAGTCAAACACTTTAAATCTGTTCACGGTTGGATGTTATCAAAATAATGGAGCTGTGTCAGAATATCCTTCAATGCGTCCATAACTCATAAAATTTATTGTTTTGCCACATTGTGATCTTAGTTGATCTTTTGAGCTGTAGTATGAAATGTCTCAATTTGTTGGACTCAACATACCATAGTTCTTAATTACTGCTATTCTCCAGTTCTCAATTTGGTACTGTTTGAGTGAAGTTCTATATGTTGCAAGTGGCACTAGGAAAATGATCTTTTAGGTTATAATGTGGGTTTTGTAAATTGAAGGAAACAAGCCGAAAGTTGTGCTTAGTTTTTGCATTACATTGTTACTGATTTTCAATACTAATGGAACCTTGTTTTTAGATGTGCACGCAATTTAGAAACCGGATTCAAACACGCACGTACATTGATCTGGAGATGTCAATATCAGGTTGAAAAGGAAATTAAATGTTCTCCAATTTTTCCATTATACTGTTGCTAATGGAAATAGGGAAATGAGCTTTTAAATTATTCTGTGTTTTTTGGTAAATGACCGGATACAGCTCTAAAGACGTACTGAATTTTTACAGTGCTACATTATAACTGATTTTTAGTACAACAGCTACCTCTTTTTCAGATGCGTTCACACATTCTGGAAACCAGTTGCGAGCAGTCCCATATATCCATGAGATGTCAATATTATATTGAAAGAGAAATTATAATCCAGATGATTGTCAGTTAGACGAAAATGAAACTCACCTGTAAAAGGGAAGCGTTTTTGGGCCGTCCGATCGCTCTCGACCCATTTTCCGGTTGGTCATGAACCCAGAGTCAATTAACTTTGGCCAATTGTACACTAATCCAGCCATAATCACCGTGTAATTGTGCCTAAGATATGGGCAGGACATGTCATGCTGTAAGGAACTAGATAATTGAATGGCACGATAGTTCAAGCCATGTGGCCACTATAGGAAATGCGGGGCACTACTGACATCTTGTTTCATTTCGTAGTCAACTTATTTGTCCACTATGGATGGGAGATGTCTTCCCGTAATGAACCTATTTGGCCACTATGGATGGGACAAGTCTTCCCATAATGAATCCATTCGGCCAAGATCAGATGCGGTGTTGTCAAAGGCGCAAACAGGCACGCACCTTGGGCATGAGGCATTGTGAGGTGCATGTTGGTGCACCGCATTGCTGAGACATGTGCCTCGATGTGCCTCGCATCACCTCAGGCACATGCTTTGCAATAAGCCTTCACAATGGCGTCGCATCACCTCAGGCTCATGCATCGCCTCAGGTACGTGCTTCGCATCATCTTTTTCTTTTCTGGTTTCCTTGTCTTAGTTGTTACCCCTCTCATTTTCTTAGACCCATGTTATAATATTTCAGTGTTCTTGTAGTTTGATTTTGCCTTAGGTGGCGGTTTATTTGGGTTTCACAATTTGCTATTCAATAAAACCCCACTATATTTTTTAATTTTTGTATCTAACCCCTTATTGTCTTTGTATTAGTTTCTAGTCTTTCAATTACTCGTTTAATCTTTGGTCAGAATATTTGATTGTTTTGAAATAATCATTTTTACTGATTTTTGTTTCTAAAAGTGCTTTTTGTGGGAAAATTATTTGGATTGTTTAATATTAGTAAGTGTAAAACAAAGCTTTTCCAGTTTGTTGTGTATTTCTTTCATATTTTAATCTAACAAACAAGTTTTTTGCACAAAAGTTATATTCTGTACTAGCTTTTCCTTTTCGATTACCATAGCGATCAACTCTTAATTTTTATTTTTCCTCTTGTATCAATAATTCAGTACACAAAACATGTACAAGGCTTATATACAATCGATAAGAGTTCAAACTTTATATTTAAAAATAATTTCTTGATTTTATATATAGATTCTCTCTTGGCCCCCTAACAGTTTAATCCTAGCCCTGCCACAGTTTATATGTTTAGTCGTCAATATTGTGTATACTTATGAATTGGTTTTGCAATACGTAAAAAATATTGTGCCTCAATTGCTCGGTCGCGTGCCTTGCCTTGTGTCTCAGCCACACTGGGCACAATGCACCTCATGCAGCACGTTGCGCTTTGATTATGCTGGCCAGAAGTACAGAACACAACTCATAGTTGTGCAATAACCGATCTGGCGAGCCACGATCAAATGTGTCGAGTGGCATTGTAGGCCTATATAACTCCCCTGTGGTGTTACAAGTAGGATAAGGCAGGCAAATTGGATCCAATTTCTAAATCCCTGCTATTATTATTTCTATCCTCTAGTTATTCTTGCCCTCGGGGATCGAGCTATATAGAGGCCTTTTTCCTAGGAAGAGTTTGAACTTGTTGCCTAGAGCATAACCTCGCCATTATTTTCTCCGTCTCAGAGATAATCTCATGAAGGTGATGACGCGTTGACCTAATGAAACAATGTTCACCGTGTAATCCACATCCAAATGGGTGTTTCATATTCTCGCACTTTGGAGTTGAGAGAAAAGAGCTTGGGTTATAGCTTCCTAATCTCCAGTTATCTAAACTCCGGAGTTTATATAACTCGGTTATAAACTCCAAAATGAAAAGCCAAGCGGAGTTTACCTATGATTTTGGAAGTAGATTTGGAAAACTTTATGAAACTCCTTATATCATAAGTTAAATGCAAAGCCAAACATACCCAAAAAATTTCTTTCACTGCTTCGTAAGTCATTAATCGGCCTTTCGTCCGTATTGTCCTTTGCTGTCGGGATACCAGGGAAGGGGATTTTGCAACGCTTGGAAAATTGGCACCTTGGTGGCCTGCATGAGAGGCAGACCAATATCCTTAGGGTAAGAGACCACTCACCCGATTATGTAGACCGACATATATATGTGTATTTCATGTATCATTTGAAACTATTTTGATTCATCCAATTTATGTTAAATCTTTTTCTCCGATTTATTTCATTTCAAATTTACATTTCATACAGAACTAAGCAAAATCTGTTTCTATGATCATGAGCTACCTTATTTTTATTTAGCTTCTCTTTAACCAATCGCTTGTAATATGTTCACTTATTTGCTATTAAATGTTGATTAGGTATCAGTATCTACTTTCGTATGGATCTTTATACATAGCACGTGATAATTTTGCACTGTTCATATATGTTCAGTTGCTGTTGTACCTTGTTTAATTATGTACATTCTTACAGGCATTTATTTATTTGACATCTTGGTGTAGGGAAAGGTGAGCTCAGTATTAGAGGTGTGATCCAATGGGGAAAACCTAATTAATCATTAACATATATTAATAATAATAATAATAATTTCTCTATTTACTCGGAACATTAAAGAAAAATGTAGCTTGTTAAATTCAGATTTAGAATGCAAACCAATTTGAATTATAATTCCTATGAAACTATCAAATGTCAGTTGCAGCCCCACAAAGATAATTTGTTTGTCCTGGGTTTAGATTTGGTTGATTAAAATGGCTGTTGTGTATTATCTTACACGCATTACCTTACCTATTTATTGTGTTACCAGTTGTTGCACTATTCGTAAACCGTTGCTTGTTCGTCGCCTACAATAATGGTCGAGATTATATATCAGGTTATGTTGCAATACTATAATTGCAATTTGTTTGTAACTTATGTTGAATGTGGTAACTAAAATGATCAGTGGTCTATCGTCGCAACCTTCAAGCATTATCTTATCTATCTGATTTTGTTACCAGTTACCACACTATTCAGAAACCAAACCTAGACTACTTGATACTAATTGGTAGGCGTTTGACACCAGGTCGGCAGTTGGTTGTAAACCTATGTCAAATTTTAATAGCAACTTTTCATCATAGAATAAGACTCATTATTTCTCCATAGATTGGGTTCTCACGGCCAACCAAATTGTAATCAAAATGGCTTATACGATGATGACGGCGTATTTCTACGAGTGTTGTCATGGCCAATCACTTCTGTCCATTTTCTGCTGAATCATGCATGCATGCCTGTAGATTCATAATTTATGTTGGGTCTTTTTGTTGCATAAATTTCCTCTTTTGGTTATTTGCACTCTCTCTAGTTGATATGTAAATAACTCAAGATTGTTTCTTTCACGGTTGCAGCTATACAGATTTCTGCCCTAGTAATGTTTTCAGGGTACAACACACCCTGTGTTCTGAAAAGGAACAAACTACCCCATTTGGAAACACAATTTTGAAGTCCTTTTTGTTGCTCCTTTTCTTCTATATATCAATAGTTAAATTTTCTCTTTATTTGACAAGGAGGCATTGATAACTCAAATATCCACAGTTGCGGTTATTTTCTCACGTTGTCTTTCCTATATCAGACTATGGTCATATATTTGATGGTGATGACTGGTTGTCATTGTTATGCATCATATTTGTGACTTTTAGGAAGACAAATGCTGTACATCGGCTGGGGCTGGGGTGCACGGTTGCTTAAGCAAAGCCAAAAAAATCAGACGTTTCTTATAAATTATTTGCGCTATTTGTTATAAATTATCTGTTAGTGCTGCTCATGATAACTTTTTTATAAAAAAAAGTTTCCGCTTGTAAATGAGTATGTTCGAAAGTGTAGAAAACTAAAAATACCAATTGACGGTGAGTACGACGGAGCCCAAGTATTAATCTCGCACCAAGAATAGTCTAAAAAGCACATTTAACAAGACTTGATAAGACTGTGATAGGAAGATGCGGTAATAAAATTACTTGTACGACACTTATATACATCTAAGCATACCTCTCTATAAGTAAACAAGGGTATATTCGCTACATAACTTGATATTTTACGTTTTGTAGCATATCTCAACCTACTCTATAAGTAAACAAGGGTATATTCGCTACATAACTTGATATTTTATGTTATGTAGCATATCTCAACCTATTTACATATCATCCAACTTTAATTCTTATTACATAAAAATTAAATAGAAAAACTGTAATGACCCTAAATTCCATGTATCATTCTTTTTGTTTAAGTTCATAAAAGAGCATGTATTCTGTTCTGGTATCTAGTTAGAAGTTATTCTTAATAAATACTATGCAAAAATCTTCTTATAGTCCATTGGTTAAAACTCTCCACTGTTGTCTCATAGCCTAATTAGAGACTCGACAATCTCTTCCCCTACCTCCTTTAATCGCTTTTAATCCCTTTTTAATTCATAAACTCCCATTTCCTTCCCCTAAATAAACTAGGCTAGCTCAACTCATCCCCATGTTCATGCTATTCTCAAGTTTACCCTCTAAATTGTTTTCTCAAGAAACTATGTACCATCAAGGAGCCAAGTACCCATAAGTTAAAATACGATATTTATATTTTTATCCTTTGCAAATACACCTGTATAACCCTCGTTAGGGGAACCCGTTTATGGATAGTGCGGATTATCGCACATCTTGGAGATAGTAAAGTGAGATGCAGAGCTACTTACGAAAAAATCAGTCTCGACAGGAATAAAATACGATTTTAAAGAAAATACGAGTTTTAAAGCAAAGTTAAACAAATTGAAAATAATTTAAATTATGTATTCGTAATTTCAAAGAATTTTTTTTTGTGAAAATTAGATTTTATAAATACTATAAAATGAAAGGATTAAAGTTTTTAAGAAAATACCCTCAAGTTTCCAAAAAAATAGATTTTCATTAAAATACCATAGAATTTTAAAAGTTAGGTTCTAACACTAAAATAACACAAAATATAAAATACCTTTTATAAAAACTCTTGACAAATTAACATATATATTTTACCAAAACACCCTCGAGATTATTTTCAACTAGACTATTTTACATAAAACCCTCTCGAGAAATTCAAAACATGTAATTATCTATAATCATGAATTCTTCAGGACTTTAGATTAATAATGGGTGTAAATGATATCATTTCTCTTGAGCCTCGGAGAGCCGCAGAAAGTGGGTGCTTGCCTGTCTAAATAAAACTGCAAAATAACTGAATTTTCGTTGGCAATTATGTTTGAAAAAGCCACAAATCATGTGGCCCATGTGCAGTGGTTACCCGATTATTCTCAAACTTAAGATCTTCAAAAGATAAATCTTTTTATAAGATATGATTAGAAATTGAACTCGAATCATAAATTGACTTGAATTCTAATCTAACTTATATCTATTTGAAACTTGACATGTATAATCTGAAACCAACTTAACTCAAACCATGAATACAAATGACATGACTTACATTTGACATGACTACATGAACTCAATCATGATATTATTTCACCTTTTGTATTCATGGACCCGATCAAGGCTCGTAACATTAATCACAGACTAATATACACGGGTGTTGGAGTAGTTTAAGTGTGAATCCAGCGAAATCTCAGGAGTACCCCTAGTTCATGAATTCATGTAACACCCTAATTCATTTATACCAGTTCTTTTGGGTATTTCTTTATTTATGGCTATTTCTTGATTTATTGTTATTTGGGTGCGAATAGTGTAATTGGTATCTGTATTTGCATTCGACCCGACCCGCATGCTGGAAACCCGTATTGATTCCTGTTTATGATTTATCCCGGCTAGTTATGAGGATCCGTGCACTGTCATGTTTTATATCCTGCATTATATCTGGTATCTATATTTTTTTAATACAATTATAATCAAATATTATATTTTAAAAATATCTAGCATGGCCTGCATCATACCCCTAACCCTGTTGTGGCATCCGTACATCTTGTTCTCGTTCCGTTCAGTGAAATAGACTCGTTTGGATTGATACGTACACGCTACGTGTATCCGTTTTTAGGGGTATGCATTTTCGTTACCCGGATATCCTATTTTGGTTTTGGTTAACACGTATATTATCCGTATTTTCAAACCATAATTTTAGACCCGACCCGAACGTGTTTTAGACTATTTTTGTATTAGCCAAAAACTCAAATTTTTCCTAAATATTATATTCGTAACTATATAACTGTTATATATATTCATTTCTTTAACCAAATTTATATTTTAAATATTTTTTAGATACTAACCATCACAATCTGATCTCCTCTCGTGACTCTTTCTCTCTATTAATATTTTTTCTTCCCCCATAACAAATCCTACATCAGTCTCTCTCTCTACCTAAATATATATTTATAAATCTTAACTAATCCTGCCTCAGCTTATATACATATTAATTATATATTTTATTTTAAAAAAAACCTTATTTAAACTCCCCACGTTCTTTTCTTCTCCACTTTCTTTCCCTCGTGTTCCCGCCTCTCGTGAACCCGATCTTGAACCCACGCCTTCGCCGCCTCCAGCCCTTCACCCTCGCCGTCATCGCCTCACACCGACGACCTCCATCACAACTTCCTTACCCTCATCCCCACAACCGCTGTCACCTTCTTTCCCCGACGAACCCATCACCGAGCACCCAAAGAAAACTCTAACCCATCACCGGAACTCTGACCCCTCGTCACCACCCCGTCATCATCTCCCTTCAACTCTTTTCCACGACATCTCGACACCACCTCACCTTCAGCCCCGACCAACCCATTGCAACCCAACCCGAGAACCCTCGCCTGCACCCCTTCCTCGTCGCCGACCACCCTAGTCGGCCTTACCCCGTCTCCATCACCTCCATCTTCTCCTTCTCTCCTCCTCGCCTTCAACGCCCGACACCAAGAAACCCCAACTGCACAGAATCGAACCCGATCCCGACTTCAAGAAACCCATAGTTCCATCGCCGTGAACCTCGCCGTTGACGGCCCACCATCGACGTCACCCCCTCGCAGCCTTCTCTGACCCCAGAGCCTAACCCAAACCCAGTCCTCTTCCCCTCTTCTTCTCCTTCTTTCTTCTTCTCTTACTTTTTCTTGATCTTGTATTTTCCGGTGATCGCCGGAGCCGTGCCATCGCCGACAATCCAGGTGATCCAATGGACATCCCCAGCCAGCGTGGTCACCTTCTTGCTTTGTCTGGTCTTGTCCCATGAGCGCTGTGTACATTGCGACGTTTACCCGACGTCGGATACAGCATACGCATTACGTCGTGAGATCCTATTAAGAAAGTTTATCCTATTAAGAAAGTTTATCTTACTACATGCTATGTTATTATATTTTCATCCATGTGAATAAAAATACCACATGTTTACTGCATTGTGCATCCTATGTTACAGTTTTACAGTTTTATAATATCCGTTCACATCCGTACGGCTTATTACATATCTAGTCGCATGCAATTTTATCTCGTTATAGGTTATGCAATGTATTTTACATCCATAGGTATAGAATTATTACATGTTCATTGCATTTCACATCCATGTTACAGTTTTACCGTTTCTCCGTTATCCGTTCGTATCCGTGTTATTGATTATATATCTAGTTGCATGCCATGTTATATTATATCATGTTGCCGTTATGTTAGCACCCCATGCTTGATAATGTGCATCATACTTAGTCATAGAGTTGTAGATGTGATCCCTGGTAAATACTTGTGCATCCGTGTTTTACCGTGTTTCGATACTAGTTGCATTTTACTCTTGGACATCCATTGAATGCACTGTACACCACCTGACATGACCTGATACACTACTGCTTGACTTGATACCGGATCCTGTTAATAATGCTGACAACCCTGACATGTTGTCCTGACGGACGTATCCTGTTGTCTGCATAGACAAAACTTGTACATGTTTGATCCTGTGTTGGCATTAGCTCCAGATTATCAATACCTGACTTTAACACATAACCTTGGGGTTATGAGGAAATCAAAGGTGTAACCGAGTGTAACTTAAAAGGTTATTAGTTGATCCGTGGTCCCGGGGGGAACGGGACAGAATCATTCGTGATTCTTCTTGGTCCGTGGTCCCGGGAGTAATGGGACAGAGTCTTTCGTGACTCTTACAACTTGGTCCGTGGTCCCGGGGGGTAACGGGACAGAACCATTCTTGGTTCATATATCTTGATCCGTGGTCCGGGGGGGAGGGTAACGGGACATATTCTTTGAGTTATATTAGGAGTACATCAATTGATTTCGAATAACTTAGAATAGACAACCCAGTAGCACAGTTTAGATTACTCACCGCACTTCACTTACCCATATACACCACACTGTTTCATATCTATGTTTGCCTGTTATAGTCATATTATCGTTTATATCCATGCATGTCTACATCGTTACCTCCTGGTTACATTTTATTGTTTGGTATTATGACGCACTGACGTCTGGGTTTTGCATGGCCCAGATCCTTTGTTCTTTCGCAGGCTGATCAGGAGTATTTCTGCCGTCAGGCCGAGCGGTGAGGATTCTGTTAGTATCTAGTTTAGTTTAGTTTTATTTCCGTACTTTCATTTTCTAATGTGAGCCCGTATTTGGGACGTACTTTCCAGATGTTATTGCTTATTGGATTTATTGCTTCCGCACATATATTATTTCTTGACTCGTTTATTCTGGCATATGGACATGTACTAGATAGTTCATTTTTATTTTACTATTCTTGATATCTTATAGACAGCCGTAATATGACTGTGGAGGGATGTTTCCTAGCCACAGGTAGCATGGTTATCTCTGTCACGTGCCGATCTTAGCGCACTCTGGGAAGCGGGGCGTGACAGGGTTTGTTCGGTATCAGAGACATAGGATTTAGGTTAATCGGGTTTGGTTCTTTTTGTAGTTGGGTATTGAACCCAATACGTTAACCAGAAAACTCGTATTTAGGAACATGTCTTGCCACATTGTTGTCATGATTCTTGAATCTTATCTTTCTCTTGACCCTTTATCTTGATGAGATAGAATAACTTTGCATCTCGGCTTGAAATCCTTTTGTTCCTTATTGTTTCTCCCTACCTATTCTTTCGATTCTGATTGTAGGATTTGGGCGACTTGAATGGAGTTATGTGATTATAACTCTGAACTGCAGCATGGTTACAATGCAGTACTCTATTTGAGTAACTTGGAGTCCTAGTCTTGATTCATTTCCTTGATTTATGGTTGTTATATTACCTTGCTTCTCTCAGTTTCATTGCTTACCAGTTCATGTTTTATCGCAAGCTTGAATCCTGTTTACCGTGCTTATCTTCTTCAGTGTCTTGGCTTCAGATGAAGTCGTTTCAGGTATCCTACTTGTTCATGGTTTTTCCGCATTAGTATTATTCGATTCCGGTGCATCCCATTACTTTATGTCATCCAAGTTTATTGTTGCACATTCGATTTCTTGCACGACCCTGTCTTGTTGTTGGGATATACACATTAGGAACGAGAAGACGAGATTCGACAGAAGTTTCCACACCTCTTCTCGTAAATTCATATTTGTTTATCTTTTCTTGTTCCGGGAATTTCGAGGACGAAATTCTTTTTGTAGTTGGGTATAATGTAACACCCTAGTTCATTTATACCAGTTCTATTGGGTATTTCTTTATTTTTGGCTATTTCTTGATTTATTGCTGTTTGGGTGAGAATAGTGTAATTGGTATCTGTATTTGCATTCGACCCGATCCGCATGCTGGAAAGCCGTATTGATTCCTGTTTATGATTTATCCCGGCTAGTTATGAGGATCCGTGCACTGTCATGTTTTATATCCTGCATTATATCTGGTATCTGCATTTTTTAATACAATTATAATCAAATATTATATTTTAAAAATATCTAGCATGGCCTGCATCATACCCCTAACCCTGTCGTGGCATCCGTACATCTTGTTCTCGTTCCGTTCAGTGAAACAGACTCGTTTGGATTTGATACGTACACGCTACGTGTATCCGTTCTTAGGGGTATGCATTTTCGTTACCCGGATATCCTATTTTGGTTTTGGTTAACACGTATATTATCCGTATTTTCAAACCATAATTTTAGACCCGACCCGAACGTGTTTTGGACTATTTTTGTATTAGCCAAAAACTCAAATTTTTCCTAAATATTATATTCGTAACTATATAACTGTTATATATATTCATTTCTTTAACCAAATTTATATTTTAAATATTTTTTAGATACTAACCATCACAATCTGATCTCCTCTCGTGACTCTCTCTCTCTATTAATATTCTTTCTTTATATTTTTTCTTTCCCCATAACAAATCCTACATCAGTCTCTCTCGCTACCTAAATATATATTTATAAATCTTAACTAATCCTACCTCAGCCTATATACATATTAATTATATATTTTATTTTTAAAAAAACCTTATTTAAACTCCCCACGTTCTCTTCTTCTCCACTTTCTTTCCCTCGTGTTCCCGCCTCTCGCGAACCCCATCTCGAACCCACACCCTCGCCGCCGTCGCCGCCTCCAGCCCTTCACCCTCGCCGTCATCGCTTCACACCGACGACCTCCCACACCACTTCCTCACCCTCATCCCCACAACCGCTGTCACCTTCTTTCCCCGACGAACCCATCGCCTAGCACCCAAAGAAAACCCTAACCCATCGCCGGAACTTCGACCCCTCGTCACCACCGCGTCATCATCTCCTTTCACCTCTCTTCCACGACCTCTCGACACCACCTCACCTTCAGCCCCGACCAACCTACTGCAAACCAACCCGAGAACCCTCGCCTGCACCCTTTCCTCGCCACCGACCACCCTAGTCGGCCTTACCCCGTTTCCACCACCTCCATCTTCTCCTTCTCCTCCTCGCCTTCAACACCCGACACCAAGAAACCCCGACTGTACAGAATCGAACCCGATCCCGACTTCAAGAAACCCACAGCTGCCATCGCCGTGAACCTCGCCGTTGACGGCCTACCACGACGTCACCCCCTCGCAGCCTTCTCTGGCCCCAGAGCCTAACCCAAACCCAGTCATCTTCCCTTCTTCTTCTCCTTCTTCTTCTTTCTTCTTATCTTTCTTTTTCTTGATCTTGTATTTTCCGGTGATCGCCGGAGCCATGCCATCGCCGACAATCCAGGAGATCCAATGGATATCCCCAGTCAGCGTGGTCACCTTCTTACTTTGCCTGGTCTTGTCCCGTGCGCACTGTGCACATTGCGACGTTTACCCGACGTCGGACGCAGCATACGCATTCCGTCGTGAGATCCGATCAGGCAAGTTTATCTTGCTATATGCTATGTTATTATATTTGCATCCATATGAATAAAAATACCACATGTTTACTGCATTGTGCATCCTATGTTACAGTTTTACAATATCCGTTCACATCCGTACAACTTATTACATATCTAGTCGCATGCAATTTTATCTCGTTACATGTTATTTAACGTATTTTACATCCATAAGTATAGAATTATTACATGTTCATTACATTTCACATCCATGCTACAGTTTTACCGTTTCTCCGATATCCGTTCGTATCCGTGTTATTGATTATATATCTAGTTGCATGCCATGTCATATTATATCATGTTACCATTATGTTAGCACCCCATGCTTGATAATGTGCATCATACTTAGTCATGGAGTTGTAGATATGATTCCTGATAAACACTTGTGCATCCGTGTTTTACCGTGTTTCGATACTAGTTGCATTTTACTGTTGGGCATCCATTGAATGCACTGTACACCACCTGACATGACCTGATACACCACTGCTTGACATGATACCTGATCCAGTTACTAATGTGACAACCCTGACATGTTGTCCTGACGGACGTATCCTGTTGTCTGCATAGACAAAACATGTACCTGCTTGATCCTGTGTTAGCATTAGCTCCAGATTATCAATACCTGACTTGAACACATAACCTTGGGGTTATGGGGAAATCAAAGGTGTAACCGAGTGTAACATAAAAGTATATTACTTGATCCGTGGTCCCGGGGGGGGGGGAGGGGGGTAACAGGACAAAATCATTCGTGATTCTTCTTGGTCCGTGGTCCCGAGGGTAACGGGCCAGAGTCATTCGTGACTCTGACAACTTGGTCCGTCGTCCCGGGGGGTAACGGGACAGAACCTTTCTTGGTTCACATATCTTGATCCGTGGTCCCGGGGGTAACAGGACATATTCTTTGAGTTATATTAGGAGTACATCAATTGATTTCGAATAACTTAGAATAGACAACCCAGTAGCACAGTTTAGATTACTCACCGCACTTCACTTACCCATATACACCTCACTGTTTCATGTCTATGTTTTCCTGTTATAGTCATATTATCGTTTATATCCATGCCTGCCTACATCGTATCCTGGTTACATTTTATTGTTTGGTATTATGACGCACTGACGTCTGGGTTTTGCATGGCCCAGATCCTCTGTCTCTTTCGCAGGCTGATCAGGAATATTTCTGCCGTCAGGCCGGGTAGTGAGGATCCTGTTAGTATCTAGTTTAGTTTAGTTTTATTTCCGTACTTTCATTTTCTGATGTGAGCCCGTATTTGGGACGTACTTTCCAGATGTTATTACTTATTGGATTTATTGCTTCCGCACATATATTATTTCTTGACTCGTTTATTCTGGCATATGGACATGTACTAGATAGTTCATTTTTATTTTACTGTTCTTGATATCTTATAGACAGCCGCAATGTGACTGTGGAGGGATGTTTCCTAGCCACAGGTAGCATGGTTGGCTCTGTCACGTGCCGATCTTAGCACACTCTGGGAAGCGGAGCGTGACAGGGTTTGTTCGGTATCAGAGACATAGGATTTAGGTTAATCGAGTTTGGTTCTTTTTGTAGTTGGGTTTTGAACCCAATACGTCAACCAGAAAACCCGTATTTAGGAACATGTCTTGCCACATTGTTGTCGTGATTCTTGAATCTTATCTTTCTCTTGACCCTTTATCTTGACGAGATGGAATAACTTTGCATCTCGGCTTGAAATCCTTTTGTTCCTTATTGTTTCTCCCTACCTATTCTTTCGATTCTGATTGTATTATTTGGGCGACTTGAATGGAGTTATGTGATTGTAACTCTGAACTGCAGCATGGTTACAATGCAATACTCTATTTGAGTAACTTGGAGTCCTAGTCTTGATTCATTTCCTTGATTTACAGTCGTTATATTACCTTGCTTCTCACAGTTTCATTGCTTGCCAGTTCATGTTTTATCGCAAGCTTGAATCCTGTTTACCGTGCTTATCTTTTTCAGTGTCTTGGCTTCATATGAAGTCGTTTCAGGTATCTTACTTGTTCATGGTTTTTCTGCATTAGTATTATTCGATTCCGGTGCATCCCATTGCTTTATGTTGTCCAAGTTTATTGCTGCACATTCGATTTCTTGCACGACCCTGTCTTGTTGTTGGGATATACACACTGGGAACGAGAAGACGAGATTCGACAGAAGTCTCCACACCTCTTCTCGTAAATTCATATTTGTTTATCTTTTCTTGTTCCGGGAATTTCGAGGACGAAATTCTTTTTTGAGTTGGGTATAATGTAACACCCTAGTTCATTTATACCAGTTCTTTTGGGTATTTCTTTATTTTTGGCTATTTCTTGATTTATTGCTATTTGGGTGAGAATAGTGTAATTGGTATCTGTATTTGCATTCGACCCGATCCGCATGCTGGAAAGCCGTATTGATTCCTGTTTATGATTTATCCTGGCTAGTTATGAGGATCCGTGCACTGTCATGTTTTATATCCTGCATTATATCTGGTATATGCATTTTTTTAATACAATTATAATCAAATATTATATTTTAAAAATATCTAGCATGGCTTGCATCATACCCCTAACCCCGTCGTGGCATCCGTACATCTTGTTCTCGTTCCGTTCAGTGAAACGGACTTGTTTGGATTTGATACGTACACGCTACGTGTATCCGTTCTTGGGGGGTATGCATTTTCGTTACCCGGATATCCTATTTTGGTTTTGGTTAACACGTATATTATCCGTATTTCAAACCATAATTTTAGACCAGACCCGAACGTGTTTTGGACTATTTTTGTATTAGCCAAAAACTCAAATTTTTCCTAAATATTATATTCGTAACAATATAACTGTTATATATATTCATTTCTTTAACCAAATTTATATTTTAAATATTTTTTAGATACTAACCATCATAATCTGATCTCCTCTCGTGACTCTCTCTCCCTCTCTCTATAAATATTCTTTCTTTATATTTTTTCTTTCCCCATAACAAATCCTACATCAGTCTCTCTCTCTCTACCTAAATATATATTTATAAACCTTAACTAATCCTGCCTCAGCCTATATACATATTAATTATATATTTTATTTTTTAAAAAACCTTATTTAAACTCCCCACGTTCTCTTCTTCTCCACTTTCTTTCCCTCGTGTTCCCGCCTCTCGCGAACCCCATCTCGAACCCTCGCCCTCGCCGTCGTCGCCGCCTCCAGCCCTTCACCCTCACCGTCATCGCCTCACACCGACGACCTCCCTCACCACTTCCTCACCCTCATCCCCACAACCGCTGTCACCTTCTTTCCCCGACGAACCCATCATCGAGCACCCAAAGAAAACCCTAATCCATCGCCGGAACTCCGACCCCTCGTCACCACCATGTCATCATCTCCCTTCACCTCTCTTCCATGACCTCTCGACACCACCCTCACCTTCAGCCCCGACTAACCCACTGCAACCCAACCCGAGAACCCTCGCCTGCACCCCTTCCTCGTCGCCGACCACCCTAGTCGGCCTTACCCATCTCCACCACCTCCATCTTCTACTTCTCCTCTCCTCCTCGCCTTCAACACCCGACACCAAGAAACCCCGACTGTACAGAATCGAACCCGATCCCAACTTTAAGAAACCCACAGCTGCCATCGTGGTGAACCTCGCCGTTGACGGCCCACCATCGACGTCACCCCCTCGCAGCCTTCTCTGACCCCAGAGCCTAACTCAAACCCAATCATCTTCCCCTCTTCTTCTCCTTCTCCTTCTTCTTTCGTCTTCTCTTTCTTTTTCTTGATCTTTGTATTTTCCGGTGATCACCGGAGCCGTGCCATCGCCGACAATCCGGGCAATCCAATGGACATCCCCAGCCAGCGTGGTCACCTTCTTGCTTTTCCTGGTCTTGTTCCATGCGCGCTGTGTACATTGCGACGTTTACTCGACGTCGGACGCAGCATACGCATTCCGTCGTGAGATCCGATCAGGCAAGTTTATCTTGCTACATGCTATGTTATTATATTTGCATCCATATGAATAAAAATACCACATGTTTACTGCATTGTACATCCTATGTTACAGTTTTATAGTTTTACAATATCCATTCACATCCGTACAGCTTATTACATATCTAGTCGCATGCAATTTTATCTCGTTACAGGTTATGCAACGTATTTTACATCCATAGGTATAGAATTATTACATGTTCATTGCATTTCACATCCATGTTACAGTTTTACCATTTCTCCGATATCCGTTTGTATCCGTGTTATTGATTATATATATATAGTTGCATGCCACGTCATATTATATCATGTTACCGTTATGTTAGCACCCCATGCTTGATAATGTGCATCATATTTAGTCATGGAGTTGTAGATGTGATCTTTGATAAACACTTGTGCATCCGTGTTTTACCGTGTTTCGATACTAGTTGCATTTTACTGTTGGGCATCCATTGAATGCACTGTACACCACCTGACATGGCCTGATACACCACTGCTTGACTTGATACCCGATCCTGTTACTAATGCTGACAACCCTGACATGTTGTCCTGACGAACGTATTCTGTTGTCTGCATAGACAAAACATGTACTTGCTTGATCTTGTGTTGGCATTAGCTCCAGATGATCAATACCTGACTTGAACACATAATCTTGGGGGTATGAGGAAATCAAAGGTGTAACCGAGTGTAACTTAAAAGGATATTACTTGATCCGTGGTCCCGGGGGATAACGGGACAGAATCATTCATGATTCTTCTTGGTCCGTGGTCCCGGGGGTAACGGGACAGAGTCATTCATGACTCTTACAACTTGATCCGTGGTCCCTGGGGATAACGGGACAGAACCATTCTTGGTTCACATATCTTGATCCATGGTCCCGAGGGGTAACGGGACATATTCTTTGAGTTACATTAGGAGTACATCAATTGATTTCGAATAACTTAGAATAGACAACCCAGTAGCACAGTTTAGATTACTCACCGCACTTCACTTACCCATATACACCTCACTGTTTCATATCTATGTTTGCCTGTTATAGTCATATTATCGTTTATATCCATGCCTGCGTACATCGTTACATCCTGGTTACATTTTATTGTTTGGTATTATGACGCACTGACGTCTGGGTTTTGCATGGCCCAGATCCTCTGTCTCTTTTGCAGGCTGATCAGGAGTATTTCTGCCGTCAGGCCGAGCAGTGAGGATCCTGTTAGTATCTAGTTTAGTTTAGTTTTATTTCCGTACTTTCATTTCTTGATGTGAGCCCGTATTTGGGACGTACTTTCCAGATGTTATTGCTTATTGGATTTATTGCTTCCGCACATATATTATTTCTTGACTCGTTTATTTTGGCATATGGACATGTACTAGATAGTTCATTTTTATTTTACTGTTCTTGATATCTTATAGACAGCCGTAATGTGACTGTGGAGGGATGTTTCCTAGCCACTGGTAGCATGGTTGGCTCTGTCACGTGCCGATCTTAATGCACTCTGGGAAGCGGGGCGTGACAATTCATTTCTACTAACACAAACAATCTATCATGAGGGCCCGTGTTTCCAAGCCTCTAGGGCCGTACTTTTGGGTTTGGAATACTCCAACGACGGTTAAAATCCTGTTACTAACACATCTCGATTCGGGTCCGTGGTTCCTTGCTCCTAAGGCCTTACCCTTGAGTTCGAGAACACTCTTGAGATTGGTTGGCATTTACATTTGAACCCACATTAGTTAACTTATTCTTTCAGTGACCTCTTTAGTACGCATTGCTATTCATTACATGTTCAGCACTTTTACTTGTTGTATGCTCACTATACCTACACTATACGGCCATGATATACTTGTTTCTTGTTTGACATGCTCATGTTACATTGGTATGTTTATATATATATATATATATATATATATATATATATATATATATATATATATATATATATATTTCCATACTTATGATACATTGCCATGTGCATATAGTTGCTAGATTTAATTGACACCCATAATCACATTAGAATTCATATGCTACTTGCATACTGTCCTTTACCACATTCATATTTCTATCCTTTTTGGGGACTTACCGAGCGAAAATTCGCTGACGGGCATTTCACCCATCTTTTATTTCTTTGGAATGTTCGTCAGATAATCTAGAGACTGAAGAGGTGGAACCTACTGCTGAAGATTACGACCAGTTCATTTCTAAAGTCGTTCCTTAGTTTTCTTTCCAGTTTGCATATGCCACTTGTTTCTTTATTTCAGCTTTTCTTTTTAAGTAAGTCACATGTTTAGGTTTTTATGTTTATGTCTCTCGTTCAGACTTCTCGTAATCAGTTTGAAACTTGTGAAATTTGAATATAATAAAATAATTGTTGGATTTTATTCACTTGTCATTCGTATAATGCTTATAAATGCTTAGCGTATTTGTTTCGGGAAATGACTTTCTCGAATTAAATACGCCGTGGACCTCGTCGCGTGCTTGCTCCCATGTCTCTTTGGGAAGCGAGGCGTGACAAAAACTTAATTCAACTTGCACTACTACATACAGTCACCATTAGAGACCGTATGGAACGGTCCCAAAAAAATAATAAACGGTCGCTAAAATACGGTCGTTGATTGGGTGGTCGCTGATATGTATATTATACGAACGGTCGCTAATATATGTATCAGCGACCGTTTCCTCCGGTCGCTAGTAAGGAGACGTGTGGACATCCTAACAAATTTAACTGTTTCCTAATATCAGCGAACGGTCGCTGATAATGTATGAGCGACTGTTCCTGTAGCTAATACGGTCGCTAATACCTATTTTTCCTGGAAATTTTTTTTACAGAAAAATGATGTATTCAATACAATAATACAAAAGATCACAATATATTACGCCACAATAGCATTTCGCATACAAATCAATATATATGCACAATCCATAACATATCCAACAAGATCAACAACAAATACGAACACATACGCATACAAACCAGCATATAAACATTATCCACGATATATCCACCAATATCAACAACTCAATCAAACACATATGAACTAAATTCTTAATAAAAAAGCTGTCACGCCCCGCTTTCCAAGATACGTAAACTACGGTACGTGACAGAGCCAACCATGCTATCTGTGGTTAGGAACCATCCCTCCACAGTCACATTACGGCTGTCTATCGGATATCAAGAACAGAAAAGAACATAATCTAGCTAGTACATGTCCATTTGCCATAGTAAATAAAATCAAGAAAATGCATAAAGCGGAAACGAATCAAGATCCAATAAACAGTATCTGAATCATGTCCCAAAATGAGCTCACATCAATAAACAAAACTACGGAAATAACTAAACTAAACATCTTTAATAATACACGTTCAATTCCTCATTGTTCGGCTTGATTGCTAAAGTACTTTTGATCTACCTGCGATAAAGGTAGAGGAACTGGGCCATGCAAAACTCAGATGTCAGTGCGTCATAATATCAAAATAACAGTAATAACCAGGATACAATAATATGATTAAACAAGAATATAAATAAATAACACAGATATGAAACAGTGAGCTATGTGTATGTATGGTGTGTGATGTGTATCCTAAATCCGTTGACCGGGAAGTAGCATATAATATAGGAAATGAAGTGTTTCTAGGTTATCTATTCTAAAAGTCTTTGAAATCAATTAATGTAATCCTCATTGTAACCCAGCTGTATATATCCCGTTCATTCCCCATGGGATCATGGTAATAGTATTTATTCCATAACGCCCGGAAACACGGCAAACAAGTATTTATTCCGTAACACCCGGAAAAACGACAAACAATTATTTTTTCCGTAACGCCCAGAAAAATGACAAACAATAATAATATCCTCTTGAGTTATGTTTCGGTTACATTTTTGATTTCCTCTTTTCCCCCAGGTTTGTGTTCAAGTCAGGTATTAACGATATGAATCTAATGCTAACACAGGATCAAGTAGGTACAGTTCTTGTCTATGCAGACAACAAGTCACATCCGTCAGGACAACAAGTCAGGATTGTCGGCATTAGCAATAAGATCCAAGTAACAAGTTAAGTAGTGTGTTGTGAACATGTCATGTGATATATATTAACCAAATAGATACCCAATGTGAAACTATAATCAATATCGAAACACGGTAAACACAATTGATACCAAGATGCATATGTATCTATCTGTAATAACCATTATACGTCCCTTACCATGTATGATGCAAACTAGATAACATGTTGTACTGATATTGTAGTATGATGATATCATTATATTCCGGCATGCAACTAGATAAACTATTATCAATACGGATACCGTAAAACTGTAAATCTATAATATTTGCTGAATAATAAAACACATGCACTATTTTTATTCATATAGAGATCGATATAATAATATAGCATGCTGCAAGTTAAAACTTGCCTGATCAGATCTCATGTCAAGATACAGATGCTACATCCCACGTCAGATTAACGTTGCGATGCAAACTTACGCGTGCAGGACTGGACCCGGCTGAGCAGTGACGTGACGTGGTGACTAGGCTGGATGACGATGGTGACTGGTTCGTCTGGATCGTCGGCGACGCGTGCAACTCTGGCGAGCCGATCGGAGAATCAAGAAATGATCAAGAAAAAGAACAAGAAGAAGGAGAAGAAGACTGGGTAGTTGCTGTTGGGTTTTGGGGTGGCGAGGACAGAGGCAAGACGCCGGCGGCGACGTGGCTGTGTCGGCGAGATGGCAGTGGGTTCTTGGGTTGGTGATCAGGGTCGGGGATGTCGTGAAGTTGGTAGTGGTGGTGGTCTAGGGTGTCGGAAGAGGAGAGGGAGATGAGGAGGTGAAGGGGGGGTGATTTAAATTAAAATGGTGTTAATTAGGAATTTGAAGAGTATCTGTTTGATTGCAGGAAAATCAAACAGTGCAGGGGAGTAGAGGGGAGCTGAAGAGACGTGTGTGTAAAGCACGGAGGCGATTGGAGCAATGGAGATCATCGGTGGCAGCCAGATGGGAGAAATGGGCGGTTGGATTTGGACCAAGTGCTTCGAGATTCGTGCCACATGCTTAACTCTGTGTTTACTCCTCATTTATCCTGTTTGATTTTTCTGAAACTTTTCGATTCTCCGTGTATTGCACATGCAACTCTTGGGCTTCCGAAAAGTTAAAAAGAAAAATATTAAAAATAAATAGGGCTAATGGGAATCGAACACACAGGCTATGACACAGCAGTGTAGAGGCTTTACCAGTGAGCTACAAGTTGCTTCTTGCTCTTATTGAACAAAAATAACTTATAACTCCTAATCAGGCAGAAATACCCTTTTTATACATTAAACTAGAAAATTTTATACAGGAATTTCAGAGTCGTTACATTCTACACTCCTTATAAAAATTTCGTCCTCGAAATTTATTCAAAAGTTTAAACTTCAAACAGATGAGGGTATCGTGCACGCATATCATCTTCTGGCGAATCTTTCCTCCACATCACTCGGACCAAGTTCACCTCCTTGTTTCGCAATGTCTTCACCTTTCGGTCCAGGATCTCAACTGGTTGCTGCTCGCAAGTTAAATCAGTCTGTACAGTGAGCTCTGAGTGATCAAGTATGTGGCTGGGGTCGCTCACATATCGTCGTAGTTGGGATATGTGGAACACATTATGCACTCTTTTCAATGATGGTGGTAGTGCCAAACGGTATGCCACTTCTCCAACTCGTTCGAGTATGTCGAACGGTCTAATATACCTTGGACTTAGTTTACCCCTCTTCCAAAACGTATCACTCCTCTGTTCGGAGAGATCTTTAGGAACACATGCTCTTCAGGTGTTGACTCTTTGCATCTGCCTAATGTTTCTGTTGGTCTTAGGCTATGCGCATCTTTTCCCTGATCGTGCAAACTACATCCACAGTTGCCACGATCATCTCTGGTCCAAGGAGTTCACGATCTCCAACGTCGTCCCAACTCAGCGGGGAACGACACTTCCGTCCGTAGAGTGCTGCGAATGGTGCCATCCTAATGCTTGCCTGGTAGCTGTTATTAGATGAAAACTCCACAAGGTGTAGGTGATCTTCCCATGAACCTCCGAAGTTTAACATACAAGCTCTCAGCATGTCTTCCAGAATCTGAATGGTTCGCTTGGACTGTCCGTCTGTTTGTGGATGGATGATACGCCGTGCTGAAATCCAGATTCGTTCCCAGGCTAGTTTGCAGACTCTGCCAAAACTGTGATCGGAATCTCGTATCATGATTGGAGACGATGCAAATAGGTACCCCATATAATCTCACGATTTCCTTCATGAGTTTATAGGTATAAAAACAAGTATGGTACATCTTGAAGGTATAAATCTTACTTTAGATTTTTACTCACCTCCATGTACTTCCTTGCTAACGTCTCGGTTGATTGTCCAACTTTGAATGGAATAAAGTGAGCCGACTTGGTGAGTCGATCCACAATAACCCAAATTGTGTCGTTACCCTTCGTGCTATGAGGGAGAGCAGTCACGAAGTCTATGGTAATGTGCCGCCATTTCCATTCTGGGATTAGTATCGGCTGAAGTAGACCAGCAGTTCTGTGATATTCAGCCTTCACTTGCTAACACACTAAATACTTTGCTACGCTTCTTGCTACTTCTCGCTTCATTCCATACCACCAGTAGTGTTACCGTAGATCCTTGTACATCATTGTGCTGCCGAGGTGTACCGAATATGGAGAGTTGTGAGCTTCTTTCATCAACTCTTCTCGAACAAGGCCGACTGGCATGTATAAATGTCTCCCATACCGTAATGATCCATCTTCATGGATGATAAAGTCAGTTCGAAGTCCACTTTCTACTTCTTCTCGGATCTTTTATAGCTTGGCATCATTTGTTTGAACTGCCTTGATCTGATTGACAAGAGTGGATTGGATTTGTAAGTTCATCAAAGATGAAGCATTACTTGGCACAACTACTTTAATCTCCAATCCGTGCAATTCTTGTTGTAGCTTCCACTGGGCGGTGAGGTTCATAGGTAATGGCTGGCGACTAAGTGCATCGGGAACTACGTTCACCTTTCCAGGATGATATTGTAGGTTGATATCGAAGTCCGCCATGAGCTCAAGCCATCTTCTTTGCTGCATGTTTATTTCCTTCTGAGTAAATACATACTTCAGACTTTTGTGGTCAGTGTATATATCCACTCGTTCTCCACCAAATCTTGAGTGCGAAAATGATGGCTGCCAATTCCAGATCATGTGTTGGATAGTTGTGTTCATGAACTTTTAATTGCCTTGATGCAAAAGCCACAACTTTTCCATGCTGATGTAGAACACATCCTAATCTTTTACCGGACGCATCACAATGCACATCAAACACGCTAGATTGATCCGGTATTACAAGAATAGGTGCAGAGGTTAATCTCGACTTGAGTTCTACAAAAGCCTTGTTACATGCTTCTAACCACATAAATACTTCGTTTTTTACATATGAGCTTGGTCAGAGGTACTGCGGTCTTTGAGAATCCTTCGATGAAGCATCTGTAATATCCTGCTAAGCCCAGAAAATATCTTATATCTTTCACCATCTTTGGTGTCGGCCACTCGCTGATAGCTGACACCTTAGCTGGATCTACAAAGATTCCTTCGCCTGAAACGATATGTCCGAGAAATCCGACTTGATCTAGCCAAAATTCACACTTGTTGTACTTGGTGTAGAGCTGGTGTTGTCGTAATATCTCCAGAACAATGCGTAAGTGCTCGACATGCTCTTTCCGATAATTTGAATACACCAGGATGTCATCGATGAAGATGACAACAAACCTGTCTAAGTACTCTCGGAAAACATGGTTCATCAGGTTTATAAAAATGGCAGGTGTATTGGTCACTCCAAATGGCATTACGAGATATTCATAATGGCCATAACGAGTCCTAAACGCCGTCTTCGGAATGTCAGACTCTCTGACCTTCACCTGATGATAACCCGAACAATGATCTAACTTTGAAAAGACACAAGATCCACTTAACTGATCGAAAATGTCATCGATGTAAGGTAATAGATACTTGTTATTAATCGTTACTTCATTCAGAGCTCGATAATCCATGCACATCCGGCAGGTACCTTCCTTCTTCTTCACTAGTAACACTGGTGATCCCCAACTTGAATTACTGGGTTTGATCCAACCTTTCTTCAGGAGCACGTCTAACTGGATACGAATTTCTTTCAATCCTTTCAGACTTAGTCGATATGGAGCTTTGATTATAGGTTGTGCACCGGGTTGTAAATCAATACTGAATTCAAGAGCTCGACCGGGAGGCAAACCTGATATGTCTTCAAGGAAAACATCCTCGAACTCTCGAACTACTTCAGGCTTTTCTTCTTCATCTGGTAGGGAGAACACTTCTGCATTCTTCGGCTTGACACGGTAGCTTCCTGGTTCCAAGGTTCCGTCTCCACTTTTGAAATAGAAGGCTAGGTGACCTGGTATCTCAAATACTACTCTCTTTTGATGGCAGTCAATGGTAACATAAAATACTCCCAGCCAATCCATTCCTAACACAACATCGAAATTTGGTATGTCCAATACTTTGAAATTTACGTAGAATTCTCGGCCGCAAACTACAACTGGGCATTGATCATATCCCAAAGTTGCCTTCAAGACTCTATTCCCGGAATTGACATTCCAGCTTGAAACGAGTGACTTGATGGGAATCGCGTGCGTTCTCACGAATCGTTGTGACATGAAGCAATGTGAAACTCCAATGTCGAAAAGTGCTAGTGCGGGAAGGGTGGCTACTAATATAGTACCTAAGCTGTGTGAGGTTGTGTTTAGAAATAGAAAAAGATAACGGTGTACTAGTATCGAAGGTTGAAAGGATGAGAAGATTTTACCGGTGATGACTTGTCCTGTGGTTTCGGCCTCCTCGACCGTCATTGTAAAACCCTGTCGTCTCGGTATATTCCTCCTTGTCGGAGGCACATTCCTCTGCCCTTGAGGCACGTTTCTCTGTGCCTGATGGAATTGACTCTGAGACTGTGCTAGTGGTCCTCGTGGAGCTGGTGCAGGAAGAGCTAGGCGGGATGCAGGTGCCTGAATGGCTGGCCTCTGCGGAGTTAGAATTGCGGGTCTAGGTGCCGGTGTTGTATTACTACAATATGGGTATGCTCCTATAGCGTGAGTGGATGCGCCACAAATCAAACACAGGCCATTTGCACGCCCGCAGTCCTTCGCCAAGTGTCCAGTTCTCTTGTAGTAGAAACAGAAACCTGGACTGGACCGGTTAAATGATCCTCCTGGCCTCTTGGGTGCAAAAGTCGGCCTGGAAGAGGCTCCTCCTATCATCTGAGTAGCAGAGCATTTGATTCCGGCTACTTGCGGTTTACCCTTCTTCTTGACCACAGCTTCATAACGGCGCACTGTCATCAGAGCGAGTTCATGAGTTGGATAATCGCCTGTGGCTAAGGCTGCTTGAATCTCCGGGTCTAAATCTTGTTGGAATCGTGTAGCCCAAATCTCATCGGTAGGGATCAGGCGTGCTGCGAATTTGATAAGATGTCGATGCCAGATAGTTACGTGTTTTACGGAACAGAATTTGAGACGAATTCTTTTCCTGCTAAGCATGATGAATTTGGCATCATATTCATCCACTGATTTTACCCATATAGAGCCTTATTGCAGGTGGATGAACTGCTGTTCCATCTCAAAATGGGCAGTCTCGGGGAAAAACTTCGCATCGAACAAATCGCGGAACGTCTTCCACTCTATTGGTTGTGTAAGACGGCTTTCATCTGCCTTCCACCAGGCTCTTGCGTTTTCCGTGAGCTGGAGTTTTGCCACACGAACCAAAGCTATGTCTAGTACCTGCGCTGCTGCAAGGCCGTCCTCGATATTTCGGGCTCATTCTTCAACCTCAAGAGAACTCTCTTTCCTTGAGAAGTTCTTAGGATGCAATGCCCAAAATTGCTTTACTCAAGATGCTTTGGCTTCAAGACGGTTCATGAGAATAGTAGTCTGCTGCTGCTGGCCCTCTAGAAGGCTTTTGATGGCTTCTAGAAGCACCGTCTGTTCATTAATTGGAGCAGCAACGGTAGGGGGAGGTGGTAAGGTAGGTGGCGGTGTGTTACCATTGACGTTGGTGCTGGTATTGTTTAGAAAATCTATCACCTTGATAGAAAAGACATATTAGGATAGATTCAAGAATTTTGAAATGCAAGGAATGTATAGTTGCTAATTCTTATAATTCTTATGGTATATTGCTTAAGACTTTATGCAGAACTGACCTGCATGGGCCACCAACAAAACCTGTCATGCACCGCTTTCCAATAGACGGAAACGGTGACGTGGCAAGCCCGCAACGTATTTACTATGAAAATATGTTAAGCGTAATTAAGCGATATAACAATGTGCACGAATGAAAAGAGTAATAAAATGAAACATCAACTTTATTTACATTCAACCTTACATATAACTGTCTGGAAATAAAAGATACAATAATAATGCAAATGCCTAAACAGTGGCATAATGAAAGTAAGTACAGGCAGGAAGAAGCTGGTAGTCTGGCTGAGTAGCAAACCGGTCCAAGTCTTCCTGGCTTGGCTCTATGTCCTCGGAGTCCGGTCCTCCTGACAAACATTCCAAAGAAAGAAAATAGGGAGGAATGTCGTAAGCAAACTAGCTCTCGGTAAGTCCCAAAAAAATTAAGAGAAGATAGTATATAATGTGAATAGAAACCAAATGAACAGTGGACAGGTAAAGTTATATATGATCATTCACAGGTATAAGATAGTTATTCTAACATGGTTATTTGTATTTTAATAAAGAAGGTATTCATGTATACGAGTGTTGGGGTCAAAAATTACACCCCGGTTGTCCAAGTTAAAATCAAAGTCAACCACAAGCCAAGTCGGCCCAAGCCCAGGTCAAGACCGAGCATGGAAGCGACCGACCCCATTACAAAAAGAATGAAGCCATAAATTAGTTTAATTTAATTCTTTTAAAAAAAAATTAAATGTATGTAAAATGAGCAAAAAGCCATAATTTTGTAATCCCCATGGCTTATGTGAAAAAAAGAAATAAGCACATAAGGCATGAGATGACACAAGTGCCATATGGAAAAGTCCAAGGGGCTATGTGTAAAGTGTGTAGCCTATAAAGGCAAACATGATGAAAAAATCAAGAACAACATTTTCATTCTCTCAAAAAAAGTCTAGGGTTCTGTGCCTCCTTCTCCTTCCTCAAGGTTCTAAACCTTATTCCTTTTTCTTAAATTAAATCAAGAGTTTCACTTAAAAGTATAGTTTTTCACCATGAAACCCACAAAAGGGAGCTCAGATCTCCCATTAGATCTCTAAAATGGGAGATTTTTTAAGTCTCCCCCCCATTTTCTCCAAGATCCAGCTAACAGAGAGGAGAATGAAGGAGACCTATCTCCAAGAATCGCACTTTGGGAAGATCCAAGAATCAAGAGAAAATCCAGGGCTTAAGGGAGAAGAAAGGGGTCCCCTTTCATCATCTCCGAAAATCTCTTAGGAGTTTAACTCCACCAAAAAAAATAATATAATAATAAATCCTTTTTTTAGGAGTTTAACTCCAAAAGTCAACCGGGAAGTACAACTCCCTATGCAGGGGCTATGCCCTTCTTCCTTTTTTTTAGGAGTTTAACTCCAAAAGTCAATCGGGAGTACAACTCCCTGTACAGGGGCTAAGCCCCTTTTTCCGCTGGCGCTCAGCGCCCATGCGTAAGGCACGTGATCCGCTGGCGCCCAACGCCCGCATACCATGCACATGACCCGCTGGCACCCGGCGCCCGCGTGCGGGGCACGTGGCCCGCTGGCGCCTGACGCCTGCATGCCTGGCATGTGAACCGCTGGCGCCCAGCACCCACATGCAGCGCACATGACCCTTTAGCGCCCAATGCTTACGTGCCACGCACGTGGCCCGCTGGCTCCCAGCGCCCACGCTCCACTCAGCATGCAAGGCGCGGGACCCCCGTAAACTCTGCGAGTCCTCCGATATATGCAAAACCCTTCAAGACACACATACACACACTGCATATTGAGTTCGCATGACTAGTTGACCCTTCAATCGGAGGTTCCTTCGCTTCAAAGGCGAGGGGTAATTAACGGCAGCTTAGTCCGCTACTGCCGGAGATTCGGATCCCCACAATCAATAAACCCTGGCCTACCCTAGGTAGGAGGAATCTGTATACGCCTGACAAGCGACGCATATTCCCATCTTAATGGGGTGACGAAAACACCCTACAGATTCTGGCACGCCCGGTGGAACCTTTTCTCTCCTCCCATATTTCGGGTTAAACGTTCATATGAACTCAATCAACACGTATATCGATTGCCTGTAATGAATTCATTTTTTTTCTTGTGTGTATAGGTGAACAGCTTTCAGTTACAATCTCGAACTCAACAATCATGTCTTCCAAGACGAGCTTCGTTTCTGACTCGACTCTGATCCAGTACGTGGTCAAGATCAATGCCCGCATGGTTCTCCCTGCAAGTCTCAGCCGGCAATGGGAGGAGCCACCCTGTCAATTTGGTTCCGTCATCATCTACCCTGCCGGAAGCGCTCATCTGGCGGAGGTCACGGCAAACCAGGTGGCCAAACCGGTCTCAAGGGGAAAGAGGTCGAACGTTGTGATCGCCAAGGCACCACAGCCCAAACGTAAAACGGTGTTCGAACGACTCTCTGGTGCTCCAGCTGGAGGTAAGACTACCAGAACAAAGGGCATCATCGAACGTCGTGGACAAGCACATGCGATGCCTCTGACAATTGCACAATCAGGTTTATCTTCAAAGCTCTCCATCGCTCGGTCTACGGCGGCTCTCCGAAGAGCCGAAGCCTGCCAACTGCTCAAATCAGAAAAGTTAAAGTAGAAGCGGCTCAGATATAGAGCCAACAAGAGGGTAAGGACTCCGGCTAAGTGGAATCTTGTGAGGTTCCAAGAGCAGGGTCACCCCCGACGACGGCTGAGTTGGCCGTAAAAGTCAGCAATTCCTTCGAACCTCTATAATAGGTTCAGAAAAACGCCATGACCGCCAGAATTAAGGAGACAACAGTCCGAACGATGCTATAAAGAGACGTGTCCCAGCCCCAATAGAGAAAGCATGACACCGTCTCTTCAAGAGTCTATCAGGCGCTCTATGCCACGCGAAAGCAGCAGGGCAAATCCAAAAATGAAGCGCCAGCACCACTTAAGAATCCGGTCAGGCCAGCCATCTTCAATCGATTATCCGTTACCAAAACAGAAGGTCTATGATCGCACGCTTTTCGGCATGTCGCGTATTCAAAATTCTAAAGTGTTAACCGCGATCAAGGACGGTGTCGCTTTGCAGCTAGCCGGTTGAGCACGGGTCGATCCGCAGTGAGATGGTTGTATGTCCGTTCAAGTCTTAGACGTGTCAATAAAGAATGTATATGTGGATGTTCGGTTCTATCCTAGTTGTTCGTATTTTATGTTCAAGTAAGCTTGTTAAGGTTAAGGTTGGTTAGTAGAGTTGGGATTAGTCTTGTGCTTATCTTTTGTCATTCTTAAAACGATGTTGGGATAATTGAAAGTAGCGGGGATTAGGAGGACATAGGAATGAGATTTGTGAGTTTAAGCGAGCTTTCCAGCGCTAAATCCATTCCTAGTGCCCCTTGTCCATCCGCTAAATACGCTTATTTCCAACCCTCGGCCAAACACACGCAACCATGTATCCAATTAAGTCATAACTACATGTCACGTTGTAGTGCGCTTAAAGGACTTCTCGACTTAGGTCGCAGCTACATGTCACGTATAACGCACCTAAGTGAGGGGGTTGCGTTTGTTTGGTCGGGGTTCGTTTCAAGATGTTTGGCGAAAAGAAGCACAAGGGATTTTTCCGTCCTTCATACCACCTTCCTTAGCCTTAACAAGAGTGGAATTATTCACACATTATAAAAGAAAATAAAACAAAACTGTCACGCCCCGCTTCCCAGAGCGCGCGAAGATAGGCACGTGACAGAGCCAACCATGCTACCTGTGGATGGGAATTATCCCTCTACAGTCACATTACGGCTGTTGAGATATCAAGAACAGAATATACTATCTAATACATGTCCATAAGCCAGAATAAAGAGTCATGAAATAAAATAAAGCAGAAGCAAAAGATCCAAGTACAATAAAATCTGGAATGTACGTCCCATAATACGGGCTCACATAAGGAATGAAAAATACTGAAAGGAAACTAAACTAAACTAAGCTAATAACAGGTCCTCACTGCTCGGCCTGTTGACTGAAATACTCATGCTTGGCCTGCGGCAAAGGTAAAGAATCTAGGCCATGCAAAACCAAGATGTCAGGGCGTCGTAATATCACAATAATATAATCAAGGAGTAGCAAGACATGCAGGCACAAGTATGAACAGTAAATAAGGTATAACGGTAACATAAATATGAACAGTGAAGGGTAAAAGCACATGTGACGTGCAGTGAGTAATCTAAACTGGTCTACTGGGTTAACTACTCTCAAGTCTTTGAAATCAATTTAATGAATCATCGATGTAACTCAATAGTATCCCGTGCATGCCCGGGACCACGGTCAAAAATTCTCGGGCTGAAACCGAGACTTGTCGCTAGGCAGTAAAAAGGTAGCATATAAAGATGAATGATGTCAGCAGCAGCATCCCGGGACTGGCCTAGCCCGTAAAAATGATCAGTAAAGGCATCGAACTGTCGAGTTACAAGTCATGTTGCATCATTGATTTCCCCATACCCCCAAGTTATGTGTTCAAGTCAGGTATTGATAAATCTGAGACTAATGCCAACACAGGAATCAAGCAGGAACATGTTTGTCTATACAGACAACAGGATATGTCCATCGGGACAACAGGTCAGGGTTGTCGGCATTAGAAACGGGATCAGGTAACAAGTCAAGTAGTAATATATCAGGTCATGTCAGGTTGTGTACAAGTATCAAGTCAGGTCAAGCAATGGTGTATCAGGTCATGGCAAGTAGTATACATGTATCAAGATCATATCAAGTAGTGCACGGGTATCAAGTCATGTTAATTAATGCATAGGTATCAAGTGGGTACTCATAATCAAACTGTAGCAAGTATGGGTACACAAAATCAAGTATGGAGTACTAATATAACAATAAAATGAAATAATATGGCATGGTATGCAAATAGATATAAAATCAATGATATGGATGCACAATTATCAATTAGGGTTACATTTATAGTTCCGATATTAATTAGGATGCACTTTATTAAACATGGGGTGTTAATTTAACAGTATTATGTATTAATGTGATCGGTAGATGCAGCTATATGTATACTATATGATATGGATGCAAACGGGTATTCGAAACTGTAAAACTTGCATATAGATGTATAATAAACGGTTAACATTTTACTCATATGGATGCGTAATATTATATCTAGAATGTAGCAAGATGATTTAGCATGCGACTAGATATGTAATTATTAATATGGATGCACACGGACGTGATATAACATCAAAATGATAAACTGGTTAAAGCATGATGTACAATTAAATAATATGATTTGTTATATTCAATTAGATGCAGTATACCGTAGTATAATATGTAACAAGATAGGTTTGCATGCGCTAGATGTAAAATAATATGTACGGATGTATACGGATGTCGGAAAACTGTAAAACGAGAACTTAAGATGCATGATTTAAAATACCAGTGTTATAATTATTAAAATAGATGTATATAAAGTAATGTAGTATGTAGCAAGATAAACTTGCATGCCCTAGATGTGAAATAACATATACGGACGCATACGGATGTCCGAAAACGGTGTAATATGAAAAGTGAATATGTGGATTGCAAAACTAATCATTATGGGGTATTATAATTCAAATAGGCATAGAATACGGTAGTATAGCATGTAGCAAGATTAACTTACCTAGACAGATCATGAAACGGATATGTACGGTACGTCCGACGTCGGCAAAATATCGCGATGCACGCACAGCACACGGAACGGGTCCAAGTAACGTATGAGGGTGATCACGCAGGTAAGGTACGTCGTCTGGATCGTCGATGTCGATCCCGGCTCCGGCGAACTACGGAAACATAGAATTCAAGAATTAATGAAAAGAGAAAGAAAAAGAAAGAAAGAAAGAAATAGGAAGAAGAAGAAGAGAGGGAAGGGGCTCACTGGATTGTGGTGTACAGGGGTCAGGAGACAAGTGCTGGTGTCGAGGAGATGATCGGAGCTCCGGTGATGAGGTTTGGTGTTAGGGTTCGGTTAGGGTTTGGGCTTGGGTTGGGGTCGGGTGTTGTTGGTGTGCAGGGTTAGGTGTAGGAGAAGCAATGCATAGGAGAGAAAGAGGAGAGGTGGAAGGAGATGGCGACGGCGAGGGGTGATCGGCGGCGACGAGGTGAGGTAGTGCAGGTGGGTTCTTGGGTGCAATGGTGAGTGCAGGTATTGGTGAGGAAGGAGGTGACGGAGGAGGAAGCTCGGTTGAGGGAGGAGGAAGTAATAGGGATTTTAGGGTTAGGGTTTGAGGTGGTGATGGGTTGAAGGAGAGTAAGGGAGCTCGGGTTTTTATAAGGGAAGAGGAAGACGAGAATATGGGGAGTTGGTTAAGGGAGGTGATGATAAGAGGAGAGAGGTGACCGCATTCGAGAAATATACAGTAATCCCGAGACGAGAGAGAAAGAAGAGAGAGAGAGATGAGCGAGAGGAGAGAGAGAGGGAGGAGAAAGAATTTCGTCGGTTAGTGGGGAGAGAGAAAGAGATACTGCGAGGGTGAGAGAGAGAGGGAGAGAAGAAAGAGAAAGAGAGAGTGAGAAGTGTGGGCTCTGTGAGGTGGGGCCACAGGGTCAGACAAGAGAGAAGGAAAGAGAGAGAGAAAGAACTGTGCTGTTTAAATTGTTAGGATTTTAAGTTTTTAAAATTTTATTTTGTTAGTTAAAAATATGAACTGTTAACGAAATTTTAATTGTAGAATTTAAAATAAATATTATATTTGAATTTTGACGGGATACAAAAATATTCCAAAACACGCCCGGGTCGGGTCTAAAAAATTCAGTTTTAAAATATGAAAAATATATGCGATGACCAAATTTAAAAATGAATGCTCGGGTAACGAAAATGCATACCCCCAAGAACGGATGCACGCACGTGCGCGTAGCCATCCAAACAAGTTTGTTTCACTGAACGGGACGAGAACAAGATGCGCGGATGCTACCACAGGGTTAGGGGTATCATGCAGGCCATGCAATGTATTTTTAAAATATTTTACGTGACTTAAAATGTTATATTATGAAAATGCAAATGTTAGATAAAATGCCAGTATGCAGTATTCATGAATGTGCACAAGTCTATGTAACAAGTCAGGATAAATCATGAACATGAACCAAGACAGGTTTCAAGAAAGCGGGTCGGGTCGGATACTAATATAGATGTCAGATGTATTATTTGCACCCAAAATACAATAAATCAAGAAAATACCATAATAAATGAAATACGAGAACTGGATTTGGTATAAATGAACTAGGGTGTTACATTATACCCAACTACAAAAGAATTTCGTCCTTGAAATTCCAAGAACAAGGAAAGATAAACAATCATGAAACTACAAGAATAGATATGGAAAATTCTGTCGAATCTCGTCTTCTCGTTCCCAAGTCGATTCTCCATGCGAGCGATTTCCCCAAGAAACAAGTACGAGTGGGATAACCTTGTTCTTAAGGACCTTTTCTCTTCGATCAACGATAGACATCGGTCGTTCCTCAAAGGTCAAATCCTCTCTTACAGTCAGCTCTGAATGATCCAGCACGTGTGTTTCATCTCGAACATATTTACGGAGTTGAGATACATGAAACACATCATGAACATTCGCCAAAGATTGTGGTAAAGCCAATCGATAAGCTACTTCTCCAACACACTCCAAAATCTCGAAAAGCCATACGAATCGAGGACTAAGCTTGCTTCGACTCCCAAAACGAATCACTCCTCTAGTAGGTGATATCTTCAAGAACACCAGATCACCAACAGAGAACTCTAGAGGTCTTCTTGATGTATCGGCCAAACTCTTCTGCCGATCTTGGGCTGCCTCATATGATTCCGGATAGTATTAACCTTCTCAACTGTTTGTACGATCAAATCCGGTCCTAACAATCTTCGCTCTCCAACATCGTCCCAACAAATGGGTGAGCGACACTTGCGACCATACAATGCTTAGAATGGAGCCATCTGAATAGTCGCCTGAAAGCTGTTATTGTAAGAAAACTCCACCAAGTGTAGATGATCCTCCCATGAACCCTTGAAGTCTAACATGCAAGCTCTCAACATGTCTTCAAGAGTTTGGATCGTTCTCTCCGACTGGCCATCTGTCTGAGGATGATAAGCTGTGCTAAACATCAATCGAGTTCCCAAAATTTCCTGTAAGCTCCTCCAGAAGTGCGACAAAAATTGGGTATCACGATTAGAAACGATGCTCACAGGTACTCCATGAAATCTCATAATCTCCTGCATATATCGTTCTGCTAACGTTTCCGTTGACTGACCAACTTGAAATGGTATGAAATGAGCTGCCTTGGTCAATCGATCAACAATCACCCAAACTGCATTGTTGCCCTTTGGACTCCGCGGTAAAGCTGTCACGAAATCCATGGTTATATGTTCCCACTTCCATTGAGGAATCGGAAGTGGTTGCAATAAACCAGCAACCCTTTAATGTTCAGCCTTAACTTGCTGACACACCAAGCACTTCGCTACAAAGCGGGCGATCTCCCGTTTCATTCCTTCCCACCAGAAATGTTGTCGTAGATCACGGTACATCTTCGTGCCTCCTGGATGTACGGAATACGCGGAACTATATGCCTCCTGCATAACTTCTTCACGAATGTCTCCTTTTGGCACACACAAACGGTTACCATACCGCAACGAACCATCTTCGTGAATCAACAAGTCCGTTCGAAGTCAAGCTTCAACTTGTTCTCGAAACTTCTGCAATATAGGGTCCTGTGACTGTGCTGCTTTAATATTCTCGATCAGCGACGATTGTACTTGCAGCTGCATCAACTGTCCCGAAGAATGCGGTAGCACGATCTCCATCTCGAATCTCAGAAAATCTTCGATAAGATCCCTCTGTGCAGTCAACATCTGAATTGCTGGCAACCGACTAAGCGCATCCGGCACAACATTAACTTTCCCCGGATGGTACTTGAGATCAAGATCGTAGCCAGCCATCAGCTCCAACCATCTACGCTGCCTCATGTTAAGCTCTTTCTGTATGAACACGTACTTTAGGCTTTTGTGATCGGTGAATACTTCAACCTTTTCGCCCAATAAGTAGTGTCTCCAAATCTTCAAAGCGAAAATCAGTGCTGCAAGCTCCAAATCATGAGTTGGGTAATTCTTCTCATGGATCTTCAATTGTCTCGATGCGTAGGCTATAACCTTTCCATGCTGCATCAAAACACATCCCAAATCTTTCCCAGATGCATCGCTATGAATCACCAATCCTCCGGAACCGTCTGGTACGGTAAAAATAGGAGCGGTTATCAATCTCTGCTTCAACGCCTCAAAAGCTGACGCACATCAATCCGTCCATACGAACGGTACTTCCTTGCGCGTAAGCTTGGTCAAAGGCTCAGCCAAACGAGCAAAAACCACGAACCTTCTGTAATGTCCGGCAAGTCCAAGAAAACTTCTGATCTCTGCTACGTTCCTCGGAATCGGCCAATCCTGAACTGCTGCAATCTTCTCAGGATCAACGGCGATTCCACCTCCGGATACGACATGCCCCAAAAACTTCACTTCTTCAAGCCAAAACTCGCACTTGCTCATATTTGCATATAATCTTTCTTGCCTCAATGTCTGCAGTGCGATCTTCAAATGTTCTGCATGCTCTTCTAGGCTCCTCGAATAGACCAGAATATCATCTATGAACACCATAATAAACCGGTCCAAGAACGGTGAAAAGAATCGGTTCATCAAGTCTATAAATATTGCCGGTGCATTCGTGACTCCGAATGGCATCACTAAATACTCGTAATGTCCATACCGAGTTCGGAACGCAGTCTTGCAAATATCCTCTGGTTTAACTCGGACCTGATGATATCCGGATCGCAAATCCAGCTTCGAGAATACCCTTGCGCCATTAAGTTGCTCGAATAATTCGCTAATGCGAGGGATCGGGTACTTGTTCTTAATACTCACCCGGTTTCATTCACGATAATCGATGCACATCCTCTTTGTGCCATCATTCTTCTTGACTAGAAGAACTGGAGATCCCCAAGGTGAATTGCTGCTGCGAATCCAACCCTTCTCTAGCAATTCTGTAACCTTCTTCTTGACTTCTTCCAACTCCACTGGTACCATTGGATAATGCGCCTTTGAGATTGGCGCTGCTCCAGGAACAAGATCGATCGTGAATTCCACATCTCGTTTTGGCGGTAAACCTGAGATGTCCTCGAGCATGTCCATGAACTCTCGAACTACAGCTGGCGCTACCTCCGTATCAACTTCCATCGACGCAAGAACGGTGATTGTCGGCCTAGCCCTAAATTCGACTGGCCCGACAGAACTGCTTCCTCCAGTGAAAACAAGCTCCGGATGTCCGGGAATCTGGAAAATCACTTTCTTTACCCAACAATCAATGTGAGCGTGGAAAGTGCCGAGAAAGTCCATTCCCAAAACAATATCATAACTGCCGGTATCAATTACCAAGAAATCTTCAAAACATAAACTGGTAAGCAATGAAACTGAGAGAACCAAGGTAAAATAAAAGACTATGGACAAGGAAATGAATGAATACCAGGACTCCAAGTTACTTAAATAGAGTACCGCATTGTAACCATGCTGCAGTTCATGGGTACAATCACATAACTCCGTTCAAGTCGATCAAATCCTAGTATCAGAATCAAAAGAATAGGACGGGAGAAACAATAGGGAACCAAAAGATTTCAAGCAGAGATGCAAAGATGTTTGCATATCGTCAAGACAAAGGATCAAGAGAAAGATAAGATTCAAGAATCACGAGAACAATGTGGCTGGACACGTTCCTAATTACAGGTTTTCTGATTCGTGTATTGGGTCCAATACCCAACTACAAAAGAATCAAACCCGATTAACCTAAATCCTATGGCTTTGATACCAAACAAACGCTGTCACGCCCTGCTTCCCAGAGTGCGCGAAGATAGGCATGTGACAGAGCCAACCATGCTACCTGTGGATGGGAATTATCCCTCCACAGTCACATTACGGCTGTTGAGATATCAAGAACAGAATATACTATCTAATACATGTCCATAAGCCAGAATAAAGAGTCATGAAATAAAATAATGCGGAAGCAAAAGATCCAAGTACAATAAAATCTGGAATGTACATCCCATAATACGGGCTCACATCAGGAATGAAAAATACTGAAAGGAAACTAAACTAAACTAAGCTAATAACAGGTCCTCACTGCTCGGCCTGTTGACTGAAATACTCCTGCTCGGCCTGCGGCAAAGGTAAAGAATCTGGGCCATGCAAAACCCAGACGTCAGTGCGCCGTAATATCACAATAATATAATCAAGGAGTAGCAAGACATGCAGGCACAAGTATGAACAGTAAATAAGGTATAACGGTAACATAAATATGAACAGTGAAGGGTAAAAGCAGTTAGTTATATGTATGCCCTAGAGGCCATTACTGTATATTGGATGTATATTGTAGTGGATGCTGGGACATATATAGGGAGGACTTTCTTGCTCGACATGATAGTATGCTATCTGGTTGCTCTTTACCTTAACGTGTACATTGATTGTCTCTCTGTTACATGTTGGTAAAGCCCTTAGGATGTGTACTTGACTACCTAGACTATGATGCGGATCATACTAGTAGGGACAGGGTAGTCCATAAGTACATCCTTCAAAGTCCCTAGTCGTGGGTGTATCGAGACGGGGCATCGATATACCAGAGTAGACTAGCGTGTACCTTCTCGACCCATACAGATGGGCGATGGATGATCCCATATCCATTGGTGTTTGACATCAGAGGAGATATACGGGTGCTCAGTAGAGACTGGGTACACTGTACGGACTCGCCGAGAACTCCCAGATGGTATTATACCTTACGTCAGATGGCAGTTCTCTGGTGACACTGGTACAGAGTAGTCTGTTGACCCGAGATCGTCATAGAGTCTTGTGTGGCTCCCACTGTGCTTTGATTTCCATCTTACCACGTCCAAGAGGGCGTGCAAAACGGTGGTTTTTGGGTACAGTCCCGAGTCACATGGAGGCAATGAGCGATAGGAGGGGATTCGTCTCTCCCGGTATAGGGGGTTGATGTTGCGCTGTGTTCGATTGGATATAACAGGAAATCTCTGGCCAGGGTTGCTGAGATTTACTGGTAAGTGTTACCAGTAGTTTCTCGAATTGTTATAGACCTCATATCGACACGACTTATCGAGCTATTGGGGTCTGACGTTTACCGCCCCTAGGCAAGATATGCGACATATCAGACGATCAGACCGGACTGTACGGTAGTGTTACTGGTTGGATTCACTGGAGTGTGAGCGGGCTTGCTCGTCGATCTTCTGATCGCTCAATACCCGGGTGGCCGTTACGTTTAGCAGACCGCTTGCGGCTTGTGGGTGCTTTATATGATCATCATCTGCTGCCGGCGTATTGACGAGTCTTTAGAGTCCTACACAGAGGTTTCCTGGCTCAAGCGAAACGAAATAGGAGCACATATGAGATATGTGCGGGACCGAGAATATTGCGTGTATGTGATACCGTATTTCATTCTCGCGATCAATGTGTCGAATGGTTGTATGCGATATAACCTAGTTATCGATTCAAGCGTTGATTCGATAAGCCGATACATTGTATACTAGTCGGTTGTGTGCGATATGACCGGATCATTGAATCAAGTGTTGATTTAATGATTTAATGCATAATTATATATTTGATATATTACTTTGCATTAACTACTGCTGGTTCACTTTAAATGGATTTTCTCACTTGGATTGTGCACATTGTATATGTGATATACTTTTGTACATTAGTATGTATCATGCTTGATGATACATGCTAACTTGAGCATGTGTAAAGATTAAACCATGGTTGTGTAATGGTTAGGGTTTTCCTTTCATTTTCTTATTTATTTATTTATTTATTTATTCTTTTTGGAAAATGATAAGCATTAAGAGAAAATGGTGGCTTAATTTGTTTTCTAGTTAAAGCTTCTTGAAGCTTTGACCAAAGTCACCCTTTTGTCTCATGCTTAACCCTAACCATTCCCACTTACCCTAGTTTAGTCTCTACACTTGACCATGGTTGGTAGATGATAAGTATTATTATTATTTTCATTTTATATAATACTTATCATAACATTATCATCTTCTTCTTCTTCTTCTTCAAGAAGAGAAACTAGACTTCATCAATGGTGGATTGATGAAACAAGTGAGAAATCCAATTCTAAAGTCTACCCACTTCCTATTTCTTCATCCTCTACCTCTTGCCAAGTAGTAGAGTGTGTTCTCTTCACAAGTTTTTGGACTTGGTGAAGTTGGAGCTTGATCTAGCGATGCCTCGACGTAGATCATCTTCGGCATCGTCGTCGATGACCTAGCCCGTCCATTCTCCGACGAAGCCGACGCTAGAGCCCGGGAATTCATTTGGACAGCGAGGGGACTTCGTTGCGAAGCTATGGAGGTGGAGCACCGGATCTACAAAGGTTGTATTTCCGTTTAAACTTTAGTTAAGTTGTTAACTAGTTTCATTTTCGCCTAGATTTCTAGCCAACGATTCGTAGTCGGGTTTCTCGGCACCTAGAATTTTTGAAATTGGCATGGTTGATGCCTTGTGAGATCTCTTGAGAGTGCCTAGGAACCCTACAGTGGTATCAGAGCCTAGCTAGAGCCTTAGGCGAAGTCTTGATGACGTTTGAATTCCGAACGAACCCGAAACCCTAACCCAAAATGCTCTCTGGAAATTTTCTAAAATTTTGGATTTTTGTCAATTAAAAATATGCAGAAAAATAAGCAGGGTGTTATTTGAATTACTGTGAAATATGAGGGACTAAATCAACTTTTCCACCGCGGAACCGCGGCCCCAGCTATGCAACGTGCGGCGGTTCCGCGGCCGTACTGTTCCCCTGTATGATTATTTCTGCACAGTAACTCATATAATTTAATGCTATATTTTCTGGGGTATTTTTATTGTGACTCTACAGAAGAGTATTCTGGGGTTGTATTGGGAATCAAAGATTCGATCGGATTATCAAATTTTGTCAGTGTGGCTTTCTGGATAAATTTTAGAATATGTTAAAAAGTTCGACCGGATATAAATACCCAATTTTTCCCCTGTCGGGAAATTTCCAAGTGTTGGATCTTTCCGTAGTTTAAAGACATTCTAAGTAGTGCAAGTAACTCGATGGACCCTCTAGAAGACAACAAACCTTAACTCGATTATGTGACCGTCTTGAACTGCCCTTTGAACCTTCGGGTTTGGGGCAGTACGGCGTGCCACATGTGAGGCGTTGGCTTGACCCTTCTACGGCTGGACCGTTGGTACTGAGGCACGAACTGAATGTTTCTAGAATTGTTTCATGTGTTGATCTGTATCAGGAAAACTTGGGTGTTCGATTGTTCGATCGGAAAGTTTGACATTTTCTATTTATCCGGAATGGGATACAATAATTGGAATTCACAAAAGTTATGAGATAACTGAATGAATGTTATAAACGTAGCACTTTAGTCTCACTTGATCGGTTGCCACGGAATTTTGATGTGATCAAAAGTCCGTCGCAATCACGTAGCGTACGCGGATACTCGCCGGATAAACTTAATAGACAGCCTCACCCCATAGCCTCGACCAAGTGACTGTAGGAGAACCCCGTCGCCGAAAGCATCCGTCCGGGTGCTCGCGGTAGCGGTGTTCCACCTTGGTGCACTTCGTCGACGGTATCGGGGGTGCAGCCGTCTACTGAAGTTTGCGACGAGCATTCGATCAGTTTTTCGGGAATCTTGTTGAATTACCCGACTTGATATTGAAAAGAGTTTTCGATTTTGAGACTAAAATGCGGTGTTTATAATTGTTAGGCATGCGATGTCTAAGAAATTCATTTGGTCAGGCATGCGATGTCTGAGGAGGTTGCGGATTCCAACTGTTGTAGTTTTACACTTTCTTTTCTGTGACCGTAAGTGTAATATGTGATATCGCCGGTTTCGTTGCTATATGTCAACGACAATTGGGATGCGCATATTTACTTACGTTGATGACATGTGATGTTATGTGTTGCTGGATATGTTATATTGGATTGTCGTGTTTGAATAGCCGGGGGTTTTTATGTGAGATGAGTGTTTTTCATTTTCATTCATGTAAAAACTTGTATGTAATATTCTTTTATTGGGGCACTTCCATGTTGCGGAAGTAGTCACCCTTTGTATATTATTTACTTTTCCACACTAGGATAGACCCAAGGAGGAGGGCACAAGTAAGCGGGTTCTGGAGTCCAGTGGGAGACCAACTCGAGGAGTCGAGTCCGGGTCTCCTAACTCCAGAATTGGTAGGGTTACTTGCCGCTCTCGTAGGGGTCTAGGGGTGTGGGTTTGGCTATTCATCACGACCGTGGAATCCGTGTTTTATACTGGCTCGTATTGAAAACACGGACGTCCTAGTATATCCAATATTTCATATGATTCTTCTGCTGCGATATCTGTGATGTGATCATGTGATGTTCTGTGATAGATACAGTATATAGTATATATGATATATTATATAGACGTTACTTATGTTTTACACCCGCGCTAGCCCTGCCCCGCTCTGCCGTTAGTTACCTAACCTAACGGTGCACGAGGGGACATCGAGGCAAATGCGGATGGCATAAGTGTACGTCGTATTTATCTGTGATGTTTAGGTACTTAAATGATGGGACTTCATTAATATGATTAATGAAATAAAAGAAACCTAAGATGTTGTAGAATCGAATTTCAAAATAAAACAGGTAGCTACAGTTCTTGCTTTGCACAGCGGTATATGTGATATATCCTGCACCTTATTCGATAAGGAAAGGACCGAGATCCCTTCACCGGGAGTGACTCCTTTAGCAATAACTGGCAGATGCTACACCCTCGGTTTGTCTTTTGATTGCTTTTAAGAGTTTTTGCTTTGCACAGTGATATATATGATATATCCCGCACCTCATTCGACGAGGAAAGGACCGACGATCCCTTCACCGGGAGTGACTCCTTTAGCAAAACTAGAAAAGCCTAAAAAACACTCCATTTCAAAATTCATTCGATCCTACAACGATATCAAGTTCATTACGCAATAGGTTTTCAGAAAAACCTGTCGTAGCCCTCCGTCATTTCAGATATGTACTAGTTAGTATTCGTGCTGCGGTTGTTTGGCCTCCGTCAAGGCGTAGTGTACGGTAGCTAACTAGTGCTTATCTGCTAGCATATGATGCGATTGGATTAGGGTATTCGTACGGCGTTGTTTGGCCTCCGTCAAGGGTCGTGCGGGTGGGTTTAATTCAATCAAGAAATGTACGGGTTGAACTTGACTAGCGGACTATGGGTTGTTTGGCCTCCGTCAAGGTCATAGCACGCTAGGGGCAAAATATATCGGGAATTTCAAGTATTGAAATTTGCAATGAGATTGCATACCTTCTATGAGATAGTTGGATCCCGATACCCGCTGCGAGTAAGAGTTACTCCTGGGAGAGTTTTATACATTACAATTAGCCGATCAAGTAGGTGTCTAGAAAGGTGTCAATGGGGTTACGCCTCTGGGAAAACGAGGTTTACATTAATTAGGTTCGTGCGAAAGCACGGGGGACCTCCCTCAAAGTACCGACACTGGCCTGGCTGAAAGATTGGCGAACTTGTAGTGTGTAATTAATCCCGGCTAGTCTTTCCTTTTAGGGTTTGAAGTTAGATTTGATAAAAAGCAGTGGGAGCCATCCTGATTAGATAAAATAAAACCAATCTATTCTTGCAAGAGCGCACGCTGAGTGTTTTCTTCTCTCTCTCTCCTGGTAGCGACCATGTCACGCCTTAATCAAGATAATAATACGGATTATTGACCGAACCCGCTTGTTATACTGAGCTGGGGAACGTTGGTCCCGCTCCAACTTATAATAGTTATAAGACAGAGCAGGAAATTGGGGAATACCAGATTTCCCGTGCCGCCCAAACGAAGAGAGTGCATGCTGATGCATCATCTTCAGGTGTGTTCATTACAAAGAACTGTTTCTCAGTATCCTCCGTATCCTTGGTATATGATACCGGATCAGGATCCCAGATATGTAATCTGTTACATAGGGCTACAAAAGGGTAGAAAAACTGAGAACGGGTGATAAGTTTCATGAGGCAGAAAACGGAGCAAGAGTTGCAGCCAAGTCTGTCGGTCACTGTCACCCTGTATTACCAATACATTGATTCTGAACTAATGTTATTAGATACCGAACCTGATATACAAAATCATATCAGTTTCTTTATTAGTAAAGAAAGGATATAATTTTGTATTGTTGGATAATGTTTTGAACATTTCCTATATCAAAAGTTGATCGGTTTAGGCACGTTATCTAAAAGCATTGATGTTCTAAATCAAACTACAGTTCTTAGTATACAGAACACACACAAGAGGAAGAGTTCAGAAATGAACGGATCCTTCTTGAGGTATTGTAGACTAGGTCATATCAATGCGACCCGACTAGCTGGAGTTACATTTAGATGCATATTTAAATCAGTTTGAATTTACATCTTGTGAAACTCGCTAGTCATGTCACAAAGATAAAATGACCATAGCTCTGTTTATTGGAAACAGAGAAAGAGTTAGTGAACTCTTGGGATGATACATGTTGATGTATAAAGGTCCCCTGTCTACACATACCTGGTAAGGTTCTTTGTACTTCATTACATTCTCTGATAATCTCTCGAGATTCAGACATATGTTCCTGTTGAAACACAAGTCTGAACCTTTTGAGATATTCACAGAATATAAGATAGAAGTAGAGAACCAATACGGGTATAAGTATTATGTCCTATGATGAGATCAAGGAGGAGAATACTTGAGCACGGAATTCTTGGACTTTTCTAAAGGAGAATGAGATTCTCTCTCAGCATTACTCCTCCGTATACACCATTGCACGATGGTATGTCGGGACGGAGCAGATACACCCTATTTGATATGGTGTGCTCTATGATGAGTAATACTGAGTTACCTTTTTCCTTAGGGGGTTATGCACTTGAGAAGTTGCATACCTATTGAATAGGGTTCCAATCAAATCAGTTGCCTACCGCTTCATATGTGATATGGAATGGGAAGAGCCCATATCTTAAGTTAGTTAAGATTTGGGGTTGTCCGGCCTATGTCTAAAAGCAAAATCCGGACAAGCTCGAGGCAAGGTCTGTAATGTAGAACTGGAAAGGTTCCAGCTATACAAAATGCAGCTGATGATTTGATAGAACCAAAGGATTCAGTAGATACCAACGAACCTTAGCCTCTCCGCCGATCTAGTAGGGTTCCTCACCCACCAGAGAGATACTTCGGTTTCTCTATGACAGTGGGAGCGAGGATTGCATCATGAGATGATGACCCAACTAGTTTCGAGCTGGCCATCAGGAGTGTGACTCTGTAAGAATGGCTGGATGCTTATCGATCTGAGATGGAATCCTTATACACCAACAAAGTATGGACTTTAGTTGCTATATCTGAAGGGTTAAATCCCCATCAGGAGCAAGTATATCTTGAGAAGATTACTTGGTGTACTTGGAAAGGTTGAGACTTTCAAAGCTAGACTTGTTAAAGGTTTTCGTCATCAACCAGGCGTGGATAATGATGAAACCTTTTCCAGTGCCTATGCTTAAGTCCATCCGGATCCTACTTGTCACGGCTACATACCATGACTACGATATCTGGTGGTTGGGTGTCATGACTGCTTTTCTAAATGATGTTTTAGAAGAGTGCGTCTATAAGTATACAGCCAGAGGGCTTCGTAGACAGTGGGAGCAGCGGAAACGTGTGCAAGATGCTTTATAGGATAAAGCAGGCATCGCGGAGTTGGAACATCTGTTTTGATGAAGTAGTCAAAGAAGTTGACATCATCAAAATGGTAGATGAACCTTGTATAAACAAAAAGGTAGTAGGGAGTATGGTGTCGATCCTCGTAGAGTACGTGGATGACATACTCTTGATAGGGAAGGAGTTTCCTATGCTACGCTCGATCAATCTCCGCTTATCACAATGATTCTCCACATAGGATCAAAGTGATACCTACTAAATCCTGGGTTCTGGATCTATGAGATAGATCTAATTGGATGTTAGGGATCTCACTAGTAGTAGTGAGATGGTATCAATCAATCCTGGGGAAAATCACTGGAAAGGTTCCAGGGTGATAAAGACGACTGAATGTCAGTCACAGGCATTGTCGTTACCCTCAGTAAAGGGACGGTATGTTGGAAGAGTTCCAAGCTAGATACCGTGACATACTAGACGATAAAGGCAGGATACATCGCTACTTAAGATGCTACCAAAGAGGCTGTTTGGGTGTATATTGGTTCATGAGATGAACTACGTTCCTCCCATTGTGTGACAATGGTGTTGTGGCTTATGCCAAGGAACGCAGGTCCCATCAGTGATCCAGACATAATCTAAGGCAGTATCACCTGATCATGGAGATGGTTGATCTCCAGGGTGATCGAGGTAAGGAGAGTAGACTCAGAGGACAATACGGCGGATCCACTCACGAAGGCCTATTCCCAAAGAGAGACTTTTGTGGGATGGTTGAGTATGAGATACTACAACCACTGCTACAGATGGCCCTAGTGCAAGTGGGAGATTGTTAGTTATATGTATGCCCTAGAGGACATTACTGTACATTGGATGTATATTGTAGTGGATGCTGGGACATATATAGGGAGGACTTTCTTGCTCGACATGATAGTATGCTATCTGGTTGCTCTTTACCTTAACGTGTACATTGATTGTCTCTCTGTTACATATTGGTAAAGCCCTTAGGATGTGTACTTGACTACCTGGACTATGATGCGGATCATACTAGTGGGGACAGGGTAGTCCATAAGTACATCCTTCAAAGTCCCTAGTCGTGGGTGTATCGAGACGGGGCATCGATATACCAGAGTAGACTAGCGTGTACCTTCTCGACCCATACAGATGGGCGATGGATGATCCCATATCCATTGGTGTTTGACATCAGAGGAGATATACGGGTGCTCAGTAGAGACTGGGTACACTGGACGGACTCGCCGAGAACTCCCAGATGGTATTATACCTTACGTCAGATGGCAGTTCTCTGGTGACACTGGTACAGAGTAGTCTGTTGACCCGAGATCGTCATAGAGTCTTGTGTGGCTCCCACTGTGCTTTGATTTCCATCTTACCACGTCCAAGAGGGCGTGCAAAATGGTGGTTTTTGGGTACAGTCCCGAGTCACATGGAGGCAATGAGCGATAGGAGGGGATTCGTCTCTCCCGGTATACGGGGTTGATGTTGCGCTGTGTTCAATTGGCTATAACAGGAAATCCCTGGCCAGGGTTGCTGAGATTTACTGGTAAGTGTTACCAGTAGTTTCTCGAATTGTTATAGACCTCATATCGACACGACTTATCGAGCTATTGGGGTCTGACGTTTACCACCCCTAGGCAAGATATGCGACATATCAGACGATCAGACCGGACTGTACGGTAATGTTACTGGTTGGATTCACTGGAGTGTGAGCGGGCTTGCTCGTCGATCTTCTGATCGCTCAATACCCGGGTGGCCGTTACGTTTAGCAGACCGCTTGCGGCTTGTGGGTGCTTGATATGATCATCATCTGCTGCCGGCGTATTGACGAGTCTTTAGAGTCCTATACAGAGGTTTCCTGGCTCAAGCGAAACGAAATAGGAGCGCATATGTGATATGTGCGGGACCGAGAATATTGCATGTATGTGATACCGTATTTCATTCTCGTGATCAATGTGTCGAATGGTTGTATGCGATATAACCTAGTTATCGATTCAAGCGTTGATTCGATAAGCCGATACATTGTATACTAGTCGGTTGTGTGCGACATGACCGGATCATTGAATCAAGTGTTGATTTAATGATTTAATGCATAATTATATATTTGATATATTACTTTGCATTAACTAGTACTGGTTCACTTTAAATGGATTTTCTCACTTGGATTGTGCACATTGTATATGTGATATACTTTTGTACATTAGTATATATCATGCTTGATGATACATGCTAACTTGAGCATGTGTAAAGATTAAACCATGGTTGTGTAATGGTTAGGGTTTTCCTTTCATTTTCTTATTCATTTATTTATTTATTTATTCTTTTTGGAAAATGATAAGCATTAAGAGAAAATGGTGGCTTAATTTGTTTTCTAGTTAAAGCTTCTTGAAGCTTTGACCAAAGTCACCCTTTTGTCTCATGCTTAACCCTAACCATTCCCACTTACCCTAGTTTAGTCTCTACACTTGACCATGGTTGGTAGATGATAAGTATTATTATTATTTTCATTTTATATAATACTTATCATAACATTATCATCTTCTTCTTCTTCTTCAAGAAGAGAAACTAGACTTCATCAATGGTGGATTGATGAAACAAGTGAGAAATCCAATTCTAAAGTCTACCCACTTCCTATTTCTTCATCCTCTACCTCTTGCCAAGTAGTAGAGTGTGTTCTCTTCACAAGTTTTTGGACTTGGTGAAGTTGGAGTTTGATCTAGCGATGCCTCGACGTAGATCATCTTCGGCATCGTCGTCGATGACCTAGCCCGTCCATTCTCCGACGAAGCCGACGCTAGAGTCCGGGAATTCATTTGGACAGTGAGGGGACTTCGTTGCGGAGCTATGGAGGTGGAGCACCGGATCTACAAAGGTTGTATTTCCGTTTAAACTTTAGTTAAGTTGTTAACTAGTTTCATTTTTGCCTAGATTTCTAGCCAACGATCCGTAGTCGGGTTTCTCGGCACCTAGAATTTTTGAAATTGGCATGGTTGATGCCTTGTGAGACCTCTTGAGAGTGCCTAGGAACCCTACAAAAGCACATGTGACGTGCAGTGAGTAATCTAAACTGGTCTACTGGGTTAACTACTCTCAAGTCTTTGAAATCAATTTAATGAATCATCGATGTAACTCAATATTATCCCGTGCGTGCCCGGGACCACGGTCAAAGATTCTATGGCTGAAACCGAGACGTGTCGCTAGGCAGTAAAAAGGTAGCATATAAAGATGAATGATGTCAGCAGCATAATCCCGGGGCTGGCCTAGCCCGTAAAACTGATCAGTAAAGGCATCGAACTGTCGAGTTACAAGTCATGTTGCATCATTGATTTCCCCATACCCCCAAGTTATGTGTTCAAGTCAGGTATTGATAAATCTGAGACTAATGCCAACACATGAATCAAGAAGGAACAGGTTTGTCTATACAGACAACAGGATATGTCCATCGGGATAACAGGTCAGGATTGTCGGCATTAGAAACGGGATCAGGTAACAAGTCAAGTAGTAATATATCAGGTCATGTCAGGTTGTGTACAAGTATCAAGTCAGGTCAAGCAATGGTGTATCAGGTCATGGCAAGTAGTATACATGTATCAAGATCATATCAAGTAGTGCACGGGTATCAAGTCATGTTAATTAATGCATAGGTATCAAGCGGGTGCTCATAATCAAACTGTAGCAAGTATGGGTACACAAAATCAAGTATGGAGTACTAATATAACAATAAAATGAAATAATATGGCATGGTATGCAAATAGATATAAAATCAATGATATGGATGCACAATTATCAATTAGGGTTACATTTATAGTTCCGATACTAATTAGGATGCACTTTATTAAACATGGGGTGTTAATTTAACAGTATTATGTATTAATGTGATCTGTAGATGCAGCTATATGTATACTATATGATATGGATGCAAACGGGTATCCGAAACTGTAAAACTTGCATATGGATGTATAATAAACGGTTAACATTTTACTCATATGGATGCGTGATACTATACCTAGAATGTAGCAAGATGATTTAGCATGCGACTAGATATGTAATTGTTAATATGGATGCACACGGACATGATATAACAGCAAAATGATAAACTGGTTGAAGCATGATGTACAATTAAACAATATGATCTGTTATATTCAATTAGATGCAGTATACTGTAGTATAATATGTAACACGATAGGTTTGCATGCGCTAGATGTAAAATAATACGTATGGATGTATACGGATGTCGGAAAACTGTAAAACGAGAACTTGGGATGCATGATTTAAAATACCAGTGTTATATTTATTAAAATAGATGTATATAAAGTAATGTAGCATGTAGCAAGATAAACTTGCATGCCCTAGATGTGAAATAACATATACGAACGCATACGGATGTCCGAAAACGGTGTAATATGAAAAGTGAATATGTGGATTGCAAAACTAATCATTATGGGGTATTATAATTCAAATAGGCATAGAGTACGGTAGTATAGCATGTAGCAAGATTAACTTGCTTAGATGGATCACGAAACGGATATGTACGGTACGTCCGACTTCGAATGGCATCACTAAATACTCGTAATATCCATACCGAGTTCGGAACGCAGTCTTGCAAATATCCTCTGATTTAACTTGGACCTGATGATATCCGGACCGCAAATCCAGCTTCGAGAATACCCTCGCGCCACTAAGCTGCTCGAACAATTCTCCAATGCGAGGGATCGGGTACTTGTTCTTAATAGTCACCCGGTTTAATTCTCGATAATCGATGCACATCCTCCTTGTGCCATCCTTCTTCTTGACTAGAAGAACAGGAGCTCCCCAAGGTGAATTGCTGCTGCGAATCCAACCCTTCTCAAGTAATTCGATAACCTGCTTCTTGACTTCTTCCAACTCCACTGGTGCCATTGGATAGTACGCCTTTGAGATTGGCGCTGCACCAGGAACAAGATCGATCGCGAACTCCACATCTCGTTTTGGTGGTAAACCCGAGATGTCCTCGAACATGTCCATGAACTCTCGAACTACAATTGGCGCTTCCTCCTTGTCAACTTCCATTGATGAAAGAACATTGTTTATCGGCCTAGCCCTAGACTCGACTGGCCCGACAGAACTGCTTCCTCTAGCAAAAACAAACTCCGGATGTCCGGGAATCTGGAAAATCACTTTCTTTGCCCTACAATCAATGTGAGCGTGGAAAGTGCCGAAAAAATCCATTCCCAAAACATCTTCATACTGCTGGTATCGATCACCAAGAAATCTGCAAATAACTCCCGTCCACAAATAACAACTGAACAATCCTTACAATCTCTACTAGCTATGATCTTTACATTCCTAGTGTGTATGTCCCAACAACTAGACAGGATCGTGCAAGAATCGAATGTGCAGCAATAAACTTGGACGGCATAAAACAATGGGATGCACCAGAATCGAATAATGCTAATGCGGGAAAATCATGAACAAGTAAGATACCTGAAACAACTTCCTCTGAAGCCTTGGCTTCTTCAGCCGTCAGGGTAAAGGCTCGAGCTTGATTGGGTCCCTGAGTCAACTGCTTCTGCCCTGAAACTGCTTCTGCGGTGGCCTCTGAACATCATCCTTCAAACGAAGCTTCGACGGGCAAACACTGATAGTATGATCAGCCGATCCGTAAACCAAACAAAGTCCAAGCTTCCTCCGACAATCCTTCTGCAGGTGCTCAGGTAGATGACAGAACTCACAAAACATCCTTCCCTTCTGCTCTTGTGCGACGGGCTTCTTCATCGGTACTACGCCACGTCGGTTCACCGGAATACTTCTGCGTATAGGCGCTCGGTTCGGCGCAAACGCTGGCTTCCGCACTGCAACTGCCTGCTGCCGCGTACCCCCAGTCTTCACCTATAAGCTCTGCTGCTCTCGGGCCTCTTTAAGCACTTGCAAAAAAGTGGTCAATCCCAGAGATATAATGTGCCTCTGGATTTCCACGTCCAAACTGCGCATGAACCTCCTTGCCCTATCAGCATCGTTGGCAACCAAAGGTCCAGCGAATCTACTGAGCCGTGTCCACTCAACCGCATGTACATCCACGGGTACGCCGTTCTGCTTCAAACTGATAAACTTTTCTTCCATTTCCTCCCGTGCAGTCTGCGGGAAGAACTTCTCCAAGAAACTCTTCGAAAAATCTGCCCAACTGATCAGCTTGGACAAGCGGGTCTCTTCCACAAGCCACCATTCACGGGCATAGTCTACCAATTGGATGCGTACTACATCCACTCTCTTGTCCTCTGGACTCTGTGCCGCAATGAGCAAATTCTCCGTATCAACCAGCCACTGCTCCGCTGGCAACGGCTCTTACAGACCAGTGAAAATGGACGGACCAAGTCTCCTGAAATCCGCCACGGTACCTACACGCTCAACTGGTTTGTCCACAACATTGTTTACGGACTGCTGGACGGTCCGCAAACCTTCCTGAAAAGCTTCGGCTTGCCGCTGGTTCAGCTCGGTCTGCCGCTTCTGGTTCTCCAGCATCCCACGAATTACTCCAAGCAAAGCGGCGTCATCAATACGCCTCTGGTATGATCTCAGACTTCTGTCCGCCATGATTCTGAAGCCAAAACACCGAAGAGGATTAGCAAGATGAACAAGATTCAATAAACAGGATACAAGAAGCAAGATAGTTATGGATTCAAGGATGGCAAGATAGCAATAAGGTAGGACATGCTCCTAGTTACGAGTATTCTGATTCGTGTATTGGGTTCAATACCCAACTACAAAAGAATCAAACCCGATTAACCTAAATTCTATGTCTCTGATACCAAACAAACCCTGTCACGCCCCGCTTCCCAGAGTGTGCTAAGATCGGCACGTGACAGAGCCAACCATGCTACCTGTGTCTAGGAAACATCCCTCCACAGTCACATTACGGCTGTCTATAGATATCAAGAACAGGAAAATAAAAGAACTATCTAGTACATGTCCATGATCCAGAAATAACGAGTCAAGAAATAATATGCGGAAGCAATAAATTCAAGTAATAATAACAATCTGGAAAGTATGTCCCATAATACGGGCTCACATCAGGAATGAAAATGCGGAATAAAACTAAACTAACTAGCAACTAACAAGATCTTCACTGCTCGGCTTGTTGGTCAAAATACTCCTGAACTGCCTGCGACAGAGATAAAGGATCCGGGTCATGCAAAACCCAGACGTTAGTGCGTCATGATATCAAACAATAATAAATGAACAGGATACACAAGATATGCAGGCATGAATCATAAATAGTAACATGAATGTAATAAATAAACACGGATATAGAACAGTGGAGTGTATCAATATATGTGACGTGCAGTGATCAGTATAAACTGTGCTACTGGGTTATCTATTCTAAAGTTTGTTTGAAATCAATTAATGTAATCCTCCATGTAATTCAAAGGATATGTCCCGTTATCCCCCGGGACCACGGATCAGGTAGTCGGAGTCATGAATGACTCTGTCCCGTTATCCCCCGGGACCACGGATCAAGTAAGAATCACGAATGATTCTGTCCCGTTATCCCCCGGGACCACGGATCAAGTAATACCCTTGTAAGCTACACTTTAGTTTACACTTTTGATTTCCCCATACCCCCAAGGTTATGTGTTCAAGTCAGGTATTGAAAATATGGAGCTAATGCCAACACAGGATCAAGCAAGAACAAGTTTGTCTATACAGACAACAGGATATGTCCATCGGGACAACATGTCAGGATTGTCGGCATTAGAAACAGGATCGGGTAACATGTCAAGTAGTGATATATCAGGTCATGCCAGGTAGTATACATGTATCAAGTCATGTCAAGTGGTGGTGTATCAGGTCATGTCAGGTAGTGCATAGTATCAAACGGGTGCTCATAATCAAACTGTAGCAAGTATTGAATCAGGGTGAAAGTACGGATGTACGATAAAAGCATAGATGCACAAATATCTATCAGGGGTTACATCATGACTATGTAGGATGCATGTTTTCAAGCATGGGGTGCTCATGTAACAATAATATGAGTTAATACGACAGGGCATGCAACTGGATATAAAGAATTAATGGTATGGGTGCACAATAAAACATGGATGCATGAATAACTATTAGGGATTGCAACTATAGCTCCATTACTATGTCGGATGCACATTTTCTAGCATAGGGTGTTAATATAGCAGTAATATGAAATAACGTGACATGGAATGTAAATAGATATATAATTAATGGTATGGATGCACAAACATCGATTAGGGTAACATTTACAGTTCCAAAACTAAGTGGGATACGCATTATTAAGTATGGGGTGTTACTACAATAATAATATGAATTAATGTGATCTATAAATGCAGTTATATATATTTTAAATGATATGGATGCAAACGGGTATCCGAAAACTGTAAAATTGTAATATGGATGCATAACTAAACAATATGTAATACTATTATTCAAATGAGTGTAGTATAGCATGTAGCAAGATAAACTTGCCTCGATCGGTCACAATACGGATACGCACGACACGTCCGACGTCGGTAAAACGTCGCAACGCACGCACGACACACAGGACAGGTCCAAACAATGCAAGAGGGTGATCACGCAGGTAAGGTACGTCCACTGGGTCGTCTGGAATGACAGCGATGTCGCAACTTCGGCGATCGCTGGAGAAAGCAAGAATCAAGAATCAAGAAAAGAAAAGGGAAAAGAAGAAGAAGAAGAGAGAGGGGCTCACTGGAGTTGGTGCTGGGGTCAGGGAGACGAGGTGGTGGTGTCGGGGTCACCGGCAGTAAGGTATCGGCGAGGGTGCAGGCTGGGCTCTGTTGGTTAGGGTTTTAGGGTGATGGTGCGGCTGGGGTCTGGTGTAGGAGGGAGAAGAGGAGAGGAGAGGGAGAGGAGGAGATGGTGGTGGTGACGGCGAGGTGAGGTGATCGTCGGTGATGAGGTGCAGGTGAAGGGTTCTGTTGGGTTGAGGGTTGGTTGTAGGGTTCTCGGGAAAGAAGAAGGAGAAGAAGAAGGTGACGAGGAGGAGGAGGAGGAGAAAGAGGGAATGGAGATGAGGGTTGAGGTCGAGGGCAGTGAGGTGATGAAGTTTTAGGGTTAGGGTTTCGTGGAGCTGTGGGTTTTTGAGGAGGGGCTCGAGGGATTTTAAATAAGGGAGAAGAAGAAAAGCACGAAGGGAGGTGAGCGTGGCGCGCGGCGGTGAGGCGACTCGAGGAACGCACAGTAACCGCAAGAGGAGAGAGAGAGGTGCGAGAGAAGAGAGAAAGAAAAGAGAGAGAGAGACTGAGTGCTGCGGAGAGAGAGAGAGAAAGAGAAAGAGAAAGAGAGAGAGAAGAGAGGCCGTGTCAGTGAGAGAGAGAGGGATAGGTTGTTAGGGAAAAGATTTTTTTAAAATTTTTAAAAAATATATTTTTAGTTACGAAAATTCTCAGTGTAACAGTTTACAAAATAATATTATATTAATAAAATTTGATTTTCTGGTAAATACAAACTTAGTCCAAAACACGCCCGGATCGGGTCTAAAAATTTAGTTTTAAAATACGAAAAATATATACGACGACCAAAATTAAAAATGAATATCCGGGTAACGAAAATGCATACCCCCAAGAACGGATACACCTGCGTGCACGTAGCCATCTAAACAAGTCCGTTTCACTGAACGGGACGAGAACAAGATGCACGGATGCTACCACGGGGTTAGGGGTATCACGCAGGCCATGCAATGTATTTCTAAAATATTTTACGTGACTTAAAAATGTTATATTGTAAAATGCAAATGCCAGATAAAATGCCAGTATGCAAGATGTATAAATTAAAATGAAAGTGCACGAATTTACGCAACAAGTCAGGGTAGATCATAAAGATGAATCAAGATAGGTTTCAAGCAAGCGGGTCGGGTCGGATGCAAATACAAATGTCAAATATACTATTCGCACCCAAAACACAGTAAATCAGGAAAATACCATAAATAAAGAAATACGTGCACTGGAATTAGTATAAAAGAACTAGGGTGTTACAACTACTTGAGTCGAGTTCTCCTGGGGGCAGAAAACAACTACTCCCCTATCGAAAAACACTGCCTGGCGTTAATCTTCGCGATAACGAAGCTCAGACACTATGCGTTAGCGCATGAGATCCATCTCATATCAAAGGTGGATCCTCTCAAATATTTGATGTCCAGAGCCATACTAACGGGACGGCTCGCTAAATGGGCCCCACTCTTAATGGAATTCTCGATAACATACCGACCTCTCAAGGCGGTGAAAGGCCAGGTCATCGCTGACTTCCTCGCTGAGCATCCGATACCTGCCGATTCACCCCTAAATTGCGAATTGCCGGACGAGCACGCGTTTGACATGATTGATAGGGAGAGAGGAGGGAGTGATACCCGATGGAAACTCTACTTAGACGGGGCATCTTCCATGACGAAGCGAAAGCACGGCTCCCCCATAATCAAATCTCGGGTAGGCCTCATCTTCGTGACTCCACAAGGAGGGATAATGAGCTTTGCCTTTTCCTTGACAGAAACGAGGACAAACAATGAAGCGGAATATGAATCTTTGATAGCAGGTCTTGAGATCGCTGTCGAGATGGGGATCGAAAACCTCCTCATATGCGGAGACTCCCAGCTGGTCGTTAGTGTCACGCCCCGCTTCCCAGAGTGTGCTAAGATTGGCACGTGACAGAGCTGTAGGGTGTTTTTCGTCACCCCATTGAGATGGGAATACGCACACGCTTCTCAGGCGTACTACAGATTCCCCCTGCCTAGGGTAGGCGGGGGGTTTAATGATTGTGGGGATCCAAATCTCCGGCAGCCGTGGACTAAGCTTCCGTTAATTACCCCTCACCTTTGGGGCGAGAGAACCTCCGATTAACGGGTTAAACTGGTCATGCGAACTCAATGTGCAGTGTACGTGTGTTTTGTTTTGAAAGGGGGTTTTGGATATATCGGGAGCCACGCAGAGTTTTTACGGGGGTCCCGCAACCCGGATAGCGGGCTGGGGGTCAAGGGGGCTAGCAGCCCCCTTGCGGGGTTCGGGGCAGCGCCCCGGCCCAAAATTTTTTTTTGAGGGGGAGAGTGTCGCGGAGTATGTGTATGTGTACATATGTATACATATGTATATATATACATGTATATATAAACAAATGGGGGGAAAAGACATCCAAAGGATGCATGGGGCAGCACCTCGGGCGCTGTGCGCCTAGGTACTGTGCGCTCAGGCGCTGGAGTGCCACGTGTCGGCACGTGGGCGCTCTGCGCTTGAGCGCTGGGCGCTTGAGCGCAAGTGAGCCACGTGTCGGCACGTGAGCGTTTTGCGCTTTAGCACTTGACGCTCAAGCGCTAGTGCGCCATGTGTCGGCACGGGGGCGACTTGCGCTTGAGCGCAAGCACGCCACGTGTCGGCACGGGGACGCTCTGCGCTTGAGCGCCAGCAAGGAAAAGAGGCTTTTAGCCTAAAAAAAAAATTTCTCGGAAGAGAAATCAGGGAGGAGTTGGACTCCTGAGTATGTTGTTGTTGTTTTTTTTTCTTTTTCTTTGGGTTTAGTGAAAGAGGTTCTTCTTCTTCTTCCTCTATTAGCTGGATCTTGAAGATCAAGAGACGTGGGATTTTTAAAAATTTCTTCTTTTTGGGATCTAATGGAAGATCCGAGTTCCCCTTTATGGGTTTTGTGGTGAAAAACTAATTTGTTTTATAAAAAAGAGAGCAAAACTCTTGATTTAATTCAAGAGAAAGAAGAAGGTTTAGGAACCTTGAAGAAGGAGAAAGGATCTCAGATCTGAAAAAATTTTAGAGAGAGAGAAAAGTTGTTTTGATATTTTATTATCTTTGCCTTTATAGGCCATACACTTTACACATAGCCCCTTGGGCTTCACAAAATAGCATTTTGCCTATCCCATTGCTCATGTGCCATTTCCTTTTACACATAAGCCATGGGCTTTACAAAATTTGGTTTTATGCCCATTTTTCTTACATTTATTTATATATAAAAAGAATGCAACAAAATTATTTATTACAAATTTTTTATCTTGGCATGGGGGAGGCCGGCCGCTTCATGTTCGGGCTTGACCCGGGCATGGGCCCACTGGCTCTGGGCTTGGGCCCACTTGGCTTGGGGTTGACTTGGATTTTGACTTGGTCAACCGGGGTGTAAATTTTTACCCCAACAAATTGCCCCCTATCAATAAATGCACACCACATATGTGGGTCGTGTGCATGAAATTGATGGATCTTCTTTCACGTGGAGGCGACCTGATTTGGTTCCCGCTTTTTAGGAAGCTGGCACTGCCCTTTTTACGACATGGACGGTCGTTGCTTGACATGTCTCCGAGACGGAGTGTCCGTGATAGACGTTTTCCCTGGCCCGGAGTGATCTGGTTCCTGCTTTGTAGGAATCCTGCACTGCCCTTTTTGCGACTTGGACGGTCGATGCTGCCCTTTTTGCGACTTGGACGGTCGATGCTGCCATTTTAGCGACGTGGACGGTCGGTGCTGCCCTTTTTGCGACTTGGAAGGTCGGTGCTTCCATTTTAGCGACTTGGACGGTCGGTACTGCCCTTTTTGCGACTTGGACGGTCGGAGCTGCCATTTTAGCGACTTGGACGGTCGGTTCTGCCCTTTTTGCGACGTGGACGGTCGGTGCTGCCATTTTAGCGACGTGGACGGTCGATGCTGCCCTTTTTGCGACTTGGACGGTCGATTCTGCCCTTTTTGCGACGTGGACGGTCGGTGCTGCCATTGTAGCGACGTGGACGGTCGATGCTGCCTTTTTTGCGACTTGGACGATCGATGCTACCATTTTAGCGACTTAGACGGTCGGTTCTGCCCTTTTTGCGACATGGACGGTCGGTGCTGCCATTTTAGCGACGCGGACGGTCGATGCTGCCCTTTTTGCGACTTGGACGGTCGGCTCTGCCCTTTTTGCGACTTGGACGGTCGGTGCTACCCTTTTAGCGACGTGGACGGTCGATTCTGCCCTTTTTACGACGTGGACGGTCGGTGCTGCCCTTTTAGCGACATGGACGGTCGGTGCTGCCCTTTTAGCGACGTGGACGGTCGATGCTGCCCTTTTAGCGACGTGGACGGTTGATACTTGATTTGAATTGCTCTGCTTCTTGCAGTGTCAGGGGCAGACTTGACTTGCTCCGCTTCTTGCGGTGTCAAGATTGGATTCTGACTTGCTCCGCTTTCTGCGGTGTCGGAGTGGAAGTTGACTTGTTGATTTTGATTTGGGTTGACATCAGCATCGCTATACTGAAATATGGTATCAGGAGCGAATCATCATCCATTATTAAGAGGATTTTGGGATTTTGGTTTTTGTTTGGCATCTGCATTGCTGCACTGGAATAATGCCAGGAGCAACTCATCATTTGCCCCCGGGAGGATTTGGGGATTTTTTTTGGGTGGGACTTTGAATGTGGTCCCACCGGTAGGACTTAGGAGAGGTTGGGATTGTTTTACGCCCGTGGATTGTATACGGTTTTGCAGGATGTATGATCCAGACCGTAGGGCCAGAAAAAAATTTCGGGACTTTGTCGGCGTCTGCATCGCTGCACTGGGATATGGTACCAGGAGCGACTCATCAATCGCCGTTGGGGTATGGGATTTGGAATTTGGTTGGCGTCTGCATCGCTGCACTGTAATATGGTATTAGGAGCGACTCATCATTCGCCATTTGGGGATTTGGGAGCGATGGCTTAGGAGACAGGTTTAGATCCCTATCACCTAAGGCTTTGCAATTTTATGGGCCGTGAGGGTCCCATAAAAGCATTTTCTCCCTACGAGTCGTAAAGATCCCGCAGGTGTATTTTCTCCTTAGGAGTCGTGAGGACTCCTAAGTGTGTTTTTCCTTTATGAGTCGTAAGGATCCCACAAAGGTTTGTTCTCCTTATATATCGTGAGGACACATGAGTGGGTATTATCAATGGAGCATCATTCCCAAAGCGGAGACCAGCCGCGTAACTGGTGATTACGGTAGGGTATGGGTATGATGAGAATTATTTGAGCCCGTGGATTGTATACGATGGTCAACTTGGGGACCCACCGTAGGGCCGGGAGAATTTTGAGAAATTGAATTTTGGTTGGCGTCTGCATCGCTGCACTGAAATGTGGTACCAGGAGCGACTCATCATTCGCTGTTTGGGGACTCGGAATTTGGATCTTGTTTGGCATCAGCATTGCCGCACTGAAATAATGCCAGGAGCAACTCATCATTTGCCTTGGGAGGACTTGGGATTTGGGTTTTTGGTCGGCATCAGCACCGCTAACACTGAAGCGAAATGCCGGGAGTGACTCATCATTTGCCGTTGCCCGTTGGGGAACGATGGCTTAGGAGACAGGTTTGGGTCCCTATCACCTAAGGCTTTTCAATTTTATGGGCCGTGAGGGTCCCATAAAAGCATTTTCTCCCTACGAGTCGAGAGGATCTCGCAGGTGTATGTTCTCTTTAGGAATCGTGAGGATTCCTAAGTGTGTTGCTCCTTTGTGAGTCGTAAGGATCTCACGCAGGGGTTTTCTCCTCACAAGGTCGAGAGGACTTTGCGAGTGTATTCATCTCTTTTCACGAGTTTGCTCCCTTTCGGGTTTTCACAAACTCGCCGGTAGTCTTGCTGTTTTTACTCATGGAGCCCTTTCGGGTTTTCATCCGTGCCCGTTTTGCTTGTGGACATACCGTTTATTTTTTATTTTATTTTATTTTTTTGCTGTTGGTGGGACTTTAAAAGTAGTCTCACCGGCAGGATTTGGGAGAGATAGGGGTCATTTACGCCCGTGGATTGTATACGGTTTTGCAGGATGTATGATCCAGACTGTAGGGCTGATGTGCTCAATTCGCCTGCGACTTGGAGCATTCACGTGTAGTATTTCTTGAGATATCGGCCATTGATGGGTGGCATGGGCCTTTCTCCCTCGGCACTTATTAGTTGGTAGGATCCTCCGTCAAACACTTTCTCGATGACGTATGGTCCTTCCCAGTTTGGCTCGAATTTTCCCTTGGCATGTCGATTGGGGATAATCGGTCTTTTGAGGACCAACACCAATTTACCTTTCTTGAAAGCGCGGAGACGGGTTATCTTGTCATAGGCCCGTGACATTTGGGCTCGGTATAGCTCCAGGTTTTCCTGCACCGCGAGCCTCTTTTCTTCGAGCGCGTCGAGCTCTTCAAGCCGAAGGAGCACGTTTTCCTCTTCCGTCAACTCGTGTTGGATGGCCATTCTTAAACTTGGAACCTCGATTTCGAGGGGGAGAATCGCCTCTACTCCGAAGAGCAATGAGTATGGAGTGGACTGAGTTGGAGTACGGTGCGTGGTACGATATGCCCACAACGCCTCGTGAAGCTTGAGATTCCAGTCTCTCTTGTTGGCTGAAGCATTTTTCCTCAGGAGTTTGCATAGAGTCTTATTGAAGGCTTCGGCTAGCCCATTGGCTCTTGGATTATAGATGGAGGAATATCTCCAGTCTATCTTGTGCTGAGTAGCGAACCTTGAGACATTGAAGCTCTTGAAAGAAGTCCCGTTGTCAGAAATGATTCTTCTTGGTGTACCGAAACGGTATAGAATATTATGCTGGAAGAATGTCAAAATATCTTTTGTCTTGACTTCTTTTAGCAGGACAGCTTCAGCCCATTTGGAGAAGTAGTCTGTCGCGGCCAGTATGAACCGGTGGCCTTTGGATGACGGAGGATCAATTGGGCCAACAATGTCGGTGCCCCAGACTTCGAAGGGCCACGACGCCACCGTAGGATGCAACGGATTAGGATGCTTGTGAATGAAATCATCATGGATTTGGCAGATCTGATATTTCTTTGCATGCTCTCCGCAATCCCGTATCATGGTGGGCCAGTAATACCCAAGCCGTTTGATTTGAAGTCGCATCTTGGGGCCAGATTGGTGAGCACCGCAAACACCCGAGTGAACCTCTTTCATGACCTTTTGGGCTTCGGCCAATGACAGACACCTGAGCCAGAGTTGGTCATATGACATGCGGTATAACGTGTCATTTAAAAACACGTATCAGAGAGCTCTTTTCTTCAGCTGAATCCTCGCAGATTTTTTTTCGGGCAGCTTGTCATATCGGAAGTACTCTATGAAGGGTTCTCTCCAATCGGGCTCGTCTTGGATGATCGAAGCTTCTTCGGCGGGACTGCTCTTCTGTTCCGCGCTTTTCTCTTCTCGTAGAGAGACTGGGGGTAGAATTTGCCGGCTCCTGACTGTGATCAGAATTTCGTCCATGTCAGGATCAGCCAGCTCCTTGGCTAAGCGAGCGAGTATGTCGGCTTTTCCGTTCAACGCTCTGGGGATTCTCATTAGTTCAATATGAGTGAACCGTTTCATGAGTTCCACCACCCGGCTTCTGTACCGAGCTAACTCGGGTTTGTATATCTTATAGTCGCCGCTTACTTGGTTGACGACAAGCTGGGAGTCACCGTAAACCCGTAGCCGAAGGATTTCCATTTCTATAGCGAGTTCCAAACCAGCTATCAGAGCTTCATACTCAGCTTCATTGTTTGTCCGAGGCTCGGTGAGAGCAAAAGAACGCCGTAGGGTTCCCATTGATGGCGTGATGAACACCAATCCTATCCTCGCTTTTACCTCCGGGACGCTTGATCTGCAGGAGCTCCTTATTGATGAGGCCCCATCGAAGTAGAGCTCCCAACATGGCTCATCATTCTCTAGGTGCAAAACTTGTTCGTCGGGTAACTCGCAATTGAGTGGTGACCCCTCTGGAATAAGATGAGCAGCGAGAAAGTCTGCGAGAGCTTGCCCTTTTACTGCTTTCTGAGGGGTATAAACTATGTCAAACTCAAGTAGCATAACAGCCCATCTTGCCATTCTGCCGGCTAGGCTCGCTCTGGTCATCAAGTGTTTGAGCGGGTCGACCTTGGAGATCAGCATAACCCGATGAGCGAGCAAATAGTGCCTCAGCTTCTTCACAGCAAATATTAGAGCCAGGCATTGCTTTTCGATTGGGAAGTAGTTGTGTTCCGCCCCGACTAGAGTTCGACTGAGGTAGTAGATGGCATTTTCTTTTCCCTCCTCGTTATTCTGGGCAAGGAGCGCATCGAGTGACTCATCCAGCGCGGCAGCGTAGAGAATCAGTGGTTTATTTGGAATGGGAGCGGCCAGCACTGGAGGGTGCAACAAGTATTGTTTGATGCTTTCGAACGCTGCTTGATATTCGGCATCCCAGATAAAAGGAGCTCCTTTCTTCATGAGCTTTGAGAAGGGCCTACATCTCCCCGATAAATTTGAGATAAACCTCCGTATATAAGCAAGCTTGCCTTGAAAAGATCTTAGCCGCGTCAGACTCTTCGGAGGGGGCATCTCCATGATGGCCTTTATCTTTGATGGGTCAACTTCGATCCCTCGATGTCGGACTATGAAGCCCAGGAATTTTCCCGATGACACACCAAAATCGCATTTCAGAGGATTCATCTTCAGATCGTATTCCCTCAGTCTGGTGAGAACGGTCTTAAGATCCTGGATATGATCGGCCTTGGTTTTAGTCTTAACGACCAGATCATCAACATAACATTCGACGACTTTATGAATTAGGCCATCGAAGATATTGGTCATTGCCCTTTGATATGTAGCACCTGCGTTCTTCAGTCCGAACGGCATCACCTTGTAGCAATATATTCCGATCGGGGTTCGAAATGCTGTGTGCTTCTCATCCTCAGGCGACAGCTTGATCTGATTGTATCCGGACGAGCCATCCATAAAGGTGAACAGTTCGTAAGTTGAGTTGTCATCGACCATCATTTCCATGACCGGTAGCGGGAAGTCGTCTTTAGGACATGCCTTGTTGAGGTCCCTGAAATCGACACAAACTCGGATCTACCCATTTTTCTTCTTCACTGGGACTACGCATGCGATCCAGTCCGCATATTTCTCTTCCCTGATGAAGCCGGCATCGATGAGCTTCTTAGTTTCCTCGATGACCTTTTTTTCTAGTTCCCTTGTCAACCTTCGAGGAGCTTGTTTGACTGGCTTAGCATCAGGAGATAAAGCCAACTTATGTACGGCTACTTCAGGGGAAAGGCCAGGCATTTCTTTGTACGTCCACGCGAAGCAGTCGACGAACTCATGCAGCAGTGCAATTATCTGCTCTTTTATTTCCTCTGACAAGAGTAAGCTGATGTAGGTCGGCCTTGGATTATCGGGCGCTCCTAAGTCAATCTCGGTTAGCTCATCAAAGGTTGCTTGTCCTTCATCTTCGAGTTCTTGAGGAGCTTCTTCTGGCTCGGCTATCTCGTCATCATCATTTGATCTTTCGCTGGCCTCACCAACATGGATCATTTAGCATGCTTTGGAATCAGGTTGAATGTAACCTATGCCCCGTCTATCTGGAGTTCGTCTATCGATGAGTGCTCGGACCTGGGGCGGATACCATAGCCCTTCGTAAAACTTTACTTCGGACTCCGTTTGATATAACTGGCATCCGCACTTTTTGAAATATTCCCGCATCTCGGGTGCATAGTATCTGGGGTTGAGGACGGCTCTTACGCCTCTCTCATAGGAAAGGCATGCGACAGAAAGATCGTCCGGGTGCACAACGGGGTTTGACCTGTAAAACAGGATGCTCTTCTGTCCATTTTTCCTCCCGGGCACGTAGAAAGTTTTCAGCTGGTCCACGGTAGAGACTGACAATGCGTCGAGCTCTTTGCACATCTGTTCCGGCACCCTTGTGATGGCCAGGGACCCTTCTGCGACTTCGAAGGTCTCTCATAGTTTCGCTTGCTACATGGGGGGACAATCTGCACAGCTGTTGCACGGCAGGTCCTCTTCTTCTGACTCTTCAGTGTCACTGCCAAGATGAGGGCGAACTTTGCTGCTAGATAGGCCTTCAGTAACAGATTCGTCTGTATCGCTGCCGAAATGAGGGCGAGTTTTACGGAAGGACGGGCTTCCAGCGTCGGACTCATCAGTGTCGCTGCCGAAATGCGGGCGCACTTAGGTATTTTTGCTTTTGAAAGTGACAGCCGGCGCAGATTTGCTTTTGAGTCTTGGGGCCGGTCTATCCTCAATCAGTTGTGGCTTAGCATTTTGGTGGTTCGTAAAGTACCGAGAATCTTCATATCGGACTTCATGCACACCGAACGGCTGGATGTCTCCGTCAATTCGTCTTTCTTCGCCATTTTTAGTATACTTCATGCATTGATGGTGAGTTGACGGAATGATGCCGTAATCGTGGAGCCACGGCCGCCCCAAGAGAATCTTATAAGACGTGCCGGCGTCGATCACGTATATCTTAGCTTCAGTTTGCAGATCCCCGAATTTGATTAGCAAAGCTATAGATCTCAGAACTTGCTGGCAATTTTGGTTGAAGCCTTGAATGACAATCCTTTCCTTTGACAGGTGTCGGCACGGGGGCGACTTGCGCTCGAGCGCTTACGCTGGAGCGCAAGCGGGCTAAGTGTCGGCACGGGGGCGACTTGCGCTTGAGCGCTGGGTGCTGGAGCGCAAGCGCGCCACGTGTCGGCATGGGGGCGGCTTGCGCTCGAGCGCTTGCGCTGGAGCGCAAGCGCGCCACGTGTCGGCACGGGGACGCTCTGCGCTTGAGCGCCGGCAAGGAAAAGAGGCTTTTAGCCTAAAAAAAAAATTCTCGGAAGAGAAATCAGGGAGGAGTTGGACTCCTGAGTATGTTGTTGTTGTTTTTTTTCTTTTTCTTTGGGTTTAGTGAAAGAGGTTCTTCTTCTTCTTCCTCTGTTAGCTGGATCTTGAAGATCAAGAGACGTGGATTTTTAAAAATTTCTTCTTTTTGAGATCTAATGGAAGATCTGAGTTCCCCTTTATGGGTTTTGTGGTGAAAAACTAATTTGTTTTATAAAAAGAAGAGCAAAACTCTTGATTTAATTCAAGAGAAAGAAGAAGGTTTAGGAACCTTGAAGAAGGAGAAAGGATCTCAGATCTGAAAAGATTTTAGAGAGAGAGAAAAGTTGTTTTGATATTTCATTATCTTTGCCTTTATAGGCTTACACTTTACACATAGCCCTTTAGGCTTCACAAAATGGCATTTTGCCTATCCCATGGCTCATGTGCCATTTCTTTTTGCACATAAGCCATGGGCTTTACAAAATTTGGCTTTATGCCCATTTTTCTTACATTTATTTATATATAAAAAAAATGCAACAAAATTATTTATTACAAAATTTTTATCTTGGCATGGGGAGAGGCCGGCCGCTTCATGTTCGGGCTCGACCCGGGCATGGGCCCACTGGCTCTGGGCTTGGGCCCACTTGGCTTAGGGTTGACTTGGATTTTGACTTGGTCAACCGGGGTGTAAATTTTTACCCCAACAAGAGCCAACCATGCTACCTGTGGGTAGGAAACATCCCTCTACAGTCACATTACGGCTGTCTATAAGATATCAAGAACAGTAGAAATAAAATAAACTATCTAGTACATGTCCATGAGCCAGAATAAACGAGTCAAGAAATAATATGCGGAAGCGATAAATCCAATGAGAAATAACATCTGGAAAGTAAACATAACTAAACTGGATACTAACTGGATACTAACAGGATACTCACTGCTCGGCCTGACGGCGGAAATACTCCTGATCAGCCTGCGACAAGGGTAGAGGATCTGGGCCATGCAAAACCCAGACGTCAGTGCGTCATAATATCAAACAATAATATAATCAGGGGGTAGCAAGACATGCAGGCACGAGTATGAACAATAATAAAAGTAGAACGGTAACACGAATAAGGAACAGTGAAGGGTAAAAGCATATGTGATGTGCAGTGAGTAATCTGAACTAAGCTACTGGGTTAATTACTCTCAAGTCTTTGAAATCAATTTAATGAATCGTCGATGTAACTCAATAGCATCCCGTGCGTACCCGGGACCACGGTCCAGACTCTCGGGGCTGAATCCGAGACGTGTCGCTAAGCACAAACAAGAAATATGTACAGACGAAAGATGTCAGCAACATCATCCCGGGACTGTCCTAGCCCCCAAAACTGATCAGTATATGCGTCGAACTGTTGAGTTACAAGCCATGTTCCATCATTGATTTCCCCATAGCCCCAAGTTATGTGTTCAAGTCAGGTATTGATAAGTCTGAAGCTAATACCAACACAGGAATCAAGCAGGAACAGGTTTGTCTATACAGACAACAGGATATGTCCATCGGGACAACATGTCAGGATTGTCAGCATTAGAAACAGAATCGGGTAACATGTCAAGTAGTGATATATCAGGTCATGCAAGTATTAGTGTATCAGATTATGCCAAGTAGTGTACAAGTATCAAGTAATGTCAAGTAATGCACAGGTATCAAGTCATGTCAAGTAATACACAGGTATCAAGTCATGTCAAGTAATGCACAGGTATCAAGTCATGTCAAGTAATGCACAATAAAAGCATGGATGCATAAATATCTATCAGGGGTTACATCATGACTATGTAGGGTGCACAATATCAAACATGGGGTGTCAATATAACAACAATATGTAATAATGTGACATGGTATGCGAATAGTTATAGAATTAATTGTATGGATGCACAAATATCGATTAGGGGCTACATTTACAGTTCCAATACTAATTAGGATGCACTTTATTAAGTATGGGGTGTTACTACAATAATAATATGAATTAATGTGATCTATATATGCAGTTATATATATTTTAAATGATATGGATGCAAATGAGTATCCGAAAACAGTAAACTTTTAGTATAGATGTACAATGTGATAAACGGGTAACATTTTACTCATATGGATGCATAATAATATACCTAGCATGTAGCAAGATGAATTAGCATGCGACTAGATATGTAAATAGTGATATAATAATATTAACATGGATAATATATTTAAACCGATTGATAATTATAAAAGTGGTATTGATTAACCATGCAAAAGAAAGTTCCGTTCAAAAATTCAGCGTCACCCTGATTTGTAAAATAGCTTAAAAATTAACAAACGTTCTCCAAAGGGACGTGTCTTATACCAAAACAAAGATAATTCAATAAGGTTTTCATTTTTATAAGTTGAAGTATCTCAGGTTATTCCTACAAAAAGCTATGAATATTCGAAGTTGAAAGTTTGCTGCTGAAATTTCCCTGGACAACAGTTTAGAGATATTTTCATTTGCATTTTACGTTATTTACACAATTTATTTTCCAAGTAAATATTTCATAGAGTTATATTATTCTGAGTTAGCTTCGTAACGAACTAAAGAACGTATACTAATGATTTTTCTATGATCTATAATGAATTTTATAAGGTAATGTGTACAGTAAATTTCAGATTTGTCGTATCCGCTTTGCAACGACGTTTCATGTGTAAACTATAATATTTTCAACTATATTTTGTATAACATTATAAAATGCAGATTATAAACTAATTAAAGATAATAATAAGAAATATTACGACTATATATATTTTTATAGATATAATTATAGCATGTCGCAAGTTGTAAATTTTCATACATTTTATATTATAAAACCGATTAACGTTAAATAACTACGGTGTATAAATTATATAGATATAGCTTTATGATGATGATGGTGATGATAATACGAAAACATATAAATAAATTACATAAAGCATAGCATGTAGCAAGTTGTAAACTTGCCTCGATCGAATCACGCGACGGATACGCACGGCACGTCCGACGTCGGTAAATCGTCGCAACGCACACGCGGGATGGGTCCAGGCAAGGCAAGAGGGTGATCACACAGGCAAGGTACGTTCACTGGATCACTCGGATCATCAGCGACGAGCACGGCTCCGGCGGTGATCACCGGAATCAAGAAACAAGATCAAGAAAAAGAAAGAAGAAAGAAGAAGAAGTAAGAAGAGGAGGCTGTGTATTAAATAAGGAAAGATATATATATATATATATATATATATATATATATATATATATATATATATATATATGCAGAGGAGAGAGAGAGAGAGAAAGGGGTTGTTAGTTTGTTAGGAAATTAGTTTAGATTTAAATTTAAAAAAAATTTATTAGGTAACTAAATTTTAATTTGTATCAGTTTATAAAATTAATATTATATAAATAAAATTTGATATTCTGGTAAATACAAACATAGTCTAAAACATGCCCGGGCCGGGTCTAAAATTCAGTTTTAAAATACGAAAAATATACATGTCGACCAAAATTAAATTTGGATATCCGGGTAACGAAAATGCATACCCCCAAGAACGGATGCACGCACGTGCGCGTAGCCATCCAAACAAGTCCGTTTCACTGAACGAGACGAGAACAAGATGCGCAAATGCTACCACAGGGTCAGGGATATCATGCAGGCCATGCAATATATTTTTAAACTATTTTATGTGACTTAAATGTTATATAAAATGCAGATGCCAGGTAAAATGCTAGTATGCAAATGAAAGTGCACGAGTCCACGTATCAAGTCAGGATAAATCATAAACATGAATCAAGACAGGTTTCAAGCAAGCGGGTCGGGTCGGATGCAAATACAAATGTCAAATACACTATTCGCACCAAAAACACAGTAAATCAAGAAAATACCATAAATAAAGAAATACATGAACTAGAACTAGTATAAATGAACTAGGGTGTTACATTATACCCAACTACAAAAAGAATTTCGTCCTCGAAATTCCCAAGACAAGAAAATGTAAACAATCAAGAATCTACAAGAAGAGATCTGGAAACTTCTGTGGAATCTCGTCTTCTCGTTCCCAAGTCGATTCTCCGTGCGAGCGATTCCCCCAAGAAACAAGCACGAGAGGGATAACCTTGTTCTTAAGGACCTTTTCTCTTCGATCAACAATCGACATCGGTCGTTCCTCAAAGGTCAAATCCTCTCTTACAGTCAGCTCTGAATGATCAAGCGCGTGTGTTTCATCTCGAACATACTTACGGAGTTGAGATACATGAAACACGTCATGAACATTCACCAAAGATTGTGGTAAAGCCAATCGATAAGCCACTTCTCCAACACGCTCCAAAATCTCGAAAGGCCTCACGAATTGAGGACTAAGCTTGCATCGACTCCCAAAATGAATCACTCCTCTAGTCGGTGATATCTTCAAGAACACCAGATCACCAACAACGAACTCTAGAGGTCTTATCGATGTTTCAGTCCAACTCTTCTGCTGATCTTGTGCCGCCTTCATATGATTTCGGATGGTATTAACCTTCTCAACTGTTTACACGATCAATTCCGCTCACAACAATCTTTGTTCTCCAACAACGTCCCAACAAACAAGTGAACGACACTTGCGACCATACAACGCTTCGAATGGAGTCATTTGAAAAGTCTCCTGAAAGCTGTTATTGTAAAAAAAACTCCACCAAGTGTAGATGATCCTTCCATGAACCCTTGAAGTCTAACATGCAAGCTCTCAACATATCATCAAGAGTTTGGATCGTTCTCTCCAATTGGCCATCTGTCTGAGGATGATAAGCAGAGCTAACTTCAATCGAGTCCCCAAACTTTTCTGTAAACTCCTCCAGAAGTGTGATAAGAATCGGGTATCACGATCGGAAACGATGCTTACAAGTACTCCATGCAATCTCACAATCTTCTGCATGTACTGTTCTGCTAACGCTTCCGTCGACTGACCCACTCGAAACGGAATGAAATGAGCTGTTTTGGTCAATCGATCAACAATCACCCAAACTGCATTGTTGCCCTTTGGACTCCGCGGTAAAGCTATCACAAAATCCATGGTTATATGTTCCCACTTTCATTGAGGAATCGGAAGTGGTTGCAATAAACCAGCAACCCTTTGATGTGCAGCCTTAACTTGCTGACACACCAAGCACTTCGCTGCAAAGCGGCAATCTCCCTTTTCATGCCTTCCCACCAGAATTGCTGTCGTAGATCACGGTACATCTTCGTGTCTCCTGGATATACGGAATATGCGGAACTGTGTGCCTACTTCATAACTTCTTCATGAATGTCTCCTTTTGGCACACACAAACGGCTACCATATCGCAACGAACAATCTTCATGAATTAACAAGTCCGTTCGAAGTCCAGCTTCAACCTGTTCACGAAACTTTTGCAATCTTGGGTCCTGTGACTGTGCTGCTTTAATATTCTCGATCAAAGAACACTGTACTTGTAGCTGCATCAACTGTCCCGAAAAGTGCTGTAGCACGATCTCCAACTCGAATCTCCGAAAATCTTCGATAAGCTCCTTCTGTGCAGTCAACATCTGAATTGTTGGCAACCGACTAAGCGCATCCGGCACTACATTAACTTTCCCCAGATGGTTCTTGAGATCAAGATCATAGTCAGCCATCAGCTCCAACCATCTACGCTGCCTCATGTTAAGCTCTTTCTGTGTGAACACATGCTTTAGGCTTTTGTGATCGGTGAATACTTTGACCCTTTCGCCCAATAAGTAGTGTCTCCAAATCTTCAAAGCGAAAATCACTGCTGCAAGCTCCAAAACATGAGTTGGGTAATTGTAGCGTCTTGAAAAGTCGTTTTGGTGTTTTCCTGAAATTCGGTGAAAATTCGGTATTTTTCCGAAAACCGTCTTTCTCGATATTTTGCAGTTTAGGGCTAATTATACTTAAAGTGGATAGGTAATTACCTGTTTTTAGTAGCTAATGAGTTTAATATGAAATTTTGGTCATTTAAAATTTTTTCCCTATTTTTCATTTTTTTAATATTATTTTAAGCCGGTAAGAAAATACATTAAATAAGCGATAAATACAAATTTTTCCGGGCTAATTTTAATCTCTAAAATTATGATAATTATATTCTAGTGATAACATGAATTTTTAGTAATTTATTTTGATTTTTAACCAATTTTTATAAATTGAAACGAAATTATTGAATTTTGGGCTAAAACTTGCAATTTTTGAGTTGTAGGGGGCCTTTTTGCATAAAATTTCTTTTGTAAAACCCCTCTAGCTTTTCCCTCACCCCTATAACAGCCCAAGTCTTGGCCAAGTCCAGAAATTCTGACCTCTCTCTTTCTTGAGTTGTTTCTTGAGTTATTTGATAGTTTATGGATTTAATTTTAAATATAATGGTTAAAATATGATACATTGACTTTGGAAACTTGAACCAAGACTTTTCCTCACTTGCCCACACCCTCCCCCTTACCTCCTCTGGCCGAAACTGAAGCCCCCTCTTCTTCCTCTCTTTTCTTTTCATTTTTCTTCCAATTTCATCAAAAAAACACATCAAAATCCATAGTTTATTCAAAAATCCATACAAAATCCTTATGCTATCATTTTCCTTAGCCATTCTTGCTTGGATCTTGGTGTTTGAGGCCATCATTTGGAGGAAACTTTCTTGCTTGATCTATTGATCAAGAGGTATAAATTCTATCTTGTTAAATTTTTTGTTTAAGTGCTTATGTGTTATGGGTTAGTGTTAATTTAGTGTAGTTTTATCTAGTTTTCTTAGATTTTTGTTAGAAAATTCTAACTAGGGTTTGAAAGCCATAAATAGTTAAATTAAGTTGTTTATTAGTTAATCTAGTTGTTAGTAAACTAATCTATATGGTTGCCTTGTTATGTAGTCTTTAATTATACTAATTTAGGTAATTTTAGAAGTTGATTTTAGTTGTAAAGTTGTTGTTTTAAGGTTTTTCAAGAGAGGGTTATGTATGGAAAGTGATATTTGAAGCTTGATTAGTGAGTTGATTAAACCTAATTTGTGTTGATTAAACCTAAATTGCTATCTAGTGTTTTGCTAACCTTAAGCTAAGTGGTTAATTTGCTTATTAGGCTAAATTATAGTGTTAAAGTAAGGATTTCTTATATAGTTTGAGTTATGTTTGCTATTTATAAAAATCAAGAGAAGGTTTTGTTATGTAAATTAGGTTTTTTAAGCTTAGTTAATGGTTTAGAATTGGTGTATTGGCTAACTTTTTGGTTAGTTTGGAATGTTGGCGTTGGGTGGTGTTGACTTTGTCGCTATATTGTCGATGTTTGCATCAAATTGCAATTTCTGCTTACTAGATTTTTATAGAAGTTATGTGATGAGTTAATTGTGGCATCTTGATGATTTTGTTGGCTTGTCCTACGACTTTTAGGATGCGTGAGTGCGGTTTTTGGGTAGTCGGGTTTTAGTTTTGCCGGGTGACCCAAAATCGGCGTTTTTGGCAGTTTTTGCGATTTTCGCGTGTGTCCGCGCACTTTGTGCACGTTGTACCCAGTTAGCGAACTTTAGTAGTTTCGTTGGGGTTTTGCGTCGTTCCTGATACGTAACCTTATGTTTGGTATTGATGTAAATTCCAGGTTCGGTCGCGGAGACGTCAGACGCGGCGCGAAAGGGAAAGGCAGTGATTGGACACAGCTAGCCAGGGATCCCGGTGAGTAGATTTAACATCTACGGGGGACGATCGTCTGGATGGCGCAAGTCGCCCGATAGATTTAGTAAACTGGAAAATAGTAAATTGGATAATCACTTGTGACATTAGAATAATAATACGGGCATGATAATTGCTGCAATTAGATCGATAGGTTATACCCATATACGCAAACTCAATTGTAGGACACATGCACCATTACCAGGTTTTTATATGCAGCATGAGCACTATTCATGTTTACACACACACCCTGGTAATTGCCATGCCACCACACTAGATAACCTTTAAATTAAACCTTTTACTAATTGATACTTCAATTGTGTTATTTCCTTAAAATGAAACCCTAGGATTGCTATTCATGTGCATGTACTTCATCATATTCATTGTTCATGCTTAATACATTAATCACACATCGCAACATGATTATTGATATCATACGCATTCATTAGCATTGATATATGCACTTATGAGGATTTCTTGAGATTTTATGATATTGCTGGATTTCGGGGGAAAGCCGCAAAATTTCCAAACTTGTGATATTTTTAAAACATGTAAATTGCGGTTTTCTAGTGATGTAAGTGTCGTCCACCATGAGTTTGCTGTGGCTTTGGAAATCCGTGTCGAGGAGTGGAGGAACCGGCACGGGTACATGGTGGGCCCGGTAAGGTACCCCGGGGCAAGAGGAATGTGGTGATGACGTTGAGCCTGGCAGGGGACGGATTACCTACCGGTAACTGTTTGGGACGGCGGATATCCAGAGGATACCGACCGTGGCCGCTAGATGATGAGATATTGATATTTGAGGTGGGTCAGCCGGACGGCTGAGGCCAGAGATACATTATGAGATTTGAGACAGCTTTTGGGGTGTCGTTGCTGGACACCGATTTTCGTCGATTCATTGACATTTGCTGGCATTCTAAAAGAGTTTCAAAAACAAAAAAGAAAAGAGATAAGATATTTTTATATATAAACCTATTGAGAACTCAGATTTTCATGTTGCATACATATTAGCACACAGATATGATATACACACCTGCTAGTGCATCCAGTCATACCTGTATTTTAGATGCTAGGATGCTTGTGTGCATGCATACGATAGCCTTTGTAGATGCTATTTATTACTCACGAGTTGGCAACTCACCCCCGTTGTGCCACAGTCTTTTGCAGGTCCGCTCCGTCAGTTCAGTAGCGGCGGGCGCACTTGTCTTTTGCCTCTTTTGCCTGAGCTCGAGATTTGCTCATAGGTGGGTTATGTTATTTTTGTACCGCCTTGTATATTCTTGTATCTAGTGTACTCCATCTACTGTTCTACCAGATTATTGTATATTGACCTAGAGATGAGACTGTGAGGTTTGTGGATTTTATACTGTATTTGGGGTCGAGCTCACTTGAGCCGACATGCTACTTTTTCATGCTTCCTTATGCTTTATTATGCTTTATTATGCTTGTTGTCATTTACATTGCGTGGGATTTGTGACCGCCGTATGGCGAAGAGCTAGCTCCCGCTTGGGGATGCCCTATTTTGTGGATTCATGTATATATTTTGTTGTACCCATTTTTGGGGGTCAGTATTTACAAAGGAGACTCTGCCGAAATTTTCGGGAAAATTTGTATTGTTTTTAAAAAGTGTTTTACATGACTTATTTGATAACTCGCTTTCAATTGATTGGATTTTCTTCACTCTTTTGCTTCATCGGTTTTGTTTTCTGGGCTTTGGCTTACTTGTTTTACGGACGCCTTTAGACGTTTCGTAAACTCAAGTGCCAGTCACGTTCCGTACCCTGCGGGTCGTGACAAAGTTGGTATCAGAGCGATAGGTTTTACCTTTGTGAGTGTAGGGTGACCCTTGGTAGATGGAGTAAGTGACTTAAGCAGGGTAACGTAGCGTGCGTATGTCCGCGGCATACTTACGATACGGTACTCCGCCTACGTGACTTTAGGATATACTTGCTTGAGAAATTCCTTCTTCAATTCCGTGTATCCTATGATCCTATTGCACTGTTCTTACTATCCGTTTTCCTGTAACAGCCACTATGCCGCCGAAGGCTACGAAGGCACAGAGGGCTGCCGCCAGAGACGAGATTCGAGCTGGCTCGTCCGAGACTAGGACTGAGCAGGGTGGTATGCCTACGCCGCTGGGACAGACCGATCCACCTTCCCCAGGCCGTATGGATAGGCTCGAGACCGGTATGGAGGAGTTGCGACAGATGATGGGAGGCATGCAGGAGCTGCGTCAGATGGTAGGATCCCTAGTTGCAGCCAGTCGTACACCGAGGCCGGATGACGTACCTACTACATCACAGACGACCATGATACCTGCTCCTACTACCACCACCGTGGCCATTCCGGTTTCACTACAGGATTTCATGAGGCTGAGACCTCCAGTATTCACCGGCACCGAGGCAGCGGAGGACCCACAGACGTTCCTTGACAGTTTAGCCAGGATCTGCCGTTCGCTGAGATGTTCGGATGATCGATGGGTAGAGCTTGCGAGTTTCCGACTAGAGGGTCTCGCGCAGACATGGTGGGAGTCAGTCTTGAGAGGTCGAGCTGCAGATCTACCGCCTATGACTTGGGTCGAGTTTACAGCGGTCTTTCTAGCCCGTTTCCTTCCAGAGAGCGTTCGTGACGCCAGAGCTCGCAGTTTCGAGGCCTTAGTCAAGACACCTGGGATGACGGTGTCTGAGTATGACATCCAGTTTACTCAGTTATCCCGATATGCTCAGTATTTGGTGGATACCGAGGAGAAGATGGTGAAGAGGTTCGTACAGGGACTTGATGCCCAGCTATATCTTGCCATTGGCGCCCAGCGCTACGACACTTATTCAGCTGCTAGGGATACGGCATTGCGGATGGAGGCACGCATATCACAGACTTCGGCCGTTTCTGGGCCGAAGAGGATGCGCACCGATGTACCACCTCAGAGGCAGCGCGCCAGATTCTTTCCGAGAGATAGGCCTGGCAGAGGATTTGGGCGGGGACAGTTATATGGTTCTTATTCCCAGGGGCAGCAGCCGTCGCCAGGATGTTTTGGGTGCGGGAGTTTGCACCATCTTGTCAGAGACTGCCCGGTGAGACGACAGGCAGCAGCGACAGTTCCGCACGTGACCCTACCACCATCACCACCCCCTCCTCAGAGAGCCCTACTTCCTACCCCAGGCGATGCTCCACGCCAGTTAGGTGCACCGAGAGGCCGTGGACGCGGCGGTCCTGTTCAGAGAGGACGAGGAGGCAGAGGCCGAGGTCGAGGCCAGCCCGCTATCGGTGGAGGACAGGCCCGAGTTTTTGCTTTGACACCGCAGGATGCGCAGGCATCCAATGCCGTCGTGACAGGTACCTTGCCAGTTTGTTCTTTCGACGCACGGGTATTATTCGACCCAGGTTCCACACATTCGTACGTCTCTACACACTTTGCACCGATGTTGGGCCGTGAGTCGTCGTCGTTAGACCAGCCGCTTGTTGTTGTTACTCCGGTAGGCGAGTCGTTTGTCGCTCGGTTTGTATTTCGTTTGTGTTCCGTTCGTATCGGGGAGAGGGATTCATCAGTTGATTTGATACTCCTCGATATGTTGGACTTTGATGTGCTTCTGGGCATGGATTGGCTAGCCACTTGTTATGCTTCGGTGGACTGCCGTGAGAAGGCAGTCAGATTTAGCTTTCCGGGAGAGCCAGTCCTTGTTATTCAGGGAGACCGCAGTGTCGCCCTTCCCAGCTTAATTTCTTCTCTTCGCGCTGGTCAGCTCTTGCGGAAGGGATGTCAGGGATTCTTAGCGTTTGTTTGTGATACTCGAGCTACAGAGGTTCCGTTGGACCAGGTCCCGGTAGTTTGTGAGTTCCCTGATGTTTTCCCTGATGAGCTACCTGGGCTACCGCCTGAGCGCGATGTTGAGTTCTGCATTGATTTGATTCCCGGTTCGGGGCCTATTTCTATACCGCCTTATCGGATGGCCCCGGCAGAGCTTCGAGAGCTGAAGGATCAGTTGCAGGATTTGTTAGATAAGGGGCTTATTCGACCGAGTGTTTCTCCGTGGGGTGCTCCGGTCCTGTTTGTCAAGAAGAAGGATGGAAGTTTGCGCTTGTGTATCGACTACCGCCAGCTGAACAAAGTTACCATTCGGAACAGATATCCGTTGCCGCGCATTGATGATTTGTTCGACCAGCTTCAGGGTGCGGGGTATTTTTCGAGGATCGACTTGCGATCAGGATACCATCAGCTGCGAGTCCGACAGGAGGATATACCGAGGACAGCTTTCCGTACACGCTATGGCCACTACGAGTTTTTGGTGATGTCGTTCGGACTCACCAACGCCCCAGCAGCATTTATGGATTTGATGAACCGTACATTCAGGCCGTATCTTGACTTGTTCATCATCGTGTTTATCGACGATATCTTGGTGTACTCCCGGAGCAGAGAGGAGCACGAGCAGCACTTGCGGATTACGTTACAGACTCTGAGGGAGCATCAGCTGTTCGCGAAGTTCTCCAAGTGTGCTTTCTGGCTGGACAGCGTCGGATTCTTGGGTCACGTGGTTACGAGAGACGGCATTTGTGTGGACCCGAAGAAGATTGAGGCTGTTCAGCAGTGGCCCCGACCTACATCGGTTACTGAGATCCGTAGTTTTCTAGGCTTGGCAGGCTACTACAGGCGTTTTGTTCAGGACTTCTCCCGTATAGCTGCACCGTTGACCAGTTTGACCCGGAAGGGAGTTCCTTTCGTTTGGACAGAGGAGTGCGAGCGCAGTTTTCAGCAGCTGCGGACATGTTTGACTACGGCGCCGGTATTATCTCTACCTTCGGGATCAGGCGGATTTGTTGTCTACTGTGATGCTTCGCGAGTGGGATTAGGATGCGTTTTGATGCAGCATGGCCGGGTGATCGCTTATGCTTCTCGGCAGTTGAAGAAGCATGAACAGAACTACCCCACTCATGATTTGGAGATGGCTGCAGTGGTCTTTGCACTGAAGATTTGGCGACATTACCTTTACGGCGAGTCATGTCAGATATTCACCGATCATAAGAGTTTAAAGTACATATTTCAGCAGCGAGACCTGAACCTCAGACAGCGTCGTTGGATGGAGTTGGTGAAAGACTACGACTGCGAGATCTTATATCACCCCGGCAAGGCGAATGTGGTGGCAGATGCGTTGAGTAGGAGGCCCGGGGGTAGTTTATCCTTTTTGCGCGCAGTGCAGAGGCAGTCGTCAGCAGATTGGCAGACGTTATGCGACAGCCGAGTTGAGTTCGAGTTCACTCAGACAGGGGGATAGCTCGCGCATGTTCGTGCACGCCCACAGTTGCTTGACCGTATATATGAGGCACAGCGTAGTGACGACCGTTGCTCAGAGATCATGGCACAGATGAGACAGGGCAGATTTTCCGAGTTCATGGTTGACGATCAGGGGATTTTACGATATGGATCTAGACTGTGCGTACCAGATGCTGATGGATTACGGCGCGACATTCTCGAGGAGGCACACCGATCAGTGTATAGTGTCCACCCCGGTTCCACCAAGATGTACCATGATATGAGAGAGACCTACTGGTGGGACGGGATGAAGAGGGACATTGCGGAGTTCGTTTCGAGATGCCTGACTTGTCAGCAAGTCAAGGCCGAACACCAGAGGTCCGCAGGAGAGCTACAGCCGTTACCCATTCCAGAGTGGAAATGGGAGCAGATTTCGATGGACTTCGTTGTGGGTCTACCCAGGACCAGTCGAGGGTACGACTCCATCTGGGTGATCGTGGACAGATTGACGAAAGCGGCTCACTTCCTTCCAGTGAAGACGACTTTCAGCTTCGCTCAGTATGCTCAGCTCTATATTGACGAGATCGTGCGACTACATGGCGTACCGACTTGTATCGTGTCAGATCGAGGCACTCAGTTCACCAGCCGACTTTGGCAGAGACTTCAGGAGGCTTTGGGCACTCGTTTGAGCTTCAGCACAGCGTTTCATCCGCAGACAGACGGACAGTCAGAGCGGACCATTCAAACCCTCGAGGACATGCTCAGAGCGTGCGTTTTAGACTTTGGTGGTAGCTGGGATCGTCATTTGCCTCTAGTGGAGTTCTCCTACAACAACAGCTTCCAGGATACTATTCAGATGGCACCTTTCGAGGCATTGTATGGGAGGAGATGCAGATCGCCCGTTTGTTGGACAGAGCTCAGCGAGAGCAGTATTTTGGGGCCGCAGCTTGTTGAGGAGACGACAGCGAAGATACAGTTGATCCGAGACCGGATGAGAGTGGCTCAGAGCAGGCAGAAATCCTATGCAGACAGGCGCCGTCGCAGTTTAGAGTTCGCAGTTGGCGACCATGTTTTTCTGAAGGTCTCACCGATGAAGGGCGTGATGCGTTTTGGGCGAAAGGGGAAGCTTAGCCCTAGATTCGTAGGTCCCTTCGAGATCCTCGAGCGTGTCGGCGCTGTTGCATATCGTTTGGCTCTTCCACCCAGCTTTCCCGATGTTCACCCCGTTTTTCATGTTTCGATGCTCCGCAAGTACCTTCACGATCCTTCGCATGCGATTCAGCACCCGACAGTCCAGCTAGGGCGCGACCTTTCCTTTGCAGAGCAGCCGGTGGCCATCCTGGATCGGCAGGTGAAGAAGTTGAGGTCGAAGATTATACCAACCGTCAAGGTCCTTTGGCGTAGCCCGAGCAGCGAGGAGGTTACCTGGGAGACCGAGGGCGAGATGAGGAAGAAATATCCCCATCTCTTTGAAGGTACGCGTAGCTATATTTTTAAATTCGGGGACCGAATTTCTTTAAGGGGGGAAGATTGTAGCGTCTTGAAAAGTCGTTTTGGTGTTTTCCTGAAATTCGGTGAAAATTCGGTATTTTTCCGAAAACCGTCTTTCTCGATATTTTGCAGTTTAGGGCTAATTATACTTAAAGTGGATAGGTAATTACCTGTTTTTAGTAGCTAATGAGTTTAATATGAAATTTTGGTCATTTAAAAATTTTTCCCTATTTTTCATTTTTTTAATATTATTTTAAGCCGGTAAGAAAATACATTAAATAAGCGATAAATACAAATTTTTCCGGGCTAATTTTAATCTCTAAAATTATGATAATTATATTCTAGTGATAACATGAATTTTTAGTAATTTATTTTGATTTTTAACCAATTTTTATAAATTGAAACGAAATTATTGAATTTTGGGCTAAAACTTGCAATTTTTGAGTTGTAGGGGGCCTTTTTGCATAAAATTTCTTTTGTAAAACCCCTCTAGCTTTTCCCTCAGCCCTATAACAGCCCAAGTCTTGGCCAAGTCCAGAAATTCTGACCTCTCTCTTTCTTGAGTTGTTTCTTGAGTTATTTGATAGTTTATGGATTTAATTTTAAATATAATGGTTAAAATATGATACATTGACTTTGGAAACTTGAACCAAGACTTTTCCTCACTTGCCCACACCCTCCCCCTTACCTCCTCTGGCCGAAACTGAAGCCCCCTCTTCTTCCTCTCTTTTCTTTTCATTTTTCTTCCAATTTCATCAAAAAAACACATCAAAATCCATAGTTTATTCAAAAATCCATACAAAATCCTTATGCTATCATTTTCCTTAGCCATTCTTGCTTGGATCTTGGTGTTTGAGGCCATCATTTGGAGGAAACTTTCTTGCTTGATCTATTGATCAAGAGGTATAAATTCTATCTTGTTAAATTTTTTGTTTAAGTGCTTATGTGTTATGGGTTAGTGTTAATTTAGTGTAGTTTTATCTAGTTTTCTTAGATTTTTGTTAGAAAATTCTAACTAGGGTTTGAAAGCCATAAATAGTTAAATTAAGTTGTTTATTAGTTAATCTAGTTGTTAGTAAACTAATCTATATGGTTGCCTTGTTATGTAGTCTTTAATTATACTAATTTAGGTAATTTTAGAAGTTGATTTTAGTTGTAAAGTTGTTGTTTTAAGGTTTTTCAAGAGAGGGTTATGTATGGAAAGTGATATTTGAAGCTTGATTAGTGAGTTGATTAAACCTAATTTGTGTTGATTAAACCTAAATTGCTATCTAGTGTTTTGCTAACCTTAAGCTAAGTGGTTAATTTGCTTATTAGGCTAAATTATAGTGTTAAAGTAAGGATTTCTTATATAGTTTGAGTTATGTTTGCTATTTATAAAAATCAAGAGAAGGTTTTGTTATGTAAATTAGGTTTTTTAAGCTTAGTTAATGGTTTAGAATTGGTGTATTGGCTAACTTTTTGGTTAGTTTGGAATGTTGGCGTTGGGTGGTGTTGACTTTGTCGCTATATTGTCGATGTTTGCATCAAATTGCAATTTCTGCTTACTAGATTTTTATAGAAGTTATGTGATGAGTTAATTGTGGCATCTTGATGATTTTGTTGGCTTGTCCTACGACTTTTAGGATGCGTGAGTGCGGTTTTTGGGTAGTCGGGTTTTAGTTTTGCCGGGTGACCCAAAATCGGCGTTTTTGGCAGTTTTTGCGATTTTCGCGTGTGTCCGCGCACTTTGTGCACGTTGTACCCAGTTAGCGAACTTTAGTAGTTTCGTTGGGGTTTTGCGTCGTTCCTGATACGTAACCTTATGTTTGGTATTGATGTAAATTCCAGGTTCGGTCGCGGAGACGTCAGACGCGGCGCGAAAGGGAAAGGCAGTGATTGGACACAGCTAGCCAGGGATCCCGGTGAGTAGATTTAACATCTACGGGGGACGATCGTCTGGATGGCGCAAGTCGCCCGATAGATTTAGTAAACTGGAAAATAGTAAATTGGATAATCACTTGTGACATTAGAATAATAATACGGGCATGATAATTGCTGCAATTAGATCGATAGGTTATACCCATATACGCAAACTCAATTGTAGGACACATGCACCATTACCAGGTTTTTATATGCAGCACGAGCACTATTCATGTTTACACACACACCCTGGTAATTGCCATGCCACCACACTAGATAACCTTTAAATTAAACCTTTTACTAATTGATACTTCAATTGTGTTATTTCCTTAAAATGAAACCCTAGGATTGCTATTCATGTGCATGTACTTCATCATATTCATTGTTCATGCTTAATACATTAATCACACATCGCAACTTGATTATTGATATCATACGCATTCATTAGCATTGATATATGCACTTATGAGGATTTCTTGAGATTTTATGATATTGCTGGATTTCGGGGGAAAGCCGCAAAATTTCCAAACTTGTGATATTTTTAAAACATGTAAATTGCGGTTTTCTAGTGATGTAAGTGTCGTCCACCATGAGTTTGCTGTGGCTTTGGAAATCCGTGTCGAGGAGTGGAGGAACCGGCACGGGTACATGGTGGGCCCGGTAAGGTACCCCGGGGCAAGAGGAATGTGGTGATGACGTTGAGCCTGGCAGGGGACGGATTACCTACCGGTGACTGTTTGGGACGGCGGATATCCAGAGGATACCGACCGTGGCCGCTAGATGATGAGATATTGATATTTGAGGTGGGTCAGCCGGACGGCTGAGGCCAGAGATACATTATGAGATTTGAGACAGCTTTTGGGGTGTCGTTGCTGGACACCGATTTTCGTCGATTCATTGACATTTGCTGGCATTCTAAAAGAGTTTCAAAAACAAAAAAGAAAAGAGATAAGATATTTTTATATATAAACCTATTGAGAACTCAGATTTTCATGTTGCATACATATTAGCACACAGATATGATATACACACCTGCTAGTGCATCCAGTCATACCTGTATTTTAGATGCTAGGATGCTTGTGTGCATGCATACGATAGCCTTTGTAGATGCTATTTATTACTCACGAGTTGGCAACTCACCCCCGTTGTGCCACAGTCTTTTGCAGGTCCGCTCCGTCAGTTCAGTAGCGGCGGGCGCACTTGTCTTTTGCCTCTTTTGCCTGAGCTCGAGATTTGCTCATAGGTGGGTTATGTTATTTTTGTACCGCCTTGTATATTCTTGTATCTAGTGTACTCCATCTACTGTTCTACCAGATTATTGTATATTGACCTAGAGATGAGACTGTGAGGTTTGTGGATTTTATACTGTATTTGGGGTCGAGCTCACTTGAGCCGACATGCTACTTTTTCATGCTTCCTTATGCTTTATTATGCTTTATTATGCTTGTTGTCATTTACATTGCGTGGGATTTGTGACCGCCGTATGGCGAAGAGCTAGCTCCCGCTTGGGGATGCCCTATTTTGTGGATTCATGTATATATTTTGTTGTACCCATTTTTGGGGGTCAGTATTTACAAAGGAGACTCTGCCGAAATTTTCGGGAAAATTTGTATTGTTTTTAAAAAGTGTTTTACATGACTTATTTGATAACTCGCTTTCAATTGATTGGATTTTCTTCACTCTTTTGCTTCATCGGTTTTGTTTTCTGGGCTTTGGCTTACTTGTTTTACGGACGCCTTTAGACGTTTCGTAAACTCAAGTGCCAGTCACGTTCCGTACCCTGCGGGTCGTGACAAAGTTCTTCTCTTGGGACTTCAACTGTCTCGATGCGTAAGATATAACCTTCCCATGCTGCATCAAAACACATCCCAAACCTTTCCCAGATGCGTCGCTGTGAATCACCAATCCTCCGGAACCGTCTGGTACGGTCAAAATAGGAGCGGTTATCAACTTTTGCTTCGACGCCTCAAAAGCTGACGCGCATCTATCCATTCATTCGAACGGTACTTCCTTCCGTGTAAGCTTGGTCAAAGGCTCAGCTAAGCGAGCAAAATTCTCCACGAACCTTCTGTAATATCCGGCAAGTCCAAGAAAACTTCTGATCTCTGCTACGTTCTTCGGAATCGGCCAATCTTAAACTGCTGTAATCTTTTCGGGATCAATGGAGATTCCATCTCCGGATATGACATGGCCCAAAAACTTCACTTCTTCAAGCCAAAACTCGCACTTGCTCATCTTCGCATATAATCTTTCTCGTCTCAACGTCTGCAGTGCGATCTTTAAGTGTTCTGCATGCTCTTAAAGGCTCCTCGAATAGACTAGAATATCATCGATGAACACCACTATAAACTGGTCCAAGAACGGTGAAAAGATTCGGTTCATCAAGTCCATAAATATCGCCGGTGCATTCGTGGCTCCGAATGGCATTACTAGATACTCGTAATGTCCATACCGAGTTCGGAACGCAGTCTTGCAAATATCTTCTGATTTAACTCGGACCTGATGATATCCGGACCGTAAATCCAGCTTCGAGAATACCTTGCGCCACTGAGTTGCTCGAACAATTTACCAATGCGAGAGATCGGGTACTTGTTCTTAATAGTCACCCGGTTTAATTCTCGATAATCGATGCACATCTTCCTTGTGCCATCTTTCTTCTTGACTAGAAGAACTGGAGCTCCCCAAGGTGAATTACTGCCGTGAATCCAACCCTTCTCAAGTAATTCGGTAACCTGCTTCTTGACTTCTTCCAACTCCACTGGTGTCATTGGATAGTACGCCTTTGAGATTGGCGCTGCACCAGGAACAAGATCGATCGCGAACTCCACATCTCGTTTTGGCGGTAAACTCGAGATGTCCTAGAACACGTCCATGAACTCTCGAACTACTGCTGGCGCTTCCTTCTTATCAACTTCCATCGACGAAAGAACATTGCTTGTCGGCCTAGCCCTAAACTCGACTGGCCTGACAGAACTGCTACCTCCAGCAACAACAAACTCCGGATGTCCGGGAATCTGGAAAATCACTTTCTTTGTTCTACAATCTATGTGAGCATGGAAAGTGCTGAGAAAATCCATTCCCAAGACAACTTCATAACTGCCGGTATCAATCACCAAGAAATCCGCAAAACATGAACTGGTAAGCAATGAAACCGGGAGAACCAAGGTAATAAAACGACTTTGGAACAAGGAAATGAATCAAGACCAGGACTCCAAGTTACTTAAATAGAGTACCGCATTGTAACCATGCTGCAGTTCATGGATACAATCACATAACTCCGTTCAAGTCACCCAAATCCTAGTATCAGAATCAAAGGAATAGGTCGGGAGAAATAATAGGGAACTAAAAGATTTCAAGTCGAGATGCAAAGTGGTTTGCATATCGTCAAGGAAAAGGATCAAGAGAAAGATATGATTCAAGAATCATGATAACAATGTGGCTGGACATGTTGTTAATCACGAGAATTCTGATTCGTGTATTGGGTCCAATACCCAACTGCAAAGAATCAAACCCGATTAACCTAAATCCTATGGCTCTGATACTGAACAAACCCTGTCACGCCCCGCTTCCCAGAGTGCGCTAAGATCGGCATGTTACAGAGCCAACCATGCTACCTGTGGCTAAGAAACATCCCTCCACAGTCACATTACGGCTGTCTATAAGATATCAAGAACAGTAGAAATAAAATAAACTATCTAGTACATGTACATGAGCCAGAATAAACGAGTCAAGAAATAATATGCGGAAGAGATAAATCCAATGAGCAATAACATCTGGAAAGTAAACATAACTAAACTGGATACTAACAGGATCCTCACTGCACGACGTGACGGCGGAAATACTCCTGATCAGCCTGCGACAAGGGTAGAGGATCTGGACCATGCAAAACCCAGACGTCAGTGCGTCATAATATCAAACAATAATATAATCAGGGGGGAGCAAGACATGCAGGCACGAGTATGAACAGTAATAAAAGTAGAACAGTAACATGAATAAGGAACAGTAAAGGGTAAAAGCATATGTGATGTGCAGTGAGTAATCTGAACTAAGCTACTGGGTTAATTACTCTCAAGTCTTTGAAATCAATTTAATGAATCATCGATGTAACTCAATAGTATCCCGTGCGTACCCGGGACTACGGTCCAGACTCTCGGGGCTGAATCCGAGACGTGCCGCTAAGCACAAACAGGAAATATGTACAGACGAATGATGTCAGCAACATCATCCCGGCACTGGCCTAGCCCCCAAAACTGATCAGTGTAAGCGTCGAACTGTTGAGTTACAAGTCAGGTTCCATCATTGATTTCCCCATACCCCCAAGTTATGTATTCAAGTCAGGTATTGATAAGTCAGAAGCTAATGCCAACACAGGAATCAAGCAGGAAAAGGTTTGTCTATACAGACAACATGATATGTCCATCGGGACAACATGTCAGGATTGTCGGCATTAGAAACAGGATCGGGTAACATGTCAAGTGGTGATATATCAGGTCATGTCAAGTAGTGGTGTATCAGGTCATGTCAAGTAGTGTACAAGTATCAAGTCATGTCAAGTAATGTACAGGTATCAAGTCATGTCAAGTAATGCACAGGTATCAAGTCATGTCAAGTAATGCACAATAAAAGCGTGGATGCACAAATATCGATCATGGGTTACATCATGACTATGTAGGGTGCACAATATCAAGCATGGGGTGTCAATATAACAACAATATGTAATAATTTGACATGGTATGCGAATAGTTATAGAATTAATGGTATGGATGCACAAAGATCAATTAGGGGCTACATTTACAGTTCCAATACTAATTAGGATGCACTTTATTAAGTATGGGGTGTTACTACAATAATAATATGAATTAATGTGATCTATAAATGCAGTTATATATATTTTAAATGATATGGATGCAAACGAGTATCCGAAAACAGTAAACTTTTAGTATGGATGTACAATGTGATAAACGGGTAACATTTTACTCATATGGATGCATAATAATATACCTAGCATGTAGCAAGATGAATTAGCATGCGACTAGATATGTAAATAGTGATATAATAATATTAACATGAATAATATATTCAAACAAATTAATAACTATAAAAGTGGTATTGATTAACCATACACAAGAAAGTTCCGTTCAGAAATTCAGCGTCACCCTGATTTGTAAAATAGCTTAAAAATTAACAAACGTTCTCCAAAGGGACGTGTCTTATACCAAAACAAAGATAATTCAATAAGGTTTTCATTTTTATAAGTTGAAGTATCTCAGGTTGTTCCTACAAAAAGCTATGAACATTCGAAGTTGAAAATTTGCTGCTGGAATTTCCCTGGACAGCAGTTTAGAGAAATTTTCATTTGCATTTTACGTTATTAACACAATTTATTTTGCAAGTAAATATTTCATAGAGTTATATTATTCTGAGTTAGCTTCATAACAAACTAAAGAACGTATAATAATGATTTTTCTATGATTTATAATGAATTTTATAAGGTATTGTGTACAGTAAATTTCAGATTTGTCGTATCCGCTTTGCAACGACGTTTCATGTGTAAACTATAATATTTTCAACTCTATTTTGTATAACATTATAAAATGCAGATTATAAACTAATTAAATAAGTATTACGACTATATATATTTTTATAGATATAATTATAACATGTCGCAAGTTGTAAACTTTCATACATTTTATATTATAAAACCGATTAACGTTAAATAACTACGGTGTATAAATTATATAGATATAGCTTTATGATGATGATGATGTTGATGATGATACGAAAACATATAAATAAATTACATAAAGCATAGCATGTAGCAAGTTGTAAACTTGCCTCGATCGAATCACGCGACGGATACGCACGGCACGTCCTACGTCGGTAAATCGTCGCAAAGCACACGCGGCATGCGGGACGGGTCCAGGCAAGGCAAGAGGGTGATCACACAGGCAAGGTACATTCACTGGATCACTCGGATCGTCAGCGACGATTACGGCTCCGGCGGTGATCACCGGAATCAAGAAACAAGATCAAGAAAAAGAAAGAAGAAAGAAGAAGAAGAAGTAAGAAGAAGAGGCTGTGTATTAAATAAGAAAAGAAAAAAATAAAATAATATATATATATATGCAGAGGGGAGAGAGAGAGAGAAAGGGGTTGTTAGTTTGTTAGGAAATTAGTTTAGATTTAAATTTAAAAAATCTTTTATTAGTTAACTAAATTTTAATTTGTATCAGTTTATAAAATTAATATTATATAAATAAAATTTGATATTCTGGTAAATACAAACATAGTCCAAAACATGCCCGGGTCGGGTCTAAAATTCAGTTTTAAAATGCGAAAAATATATATGTTGACCAAAATTAAAGTTGGATATCCGGGTAACGAAAATGCATACCCCCAAGAACGGATGCACGTACGTGCGTGTAGCCATCCAAATAAGTCTGTTTCACTGAACGGGACGAGAACAAGATGCGCGGATGCTACCACAGGGTCAGGGGTATCATGCAGGCCATGCAATATATTTTTAAACTATTTTATGTGACTTAAATGTTATATAAAATGCAGATGCCAGGTAAAATGCTAGTATGCAAATGAAAGTGCACGAGTCCACATATCAAGTCAGGATAAATCATAAACATGAATCAAGACAGGTTTCAAGCAAGCGGGTCGGGTCGGATGCAAATACAAATGTCAAATACACTATTCGCACCAAAAACACAGTAAATCAAGAAAATACCATAAATAAAGAAATACAGGAACTAGAACTGGTATAAATAAACTAGGGTGTTACAGTTAGTCAAGTAAACGGCGACTATCAAACGTGCAAACCAGAGTTGGTGAAGTACGGCGAAAGAGTGCAACAATTACTGACTGAAATCCCTTCCTACGTCCTGGAAAGCATACCGCGTGCGGAAAATAGCAAAGCGGATGCGTTAGCCAAGCTCGCTAAAGAACTGGCTGACGAAAACCTCGATGACGTAAGGATCGGTTCATATTGGCGACAACCGATTACTTCTCTAAGTGGGAAGAAGCCATACCGCTAAGAGAAGTGAAAACGGAGAACATCCTCCATTTCTTCAAGACACACGTCATCTATCGGTTCAGCACTCCGCGACGAATTATCTCCGATAACAGGTCGGCCTACAGAAGTCACAAAATCAGTCGCTTCGCACAACAGCATAATATAGACTGGAGATACTCTTCGGTCTATAATCCCCGAGCTAACGGTCTAGCTGAGGCTTTCAACAAGACTTTGACGAAGATCATAAAGAAGACGGTGTCCAAAAATAAGAAGGACTGGCATGAGAGACTGCATGAAGCACTCTGGGCTTACCGAACCATGTTCAAAACGTCCTCATACACAACGTCGTATGCATTAGTATTCGGCATTGAAGTATTACTCCCCTTGGAGATAGAGCTACCCTCTCTACGAGTAGCGGTTCATTACGAGCTAACAGACGAAAAGAATGCTCATCTTCGGCTTGAGGAGCTCGACGCCCTCGATGTAACTCGTCTCATGGCGCAACAAAACTTGGAGGCTTACAAGGCAAAGATGACACGCTCATACGAGATATTGACCAGGCTGAGGACATTTCGCCAGGGCGAACTCGTGCTAGTTGTCAAGAGACTTATGATCTCCAATCGTGCCAAACGGGGAAAATTCGAGCCGAACTATGAGGGCCCGTACATCATAGACAAAGTCTACCAAGGTGGGGCTTACTTGCTCATGGATATGCATAGCGAAAGACCCTTCGGGCCAATAAATGGCCGATTCCCGAAAAAATACTACGCCTGACGAGTCACGGCCTAAGTCAATGATAGATGACGACGCCTATGTCCGCTCTCTATCTTCCCAAGCCCAAACTCTATAAGTAGTATCCAGCGAAAATGTTATCTCCAAAACGGCAGCAATGGACCGAAACGTCCTTAAACTAACAACGAGCCGAAATATCCCTAAACTAACAATGGACCGCAATGTCCTAAAACTAGCGACGGGTCGAAACGTCTCTAAAACTACTACAAACCGCAACAACCTTGGGCTGACGCAAAAAAAGGGTGCGTCCATAAGCAAAATGGGCACGGATGAAAACCCGAAAGGGCTCCGTGAGTAAAAACAGTAGGGCTACCGGCGAGTTTGTGAAAACTCGAAAGGACGCAGACTCGTAAAAATTCATGCGCACTTGCAAGGTCCTCTCGACCTTGTAAGGAGAAAATACCTGCGTGAGATCCTTACGACTCACAAGGGAACAACACACTTAGGAATCCCCACAATTCCTGAGAAGAAATTACACTTATGAGATCCTCACGACTCGTAAGGAGAACCATCTTATGAGACCCTCACGGCTCATAAGATTCAAAAGACTTAAGCTACAGGGATCTGAACCTGTTCTTAAGCCATCACATTTCCCAGACTGCCCTACAAACGGTTCAATATTGACCTTTGTATACAATCCACGGGCACAAATAAACGTCTCCCCATCAAGTCCCACCAACGACGAGGAATGTCCACATTTGGTGAACAAACACTTGTAGGTCCTCTCGACTTGTGAGGAGAAAATGCTCTTATGAGATCCTTACGACTTATAAGAGACCATACAATTAAGAATCCTCACGATTCATAAGGAGAAAACGCACTTACGAGATCCTCACGACTCGTAAGGAGAAACATCTTTATGAGACCCTTACGACTCATGAAGTCAAAGCCTTAGTCGACAAGATCCTAACCCTATTTGCTAAGCCACCTTTGTTCAAATCGACAGAGGCAAATGATGATTCGCTCCTGGCAATGTTCCAGTGATAGCAATGCTGATGCCTAATTCGGCATCAAATTCCAAGTCCTTTCACGGCAAATGATGATTCGCTCCTGGCAATATTCCAGTCGCAATGATGCTGATGCTAAGATCGGCACTAGATCCCAAGTTCCATACTCGCAGCAAAAGTCAGTGAGCTATAAATGCATAATAGCCGAAATAATAGGGCAACTTGCAACAAAATCAGCATGTAAAAGATATGCATACAAAAATAGCCGAAATGATGGGGCACCGCGAAAAATAGCCAAAATGATTGCGCAATCACGACTTTCGCGATATAAAAAGCTGAAATGATAGAGCATCGCGGAAAGAAATAAAAAAAATGATGAAAAAATGAAACTTCTGCCCTGCAGGTAAGTCCATATTGACCCCTGTATACAATCCACGGGCATAAACAAAAAGGGAACCACATGTCCCAACAAACTCTGTTAAAGTGAAAGTCAGATCTCGACAGCAACATTTTCATCCTAGAAGATCGACAACGGCGTTCCTCCTCATGCCAGCAGGGCACGAATGCGACACCACTAATCGGAACCACAACAAAGTCCCCAGTTCCAAGACTCTAGGTTCACAGAAGACCTAAAGTCAGCCCTGACACCGCAGAAAGCGGAACACGTCCTCCAATGACCCCGTCGTGGAAATACATCAGCAAATGACCACGTCGCGGAAATACGTCATCCAATGACCCCGTCTCGAAAATACGTCAGCAAATGACCCCGTCGCGGAAATACGTCATCCAATGACCCCATCGCGGAAATACGTCATCCAATGACCCCGTCTCGGAAATACGTTAGTAAATGACCCATCTCGGAAATACATCAGCAAATGACCTCGTCTCGGAAATACGTCATCCAATGACCCCGTCGCGGAAACACGTCATCCAATGACCCCATTTTGGAAACACGTCGTCTAATGACCCCGTCTCGGAAATACGTCAGCAAATGACCCCGTCGCGGAAATACGTCAACAAATGGCCCCGTCGCGGAAACATGTCAACAAATGACCTCCGTCTCGAAAACAATTCAACTCACCAAACCACTTACGAGTCCTCTTGACTTGTAAGGGAGAAAATTCTCTTATGAGATCCTTACGACTCTCAAGAGAAAACACACTTAGGAATCCTCATGATTCCTAAGGATAAAATACACCTACGGGATCCCCTCAACCTGTATGGAGAAAAGTCTTTATCGGACCCTCACGGCTCATAAAGTTGAAAAGTCTTAGGTAGCAGACCTGAACCTGTTTCCTAAGTCGTCGCTGTCCTGCAAGGAGATCAAGATAGACTATTTATGAAACGCATTGGCTAAAAGGGACACACCAATATGAAATAAAGTATATGTCTTTTATTCATGAATTCAAAATGAATACAATATACATGTCATAAAAAGAATCAAAATGGATACAAAATATTCTCTCATTCAGAAGTGAATACAAGAAAAGAAGAATATACAAAAAATCTTTAAGCCGGTGAACGGTGTAATAAATTCGTTAGTTCATCCTTCTTCCGCTGGGCCTCAGCTTCAAGTTTTGTTATTGTTACGAGACGGGTCTCCGCCTGAGACTGTTGAGCCTGATACGAGGCGAGCCGACTTTCAAGCTCCTTTTCAGCAACTTTGTGAGCTTCAACCATCTCGCGGGTAAAGATAGCGGCTTTATCAATAGCTGCCACCTTCCTGATAGCTTCTTGAAGCACCCGCCAAAGTCATACGCACGGGTAGTCTTAGCAGTGAGTTCAGCTTGAAGTTCCCCCAAAGCATTTGAAGCTAGCTTCCTCTCCGAAAATTTCCGGTTGAGCCTTTTCTCGTACGAGTGAAGATTAGCGGCGCTCCGCTCAATCCATCCCCGCAAGCTTACCTTGGCACTTAAGAGCTCGGAAGAAGGCATATACACTCGAGATTATGTAAGCTGGCATCCACTTGACGACAATACTCGATCCAAAACTTGCACAAACCATGTGCTATGTAAGGCAACAAGGAAAGTCTTTGGTGTACACTCCATTAAGCATGCATTCGCGACTATATGCCTGCTTAAATGAAAATGGTATCCAAAATGCGCTGATTTGCGGGAAACACGACGATAGTGTTCGCACTTAAAAAAATTCCTAGGGGTAAAGTACAAAGCTCATGTACACAGGCGAGATGCACGTACAAATATATGTCAAACAGAAAAATTCAACAGAAAGCATTCAACAGTCAATAATAAGAGAAATACATCGATATAAATGTACTACTCTACAAGGAAAAGATCACCAAATATGGGATCAGAGATACAGGGGTTAACAAAACAAAACACAAGGTACTCCAATTCTCTCCCTGCCCTCTCCACTATGTCGAAGCGGCGGTCTTCGCGAGGGGTTGATCCCCACCGATTAGCGTCATGCTCATCAGCAAAAGCAGACATGACAGCCCGCCGGGCTCTTATCTGACCCAGCTGATGAACCGAGCGATCCTTCAGAGCCTGGGTAATCAAGCATGCCTCATGGAAACACTTAATCTTATCCTCCGCCTTATCAAAAATTACCAGGGTCATCTCTGCCAGATGAGGAAGAATATCGGCGAGCATGGCTAGAAAGATCATCCGGAGCTAAATGGGGCCCATAGGAAGAGGAGAGCCCCTACGAGTCAGAAGCTCGTATATTACCACGTCATATTGAGCGTCGGTGAGTAGGGGATCTGCTAGCCGCGCAGCAAGGCGATGAACCATCTCCTCGATGGGTACCTCCCATGGTTGCCGACGAGTGTGGGGGCATTTGCAAGACATAAATTATGATTTGTTTCTCAAGATGATCACCCTAAGGTCTAAATGGTTTTCTCTTTAGAGAAGAAGAAAGGCTTTGGCTTCAAGTTATAAACAGATGCATTCAATGTTATGCACAAAAAATGTTGTGCATGGTGGAACTATTCCCAAGGCCTAGAAAAAGGGAAGAGCATCGGAAATGAAAGAGGTGACTCATTGGAATCAGAGTAGGGAGATGAAACGACCTCATCAGCAGAGCCTCACGTGCATAGCACCAACCTTGATCCTTATTGGAAGATAAAACGGCACCGCACATGCATAACACGTGAGCAGGCGCTAATACAGGATTGAAATCCCCAACAGTGCCTCATGCGTAAAACACGTGAACACCAACAACAGTATGACAAAACTTCATACAGAACACATGTAAACATAAAAAGGGGGAAAGGAAAGTTTTGTCATTCATACTCCTAAAATTCATACAAAAATAAAAGAAAATGTTTACAATGGTAAAACATTAAATCCAGGACACGGATTAAGAAATTCGGAAGTAAGACCGTCTAAAATGCTTATGGCCTCTCTGACCATTCTCGCGTGCATCCTCTCACGAATACAAGCGTCAAGATCCTCGCTAATGTCCTCCGCCCTCTGATAAGCAGCGATTATTGTCGTCTGTTGGAAAATTTGATGCAACATATCAACAAGATTATCTCGCCGTTTCTTCGAGATCAGGCCCATCAGATATACTGAGTACACCTTATCTTCAGCATCATCCAGTGCCTTAAGCGGCATGGCTTCGTAAAATCTAGGAAGTGCTCTCCAAATTGCTCTCACTATAATCTTCAAAAGAGCGGAGCGACGGGGGAGTAGTCGACAGTTGTATTCATTGAAGCGACTCATAATCTCAGCTCATTGGGCATTTGTAAACTCCTGGTTTTGACAACAGCCTTGTACGCAAATGTCTTCATAAGAAATAATTTCTTCAAGATCGTACAGATGAGCAGCCATAGTGTCTGAAAAGAGAAATCAGTGAAAGTTTAGTGATCAAACTGATCAAGAAAATGCTTATTGGAACATGTATACCATCGGAAACTGGAGACAACTGAACGTCTAGCCTGAATCTGGGGGCAGATGCTATTTGGTGTTATCCGTCCACCTCTCCGAAGATGCCAAGTTGATTTATGGCACCGTGTATCGAAGGTTTAAACGGATGCGGCCGATGTAGCAGACTTCGTCAGATTCCCCCTCGTTGAGGGGTTTTTGATTGTAGGGACGCTCGTTCCTGCAGGCGCAAGCCCCTGCAGTTAATTACGCTACCGCATCGCGGTAACCACTTTCTCCTTCTCCAGATAGTCACTTCGTGTCGTGGGTGTTTGTTTTGTTTTTGGTTACCCATGGATTGTACACGGAGACTAATTTATGTTGTCGCCCGTAGGGCGTGGATTAGTCCAAATCTGTATTTTCTTAGATTTGGGTTTTAGTTTGGGTTTAAGAATACATTAGTCTCATTTGAGACTAAGATCAATTTAAACGTTTGTTAAGGATACGTTAGTCTAATTTTAGACTAAGATCAACTTAACGGGATCATTTAGATACAACAAAAGAGCATTTGGACTTTATTGTTTTCATTGGGTTTATTGATTGTCGGGACCGGCCACCTCTCTGAAGACGTTGAAGAATTACAACGACATGTATCAGAGGTGTGATGAGATGTACCCTTGAACCAATGTCAGTTGAGGGATTTGTAATTGGATTGATTTAAGGATCGTTAATATCGTTTGAGATTAAGATCAACTTAAGTGGTTGTTAAGGATACGTTAGTCTTATTTAGACTAAGATCTACTTAACAGGATCATTTAGAACCAACAAAAGAGCATTGGGCTCTACTGTTTTAGTTTAGGGACATTGCGGTCCATAATTAGTGTAAGGACATTACGGTCCAGATTAGAGACGTTATAGTCTATAAAGTTTAAAGACATCATAGTCTATGAGTTTAGGGATCTCACAGTCCATAAAGGTTAAGGACATCATAGTCCATGAGTTTAAGGACCACACAGTCCATAGAGGTTAAGGACATCATAGTCCATGAGTTTAAGGACCTCACAGTCCATAGAGGTTAAGGACATCATAGTCCATGAGTTTAAGGACCTCATAGTACATAGAGTTTAGTTTAGGGATATTACGGTCTAGTTTAAAAACGTCATAGTCTGTTTGGTTTTGATTCAACTGTTTGGGGATGCACCAAAAGTTATCGGTTATCGGGACCCTCCATCTCTCTGAAGGCGCTGAGGAATTACAACGACATGTATCAGAGGTATGAAGAGATGTACCCTTGAACCAATGTTGGTTGAAAGGCTCAGGGTTTTGCTTTGAATGTCATATGAGATGATCAATTTTGGAAGACAAGAGTGTATTTGAGGTTCAGTCAAAAGGGGGTCCTGCCTCTGTATGACTTAGCTAATTTGGGCTAAGATTAGCTCGAATATAGTGTTAAACACTAGAGTACACTCGGCTATCACGTGTTCCCACGTGATGTGCTTAGAATAGTGTTAAACACTACAGATGAAGCGCACAAAATAGTGTTAAACACTAAAAAAAGAAGCGCTCACGTGGGGTCACGTGAGGCACTTGAGTATTGGGCCAGACTTCCCTCATTTTACTCTCAGAATATGCAAGTAAGTGTTAAACACTTAATCATCACGTGTGGACACGTGATAGTGCCCATGCATTAGGTATTAACTCCTCAGTTTTACCTCATTTTCTTTTTTTTTAAAGAGGTGTTTGTCAGGGGTCACGTGGGAGCTCATGAGGCGCCCAAAATCTGTTCTGACCTGGCTTTGTTCTCTTTATTTTGAGAAATTTATCCAAAGGTCACATGGGAGCACATGACCCCATCTCATTCATTCTTTTTTGACCATTGAGGGGAGGGTCACGTGTTGCCACGTGATCATATTGGGTACTTGATCTTTTGACGTGCATGAAAAGTCTAAGTCCCTTGTTTAAGAATTAAATTCTTTTATAGGGTTAAACCCTAATTGTATTTAAAGGAATTAAATTGCTATGTATTTGGAAGAATTAAATTCTTTAAACCCAATTCTCTCTCTAAGTTTTTGATCTGCATGGCAGAATCTCCCCGATGAGAATTAAATTCTCAATTTATGGGAAGATCTGCTTCTGCAGATCTTCAACCATAGGAAGAACTAAGTTCTTATATTAAGGGTTAAACCCTATTTTTTTGGAGGAATTAAATTTCTATATGATTTGTGGGAGAATATAATTCTCTGAACTTAGTTCTTCCCTTAGGTTTTAGATCTGCATGGCAGAATCTCCCCGATGAGAATTAAATTCTCAACTTATGGGAAGATCTGCTTCTGCAGACCTTCAACCAAACGAAGAACTAAGTTCTTATTCAGAAGAGTTAAACTCTTAGTTTGAGAATTAAATTCTCTTTTTATTTTGTGGGAGCTTATAAGATGATATCTTTCCCTCTCTTACCTAGGGTTTCTTTTCTTGAAGAGACCTTCTTTTCTCTCTGGAGAATTGAATTCTCTTTTCTTTTGTATTCTCTCTGTTGTTGTATCTATCATCCCTTCTTTTTTTGGCTCCTATTTATAGAAGAAAAAAAAGAATTAGTTTGTTTAGTCAATCTTTCATTGAAAGATTTTGATTGATTTTGTAACCAACATGATCTTTTAGATCACTCGGTGAATTTTATTCACCATTGGATTTTTAATCCAAAAGATATTTTATTTGTTGTTCCTGGCAGATTTTAGGAAAATATTTCCTTGTATAGAATCTTTCTATAAATTGGTGATTTTTTAATCACCATTGGATTTTTAATCCAGCGATGCTCCACTTTACAGAGCGCAATCTTTTTGTTTTGAAAGATCTAGGGAAATATTAGGGTTTTTGATTTCCCTTAAATAGAATTTAATTCTATTAGTTCAGAAGGTCTTAGGAACCCATCACGTGTTGGCACGTGACCCCCTGTCACGTGTAGGCACATGATGCCCCATTTAGGGTTTTCTTTCCATTAACACAGAGAGTTTTAAGACCCTATCACGTGTTGGCACGTGAATCATTGATTAAGTATTTAACCAGAATTTAATTTTATTATTTAAAGAACTCGGGAACTCATCACGTGTCGGCACGTGACTCATGGTCACGTGTGGGCATGTGATGCCCCATTGAGGTTTTTCTTGCTGTTTTATTATACCTTTTAATTCGTTTCAGTGGGTTTAAAGGCTCATCATGTGTAGACACGTGACCCCATTTGATTAAGATTCAATTCTTATTATTTCAGAATTCTCAGGAAGCCATCACGTGTCGGCACATGACCCCCGATCACGTGTGGGCACGTGATGCCCTATTGGGGATTTTCCTTGCATTTTATGAGGGAACAAATGCCCCCACAACGTTGTTCTCACGTGTTTGCATGTGAGTGCAACGATGTCATCTTTGTGGCCATTGGATTTGCCTAGGAAAGGGGCAGATGAACCGTTTCCCATCACATCCTATAAATGCAAGGGTCTCTTCAAAAGCGCCTCTACTCTTTCATCTTCTTCCTTGTTCATTTTCCTTTGAGAATTTAATTCTCTTCCTTAGAGCTCAGTTCTCTGTTCCAAAAATTTTAGATTTTAACTCTGTCCAAGAAAGAATCTTTTCTTCAGGTAATGGTTTTGAACGATCGAAGAACTTTTATAACAATTCTCTTTGGATTTTAAATCCACACCAAGGGTTTCTCCATATTTAAAAAAAACTCATCTTTCTGATGTCCTAAGAACGCTCGATCTTTAGGTAGCAAACCCTAAATGTTGACCATTTTCCGGATCTTAGGGTTTTGACGATTGTACTTGTTTTCCCTCTGGAATTTAATTCCATTTCAAAGAGCTTAGCTCTGAAAATTTTCATGGAATTTAATTCCTCTGTTCAAAAGGAATTTAATTCCTCTAGAGAACTTAGTTCTTAAAAGAAGACCTCTTGGGATTTTTTTTTATCCTGAGTTGTTCTTGCAAAAATAGTTTATGAGAGATCCTTCTCGATTTGCACAGAGTTTCTGCAATGGGTTTTCTCCTTGGGGGAATGTGTAGAGTTGTTTGAATTTATTGAGAATCTTCCTTTTGTTCTCATCATGATTGCTCAGCCTCATTATTAGTGAGCCGCCATATTGATTTTGTGGGGCCCATGTGTTTTGTACCCCATGGTCCTATGAAATAAGTTGTTTGTCGTTTTCTTCCATTGTCTTCTTATATATATACAAACACACACACACACACATTCACACGTGTGGGCTTCACTAACAGTTTCTCCTTTCTTTATTTCAGAAACAATGGCTTCTCTTCTATACTTTCCCTTTACTCGCTCGGAGGCGGCTTTCCCTCAATCACCGTCGGATGAAGAGGTGATGGCAATGATTAAGGCTCATGACCCGGACCGCGCCAATCTACTTTTGTGGGGAACCTGGTACGGTCATATCATCCGCGGTCGCCGAAGCTTTCTTTGCGAGGTGCCAACAGAACCTTTCCGCCCGTTCTTGCCGATGGACCGTCTACGGACTGCTTTTGCTGTAGAGGTGGCGGATTGGACTCCTACAGGCCGGCTCGAGCCGTCAACAGTTGGGACACCAAACCAACCTGTGCCGGCCATAGATATCTTAGGGCGTCGTATTTGCCAAGGCGAAGCCCAGCCCTGGACAAGTCTACAAGATAGGGCTTACCCCTCGCCATCCCACGGGCTATCTTCTCTGGGCTCGTTACATCCTGTCCGCCCATCGTGAGCGACTGCAGAAGGTCGGGCTTTACCAGGCGGTGTACACGTCTCTCTTTCATTATCAGTCTCCTCACGTATGGTGGGTTAAAGCTTTCCTTAATCAATGGAATCTTCTCACCAACACTTTCTTGTTAGGAGACCACGAAGTTTCGATTTCTTTGGAAGAGTTTCGTGAGATCTCGGGTTTACCGATCAGGGGAGCGCCTTACGAAGAATTGTTGCCCTCTGACGAGTATGTCTTCGAGACTGCGCCCGCTACGCTTGACGGCTTGTCGACTAAAAATGCTGTCCGCCATAAGTACCCGAGTCTAATCAAGACCCTGGGTATTTTTGAGAAGCTGTTCACAGAGTCAGAGGAACAGGGCGTCACTTTTAAAAGCTTTATCAACTGCTTCCTTCGTAGAGACGTTCTATCAAAGGCGGCTCCGAAGTTCACGAATATTAATGACCCTTTCGGGTTTGGTTTAAATAAGCTACCGGCTAGAGAAGAGGATTTGCCACAGTTATACATTCCAATCTTGTCGGCTGTATCTTTCGAGTCGATCGCAACTCCTGGCATGGATGAAGAAACTTTCTTCGTCGGTTTTATCAGCGTTTGGCTCAGTTGGTTTGTCGTTCCAACGCACCGTCGATTCATGAGAGCCTCGGTCATTTACCCTGCTCATCGCATTGCCGAAGGGACACGACTAGCTGTGGGCATTGCAGGGTTATCGCATCTGTACCAAGGGCCAAGCACTGCAGCCAATACCTCAACCCCAGGCATGAACGTAGTGAGTTTCTCTCTTCATTATTTTACATCATGGATTGAGATTCATGTTCTAGGGGAATTTGCTGCGCACCAGAGACCCATCTTTTATGATGCTTATACCTTTCCGCGACTCATGAGGTTGGTGGACGCTTCTGCTCCTGACCCAACTCAATTAGGGGCGCTTCGTGTGCTGCTCAATCCGTATGCCAACGAAGGTGGAATGGTATTTAATGATCGAATCCTCCCGGCTCCCTCGGGACCTATTCAACAGTTGTGTGATTTATTGAAAGAGGGAGAACCATCCTTGAAGCCCAAGGAAGCCATGCACTTGTACTCGATCAGGTCGGGTTATCTAGTGTTCCGCCAAAGTGATGCGGTTCTTTTTATGCGGTATAATCTGCACCGCTTCTCCCAGCAATTGGGTTATGACCAGGGTGTTCCCTTTGAAGCATTCATGGTGGAGCCTAGCCCTTCTTTGGAAGCTGTTCGTGATGCCACCTACCATTTCATGGGGCTGAACACCGGTTCTCATTTCATGATCCTCGAGGCCGACTACATTCCGAGGTGCGTGGGGGCTTTCACGGGTTGGTATCGCCACCGGGTTAGTCCAATCATTGCTGAGGAGAGGAGGATACTTTTTGGGCTTAGGTCTCCCGCCCCGCTCCAGGCTACGGGAATCCCGCCGCGGCCACGGGTAATGGTTCGCCCTCCCTTGGAGGGGACTGGCGCCTTACTTATTCCTGAGGCAGTGGACACGGGCCTAACTCCTCCTACTGTTGGGATGTCGACGCGCGCTAGAGCTCAAGTGAGGGCTTCTGATAAGGCGCAGGTAACAGTTTCATCGGCTGAGGCATCAGCGATGGAAATGTCATCATCGGTAGCACCACCGAGAGAGGATACTGAAGGTGAAGTGGGTCAACGTCGCACCAAAGCACCAAGGGGAAAGAAGCGATCCTCTTCTGGTGTTAGCTCTAGGTCAAAGAGGCGAAAAAAGACGGTCACCAATCTGCTCGACTTTTTAGTGGAATCTAAGCCTATCTTTCAAGATGAACCAATAGCTATGCAAGAGCCGGATGGTGGTCTTCTTTCCAGGTTCATCTGCCGAGGAAGCCGCACAATTGGATGAGGCTATAAGACGCTCCCAGGATGAGACTGAAAATGTGAAGGTCCCGAAGAGGTCTTATCCTGCCGTCATCTTCTACGAAGATCCTCCATCGATACAGCGGATATTTATAGGTCTTTTGGAAGAGGGAGGCGAGATATCCCTTAAGCGGCCTATCTCGGCCGATGCCGAAGATGAGCTGTCGTTGTGGACTGGTGGCCACGAGTCTACCCTCGAACCCCGGCGAGCACAAATTCTTGAGAAGGAACGCCGGTTTGAAAAAGCCATACTAGAAGCTCATTGGCGCATTGGTATACTTATACATATTTTTGTAGTATTTTGCACTGCTTATATATATATATATATATATATATATATATACTTATCTTCGTGAAAACTTTGCAGGGACTTCGGCAATGGCAGAGGATCTGAGTTCGAGTCACGCCTTGACTATGGACTCTGTAAATATCCCTAACGGGACACCAGTAAGTATGGAAGGGGTCGATACAGCTGTTCTTCCTGCCACGGAGCTCCCATTGGTGGTTTCCATTCTCCCAGTGCTTGCTCTCCCGGAAGAGGCATCTTCATTGGCCGCAGATTCAATGGATCTTTCTAGGGACGGCCCGGAGACTATGGGACAGGTAGTCGAGGTCACCTTCTTTTCATCAGAGCCAGCAGTGGTGGCTGCTGCTCCTCAATTGGAAGCTGTTATAGCGGCCCGTGTTCCCGATGATGTGCCTGGGGCATGGAGGAGGCTGTCGAAGTTGCTATCCCTCCAGTTCAGAGCGTGAGGAGAATCGAAGGTAGCCTTATATATTTTATTTTAATAATCTCTCCATCATCTGAACCTTTCTGTCTTTTTATAATTACGCGGGTTGGCGGCGTCTATCGCTGATCTGTCTCCTAGAAAATCCTTTCAGCGTTTGCTAGAGATGGCCGCTCCGCAGGCAATATCCCCTCAACGCATCGTCCTCTCTTCCGGGCAAGGTTAGTGTTATTTGTCCTCTTGATGGCATTATTATTATTTTGTATAATGATACCGATGACTTCTGTAGTTTTGGAAGCTGATGATGAAGTTGAGATCCTTGACGGGCTTGGAGATTCGTCTAGTCCTCCTTGCATGACCGTGGGTAAGTAAAGTTTTGACGTTGGTCCATCTACTTTTTGCTTGCAAGTCTTGCTGATTGTTTATAAATCTTAACAGCTTTGCCAGTTCTTACCACGCTGGAATCTCGCATCGTCATGCCACCCGGCCCCTATGCTCTACGTGCCTCTGAACGGATGGCAAAGCTAAGCCTTCACTCTTTATCAGCTCTGATCGAAGACCTTCGTGCTGGTAGCTTGATCACGGCCGAAGAATTTACCGCCGAAGCCAACAGTTCTCTCCCCTTTCTTGCTGCTTACCATAGTGAAACATTGGTGCAAGTCTGGGTTGAGTTTTGTCGTCGGGTGGAGGCTTGCTTGCATAGTCTTGAATGTACGCGCCTTCCTTCAGAGGTTATGGCTGCAAAGGTAAGCTTGCGGGGGCTGATTGAACGGTGCGCCGCAAATATGCTATCATGCGAGAAGAGGCTCAGCCGAAAATTTTCAGAGAGGAAGCTAGCTTCAAATGCGCTGGAGGAATTTCAAGCTGAGCTTACGGCCAAGACCACTCGTGCGTATGAACTCTGGCGGGTGCTTCAAGAAGCTATCAGGGAGGTGGTAGCTATTGATAAAGCCGTCATTTTTACCCGCGAGATGGTTGAAGCCCACAAAGTCACTGAACAGAAGCTTGAAAGTCGGCTTTGTAGGGTTCCTAGGCACACACATGAGGTTCTACAACTGATCAACCATGCCAAAATCAAAAATTTCCATGTGCCAAAGAACCCTATACTAGATCGTTAACTAGAGGTAAGGCGAAAGAATGCAAGTTAACAACTTTAACTAAATGAAAGAGACTACAACGTTTGTAGATCCGGTCCTCCACTTCTCTAGCTCCGTGTTGACGTCCCTCCGCTGCGATCATCGGAATCCCGGACCCTAGCGTCGATTTCATCGGAGAAATGGGCAGGCTAGGTCGTTGACTTCGATGCCGAAAATGATCTACGTCGAGGCGACTCAAACTCAAGCTCCACCTTCACTAGGTCATGAAACTTGTGAAGATAACACACTCTACTACATGGCAAGTGGTAGAGGATGAAGAAATAGGAAGTGGGTTCACTTTGGATTTGGATTTCTCACTTGGATTCATCACTTGGAATTTTCAAGAAAGCTTTTTCTTCTCTTCATGAAGAAGAAGAAGAAGGAAAATGAAAAGAATTAACTTAAAAGAAAATTCAAGTGAATCTTATCATTTAGCAACCATGGGTGAGTAAACTCATGTAGAGAGTAAACTAGGGTTTAGGCTAATGGTTGGGTTAAGGATAAAACAAAATGACTTAGATTTTGTCAAAGATGCTATGAAGCTTCAAGTCAACCACCATTTTGTTTTTGTTTCTTGCCAAAAATAAATAAATGAAATAAATAAATAAGGCAAATGAAACCCTAACCATTAACTAAACATGATGTATAGCATACACCCAAGTTTGCATGTATCATCAAACATGATACAATCAAGTGCACAAAAATATATCACATATACTACTTGTGCACATCAAGTGAGAAAATCAATCTTAAGTGAACAAATACTAGTTAATGTAAAGTAATATATCAAATATATAATTATATATTAAATCATTAAATCAACACTTGATTTAAGATTTAATGATCCGGTCATACTGCATATAACCGACTAATATCAAGTGTATCAATAAATCGAATCAACACTTGATTCGGTAACCCGGCTATATCTCATATAACCGTCCAATGATACAAATCGCGAGAATAGAATACAGTATCACATACTGGTATTATTCTCGGTCCCCCACATATCTCATATGCGCTCCTATTTCGTTTCGCTTGAGCCAGGAAACCTCTGTGTAGGACTCTAAAGACTCGTCAATACGCCGGCAGTAGGTGATGATCATATCAAACACCCACAAGCCGCAAGCGGTCTGCTAAACGTAACGGCCACCCGGGTATTGAGCGATCAGAAGATCAACGAGCAAGCCCGCTCACACTCCTGTGAATCCAACCAGTAACACTTACCGTACAGTCCGGTCTGTTCGTCTGATATGTCGCATATGTCGCCGAGGGGTGGTAAACGTCAGACCCCAGTAGCTTGATAAGTCATGCCGACGTAAGGTCCATAACAAGTGTGAAACTACTGATAACTCTTACCAGTATATCACTGCAACCCTGTCCAGGGATTTCCAGTTATGGCCAGTCGAGCATAGCGTAACATCAACCCCCAATACCAGGAGAGACGAATCCACTCCTATCGCTCATTGCCTCCATGTGAATCGGGACTGTACCCAAAAACCACCTGTTTGCAAGACTCAGTAGAGCCGTGGTAGGGTGGAAATCAAAGCACAGTGGGAGACACACAAGACTCTATGACGATCTCGGGTCAACAGACTAAGCTGTACCAGTGTCACCAGAGAACTGCCATCTGACGTGAGGTATAATACCATCTGGAAGTTCTCGGCGAGTCCGTTCAGTGTACCCAGTCTCCACTGAGCACCCGCATACCATCTCTGATGTCAAACACCAATGGATATGGGATCATCCATCGCCCATCACATGGGTCGAGAAGATATACGCTAGTCTACTCTGGAATATCGATGCCCCGTCTCGATATTCCCGCGACTAGGAACATTAAAGGACGTACTCATGGACTACCCAGGCCCCATTAGTATGATCTTCATCATAGTCCTGGAAGTCGAGTACACATCCTAAGGGCTTTATCAACATGTAACAGAGAGACAGAAAGTATACATGTTAAGATAAAGAGCAACCAGATAGCGTACTATCATGTCGAGCAAGAAAGTCCTACCTATATATGTCCCAGCATCCACTACAATATACATCCAATGTACAGTAATGGCCTCTAGGGCATACATATAACTAACAATCTCCCACTTGCACTAGGGCCATCTGTAGCAGTGGTTGCAGTATCTAATACTCAACCATCCCATATAAGTCTCTCTCTGGGAAAAGGCCTTTGTGAGTGGATCCGCCGTGTTGTCCTCTGAGTCTACTCTCCTAACCTCGATCACCTTGGAGATCAACTATCTCCTTGATCAGGCAATGCTGCCTCAGAATATGCCTGGGTCACTGATGGGATCGGGGTTCCTGGGCCAAAGCCACACTTCCATTGTCATACAATGGTAGGAACCTAGTTCATCTTATGAACCAATATACACCCAAACTGCCTCTTTGGTAGTATCTTTAATAGCGATGTTACCAGTCTTTATCGTCTAGTTTGCCACGGTATCTAGCTTGGAACTCTTCCAACATACCGTCCATCTACTGAGGGTAAAGACAATGCCTGCGACTGACATTCAGTAGTCTTTATCACCCTGGAACTTTTCCAGTGATTCTCCCCAGGATCGATTGATACCATCCTACTACACCTAGTGAGAATCCTAATATCCATTTAGATCTATCTCATAGATCCAAATCCCAGGATTTAGGAGGTATCATTTTGATCCTATATGGAGAATTCATGTGATAAGTGGAGATTGACCGTGCGTAGCATAGGAAACTCTTTTCCTATTAAGAGTATGTTGTCCACGTACAATACGAGGATGACCATCTTACTCTCTACTACCTTTTTGTATATACAAGGTTCATCTATCATTTTGATGAAGTCAAACACTTTGACTACTACATCAAAACAGACGTTCCAACTTCGCGATGCCTGCTTTATCCTATAAAGCAACTTGCACATGTTTCCGCTGCTCCTACTGTTTACGAAGCCCTCTGGCTGTGTACTTATAGACGTTCTCTTCTAAATCATTTTTAGAATAGTCATGGCACCCAACCACCAGATATCGTAGTCATGGTATATAGCAATGGCAAGTAGGATCCGGATGGACTTAAGCATAGCCACTGGAAAAGGTTTCATCATTTTCCACGCCTCGTCGATGACGAAAAACCTTTAACAAGTCTAGCTTTGAAAGTCTCAATTTTTCCATCTACACCAAGTAATCTTCTCAAGATATACTTGCTCCTGATGGGGATTTAACCCTTCAGATATAGCATCCAAAGTCCATACTTTGTTGGTGTACATGGATTCCATCTTAGATCGCTAAGCATCCAGCCATTCTTACAGAGTCCCCACTCTCGATGGCCTGCTCGAAACTAGTTGGGTCATCATCTCATAATGCATTCCTCTCTCCCACTGTCATCGAGAAACCGAAGTATTTCTCAGGCAGGTGAGGAACCCTGCTAGATCGGCGGAGAGGCTGAGGTTCGTTGGGGACTATTGAATCTTTTGGTTCTGTCAAATCATCAGCTGCAGTTTTGTATAGCTAGAACCTTTCCAATTCTATAGAACTGACCTTGCCTGGATCTTGTCCGGATTTTGCTTTTGACATAGGCCGGACATCCCCAAATCTTAACTTACTTAAGAGATGGGCTCTTCCTATACCATATCCTATATGGAGTGGTAGGCACTGATTTGATTCGAACCTAATTCAATAGGTATGCAGCTTCTCAAGTGCATAACCCCTTAAAAGAAACAGGTAACTCAGTAATACTCATCATAGAGCACACCATATCATATAGGGTGCGATTGCTCCGCCCCGATACACCGTTGTGCTGTGGTATATTCAGAGGAGTAACACCGAGAGAGAATCTCATTCTCCTTTAGAATAGTCCAGGAATTCTATGCACAAGTATTCTCCTCCTTGATCTCATTAAAGGACATAATACTTATACCCGTAATTTGGTTCTCTGCTTCTAACTTATATTCTTTGAATTTCTCAAAAGCTTCAGACATGTGTTTCAACAGGAACATATATCCGAACCTTGAGAGATCATCAGAGAATGTAAGGAAGTACAAAGAACCAGTCCTGGCATATGTAGACTGGGGACCTTCATACATCACTATGTATCAGTCCCAAGAGTTCACTAACTCTTTCTCTGTTTCCAATAAACAGAGCTATGGTCATCTAATCTTTGTGACATGACTGGCAAGTTTCACAAGATGCAACTTCAAACTGATTTAAATATGTATCTAAATGTAACTTCAGCCAGTCGGGTCGCATTGATATGACCTAGTCTATAATGCCTCAAGAGGGATCCGTTCATTTCTGAACTCTTCCTCTTGTGTGTGTTCTGTATACTAGGAACTGTAGTTTGATTTAGAACGTCAATGCTTTTAGATAACGTGCCTGAACCGATCAACTTTTGAAATGTTCAAAACAATGTTCAACAATACAAAATTATATCCTTCTTTAATAAATAAAGAGATTGATATGATTTTGTATATCAGGTTCGGTATCTAATAGTATTTGTTCAGAATCAATGTATTAGTAATACTGGGTGACAGTGACCAACAGACTTGGCTGCAACACTTGCACCATTTTCTGTCTCATGAAACTTATCACCCGTTCTCAGTTCTCTACCTTTCTATAGCCCATGTAACGGATTACATTTGCGGGATCCTGATCCGGTATCTAATACCTAGGACGTAGAGGACACTGAGAAACAGTTCTTTATAATGAACACACCCGAAGGAGATGCATCATATGCACTTTCTTCGTTTGGGCGGCATAGGAATTCTGGTATTCCCCTATTTCCTGCTCGGTCTTATAACAATTATAAGTTGGAGCGGGACCAACGTTCCCCAGCTCAGTATAACAAGCGGGTTTGGTCAATACATCCATATTATTATCTTGATTAAGGCGTGATATGGTTGCTACCTGGAGAGAGAGAGAAGAAAACACTCTGCGTGCGCTTTTGCAAGATTAGATTGGTTATATATTTTATCTAATCAGGATGGCTCCTACTGTTTTTATCAAATCTTCCTTCAAACCCTAAAAGGAAAGACTAGCCGGGATTAATTACACTCTACAAGTTCGCCAATCTTTCAGCCAGGCCAGTGTCGGTACTTTGAGGGAGGTTTCCCGTGCTTTCGCACGGACCTAATTAAAGTAAACCTCATTTTCCCAGGGGCGTAACCCCGTTGACACCTTTCTAGACACCTACTTGATCGGCTAATTGTAAAGTGCAAAACTCTCCCAGGAGTAACAATTACTCGCAGTGGGCATCGGGATCCAACTATCATATAGAAGGTATGCAATCTTATTGCAAATTTCAACACTTGAAACTCCCGATAAAGGTTTTTACCTCTAGCACCTATGACCTTAACTATGGTCAACAAATCATAAGCATTAGTCAAGTTCTACCCGTCATTTCTTGATTAATTAGACCCACCCACATGACCCTTAACTAAGGTCAACAAAGTCACGCGACTGTCTTAACTAATCGCATCATATGCGGTGTAGGAAAACATCACTTAGCTACCGTACACTGTGCCTTGACTGTGGTCAACAAACACAGCACGAATACTAAGTACTCTACTTCCTAAAATGACGGAGGGTTGCGGATGGTTTTTAATAAAACCTTTAACGCTTTGAACTTGATCTCGTTGCGGAATCAAATGGTTTTTAAATGGAGTGTTTTTGAGGCTTTTCTAGTTTTTCTAAAGGGGTCACTCCCGGTGAAGGGATTGTCGGCCTTTTCCTCATCGAATAAGGTGCAGGATATATCATATATACCGCTGTGCAAAACAAAAACTATAGAAGCAATCAAAAGACAAACCGAGGGTTGTAGCATCTGCCAGTTATTGCTAAAGGAGCCACTCCCGGTGAAGGGATCTCGGTCATTTCCTTATCGAATAAGGTGCAGGATGTTCTACAAGGAACACCACGATGCAAAGCAAGAACTGTAGCTACCTGTTTTATTTTGAAATTCGATTCCACAACATCTTTTAGGTTTATTTTCTTTCATTAATCTCATTAATGAATATCCCATCATTTAATTCCACCTAAACATCACAGATAAATATAACGTACGTTTATGCCATCCGCATTCGCTTCGATGTCCCGTCTGCACCGTTAGGTTAGGTAACTAACGGCAGAGCGGGGCAGGGCTAGCGCGGGTGTAAAACATAAGCAACGTCTATATAATATATCATATATACTATATACAATATCTATCTGAACATATCACATGATCACATCAAAGATAACGCAGCAGAAAATATCATATGAAATATTGGATATACTAGGACGTCCGTGTTTTCAATACAAGCCAGTATAAAACACGGATTCCACGGTCGCGATGAATAGCCAATCCCACACCCCTAGACCCCTACGAGAGCGGCAAGCAACCCTACCAATTCTAGGGTTAGGAGATCCGGACTCGACTCCTCGAGATGGTCTCCTACTGGACCCTAGAACCCGGTTACTTATGCTCCCCTCCTTGGGTCTATCCTAATGCGGAAAAGTAAATAATATACAAAGGTGACATATTCCGTAACCTGGAAGTGCCCCAATAAAAGAATATTACATACAAGTTTTTACATGAATGAAAATGAAAAACACCCATCTCACATAAAAAAAACCCTGGCTATTCAAACACGACGATCCAATATAACATATCCAGCAACACATAACATCACATGTCATCAACGTAAGTAAATATGCCCATCCCAATTGTCGTTGACATATAGCAAAGAAACCGGCGATATCACATATTACACTTACGGTCACAGAAAAGAAAGTGTAAAACTACAACAGTTGGAATCCGCAAACTACATAGACATCGCATGCCTAACCAAATGAATTCCTTAGACATCGCATGCCTAACAATTATAAACCCCGCATTTTAGTCTCATTATCGAAAACACTTTTCAATATCAAGTCGGGCAATTCAACAAGATTCCCGACATCCTGATCGAATGCTCGTCGCAAACTTTATTAGGCGGTCGCACCCCCGATGCCGTCGACGAAGTGCACCAAGGCGGAACACCGCTGCCGCGAGCACCCGAACGGATGCTTTCGGCGACGGGGTTCTCCTACAGTGACTTGGTCGGGGCTATGGGGCGTGGCTGTCTATTAAGTTTACCCGGCGAGTATCCGCGTACGCTACGTGATTGCGACGGACTTTTGATCGCATCAAAATTCCGTGGCAACCGATCAAGTGAGACTAAACTGCAATGTTTATAACATTCAAATCAGTTATCTCATAACCACTTGTGGATCCCAAATATTGTATCACATTCCAGATAAATAGAAAATGTTAAACTTTCCGATCGAACAATCAAACACCCAAGTTTTCCCGAAACAGCTCAACACATGAAATAAGTTTTAAAAACATTCACTTCATGCCTCAGTACCAACGGTCCAGCCGTAGAAGGGTCAAGCCAACGCCTCACATGTGGCACGCCGTACTGCCCCAAACCCTAAGGTTCAAAGGGCAGTTCAAGACGGTCACATAATCGAGTTAAGGTTTGTTGTCTTCTAGAGGGACCATCGCGTTACTTGCACTACTTAGAACGTCATTAAACTACGGAAAAATCCAACAATTGGAAATTTCCCGGCAGGGGAAAAATTGGGTATTTATATCCGGTCGAACTTTTTGACATATTCTAAATTATCCGGAAAAATACATAGACAAAGTTTGACAATCCGATCGAATCTACGAACTCCCAATACAACCCAGAAAACTCAACTCTTGAGCATAAATTAAAATTACCCAGAAAACAGAGGAATCACTAAGGAACATTACTGTGCAAACAGTGAACCAAGAAGACATATTATGGCCGCGGAACCGCAGCATGACCTAGGGTACGGCCGCGGTTCCACGGCGCTTTGGACGAGTTGGGGTCACGTGCTGCACAGTAACTCTTAGAAAACCCTGCTTATTTTTCTGCATATTTTTAATTCACAAAAATCCCAGTTTTGAAAAATTGTACAGAGAAGGGTTTTGGATTAGGGTTTCGGGTTCGATCGGGTTTCTAACTTCGTCAACTCATCGCCTAAAGCTCTAGCTAGGCTCTGATACCACTATAGGGTTCCTAGGCACACACATGAGGTTATACAACTGATCAACCATGCCAAAATCAATAATTTCCATGTGCCAAAGAACCCTATACTAGATCGTTAACTAGAGGTAAGGCGAAAGAATTCAAGTTAACAACTTTAACTAAATGAAAGAGACTACAACCTTTGTAGATCCGGTCCTCCACTTCTCTAGCTCCGTGTTGACTTCCCTCCGCTACGATCATCGGAATCCCGGACCCTAGCGTCGATTTCATCGGAGAAATGGGCAGGCTAGGTCGTTGACTTCGATGCCGAAGATGATCTACGTCGAGGCGACTCAAACTCAAGCTCCACCTTCACTAGGTCATGAAACTTGTGAAGATAACACACTCTACTACATGGCAAGTGGTAGAGGATGAAGAAATAGGAAGTGGGTTCACTTTGGATTTGGATTTCTCACTTAGATCCATCACTTGGAATTTTCAAGAAAGCTTTTTCTTCTCTTCATGAAGAAGAAGAAGAAGAAGGAAAATGAAAAGAATTAACTTAAAAGAAAATTCAAATGAATCTTATCATTTAGCAACCAGGGTGAGTAAACTCATGTAGAGAGTAAACTAGGGTTTAGGCTAATGGTTGGGTTAAGGATAAAACAAAATGGCTTAGACTTTGTCAAAGATGCTATGAAGCTTCATGAAGCTTCAAGTCAACCACCATTTTGTTTTTGTTTCTTGCCAAAAATAAATAAATGAAATAAATAAATAAGGCAAATGAAACCCTAACCATTAACTAAACATGATGTATAGCACACACCCAAGTTTGCATGTATCATCAAACATGATACAATCAAGTGCACAAAAATATATCACATATACTACTTGTGCACATCAAGTGAGAAAATCAATTTTAAGTGAACAAATACAAGTTAATGTAAAGTAATATATCAAATATATAATTATACATTAAATCATTAAATCAACACTTGATTTAATGATCCGGTCATACTGCATATAACCGACTAATATCAAGTGTATCAATAAATCGAATCAACACTTGATTCGGTAACCCGACTATATCTCATATAACCGTCCAATGATACAAATCGCGAGAATAGAATACAGTATCACATACTGGTATTATTCTCGGTCCCGCACATATCTCATATGCGCTCCTATTTCGTTTCGCTTGAGCCAGGAAACCTCTGTGTAGGACTCTAAAGACTCGTCAATACATCGGCAGTAGGTGATGATCATATCAAACACCCACAAGCCGCAAGCAGTTTGCTAAACGTAACGGCCACCCGGGTATTGAGCGATCAGAAGATCAACGAGCAAGCCCGCTCACACTCCTGTGAATCCAACCAGTAACACTTACCGTACAGTCCGGTCTGTTCGTCTAATATGTCGCATATCTCGCCTAGGGGTGGTAAACGTCAGACCCCAGTAGCTTGATAAGTCATGCCGACGTAAGGTCCATAACAAGTGTGAAACTACTGATAACTCTTACCAGTATATCACTGCAACCCTGGCCAGGGATTTCCAGTTATGGCCAGTCGAGCATAGCGCAACATCAACCCCCAATACCGGGAGAGACGAATCCCCTCCTATCGCTCATTGCCTCCATGTGAATCGGGACTGTACCCAAAAACCACCTGTTTGCACGACTCAGTAGAGCCGTGGTAGGGTGGAAATCAAAGCACAGTGGGAGACACACAAGACTCTATGACGATCTCAGGTCAACAGACTAAGCTGTACCAGTGTCACCAGAGAACTGTCATCTGACGTGAGGTATAATACCATCTGGGAGTTCTCGGCGGGTCCGTTCAGTGTACCCAGTCTCCACTGAGCACCCGCATACCATCTCTGATGTCAAACACCAATGGATATGAGATCATCCATCGCCCATCACATGGGTCAAGAAGATATACGCTAGTCTACTCTGGAATATCGATGCCCCGTCTCGATATTCCCGCGACTAGGAACATTGAAGGACGTACTCATGGACTACCCAGGCCCCATTAGTATGATCTTCATCATAGTCCTAGAAGTCGAGTACACATCCTAAGGGCTTTATCAACATGTAACAGAAAGACAAAAAGTATACATGTTAAGATAAAGAGCAACCAGATAGCGTACTATCATGTCGAGCAAGAAAGTCCTACCTATATATGTCCTAGCATCCACTACAATATACATCCAATGTACAGTAATGGCCTCTAGGGCATACATATAACTAACAGGCTTGTCTCGTACCAGGCCCAACAATCTCAAGCGGAGGCCCGTCTCGTAGCGATAACAAATTATGAAGCTGAGGCCCAGCGGAAAAAGGATGAACTGACAAATCTGTTAAATCGTCCGCCGGCTTGAAAAATTGTATATTTTTCCTTTTATTCTTCTTTTATACATACTCCTGAATGAGAGTATTTTTTTTTATTCTTTCATTGATTATAATTTGTATTCATTTTGATTCATGAATAAAAGACATATTTTTCTTGTCTCCCTCTGTTATTTTTCCTTTTTGCTGTATTGTCGCTATGCTACTCTGGCAAGCGTAGAGAGTATTTCGTCCTAGCCTTCTTGTAGGGTATCGATGGCTTAGGAAGCAGGTTCAAGTCTGCTACCTAAGACTTTACAATTTTATGAGTCGTGAGGATCTCAAAAAGATTTTTCTCCCTACGAGTCGAGAGGATCTCGTAGGTGTATTTTCTCCTTAGGAAACATGAGGATTCCTAAGTGCGTTTTCTCTTGAGAGTCGTAAGGATCTCACAAGAGAATTTTCCCGCCTACAAGTCGAGAGGACTCGTAAGTGGTTGTTTCCCTCTTTGTCAATGTTCGACTTCGGAGAGTGTGACCCGTGAATAGTATGCAAGAGTCCATCTTGGACCGACTTGCAGGGCCCCAGTGCTTAGGAAACAGGTTTTCTAATCCCCATTGCCTAAGGCTTTGCCTTACGAGTCGAGACTGTTGGATATGTATGCCCTTGAGGCCAGTATTGTATATGTATACATATGTATGCTAGGGATATATATGTATAGAACAATCTTGCTCAGTTTTACAGTATATTATTCGACTTGTCTTTGTCAGGATATGTGTATTTATTTCTGTTGTTGTTATATCTAGCTTGCACATATTGATGAAGACTCGATACGGTAGTATACTATTATGGTTTGTCTTTATCTTAACATGGCATATGTCATACTCATTATTACATATTGCGGTTACGTATTGATAAAGCCCCTAGGATCTTGCTTGACTACCTGCGTTGTGATGGCGATCATACTTGTGGGAGCAGGGTAGTCTACAAGCACATCCTTAAATGGTCCCTAGTCGCGTGACTATCGAGACTGGGCATTGATACTCTAGAGTAGACTAGTGCATACGTTTCTACCCCCGTCGGGGGATGGTTGGTCCCGCAGCCATTGGTCTGATGTACCCAAGATCGTATACAGGTGCTCACTGGGGTGAGTACACTGGACGGACTCGCCAAGAACTTCCATGTGGTACTATACCTATTGTCAGATGGAAGTTCTCAGGTGACATGTGTACAGGTTAGTCCTTGGACCCGAGATCGGCATTTGTCTCGTGTGAGTTCCCACTGAACTTTGATCACTACCCTACCACGGCTCTACTGAGTCGCGCAAACAGGTTTTGGTTGGGTTCAGTCCCGAGCCACATGGAGGCAGTGAGCGATTGTCGGGGATTCGTCTCTCCCGGTATAGGGAGTCGATATCGCACTGTGATTCGATTGGTCAGGACCATAAGACCTTGGCCAAGGCAGATGGAATTTATTGATAGGTTGATCAGTAGTTTCCCGGATTGGTCCTGAGCCACATCGGCATGACTTATCAGGTTATTAGGGTCTGAAATTTACCATCCCCTAGACCCGGTATGCAATACTCTTTGACGAAGAGACCGGACTGTGCGGATATTGTCACGGATAGGCTCAGTAGGAATTCAAAAGAGCTTGCTCGTCGGCCTTCCTTTTCGACAGGTACCTAGGTAGCCGTTACATACAGCTAGTGTTGCTGACGTGCTTGTGGTTAAACCCACTGCCAGAGTACTGTCGAGTCTTCAGAGTCCCACACAGAGGGTTTCCCTAATCCAGGCAAAATTATGTAGTAGTCGTATTGGATACGTGCAGGGTTCGATCGGTTGATGTACTTTGTACTCGGACTTTCGATCGGACAGTTTGTAATACTAGCCGGCTAGGGTTTGAGCCGGATTATTAAATCAGGTATTGATTTAATAATTTACGTATATGTATTTCGATATATATATTCTAGTATTACGTTCTTCGTGTTATTCTATCTCTTTGGGCGTTCGGATTTTTATCCGATTGCCGGTATATATGTACAGTAGACTGAAATTCGTATTTATTACAGATTTCCTTCTAGAAGGTGGCCACCTCATTATGTATTTTCCTTTTATTTGATAATTGGAAATGAGGTGTAAAGTAAAAGGTATGGGAGGAATGGTGATAACCATACTTTAATAGTTTACAAATGAATTTTTAATTCATTTGGAGTTACTATTGAAGCATAGTTGTTAATTGTTTAATGATAGAATTCATACACAAAACCTATGGGTGTATTTTCTCTTTCATGCTTGCTTCATTATTCTCTTGAGCTCTCATTTTTCTCTTCATCTCCTCCCTCCTCTTGTTTTGCTTCACCTTCATCTTCTTCCTCTTCACTAACATTCTCATGAGTTGAGAAACAAGTGAAGAGGTTAGAAAAGAGATAGCAAATACTTAGACACCCTCACTATATCCTTAACTACTTTGTTTAGCAACCCAAGTTCCCTAGTTGCTCCTTATAGCTATTTGGTTAGGAGCTAGAGCCATGGATCATATTCCCCGGGTGGATCATCTACGACAAAGCAAGGCCGGAGAACAAGCTCGATCCCGGAGGACCAATGGAGCCAGAGTTGGAGATCGAACAAGTTCAAGGAGGCCACAAGGAGCTAAGGATGAAGAACGAAGACCGAAGGACTTGGTTCGTTTGGTAAGAATTCCTCATCATAGTAGATAGAACTCTAGTATAGCTAACTAGGTTTATGGTAAAGATCCGGTTAAGGTTAATCTAGTGCCAAGTTTTGTATCGTCTTAAAAAATTTTGTTCCGTATTTGGCCACGGTAGTTGGCCGGGGCACTAGGGTAACCCTTCATGGTATCAGAGCCATCCCATAAATACTAGGTTAGCAAGTTTAAGCAATGTTAAAACAACGAAATCGAAAAGATTCCAGAAAACCAAGACCATGATCTGCAGTTTCTGTTGATTTTGAAAAAGTCTCTGAAAAAATGTTAAACAAGTGAAGAGTGGTCCTTACCCTATGAGTTGTACCCAGAACCAAAAAGAGACAGTTTGGAGTTGTTTTGGCCGGCCACATGCTTAGTAAAACCGGTCTCCTCAGTTTTGTGGGGGCAGAATGCTATTTTTTTTGGGTCTGGGTGCTTATCTCTAGGTATTTGGTTACCTGGTGTTGTTTAATTTTTTCCCAAATTTGATTCTCTGTAGATTTTAGTTTGAGGCAACTAGAGGTGTTTCGAATTTTTTATATTTGACAGTGTTTAACAGTTTACAATTCATTCACTTTTATCTGCGATCCGGAATGTCACTCGATCGGTAAAACTCATCTAATTGCTATATGCTCCTTTAGATGGGTTTTGCGAACTTGACATTCGCGTTGATGTTGTGTGCTTGTTCGGTGATTGTGGTTGGATAGTCGTGATGGATAGCATGTGATGCAATGTTAGAAATACAGTTTACATTCATTTGTACATTTGTTATTGCGGGGCGAGCATCCGACATGTGGACTGCCGTCTTTGCCGGGTTGTATATTATTTTGGGGTACGACCGGGCTGAGGTCGATATCACCGCTTGTATATATTATTTTCTTTTTCTGTATTAGGATTACCCGCGGTGGAGTGCACGAATAGCCGGGTTCTACAAGGAAACAAGCCCGCATCTCATGGAGCTGAGATGGAGGGGGCTTCATTCTAGAATTGGCGGGCTATTCGCCGCACTCGTAGGGGGTACAGGGTTTTCATTGCACATGCCATCTACACGACCGGGAACGTCGGGTTTTATTTGCGGCTCAAATTAAACCCGGGGCTCCAAGATTATCCACCATTCTGTATTGTTATCTGTGATGTTGTTTATTATCATGCCTGGGACGAATGTTATATATACTTATATATATACTGGTAGATGTTGTATATGTTTTGCACCCGCGCTAGTCCATCCCCCGCTCTGTCGTTAGTTAAGTAACCTAACGGGTGATGACAGGGCCCAGTGGCGAATGCGGATGGCATATACATACATCATATTTTCGTTCTTTTCTGGTGTGATAGGTTACAAATTGATGGGACCGCATTAATTTTGATTAATGCAAGATAATAAACCTAAAAGATGTTGTTGGAACCAAGCTTTAAAAACTGACATTACAGACGTTATCTTTTGCTTTGCACAGTGGTATTCAGTTTGGAATATCCAGCACCTCATTCGACGAGGCAAGGGCCGAGATCCCTTCACCGGGAGTGACCCCTTGAGTAAAAGTTTGCGTCAACGTAATAACTTCAATATAGTCGATTACTTTTGCTTTGCATCGTGGTATTCAGTTTGGAATATCCTGCACCTCATTCGATGAGGAAAGAGCCGAGATCCCTTCACAGGGAGTGACCTCTTTAGCAAAGGTTTTCGCCACTATATATATTTCTAAAAACCACTCAGGTTCCTTCAACGATATCAAGTTCATTACGTTAATGGGTTTTTCGCCAAAATCCCAGCCGTAGCCCTCTGTCATTTCCTACAGGCATTACTCAGTATTCGTGCTGCGTTTGTTGACCTTGTCAAGGCGTAGTGAACGGTAGCTGGGTGGTGTTTGTTTGTAGCACATGATGCGATTAACTAGGACAGTCACATAACCTTGTTGACCTTGTCAAGGGCTTATGCGGGTGAGTCTAGGGTAATCAAGATAATGACAGGTTGAACTTGACTAGCAATTTATGATTTATTGACCTTGTCAAGATCATAGGTTGTTAGGGACAAAAACCACATCGAGAGTTTCAAACATACAGGAAAATTGCAGATTTAGCATACCTTCTGGAGTGTGGTGACTAGAGTGGATTCCATCTAGTGCATCACACAATGATAGTTGGATCCCGATCCCACTGATGAGTAGGATTACTCTTGAGAGATTTTTTCACTTAACAATCAATGCTATAAACCAAGTAGGTGTCTAGAACGGTGTTAGCGGGGCTACGCCTCCATGGAAAAGAGGTTATGTAATTAAGGAACTTCACGAAAGCATTGGAAAACCTCCCTCGAAGTACCAACACCAGCCTGGCTGAAAGGTTAAGCAAGTATTGTGACGTGCGATTAATCCTGACTAATTCTTCTTTTAAGGTTTGAAGAAGAATTTGAGGAAACAGTGGGAGCCATCCTGGTTAGATAAATTAATAACCAATCTAATCTTGCAAGAGCGCACGCTGAGTGTTTTCCCTCTCTCTCTCTCCAGGTTGCAACCATTTCACGCCCTAATCAAGATAATAAAATGTATTGCTTGACCGATCCGAATTCTTATTCGGGGCTGGGGAACGTCGGTTCGGCTCTAACTTATGACAACGGTCATGAGTATGAGCAAGGAAAAGAGGAAAGTTTGAATTCCTTGATAACCCCATCGAAGAAGAAGCATACTGTTGCATCTTCTTCAGGCGTTCTTGTTATTGAGAACTGTTTTTCGGTCAGTCCTACCTCCTGGGTACTCGATACCGGATCAGGATCTTATATCTATAATTTATTACAGGGACTGAGAAAAAGTAGGATAGTTGGACCTGGTGATATGTCCCTCAGAGTAGGGAACGGAGCATAAGTTAATGCTGCAGCCGTCGGTGAATATCACCTAGTGTTGCCAAATGGAAATGCTATGATTTTGAACAATTGCTACTATGTACCTTCCATGCTTTGCAACAGCATATCAGTGGATATAACCTTGTTCTTGATAGAAATATCATGAACATTTACCTTGATAAGGTACTGGTTGCAGAAGGTACACTGTGTAATAGTATCTATGTTCTAAATCAGAATACAGTTCTCAATGTACATAACACACACAAGAGGAAGAGTTCAGATACGAATGAATCCTACTTGTGGCATTGTAGACTTGGTCATATCGGAGAGAAAAGACTAAGTAAGTTACATCAAGATGGATTCTTGAATACGTTCGAATTTTCATCTTATGAATCTTGTCAGTCTTGTCTCAAAGGAAAGATGACCAAATCTCCGTTCACCGGGCATGGAGAAAGATCAGCAGAGCTCTTGGGACTCATACACAATGATGTTTGTGGTCCGATGTCTATACATGCAAGGGGTGGGTTCTCGTACTTCATCACATTCACTGACGATCTCTCTAGATTCGGATATGTGTATCTTATGAAACACAAATCTGAAGCTTTTGAGAAATTCAAAGAATTCATAAACGAAGTAGAGAACCAGACTGGCAAAAGTGTTAAGATCCTCAGATCTAATAGAGGAAGGGAGTACTTAAGCATGGAATTCCTAGAATACCTAAAAGAGAATGGAATTCTCTCTCAACTTACTCCTCCGTATACACCACAGCACAACGGTGTGTCGGAGAGGAGGAATCGTACCCTATTGGACATGGTTCGCTCCATGATGAGTATTGCTGAGTTGCCTCTTTCATTCTAGGGATATGCGATTCCAACGGCAGCACATCTGTTGAATCATGTTCCATCCAAGTCTGTGCCTAAAACACCATTTGAGATCTGGAATGGTAAGAAACCATATCATAAAAAATTTAAGATATGGGGTTGTCCGGCTTATGTTAAAAGGCATAAACCAGATAAACTAAAGGCACGGTCAGTTTTATGTAAGTTTGTCGGATATCCAAAGAATAGTTATGGATATCTGTTCTACCACACCGAGGAACAGAAGGTGTTTGTTGCTCAACATCCTATTTTCTTGGAAACAGAGTTTCTTGCAAAAGAAATTAGTGGGAGCACGGTAGAACTGGAAGAAATTCCAGAGGGACAAACTGTGACTGAAGACTTGGTGGAACCTCAGAATTCAATAAACCCAGACGAACCTCAGCCACTCCGTAGATCTGGTAGGATTTCTCATCCGCTCGAGAGATACCACGGTTTTCTCATAGACGGGGATCGAGAGGATTGCATCTTGGATTAGCAGAGTCCTGTGTTTTTAATAAACAGTCGCTACCAAGATGATCCTACTGGTTTCAGACAGGCCATTATCAGTAGGGACTCTGATAAGTGGCTAGATGCTATACAATCTGAAATGGAGTCCATGTACACCAATAAAGTGTGGACCCTGGAAATTGCTCCACCTGGGGTAAAACCCGTTGGATGAAAATGGATCTACAAGAAGAAACTTGGTGTAGATGGGCATGTGGAAACCTATAAGGCTAGACTCGTTACAAAAGGTTTTCGTCAAAGACCAAGAGTGGACTATGACGAAACCTTTTCTCCAGTGGCTATGCTCAAATCCATCAGGATCCTGCTTGCCATTGCCGCCTTCCATGACTATGAGATCTGGCAGATGGACGTAAAAACGGCTTTTCTAAACGGAAGTTTAGAAGAGTGCGTTTATATGGATCGGCCAGAAGGTTTTGTAGACAGTGGGAGCAGCGGAAAGGTGTGCAAGCTACTTAAATTCATATATGGATTAAAGCAAGCATTGCGGAGCTGGAACATCTGTTTTGATGAGACAATCAAGGACTTTGACTTCATCAAAAACGAGGATGAGCCTTGTATTTATAAGAAGATTGTAGGACGAACTGTCATGTTCCTAGTCTTGTACGTGGACGATATTCTTTTGATAGGAAATGACATTCCTATGCTACAATCGGTCAAGATATTCTTATCACAAAGGTTCTCTATGAAAGACCTAGGTGATGCCTTATACATTCTGGGGATCAAGATCTACAGAGATAGATCCAAGAGATTACTGGAACTTTCGCAGTCCAGGTACATAGAGACCGTACTAAAGAGATTTAGTATGGAAGATTTCAAGCGCGATAACATACCCGCATTGCATGGAATCACCCTCTCCAAGGAGATGTCTCCCAAGACTGACGAGGAGAGGGTTCGCATGAGCATTATACCCTACGCTTCGACGGTAGGATCTATAATGTATGCGATGCTATGTACAAGACCAGATATAGCTTACGCGCTGAGCAACAAACACCTTCTGTTCCTCGGTGTGGTAGAACAGATATCTATAACTATTCTTTGGATATCCGACAAACTTACATAAAACTGACTGTGCCTTTAGTTTATCTGGTTTATGCCTTTTAACATAAGCCGGACAACCCCATATCTTAAAGTGTGGACCCTGGAAATTGCTCCACCTGGGGTAAAACCCATTGGATGCAAATGGATCTACAAGAAGAAACTTGGTGTAGATGGGCAGGTGGAAACCTATAAGGCTAGACTCGTTGCAAAAGGTTTTCGTCAAAGACCAGGAGTGGACTATGACGAAACCTTTTCTCCAGTGGCTATGCTCAAATCCATCAGGATCCTGCTTTCCATTGCTGCCTTCCATGACTATGAGATCTGGCAGATGGACGTAAAAACGACTTTTCTAAACGGAAGTTTAGAAGAGTGTGTTTATATGGATCAGCCAGAAGGTTTTGTAGGCAGTGGAAGCAGCGGAAAGGTGTGCAAGCTGCTTAAATTCATATATGGATTAAAGCAAGCATTGCGGAGCTGGAACATCTGTTTTAATGAGACAGTCAAGGACTTTGACTTCATCAAAAACGAGGATGAGCCTTGTATTTATAAGAAGATTGTAGGACGAACTGTCGTGTTACTAGTCTTGTACGTGGACGACATTCTTTTGATAGGAAATGACATTCCTATGCTACAATCGGTCAAGCTATTCTTATCACAAAGGTTCTCTATGAAAGACCTAGGTGATGCCTTGTACATTCTGGGGATCAAAATCTACAGAGATAGATCCAAGAGATTATTGGGACTTTCACAGTCCAGGTACATAGAGACCGTACTAAAGAGATTTAGTATGGAAGATTCCAAGCGCGATAACATACCCGCATTGCACGGAATCACCCTCTCCAAGGAGATGTCTTCCAAGACTGACGAGGAGAGGGTTCGCATGAGCACTATACCCTACGCTTCGGCGGTAGGATTTATAATGTATGCGATGCTATGTACAAGACCAGATGTAGCTTACGCGCTGAGCGTGGTGAGCCGGTATCAGTCAGACCCAGGTGAGAACCTCTGGACAACAGTAAAGAACATTCTCAAGTACCTGAGAAAGACTAAGGAGATGTTCCTAGTTTACAGTAATGGAGACCTCAGGGTCGAGTCCTTTACCGACTCAAGCTTCCAGAGTGACAAGGATGACAGCAAGTCTGTCTCGGGTTTTGTGTTTACCCTCAATGGAGGGGCGGTGTGCTGGAAGAGTTCCAAACAGGATACCGTCGCAGACTCGACGATGGAGGCTGAATACATTGCTGCAAGCGATGCCGCAAAAGAGGCGGTCAGGATAAAGAAGTTCATAGCTGAACTTCAGGTAGTTCCGTCCATTGTTGATCTGATACTGGTGTATTGTGATAATAATGGGGCTATAGATTTAGCGAAAGAACCACGGTCCCATCAGAAATCCAGGCACATCTTAAGGCGGTATCACCTGATCAGGGAGATCGTAGATCGCCAGGAGATCGAGGTCCGGAGAGTGGATACGAAAGAAAACACGGTGGATCCATTTACAAAGGCCCTCCCTCAAGTACAGTTCGAGCGACTTTTTGGGATGCTGGGTATGCGGTACGCCAGCAGCTGGCCTTAGTGAAGAGGTTGGGTATTCGGTATGCCAATTACCGGCCTTTAGTGCAAGTGGGGGATTGTTGGATATGTATGCCCTAGAGGCCGGTATTGTATATGTATACATATGGATGCTAGGGATATATATGTACAGAATAATCTTGCTCAGTTTTATAGTATAATATTCGAATTGTCTTTGTCAGGATATGTTTATTTATTTCTGTTGTTGTTATATCTAGCTTGCACATATTGATGAAGACTTGATACGGTAGTATACTATTATGGTTTGTCTTTATCTTAACATGGCATATGTCATACTCGTTATTACATATTGCAGTTACATGTTGATAAAGCTCCTAGGATCTTGCTTGACTACCTGCGTTGTGATGGCGATCATACTTGTGGGAGCAGGGTAGTCCACAAGCACATCCTTAAATGGTCCCTAGTCGCGTGAGTATCGAGACTGGGCATTGATACTCCAGAGTAGACTAGTGTATACGTTTCTACCCCCGTCGGGTGATGGTTGGTCCCGCAGCCATTGGTCTGATATACCCAAGATCGTATAGAGGTGCTCACTGGGGTGAGTACACTGAACGGACTCGCCGAGAACTTCCATGCGGTACTATACCTATCGTCGGATGGAAGTTCTCAGGTGACATGTGTACGGGTTAGTCCTTGGACCCGAGATCGGCATTTGTCTCGTGTGAGTTCCCACTAAACTTTGATCACTACCTTACCATGGCTCTACTGAGTCGTGCAAACAGGTTTTGGTTGGGTTCAGTCCCGAGCCATATGGAGGCAGTGAGCGATTGTCGAGGATTCGTCTCTCCCGGTATAGGGAGTCGATATCGCACTGTGATTCGATTGGTCAGGACCATAAGACCTTGGCCAAGGCAGATGGAATTTACTAATAGGTTGATCAGTAGTTTCCCGGATTGGTCCTGAGCCACATCGGCACAACTTATCAGGTTATTAGGGTTTGACGTTTACCATCCCCTAGACCCAGTATACGATACTCTTTGACGAAGAGACCGTACTGTGCGGATATTGTCACGAATACGCTCAGTAGGAGTTCGGACGAGCTTGCTCGTCGTCCTTCCTTTTCGACAGGTACATGGGTAGCTGTTACGTACAGCTAGTGTCGCTGATGTACTTGTGGTTAAACCCACTGCCAGAGTACTGTCGAGTCTTTAGAGTACCACACAGAGGGTTTCCTTGATCCAGGCGGAATGATGTAGTAGCCGTATTGGATACGTGCAGGGTTCGATCGGTTGACGTACTTTGTACTCGGACTTTCGATCGGACAGTTTGTAATATTAGCCGGCTAGGGTTTGAGCCGGATTATTAAATCAGGTATTGATTTAATAATTTACGTATATGTATTTTGATATATATATTCTAGTATTACGTTCTTCATGTTATTCTATCTCTTTGGGTGTTCGGATTTTTATCCGATTGCCGGTACATATGTACAGTAGACTGAAATCTGTATTTATTACAGATTTCTTTCTAGAAGGTGGCCACCTCATTATGTATTTTCCTTTTAATTGATAATTGGAAATGAGGTGTAAAGTAAAATGTATGGGAGGAATGGTGATAACCATACTTTAATAGTTTACAAATGAATTTTTAATTCATTTGGAGTTACTATTGAAGCATGGTTGTTAATTGTTTAATGAAAGAATTCATACACAAAACCTATGGGTGCATTTTCTCTTTCATGCTTGCTTCATTATTCTCTTGAGCTCTCATTTTGCTCTTCATCTCCTCCCTCCTCTTGTTTTGCTCCACCTTCATCTTCTTCCTCTTCACTAACATTCTCATGAGTTGAGAAACAAGTGAAAAGGTTAGAAAAGAGAAAGCAAACACTTAGATACCCTCACTACATCCTAAACTACTTGGTTTAGCAACCCAAGTTGTAACACCCGAGTTCATTTATACCAATTCAGTTTCAGTATTTTACTTATCCATGGTCTATTCCTGAGTTAGCGTGTTTGGGTGCGAATAGTACTTCACTGGTCACTGGGCATTCGACCCGACCCGCTTGCTTGAACATGTGTAACTTTTATTTATAAATTACCTTAATTTTTTGCATGGACTAGTGCATCTCATAATCTATTATATACTGGCAATTTTTATCTAGTATGCATCTGTTGCATATAACAATTTAAATCATGTAAAATAAATTAAAAATGCATTTCATGGCCTGCTTGATGCCCCTAACCCTGTGGTAGTGTCCTTGCATCGTGTTCTCGTCCCGTTCAGTGAAACGGACGTGTCTGGACGGCTACGCGCACGTGCGTGCGTCTGTTCTTGGAGGTATGCTTTTCTATTACATAATCCTTCATTTCATTTTTTGGAACTTACTAATAATTTTCATATTTCAAATTCAAGATTTTGGGCCCGACCCGGGCACATTTTTGATATATTTTGTAATCCGCCAAAATTCAAATTAATTATTTTATTTTATTTGTTTTAGATCTTCTGTTGAAGATTTGGGAACTGGATAAATATTTTAGTTTAAAATCTTTTGTAAAAATTTATATCTTTCCACCACTAAATCTTTCTTCTATCTTTTCCCTTGTTTTGTTCCAACCAATCAGAAACTTCCCTTCAATTCCCTGGGCCCCGAGAGCTCTATCTCTCTCTTTCTCTCGCTCTGTTTCTCTTTTTCTCATTCTCTCTCTCTCTCTCTCCTCCCCAAGAGATCTCTCTTTCTCTCTCCTTTCTCTCTCCTCTCGCACTCCTTCTCTCTCCTCTCGCAAACACTGTTCGCTTCTCGGATGTCGTCACCGCCGCGAGATGTGCTCACCTCCCTTCTTCACATCTTCTCTTCTTCGTTTTAAAACCTTCACGAGAAAACCTACTCCCCTCTCCGCCGCTGCCTCCACCCTCGTCGTCGATCATCCCTAACCCTCGTCTCCACCCTCGCAACCATTCTCTTCCCCTCCTCCTTGTCTCCATCTTCATCCTCTTCATCCCCGAGCCCCTGCACTCACCAAGAACCCTTTGCACCCATCTTCATTTTCACCTCCGACATCATTATCTTCACCAACTCTCTCCCTATCTGTTTTCTCTCTCCTTCGCATCCTTCTCGCTCCCGCTCACCTCCTTCCTCCTCTCGTCGTCCTTGTCGCCACCTTCCTCTTCATCTTCCCTTTGAACCCATCACTACATCCTCTTCATCTCACCTCACCGTCAACTTCCACGCCTTCTTCATCTTGTCATCATCATCATCATCGACCCTTCTTCAACTCATCCGACCCAGTTATTCCCTCACCATCTCCATCGTCTGCAATCTCGTCGCCGTTTCTTACTGCCAGTCGACCCTATCATCTGCAACCCTAACCGAACCCCTAACAGCATAGTCTCGTCGCCGGAGTTCCTCCGACCATCGTCTTCGACGCCATCATTCCTCCGTTTACCCAGTAAGCGATTCTTCTTGCCCCATTCTCCTTCCTCCTTCCCATTCTCTATTTTTCTTCTTTCTATAATATTCCTTTACTTTTAGTGTTTGGTGTTCACTGTTCGTTGATTGCCGGAGTCCGGTCGTGCCGACGACGATCCTGACAACCCAGCGAGTGTACCTTACCTGCGTGATCATGCTCGTGAGTTATTTGGATCTGTTCCGTGTACCGTGCGCGCGTCGCGATATTTCGCCGACGTGAGACGTGCCGTATATACCCGTTTCTTGATCCGTTCAGGCATGTTAATCTTGCTACATGCTATTTAAACTATCTTATACCTATTTAAATATAGATTATACCTGTATTGTAAATCTAGTACCACGTGTTCATTTTTTTTATAACATTTCGGTGTTCCGTTGCATTCGTTTATACCATTTTAGATCTAGGTCATGGAAGACATATCTTGTTGCTTATAAGACTACATTACTACATCCATACCAATGTTTGTATCACATAGTGTTTACTTGCATAGCCCATAATACTTCTTATAGTTCCTACCCTTTCGGACGACTGTTTGCGTACATCTCACCTGATTTATAGTCCATTGCATCTTTAGATTATTTAGTACATATTAACCTGATTTAACATCCATAATGTTATATTGTAGTTAAGTAATGTTGAAACTATCCCTTAAACACAAAATGATAACCGTGCATCAATATAATGTAATCTGTACCATTTTTATATCATATTCCAGTTTATTGTTCTGTTAGTACCCATGCGTGGTTATTTATAATATTGATTATGCTAGTTGATTATGAGCACCCACATGATACCTGGTATACCCTGACATGACTTGCTACACATATTACCTGACCCGACATGGTACCGTACACTACTTGACTCGACCTGATGTACCATGGCTTGACTCGTTACTTGATCTCGTGTCTAATGCCAACAAACCTGACATGTAGTCCTCACGGACCGTTCCTGTTGTCTATCCAGACAAACCTGCTCTTACCTGATCCTGTGTTGGCATTAGTTCTTGATTACTGAATACCTGACTCGACATACATAGCTTGAGGGTATAGGGAAATCACAAGTGTAAACTAAAGTGTAACTTAAAAGGGTATTACTTGATCCGTGGTCCCGGGGGGTAACGGGACAGAGCCATTCGTGACTCTTACATTTTCCTGATCCGTGGTCCCGGGGGGTAACGGGACAGAGCCATTCGTGACTCTTACATTTTCCTGATCCGTGGTCCCGGGGGGTAACGGGTCAGAACCACTATTGGTTCACATATTCCTGATCCGTGGTCCCGGGGGGTAACGGGACATATTCTTTGAGTTACATGGAGGATTACTCAAATTGATTTCAAAGACCTGAGAGTAGATTACCAGTAGAACAGTTTAGTTTACTCACTGCACACTATCCTTCACTGCCCTGATTTACATTACTGTTACATCTGCTTTTCGTTCATGATTATATTTACATTGCTGTTACACTTGCTTTACCTTTTATGATCATACGTGCATGTCTTGCTACCCTATTTATATATTATTGCTTGATGTTATGACGCGCTGACGTCTGGGTTTTGCATAGCCCAGATCCTCTACCTTTGTTGCAGACTGATCAGGAGTTTTGCCGCTGTTAGACCGAGCGGTAAGGATCCTGTTGGTATCCAGCCTTACTTTCCAGGTGTTCATTTGATCATTTGCTTCCGTATACTATATTATTTCTTGACTCGTTTATTCTGGCTCATGGACATGTACTAGATAGTCAGTTTACTTTCCTGTTCTTGATATCTCTACAGCCGTAATGTGACTGTGGAAGGATGTTTCCTATCCACAGGTAGCATGGTTGGCTATGTCACGTGCCCATCTTGGCGTACTCTGGGAAGCGGGGCGTGACATGGTTCTTTTGGTATCAGAGCCATAGGATATAGGTTAATCGGGTTGATTCTTTGTAGTTGGGTATTGGACCCAATACACGAATCAGAATACTCGTGATTAGGAACATGTCCTGCCACCTTGATTATCGTGATTGTTGAATCATATCCTTCTCTTGATCCTTTGTTTGGGCGATATGCAAACCACTCTGCATTTCGACCTGAAATCCTTTGGTTCTCTATTGTTTCTCTCTGTTTCTTGATTCTGATACTAGGATTTGGGCGACTTGGGGGAAGTTATGTAATTGTGCCCATGAACTGCAGCATGGTTACAATGCGGTACTCTATCTAAGTAACTTGGAGTCCTGGTCTTGATTCACTTCCATGGTCCTTGATCGTTGTACTACCTTGTCCCTCTCGGTTTCATTTCTTACCAGTTATTGTTTCATCGCCAGCTTGAATCATATTTACCGTGGTTAACCCTCTTCAGTATCTTGACTTCGGATGAAGTCATCTTGGTATCTTACTCGTTCTTGTTTTTCCCCGCGTTAGGATTATTCAATCCTCGTGCATTTTTCCTTGTTTGTCGTTGTCTTGGAAATGGAATTTCGCAGCACTTTTCACGCTTATATTGATTGTAAGGAAGGGAAAGTGGTTCTCCAGATTCCCGGACATTCGGAGGTTGTTTTGCTGGAGGAAGCAGTTGTTGGAGATAGTGCCCTCAGAGTCAATTATTGGATCACAGGCACGTGATTGCAATGATTGAGGGAGGACCTATCCCGGTAGGACAGTCTTACTCGAGATGATAGTATGCTATCTGGTTTACCTTTATCATCGTGTACTGCTTTAGGTGACCTGACAGGTCGCTATTGCACGTTGATAGAGCCCCTAGGATTCTTGCTTGACTGCCGGCAGTATGAGGGCGATCATATACGTGGGAGCTGGTAGTCTATAAGCACATCCTTAAAAGGTCCCTAGTCGTGGGAGTTTCGAGACAGGGCATCGATTCTCTAGAGTAGACTAGTGTATACAGTCGAGACCCCGACGAGGGGCGGTGGCCGGTCTCACAAGCCACTGGTGTCAGTTGGTTCACCTAAGATGTATACAGGTGCTCATTGGGTTATGAGTACACCGGACAGGACTCGTCGGGAACATGCTAGTTGGTCTTATACCTGACGTCAGATAGCAGTTCCCAGGTGACATGTGTACAGGTTAGTTCATCGACCTGGGGATCGTCATTTGTCTCGTGTGAATTCCCACTGTGCTTTGATTACTACCCTACCACGGCTCAAAGGAGTCGTGCAAACAGGTTTTAGTTGGGTACAGTCCCGAGCCACATGGAGGCAGTGAGCGGATCTTCAGGGGTTCGTCTCTCCCGGTATTGGGGGTGAGGTCGCGCTGTGTCTAGGAGAGCCATTACACGAAGTCCTTGGCCAAGGCAGGAGATTTACTGGTAGGTATTCCAGTAGTATCTCAGGGTGTTCTGGGCTACACTCCGACACGACTTGTACCGCTTTTGGGGGTCTGACTTTTACCAACCCCCTAGGCCCGACATGCGATGCTCATAGACGAACGGACCGGACTGTACGGATATTGTCACTGACAGGCTCGGTAGGGTGTCAGGATGAGTTCGCTCATCGACGTCCCTTTTGGTCAATAGCTGGTGGCCCGTCACGTATTGGCTTATACCTCTGACGTGCTAGTGGTTAAATCCACAGCCATAGTATTGACGAGTCTTTAGAGTCCACCACACTTACAGTCACTCAAGCTTTCGGGCGAAATGCTGTAGAGGCCGTATGGAGATATGGCAGGGTCCGATCAGATACGTGCGGTATTGCACGGATCAGGATCGGACGGTTAGTACTAGTGGCCGTACAGATATATGGCAAGGTTCGATCGGATACGTGCAGTATTGCACGGATCAGGATCGAACGGATATTACTAGCCGGCTTTGGTTTAAGCCGGATCCTAGTATAGTACAGTGTAGATTTTGTCTCATTGCATTTGTATCCGGACGGAATACAGATGCGGGTGTGTATGCACAGTATGGGGTTTTCCTGTAATTTATTACGGGACCAGTTTTCTGGAGTTGCCAGTTTGTATTCCGATCCGGCCGGTTTTCCTTTGTTCCTTCCCGGCCGGACTTTTCCGATGGAGGGGGTAATTTGCAGTTTTGCAAATTACATTTTGTGGAGGGGGTATCTTTCTTATTGGTGGCATCATGATAGTTTCTCATGATGAGATGCTTTCTTAGTCTTTTCATTTGCTTTTTGAGAAAGGTGTGATTAGAAGTGATAAGAATGGTTGATGTGAGCTTTACTTTAGGATGTGGTTACCTTTTCTTTTCTCCTACTCTCACCTCCCTTCATGAGCTTTGTTTTGATCCCTCCACCATTCTCCATTTTGGGAGAGGCCGGCCACATTTTTGGAGAGGAGAGAAAATGAGAGGTTTCATTTTTGGTGAGGAAAATTCATCATCTCATTCCATGCTTGACAAATGAGAGTTCCACTTGAAAGTTCCAATCCATTCCTCCATCAAGGCAACATAACCCCAAAGAGACAAGCATCATTTACACTACATTCTACAGCACATCTTGGGCACGTCGACTTGCCATCTTCATGCCCGAGTTGCCTCGGTATTGAGGTGGGAGCCCGTAAAAGATGCAGGCGATGTGGTGCCCTTCCGGCAAGGAGGCTACGACCGGAGTTTCCGCAGGAGATCGGGACGACGACGAGAAGACCGGAGGACTCGGATCATTCGGTATATCTCTAACCCGTCTTGTAGTTAGCTTAGACTTGTTAATGGTTCGATCCGGGTGTTTAGTGCACAGTGGTGCCGGTTTGCTAAGTTCGCAAAATTAAAGTTTATCACCGCTTCCGCATTCCGGCGTCGGATTGACGGCCAGGGCACCGCCGTGCACTTACAGCAGTTCTGTCGGGCCAGTCGAGTTTAGGGCTAGGCCGACAAACAATGTTCTTTCGACGATGGAAGCGGGTAAGGAAGAAGCGCCGGTAATATTCGAGAGTTTCATGGACGTGTTTGAGGGCATATCAGGTTTACCACCGAGGCGAGACGTGGAGTTCGCACTTGAACTTGTTCCTGGTGCAGCGCCAATCTCAAAGGGCATATTACCCGATGGCACCAATGGAGTTGAAAGAAGTCAGGAAGTAGGTTGCTGAATTATTCGAGAAACGGTGGATTCACGGCATCAACTCATCTTGGGGAGCTCCAGTTCTTCTAGTCAAGAAGAAGATGGCACAAGAAGGATGTGCATCGACTATCGAGAATTAAACCGAGGGATTATTATGAACAAGTACCCGATCCCTCGCATTGGCGAAGTGTTTGGGCAGCTTAGTGGCGCGAGGGTATTCTTGAAGCTGGATTTGCGGTTCGGATATCATCAGGTCCGAGTTAAATCAGAAGATATTTGCAAGACTGCATTCTGAACTCAGTATGGACATTACGAGCATTAGTGATGCCCTTCGGAGTAACGAATACACCGGCAATATTTATGGACTTGATGAACTGAATCTTTTCGCCATTCTTGGACCAGTTTAGTAAGGGTCTTTGAAGATATTCTGATTTACTCGAAGAGCATTGATGAGCATGCGGCACACTTGAAGATCGCACTGCGGACATTGCGGCAAGAAAGATTGTATGCAAAGATGAGCAAGTGCGAGTTTGGCTTGAAGATGTGAGGATTTTGGGACATGTTGTAGCTGGAACTGAAATCGCCATTTACCCAAGAAGTTTGCAGCCATTCGAGATTGGCCAATTTCGAAGAGCGTAGAAGAGATCAGAAACTTTCTTGGACGTGTCAAGTATTTAAGAAGGTTAGTAGAGAATTTTGCTCGTTTGGCTGAGCCTCTGACCAAGCTGACGTGCGTAAGCTTTTGAGGCGTTGGAGCATGGTTGATGGCCGCTTTTGTTTGACCGTACCAGACGGTTCCGGAGGATTGGTGTTTCGCAGCAACGCATCTGGGAAAGGATTGGGATGTGTATTGGTACAACATAGGGAAGGTTACGCCTTACGCATCGAGACAGTCGAAGACCCATGAGAAGAATTACCCAACTCATGACTTGGAGTTAACAGCTGTGATTTTCACTTTGGAGATTTGGAGACCACTTATTGGGTGAAAGGGGTCGAATTTTCACCGATCACAAAAGCCTAAAATACGTGTTCGCTCAGAAGGAGCAAATTGTGTGACAGCGAAGATGGTTGAAGCTGATGGCTGACTACGATCTTGATCTTGAGTACCACCCGGGAAAAGTTATTATTGTGCCGGAAGCGCTTAGTCGGTTGCCAGAAATTCTGATGTTGTCTGCACCAAGGGGACTTATTGAAGACTTTCGGAGATGCGAGTTGGAGATCGTGCTATCGCGTTCTTTGGGATAGATGATGCAACTGCAAGTACAGTCATCATTGATCGAGGATGGAAACAATGCAATTGCAGGACCCCAGATTGCAGAAGTTTTGAGAACAGGTTGAAGTTGGACTTCGAACTGGCTTGGTGGTTCATGAAGATGGTTCGTTGTGATAGTGGTTTGTGGGTGCCAATGGAGGTATTCGTGAAGAGCTTATGAAGGAGGCACACAGTTCAGCTTATTCCGTACATCCAGGAGACTCGAAGATGTACCGAGACTTACGACAGCATTTCTGGTGGGAAGGTTTGAAACGGGAGATTGCTCGCTTTGTGGAAAAGTGCTTGGTGTGTCAGCAAGATAAGGCTGAACATCAGAGGGTTACTGGTTTATTGCAACCACTTCCGATTCCTCAATCGAAGTGGGAACATATAACCATGGATTTTCGTGACAGCTTTACCGCGGAGTCCAAAAGGCAACAATGCAGTTTGGGTGATTTTGATCGATTGACCAAGGCAGCTCATTTCATACCATTTCGAGTTGGTCAATCAACGGAAGCATTGGCAGAACGATACATGTAGGAGATTGTGAGATTGCATGGGGTACCTGGGGGCATCGTGTCCGACCGTGACACCCGATTCTTATCACACTTCTGGAGGAGTTTACAGAAAAATTTGGGGATTCGATTGAAGTTTAACACACCATATCATTCTCAAACTGATGGCCAGTCGGAGAGCGATCCAAACTCTTGAAGTCATGCTGAGAGCTGCATGTTGGGCTTCAAGGGTTCGTGAAAGGATCATCTACACTTAGTGGAGTATTCTTACAATGACAGTTTCCAGGCGACTATTAGGATGGCTCCATTCAAGGCTTTGTATAGTCGCATGTGTCGTTCACCTGTTGTTGGGACGGTGTCGGTGAACAAAGACTGTTGGGACCAGATTTGATTGTGCAGACAGTTGAGAAAGTTTATACTATCTGTAATCATATGAAGCAGCACAAGACCGACATGAGAGTTGGGCAGTTACATTGAGAAAACCTCTAGAGTTCGCTGATGGTGATTTAGTATTCTTGAAGATGTCACCGACTAGAGGGGTGATCCGTTGCTTAAGTCGAGGAAAGTTTAGTCCTCGATTCGTTGGACCTTTTAAGATTTTTGGGGCGTATAGGAGAAGTGGCGCATCGTTTGGTGGTACCGCAATCTTTGGAGAATGTTCATGACGAGTTTCTTGTATCTCGACCCCGTAGGTAAGCTCGAGATGAAATACATGTATTGGATCTTTCGGAGATGACTGTACGAGAAGATTTAACCTTCGAGGAACGACCGATGTCAATTGTGGATCGAAGAGAAAGGTTTTTAAGAGCAAAGTTATCCCTCTTGTACGTGTTTCGTGGAGCAATCGCTCGCATGGAGGACCAATTTGGGAATGAGGAGGTGAAATCTGGTAGAAGTCTCCACATCTATTCTTGAAGTATCTTGTTGTTTATCCTATCTTGTTCTTGGAATTTCGAGGACGAAATTCTTTTGTAGTTGGGTATAATGTAACACCCGAGTTCATTTATACCAATTCAGTTTCAGTATTTTACTTATCCATGGTCTATTCCTGATTTAGCGTGTTTGGGTGCGAATAGTACTTCACTGGTCACTGGGCATTCAACCCGACCCGCTTGCTTGAACATGTGTAACTTTTATTTATAAATTACCTTAATTTGTTGCATGGACTAGTGCATCTCATAATCTATTATATACTGGCAATTTTTATCTAGTATCGCATCTGTTGCATATAACAATTTAAATCATGTAAAATAAATTAAAATTGCATTTCATGGCTTGCCTGATGCCCCTAACCCTGTGGTAGCGTCCTTATATCATGTTCTCGTCCCGTTCAGTGAAACGGACGTGTCTGGACGGCTACGCGCACGTGCATGCGTCCGTTCTTGGGGGTATGCTTTTCTGTTACATAATCCTTCATTTCATTTTTTGGAACTTACTAATAATTTTCATATTTCAAATTCAAGATTTTGGGCCCGACCCGGGCGTATTTCTGATATATTTTGTAGTCCGCCAACATTCAAATTAATTATTTTATTTTATTTGTTTTAGATCTTCTGTTGAAGATTTGGGAACGGGATAAATATTTTAGTTTAAAATCTTTTGTAAAAATTTATATCTTTCCACCACTAAATCTTTCTTCTATCTTTTCCCTTGTTTTGTTCCAACCAATCAGAAACTTCCCTTCAATTCCCTGGGCCCCGCGAGCTCTATCTCTCTCTCTCTCTCTCTCTCTCTGTTTATCTTTTTCTCATTCTCTCTCTCTCCTCCCCACGGGATCTCTCTTTCTCTCTCATTTCTCTCTGCTCTCGCACTCCTTCTCTCTCCTCTCGCGAACACTGTTCGCTTCTCGGATGTCGTCACCGCCGCGAGATGTGCTCACCTCCCTTCTTCACATCTTCTCTTCTTCGTTTTAAAACCTTCACGAGAAAACCTACTCCCCACTCCGCCGCTTCCTCCACCCTCGTCGTCGATCATCCCTAACCCTCATCTCCACCCTCGCAACCATTCTCTTCCCCTCCTCCTTGTCTCCATCTTCATCCTCTTCATCCCCGAGCCCCTGCACTCACCAAGAACCCTTTGCACCCATCTTCGTTTTCACCTCCGACCTCATTACCTTCACCAACTCTCTCCCTCTCTATTTTCTCTCTCCTTCGCATCCTTCTCGCTCCCGCTCACCTCCTTCCTCCTCTCGTCGTCCTTGTCGCCACCTTCCTCTTCATCTTCCCTTTGAACCCATCACTGCATCCTCTTCATCTCACCTCACCGTCGACTTCCACGCCTTCTTCATCTTGTCATCATCATCATCATCATCGACCCTTCTTCAACTCATCTGACCCAGTTATTCCCTCACCATCTCCATCGCCTGCAATCTCGTCGCCGTTTTTTACTGCCAGTCGACCCTATCATCTGCAACCCTAACCGAACCCCTAAAAGCATAGTCTCATCGCCGGAGTTCCTCCGACCATCGCCGTCGACGCCATCATTCCTCCATTTACCCAGTGAGCGATTCTTCTTGCCCCATTCTCCTTCCTCCTTCCCATTCTCTATTTTTCTTCTTTCTATAATATTCCTTTACTTTTAGTGTTTGGTGTTCACTGTTCGTTGATTGCCGGATTCCGGTCGTGCCGACGACGATCCTGACGACCCAGCGAGCGTACCTTACCTGCATGATCATGCTCGTGCGTTATTTGGATCTGTTCCGTGTACCATGCGCGCGTCGCGACATTTCGCCGACGTGAGACGTGCCGTACATACCCGTTTCTTGATCCGTTCAGGCAAGTTAATCTTGCTACATGCTATTTAAACTATCTTATACCTATTTAAATATAGATTATACCTGTATTGTAAATCTAGTACCACATGTTCATTTTTTTATAACATTTCGGTGTTCCGTTGCATTCGTTTATACCATTTTAGATCTAGGTCATGGAAGACATATCTTGTTGCTTATAAGACTACATTACTACATCCATACCAATGTTTGTATCACATAGTGTTTACCTACATAGCCCATAGTACTTCTTATAGTTCCTACCCTGTCGGAAGACTGTTTGCGTACATCTCACCTGATTTATAGTCCATTGCATCTTTAGATTATTTAGTACATATTAACCTGATTTAACATCCATAATATTATACTGTAGTTAAGTAATGTTGAAACTATTGTTGGGGTAAAAATTTACACCCCGGTTGACCAAGTCAAAATCAAGGTCAACCCCCAAGCTAGGTGGGCCCAAGCCCAGGTCAAGCGGGCCCATGCCCAAGTCGAGCCCGCGGCCAGCCTCCCCGTGCCAACAACAAAATCATGTAATAAATAATTTTTATGTAATTTTTTATACATGAATGTATGCAAAATGGGCATAAAGCCAATATTTTGTAAGCCCATGGCTTATGTGCAAAAATGAAATGGCACATGAGCCATGGGATGGGCAAAACGCCATTTTGCAAAGCCAAAGGGGCTATATGTAAATATGTAAGCCTATAAAAGGCAACATGATGATGAATAAAAGAACACTTTTCATTCTCTCCAAAAAAATTAGATCTGAGAACTTTTCTCCTTCCTCAAGGTTCCAAAACCTTCTTCTTTCTCTTGAATTAAATCAAGAGTTTTACTCTTCCTTTTCAAAAACAAAATAGTTTTTCACCACCAAACCCACAAAGGGGAACTTGGATCTGTCTTTAGATCCCCAAAAGGAGAGATTTTGATATCTCACATCTCTTGATCTTCAAGATCCAGCTAACAGAGGAGGAAGAAGAAGAACCCCTTCCATTAACCCCAAAAACACACTCAGGAGTCCAACTCCTCTATGATTTCTCTTCCGAGAAATTTTTTTAGGCTAAAAGCCTCTTTTTCTCGCCGGCGCACAAGCGCAGAGCGCCCGCGTGCCGACACGCGGCGCTCAGCGCTCCAGCGCACAGCGCCCACGTGCCGACACGTGGCGCGCTTGCGCTCCAGCGCAAGCGCTCGAGCGCAAGTCGCCCCCGTGCCGACACGTGGTGCTCTTGCGCCTAAGCGCTCAGCGTCCGAGCGCAAAGCGCCCACATGCCGACACGTGGCGTGTTGCGCTCCAGCACTCTGCGCTCGAGCGCAAAGCGCCCACGTGCCGACACGTGGCACGCTTACGCTCAACCGCCCAGCGTCCGAGTGCAAAGCACCCACATGCCGACACGTGGCGCGTTGCGCTCCAGCACTCCACGCTCAAGCGCAAAGCGCCCACGTGCCGACATGTGGCGCGCTTGCGCTCAAGCGCCTAGGCGCTGGCCCCACGCATCCTTTGGATGTCTTTTTCCCCTTTATTTATATATACATGTATATATATACATATGTATACACATGTACACACACACATACACCACGACACTGTCCCTGTTAGAAAAAAATTTCTAACGGGGCGCTGCCCCGCACCCCGCAAGGGGGCTGCTAGCCCCCTTGACCCCCAGCCCGCTATCCGGGTAGCGGGACCCCCGTAAAAACTCTGCGTGGCTCCCGATATATCCAAAACCCCCCTTTTCAAAACACAACACACGCACACTGCACATTGAGTTCGCATGACCAGTTTAACCCGTTAATCGGAGGTTCCCTCGCTCCAAAGGCGAGGGGTAATTGACGGCAGCTTAGTTCGCGGCGGCCGGAGATTCGGATCCCCACAATCAATAAACCCCGGCCTACCCTAGGCAGGGGGAATCTGTAGTATACGCCTGACAAGCACGCGCGTATTCCCATCTCAATGGGGTGACGAAAAACACCCTACAGATTCTGGCACGCCCGGTGGGACCAATCTCTCCTCCCATATTTCGGGTTAAGCGTTCATGCGAACTCAATCAATATACATACCTGTATTTATACTAAAAATAATGCTTTTTCATGCAGATTTTCAAGCAATCACCTTCCAACGATGTCTTCGATGATGAACTCAGCTCTCGTCTCCTACATGATGAGGATAGACTCTAGGACGGTCCTTCCGGCCAGTCTCAGGCGACAATGGGAGGAACCGCTGCTACCATTCGGCTCTATTGTGTTCATGCCAGTTGGCGCCATCCCAGCTCCTCAAGCCCCGGTGGCAGACAAACCGACCTCGAAAGGCAAGAGGCCAAATTTGGTGGTCTCGCAGACGCCCCAACTCAAACGCAAATCGGTGTTCGAACAACTCTCCTTGGTCCCATCTGGGGGCAAGGCCATCAACACCAACAATGCAACAAGGCGTCTCGAGCAAGCTCCGGCGGTGCCCCTGACAACTGCTCGATCGGGTGTCTTCTCTAAGCTCCCCTCTGATCAACTCACAATGGCTTCCCGGATAGCGGATGCCCGCCAAGCCTTCAAAATCGAGAAGCTGAGGGAGAAAAGGCTCAGATATAGAGCCAACAAAAGGGCTAGGGCTCCTGCCAGACTAAACCTCATGAGGTTCGAAGAACAGGGTTACCCCGCCGAAGATGAGGAAATGGCTGGGTATGTGGTCCACACTGTCTACACGGTGGGCACGCGTAGCAAGAGCAAGGACGGGGCTACCACATCTCAAACCCAATCTGGCTTGAATGTGGTGACCGCTTCCCAAGAGCAGCCGCCTCTACTGGGTGATGAAAACCCTCTCGATGAGGATGATAGGCAGAAAGACCCTTCGGTCCATGAGGAGTCGGGCTCGGAAAGAGAAGAAGAGCCGACTTTTCGCCCTAGGACCGCGGAGCAAGAGCTGCTTCAAGAGCTCCGAAAGCAGCTCAGAAACAAAGACAAGGAGATGGCTAAGCTCTACTCAAAAATCGACGACTTGACGAATGTCGTGATGCAGCTCACAGCCCGGCTTGCTTCTCAGCCGCCCAATCAGGCGGAGGGCTCGGCTCGTGAACCGGAAAATGGTGTCCCAAAGCAGCCGACGCCTATTCCCTCAAATCCAAAAGTGGGCGAACTACACGAAAATCGGTCGCATCCTATCTCGAGAAATGTCTTGGCTGCCGATGACAGTAGCCCGCTAACTCATGATCAAATCATGGACTTGGTTGCTACCAAAGTCAAGACACTGGTAGCCGAAGCTGAAGCGCAAAAAGATGTTAGCAGTAGCGGGAGACCATATCCTGCTCAATATGATCTGGTAGAATTTCCTAGCGGCTATGTCATCCCTAAATTCGGAAGATTTGATGGGACGGGAAATGCGATTCAACACATCGCCCACTTCAAAGCCTCATGCGGGAATACTGGGGGCAACGATGCGCTTCTCCTCCGCCAGTTCGTTAATAGCTTGACCGATGTTGCTTTCGACTGGTACGCGAGCATACCGGAAGGCTCCGTTACTACTTTCATCCAAATGGAATCTTTGTTTCGACAAAGGTTCATGAGCGTCAGCGATAAGATCACCATTGCCGAGCTCGTAAGGACCAAGCCCAAGAACAACGAAAGCAACATGGATTTTATAACCCGATGGCGCAATCTCTCCGTCAAATGTGAACCGCCGATAGAGCAGGACCAATCTGTCAGTCTCCTCGTCGGAAATCTCAACAATTGGATGGCCCCGTTTCTATGCACCGCGGGTCTCAAAACATTCCAAGAGCTGACCAGGAAAGTTCATATGCTGGAGCGCTCAAAGCAGGAGTCCTCCTCTGACTCCCAAAATAACAATAGGTCCTGGAGAAACCGAAAGGACGAAAATCGCAAAGGCGGAAATTTCGACGATACTGAATCTTTCAATGCTTCGGCTAACCGAAATAAGCAAGGGATGAGCGGACCTAGCGCCAACCAGCCTCGGAAGCCAATGTTCGGAGAGGGGGGAGAATCTCCACTGAAAGAGAAGCTGGATAAGGTCTATTCCTTCAGAAGGGACAAAATCCGTAAAATATTCAAAGACGCCCTGAAGAACGGTCTACAACTGCCAGAGTCAAAAAGACCGCAGGAAGCGAATAGGACCGACGACCCCAAATACTGCCCCTATCACAGAGTGATAGGTCATGCCATTGAGGACTGCTTCGTCTTCAAAGATTGGGTCGAAAAGCAATACAAGGCAGGAGGGATAGAACTGTCCAAAGCCGTGTTAACAAACAGTCAAGCTGCAACCGCCAATTTCATACAAATGGAGACCGAAGTTCTTCGTGAAACCGATTCTCTCAGACATCTGCCTTTCTCTGAAAACAGTCGACCACCACATCATTAAACTGGGAACAGTCGACCTCTAAGTCGTTAAACTGGGAATGTAAAAAAAATGTAAATAAAAAAAATGTGTAAATAAAAGGAAAATAAAGAAAAGCCGAAATGATGGAGCAACTCGCAATAAAAATCAGCGAGTAAAATAAAGATGAAAATAAAGCCGAAATGATGGGGCAACCGCGAATAAAAGCCGAAATGATGGGGCAATCGCGACCTTCGCGATAAGAAAAGCTGAAATGATAGAGCAATCGCGGTAAAACAAAAAATGCAAAAACAAAAAAAAACGGCGAATGATGAGTCGCTCCTGGTACCATATTCCAGTGCAGCGATGCAGACGCCAACCAAAATCCAATTTCCTAAAATTCTTCCAGCCCTACGGCTAGTCCCCAAATTGACTACCGTATACAATCCACGGGCTCAAATAATTCTCCTCACCCTCATGCCCCACCATAATCACCAGTTACGTGGCTGGTCTCCGCCTTTGGAATTATGCTCCATTGAGAAGACCCACTCATGTGTCCTCACGATACATGAGGAGAACAAACCTTTGTGGGATCCTTACGACCCATAAAGGAAAAACACACTTAGGAGTCCTCACGACTCTTAAGGAGAAAATACACCTGCGAGATCTTTACAATTTGTAGGGAGAAAATGCTTTTATGGGACCCTCACGACCCATAAAATTGAAAAGTCTTAGGTGACAGGGATCTAAACCTGTCTCCTAAGCCATCGCTCCCCAACCCCTAAGTGGCGAATGATGAGTCGCTTCTGGTACCATATTCCAGTGCAGCGATACAGATGCCAACCAAATTCCAAATCCCATACCCCAACGGCGAATGATGAGTCTCTCCTGGTACCATATTCCAGTACAGCGATGCAGACGCCAACAAAGTCCCAAAATTTTTCCGGCCCTACGGTCTGGATCATACATCCTGCAAAACCGTATACAATCCACGGGCGTAAAACGATCCCAATCTCTCCCAGTCCTACTGGTGAGACCACATTCAAAGTCCCACCAAAAAAATAAAAAAATAAAAAAAATGGTATGTCCACAAGCAAAATGGGCACGGATGAAAACCCGAAAAGGCTCCGTGAGTAAAAACAGCAGGACTGCCGGCGAGTTTGTGAAAACCCGAAAGAGCGCAAACTCGTAAAAGAAAAGAGGAGATGAAATGCACTCACAAAGCCCTTTCGACTTTGTGAGGAGAAAATTCCCGCGTGAGATCCTTATGACTCACAAAGGAACAACACACTTAGGAGTCCCCACGACTCCTAAGGAGAAAATACACCTACGAGATCCTTTCGACTCATAGGGAAAAAATTCTTTTATGGGACCCTTACGGCCCATAAAATTGAAAAGCCTTAGGTGACAGGGATCTAAACCTGTCTCCTAAGCCACCAATTCCCAAATCCTCCCGGGGCAAATGATGAGTTGCTCCTGGCATTATTCCAGTGCAGCAATGCAGATGCCAAAAAAAAACCAATTCCCAAATCCTCCCGGGGCACATGATGAGTTGCTCCTGGCATTATTCCAGTGCAGCAATGCAGATGCCAAACCAAAAAAACCAATTCCCAAATCCTCCCGGGGCAAATGATGAGTTGCTCCTGGCATTATTCCAGTGCAGCAATGCAGGTGCCAAACCAAAAAACCAATTCCCAAATCCTCCCGGGGCAAATGATGAGTTGCTCCTGGTATCATTCCAGTGCAGCAATACAGATGCCAAACCAAAACCGAAATCCTCAAATCCACTCGAGGCAAATGATGAGTTGCTCCTGGCATTATTCCAGTGCAGCAATGCAGATGCCGAACAAAAAAACCAATTCCCAAATCCTCTCGGGACAAATGATGAGTTGCTCCAGGCATTATTCCAGTGCAGCAATGCAGATGCCAAACAAAAACCCTAATTACCAAATCCTCTCGAGGCAAATGATGAGTTGCTCCTGGCATTATTCCAGTGCAGCAATGCAGATGCCGAACAAAAAAAAAAACCAATCCCAAATCCTCGCATGGCAGACGATGATTCGCTCCTGGTACCATATTCCAGTATAGCGATGCTGATGTCAACTCAAGTCAAACAAATCAAACCAACCAATTCCAACATCGACCTTTGCGTCAAACAGCGACACTCTGCCTCGGGGAAACGTCAAGCAGACACTCCGTGCCGGGAGCACATCGACAGCAGACACTCCGCCTCGGGGAAACGTCGACCAGCGACACTCCGTGCCAGGGGCACGTCTACCAAATCACTTCGTAACAGAGCGTCGACCGTCTATGTCACAAAAAGGGCAGTGCAGGCTCCCGCAAATTGGGAACCCAAATCGCTCCGGATCAGAGCGTCGACCGTCTATGTCGCAAAAAGGGCAGTGCAGGCTCCCGCAAATTGGGAACCCAAATCGCTCCGGATCAGAGCGTCGACCGTCTATGTCGCAAAAAGGGCAGTGCAGGCTCCCGCAAATTGGGAACCCAAATCGCTCCGGATCAGAGCGTCGACCGTCTATGTCGCAAAAAGGGCAGTGCAGGCTCCCGCAAATTGGGAACCCAAATCGCTCCGGATCAGAGCGTCGACCGTCTATGTCGCAAAAAGGGCAGTGCAGGCTCCCGCAAATTGCGAACCCAAATCGCTCTGGATCAGAGCGTCGACAGTCTATGTCGCAAAAAGGGCAGTGCAGGCACCTGCAAATTGGGAACCCAAATCGCTCCGGATCAGAGCGTTGACCGTCTATGTCGCAAAAAAGGCAGTGCAGGCTCCTGCAAATTGGGAACCCAAATCGCTCCGGATCAGAGCGTCGACCGTCTATGTCGCAAAAAGGGAAGTGCAGGCTCCCGCAAATTGGGAACCCAAATCGCTTCGTAACAGAGCGTCGACCGCCCATATCGTAAAAAAGGCAGTGCATCCCAAAAAATAGGAACCAAAGCAAGTCGCCTCCACGTGAAAGAAAATCCATCAATTTCATGCACACGACCCACATATGCTGTGTGCATTTATTGATGGGGGGCAATTTGTTGGGGTAAAAATTTACACCCCGGTTGACCAAGTCAAAATCAAGGTCAACCCCCAAGCTAGGTGGGCCCAAGCCCAGGTCAAGCGGGCCCATGCCCAAGTCGAGCCTGCGGCCAGCCTCCCCATGCCAACAACAAAATCATGTAATAAATAATTTTTATGTAATTTTTTATACATGAATGTATGCAAAATGGGCATAAAGCCAATATTTTGTAAACCCATGGCTTATGTGCAAAAATGAAATGGCACATGAGCCATGGGATGGGCAAAACGTCATTTTGCAAAGCCAAAGGGGCTATATGTAAATATGTAAGCCTATAAAAGGCAACATGATGATGAATAAAAGAACACTTTTCATTCTCTCCAAAAAAATTAGATCTGAGAACTTTTCTCCTTCCTCAAGGTTCCAAAACCTTCTTCTTTCTCTTGAATTAAATCAAGAGTTTTACTCTTTCTTTTCAAAAACAAAATAGTTTTTCACCACCAAACCCACAAAGGGGAACTTGGATCTGTCTTTAGATCCCAAAAAGGAGAGATTTTGAGATCTCACATCTCTTGATCTTCAAGATCCAGCTAACAGAGGAGGAAGAAGAAGAACCCCTTCCATTAACCCCAAAAACACACTCAGGAGTCCAACTCCTCTCTGATTTCTCTTCCGAGAAATTTTTTAGGCTAAAAGCCTCTTTTTCTCGCCGGCGCTCAAGCGCAGAGTGCCCGCGTGCCGACACGTGGCGCGCTTGCGCTCAAGCGCTCAGCGCTCAAGCGCAAAGCGCCCACGTGCAGACACGTGGCGCGCTTGCATTCCAGCGCAAGCGCTCGAGCGCAAGTCGCCCCCGTGTCGACACGTGGCGCGCTTGCGCTCCAGCGCAAGCGCTCGAGCGCAAATCGCCCCCGTGCCGACATGTGGCTTGATCTCGTGTCTAATGCCAACAAACCTAACATGTAGTCCTCACGGACCGTTCCTGTTGTCTATCCAGACAAACCTGCTCTTACCTGATCCTGTGTTGGCATTAGTTCTTGATTACTGAATACCTGACTCGACATACATAGCTTGGGGGTATGGGGAAATCACAAGTGTAAACTAAAGTGTAAATTAAAAGGGTATTACTTGATCCGTGGTCCCGGGGGGTAACTGTTTCCCCCAATCAGAGCAAAGCTCTGTTTGAATTTCAAATTCAAAATTCGAAGCAACGCTTCAGATTCTTTGCGCTGCGCGCAACGCGCCACGTGTCAAAATATGATACATCAGCACAGCGCCCAAGGCAGCACGCCCAATCAGAGCAAAGCTCTATTTAAAACAAAATTAAAGGAAGCAACGCTTCAGCTGTGCAAGCGCTGCGCTGCGCGACACGTGTCAGCGCAGATGCACAAGCGCAGTTGCGCTGCGCCGTGCGCTGCGCGACACGTGTCAGCGCAGATGCGCTGCGCCGTGCGCTGCGCGACACGTGTCAGCGCAGTTGCGGTGCGCTTTGCGCTGTTTGACACGTGTTACGCGCTGGGGTGTTTGCGCCAAACAGAATTAAATTCGAGTAAGATTTTTATGTTCTTGTTAAAACAAGAAGATTGCCTTCTGTAAGACAGAAGCCCTTAGATCAAAGATCCAACGGTGGGGAAAATTCCCCAAATCACTCAGAGAATGATCTATTTAACAAATTTATGGGCACTATATAAAGGCCCCTAGACCTCAATTCAAAGGCATGAACATTTTGTGAGAAATCAAAAATTTCAAACAGAGAGAACTCTGAAGAAATTTCAAGAAAAAAAAAGGTAAAAGACCTTTTAGATAGAAGAATTTCTTCTAATAGATCATTGATCTAAGAACAAGATCAATAATCTTTAATAAAAAAACAAAATAAAAATAGTGCTCTGCACTTATGAACCATTGGTTCTCTAAGATCAAGAAAAATAAGAAACGCTTGTTTTCTTTGATCTAAATTAGATCAAGAAACCAAGCAGTGCTTTACACCTTTTTATGAACCATTGGTTCTGAAATTGAAAAGATTCTCAAGTTAATAGTGCCTTGCACTTGCAAAACTGCACTGTTGCGCTCTTGGGTTGGCGCAAGCCACCAGAGAGCGCCACGTGTCAGCATCTGAACCATTTGCGCTATGCGCTTTTGAAATAAAGCCTTGCTCTCTGAAACTGGCGCAACTCACCACAGCGCGCCACGTGTCAGCAGCGCAAGCGCAGCGCACTGCGCTTGCATGACACGTGTCATCACCACAAGCGTTTGCGCTGTTTGATTGGCGCAAAGTGCCTGACAAATGCAATGCATTTCTTTTGCTAAAGGGCCAGGCCCAAGTCAAAAAGACTTAGCAGGCCAAAATAAATTGCAAAGCAATAAAAGGGCAGAGCCCAAATAGAATTGGTGCTCTGCATCATTTATAAAGGGCAGAGCCCAAGTAAAATTGATGCTCTGCATCATTTCTAAATGGGCAGAGCCCAAAACAAATTGATGCTCTGCATCCTTTATGGGCAGAGCCCAAACAAAAATAAAAAGTAATGCAATGCATTATTTAAATGTGGGCAAAGCCCTAGCACAGGTCTAATAGACCAAAAATAAATAAAAACGTTGAATATTTTTCAACTGGACTTAGCCCAATCATGGCCGTAAGTCCTCAAATTAAATTGACTGAGCACAGCTGCTCTCTTAAATCAATTTATGACCGGTTCGAGGGTACATCTCTAAACTCCTTTGACTCCTATCGTTGTAATCCTTCAACGATGTCAGAGAGGTGACGGGTCCCGACAACTACACATCAACATGGACTGTGGGGTCCTTAAACTCATGGACCTAAGCGTTCTTAAACCAAAAGACGGATTGTGGGATCCTTAAACCCGCGGACTTATGCGTCCTTAAACTAAAACACGGACTGTGGGGTCCTTAAACTCACGGACTTAAGCGTCCTTAAACTACCTATGGACCACCATGTCCCTAAACTGGAATATGGACCACTACGTCCCTAAACTGGAATATGGACCGCAATATCCCTAAACTACCAATGGACCACTATGTCCCTAAACTGGAACAATAGAGCCCCCAAATGCTCTTTTGTCGGATCTAAACGATCCCGTTAAGTTGATCTTAGTCTCAAATCAGACTAACGTATCCTTAACGAACGTTTAAGTTGATCTTAGCCTCAATATGGCTAATGTATCCTTAAACTAAAACACCAAACCCAAATCTAAGTAAATACGGATTTGGACTAATCCATGTCCTACGGGCGACGACATCACTTAGTCTCCGTATACAATCCACGGGCAACCACAAACAAAACAAACACACACGACACGAAGTGAAATTCTGGAGAAGGACAAAGTTGTTACCGCGATGCGGTAGCGTAATTAACTGCAGGGGCTTGCGCCTGCAGGGAAGAGCGTCCCTACAATCAAAAAACCCCTCAAGCGAGGGGGAATCTGACGAAGTCTGCTACATCGGCCGCATCCGTCTAAACCTCCGATACACGGTGCCATAAATCAACTTGGCATCTTCGGAGAGATGGACGGATAAAACCAAATAGTATCTGCCCCGAATCTCAGCGTCAGGACTTCGCGGTCTTGTGCGCCGCCGTTCGGAGGGGAACAGATTCTGGCATGCCCGGTGGGACCTTTTCCTCTTTCCACTCCACACTTCGTGTGTCGTATTCGCGAACAAATCGTGGTTTGTTAATGGTTGCCTTCGGATTTTAAGTTACTAAGATTTGGTCTTTTTCCTGGCGCAGAAATCAAGCATCGATGGCCTCTACCTGTTCGAAGTGCTCCAACTGCAGCTGCAGCTCGCGTCCGGCCTCAACTGGGGGCATAACCTACGGACCCCAGGCGGCCTCTTTGTTCACCATGCCCGTGGAGCAGATTACTCAAGCCACCATGGGGTTGTTTTTCGGAACTATGCTTCTGCCAACAAGCTTCAGCACCCCCGTACCCGTACAAGAAACTCCTAAGAAGTCGGTCTTCGATCGACTTTCAGCTACTGCGGCCCCTCTCAACGGGTCGCCCAACACCAGTGCCTCGGTCTTCTCCGGGCTGGGCCAAAACTCCTGCGGGCCCACGATGAAGCTTGCAGTCCCGGAAAAGGTTATTCCAAAAAGAATAGCCAAACCTGCTCCTGAAGTCGTCGAAGCGACTTCTCCTGCTAAGAGATCGGTCTTTACAAGACTGACCATCCCAACTCCCACTCCTGTTCCTGCTGCTCAAAAGATATCGGTCTTCAATAGGCTGACACCGGCAACAGCCCCACACCTGAATAGGGGGCAAGAAGAAGTTGTTTATGTCTCTGAACCAATACCGACGACTCGTCGCGCCCGCCGACGCCACTGGCGCCGGATAAGGAAGACCGGGGGCAACTCCCCTTCTGGGATGACTCCGCCAGCTCCAACGGTGGAAGTTAACGCTGTTGTTCCCACCGGGAACAGCTCGGAGCTACTGAATAGAGTACGCAGAAACTCGACGACTGCGGTGCTCTAAAGATCTCCTCCACCAGTAGAGACTGCCGTGGGAGCAGAAAAGCCAGAGCAGTCTCCTCGATCGATGTCCTCCAAGATCTACAAGACATGGCGACGAGTCCGAGAATCTGTGATTGATCCTAAGTTCTCTCGCCAATAGAAGAAGTCGAAAGGTCGGGAAGAAGAAAATCCTCCGGTCGAGCAACGAAAGTTGACGACCACTTGGGTGCCCAAAGCAACGGCCCCCTCAACTTCAACGGCCCATAAGAGAAGAAGGCCAGAGAAAGTCCCTACACCTGTGATGAATATCAAAGATGGTGAACCCAAACGCCCTAAGTTAGGGGGCATTGTAGTTCATACCGTCTACGTGGCGTCTGGTAAAGAGGACAGTCGCATATCTATGGGTCATCGACCGCTTACGCGATCAGTGACCAAAGCCCAGGAGCAGCAGCAGAAGCTCCAAGAGATGATGAACGCTATAGCCGCACTTACTGGGCCAAAAGAAAACCCTGAAACGTCCTCGGATGAACGCCAAGAGGAAGAAACCGACGCCGAATTCCTTCGTCGATTATTGGAGAAGAAGGACAAAGAAGCTGCTGAACAAGAAGCCAACATAAAGCGTATGGGCCTCCTGTTCCAAGACATAGTGGGGATGATGATCCAACAAGATCCTCCGGCCGAAGATCCCCCGATCGTCCTTGAAGACGATAGGGGAGAGACGTCAAATCCTCCACTAGCCCTATCAACAGCTAAGGAGGATACAATCTCCAAAGCTGATTTGGACGAGTACATAGCCCAACAAATACGGGTTCATCATGCGACTGAAGCAGCTGGCCAGGTCGTAAAAACAGGACGGCCATATCCAAGTTGGTACGACCAAATCAAGTACCCGCCCGGTTACACAATTCCTAAGTTCCATGTCTACAAGGGGACGGGCAATCCTCACCAGCATGTTGCCCAGTTCAGGGCACTCTGCGGCAACACCGGCGGTGATGACAAGCTTTTGCTTTGCCAGTTTGTTGGAAGTTTATCAGATACGGCGTTCGAGTGGTACTCTGAGCTCCCGAACGACTCTATCAAGACCTTCGCGGAGATGGAGATGTTGTTTACTCAGCATTTTGCAAGCGCCAGTGAACGCACCCCGATGACGGCACTGATTAACGCCAGGGTAAAGCCAGGCGAGACATGGGTTCAATATGCTATACGGTGGCGAAACTTATGGTCGAAGTGCGAGCAGCGCATTGAAGAAGCTCCCGCGGTGGGTATGTTTGTGGGAACCCTTGATCCGCAAGCAACCATCTCACAATTTATGATGTTTTTCAAGCCGACTACCTTCCAGGCCTTGATTAACAAGCTAGCGCAAATGGATCAGATGGGCCATAAACCCCCTCTTCCAAAGCCGGACTCCCGAAATGACAAGGGGAAGGGAAAAGCGATCGTTGTCGCTAATGCTCAACAACAACCGAGCAACTCGAAGCCGGTTGTTCGTCAAAATAATATGCGCCCGTACGTAGCCCTTGAGGAGAGGCTAGGACGTTCTTACTCTTTTCCCCGTGATAAAACGAGAAGGTTATTCGAGCTAGCGTTGCGCAACCGACTCATAAATCTGCCGGATCCAAAACGTCCGTCGCAACCAAATGATGTCAATGAGCCCAACTACTGTCGTTATCATCGAGTACTGGGTCATCCGATCGAAGATTGCTACGTCTTCAAAAATTGGCTTGAAGACCAGTACCGACAGGGCAAGTTCGCGTTATCTGACAAATAGAAAGTGAATCCCCCGCAGCCCCACACATCTAAGGGGATGAATACGCCGGGGGCAAAATGATCCGTCGTTAAAGAAGCTCCTTGGGAGGTTGTATTATCAGCCAAGACAAAGAGGATGCTAAACGATCTTCAGACGTGCCCAGCGATTAGGTGGAAGAACCCGTTGGAACCGCAGGTCATTGAAGGGATGTTGAAGCCACATCCAACTCCAAAGACCGATGGTGGTAGCTCAAGCACTCGCAACCAGCCATCAAAATCTTCGAAGAAAAAAAAAAGAAATCAAAGAAGCCCGTGAAGCCTGGCGACAAGCGCACGGACTTGCAAAAACAAATTGACACGCTGGAGGAATACAACCAGAAGGCACGGACTCCCATTACATTCCAAGAGTTCTTCAATCACGTCTTTCAAGAAGATGATGAGGGAGAAAGTTCATCTGATGAATCTGAAGAATGCGTGGCAAGCTGTCACGTGATTTCCCATTCTCTCATGGACGATGAGGAGACTCCTTGCACTGAAAAGCTAGGGACAGATCCTGAACCAAAAATTATGGGGCCATCAGATGAAGTAATTGACGCATTCCTTAATGAAGCTCGGTTGAAAAGTAAAGCTGATCGAGAATGCGAGGCGGTCATATTTGAAAGGGCCAAGCGCCAGCGACTGGATGAAAGAGCTGAGACGCTCCCGCTGGAGCAAAATACCTCCACTACCGACAAAAGAAAATTCAAGATGAAGAAAAGGGTTGCTAAGGCCATGTCAATGGGCGTGAAGCTACCATCCTCCGAAGGAAAAATTACTGGTGAAATGGAAATGCACCCCTCCTATTGCTTGTATCATCGAAAGATTTCGCACCCCACTGAAGAGTGCAAAGCTTTCGATAGATGGTGGCAAGGATATGTTGCTCATCGACAACGCTTTAAGCGGGAGAAGCGCAAAACTCGTCGGGAGCGAAAAAATACGACCGAAGAGCTCAACAGAACTACCGGCGATTGTCGCATAGTTAGCACCGGCGGGCCACAAATGCTTACATTCGGAAGTGATTCTGATGAGGAGCTGGAACTTGCCCCTCTCTTTAAAGAGTCCACTTCGGGAAAAGAAGAAGAGCCGAAGGTTTGCGAAAATATCCGGCTGCGTAATCGGACGTTGCCTGAAAAGAATCTCGGACCCTCGAACAGAAAGGATAAAGGGAAAGAAAAGGTCTCTGAAGATATCGTCTTAGATGACCAAGTGGTGGAGGAGCTAAGTGCCAAAGACCCGCCGAAGAGAAATAAGATGGATTACAACGTCTTAGCACATTTGAGGAAACTACCCTCACAGCTCAACATTCTTGACGCTCTTTTGCTATCAAAGAAGGCGAGAGATTCGTTAATCAAGGCACTACAGGATCCGGAGCAATTCCAAGCTTTTCTGGCCGAGGAAAAGATGAAGGATGAATTGGAGGAAGTGCGCACTGCTGATGTCGCTTTTGGTGATGAAGACCTTCTCCTTGGGATGTGCGAACACAATCACCCCCTCTACGTCTCAGGATACTGTCACGATATAAAGATAGGCAAAATCTTGATCGACAATGGATCCTCCGTTAATCTCCTCAATGTGCGGATGTTAAAAGAAATCTACATGAGCGTCCAGCACCTTGCTTGAGACAAGATCACTATCTCCGGGTTTGACTCCCAGTCATCAAGAACTCTTGGGTCTGTGATACTGACGCTACGCTTCGGGTTACTTATCACGGATATTAAGTTCCACGTCATAGACGCCAAGACATGCTACAACGCTCTGCTCGGCCGACCGTGGTTACACGAGTATAACATCATTCCATCTACACAACATCAGTGTATGAAGTATGCTAAGGATGGTCTCGAATATACCGTGGCGGGAGAACTGAACCCGTTCTCCGTGAACGAGGTCCGCAAATATGAAGATGCTAAATACTTCTTACCGGATTTCGAAGACACTGAAAGGTGTCACAAGCCGGGGAACAAAGCCGCTGCCACCATTCCTATTTTCGGGAGTGATACCGAAGAAGAAGAAGAGATAGTTTACTCTGGGCCGTCTCGACACAACAAGCCAGGACCGTCCGCTCCTACGTTGATCTTTGGTAGCGATTCGGAAGATGAGGTCCATGCTGTATTCTCTGCTCGACCTTCAATACAAACGTCCGCTGATGAAGGGCAAAGTCTACAAGTCTCCATGGTGCCACTTAAACACCGTAAAGAACTTTATGCACTCGATATATACAGTGTAGAAGAGCTGCGGACGTTCTATGTCCCTCCCAAGCGAAAAGGAGAAAAAGCAATTTTATTCTACCGCTCTGAAGAAACCGGAGTGGAGAAAGAAATCCGGCATGGCATGGATCCTACGCTTGACAGGCTTCAGCCCATCCGTCTCCCCAGATATTATAAGAAAGGCTTGAAGAGGCTACTGAAGCGCCAGAGGATATCCTTCGAGCAGACCGTTCGAAAAGCCAAGTTCTATGACAAGGTCTGGAACGTTCCCGGGACTCAACGCAAACTGCCTAATGGGAGAATGGAGACAAAAGGACTTGGATACATCCGGTCAAAGAAACGAGAGCTACTAAACAGCTGCTATGTCATGCATGACTTCGATGAAGAAGCGGATGCTCAATGGGAGGACGCTAATCCTGAGCCAGAGAAAGTTCCAGATACAAAAGACCCTAGTCCGTCGTTCGAAGAACAAATGGACAAGCTTATAAGGGAAGCGGGTCAAAAAGTCCGGGACGATCATAACCGCGAAATGGTCATCTACGAGAAAGCCAAAACGCAACGCCTTCTCCAACAGGCCGTGGAAGATGAAAATGCCGCTCCTTGTCAACCTGTTATAAAGAAGGCTCGACGCAGAGGCAGAAACAAGTCGAAACGCGAAAAAGGCGCTCAACAGCAACGAAGCGGGGCTAAAAGGCCACGCAAGCGAGAACCAAGCAGTTCCGATCTATCCCTCATGAGAAAAATGGGTCGAGCATACTCTTTTCCTCGGGACAAGACGAAGAAAATACTCGACCTCGCTTTAAAACATCAGATGCTTACACTGCCGGAGTCTAAACACCCTGAACAAGCAGGTGAGGTCTCACATCCAGACTATTGCTCTTATCACCGAGTGGTAGGGCATCCTCTCGAAGACTGCTTCACCTTCAAAAATTGGGTTGAAGATCAGTACCAGCTTGGCAAGTTCGCTATGTCCGACAACTAGAGGGTAGCGCCGCCACAGAAGCACGAACCCAAGGCCACGAAAGAAGAACCAGTCCCACATTGGGATTGGAAGCGAATTCGTACTTGTCACATGATAACGATATCAAAAGAAGAGCCCGAGAACATGGATGACCTTCCCTGGTGCTTCGAAAACAGCAACGAAGAGGTAATCTCAGAATTCCCACCAGCACCAAAAGAGCTGGAAGATGGAATCCATACCACCGCAGATAACCTTAAGAAAATTGAGTTGGGAACGGCAAACGATCCGCGACCGACATTTGTTAGTGAGCTGCTATCTGAAGAAAGGGTGGCTGCGTTGAAGGACGTGCTTCTACAGCATAGAGATTGCTTCGCGTGGAACTATTCCGAAATGCCGTGACTAGATCCAGAAATTGTTGTGCACAGATTGGCGATATCTCCGGACGTCAAGCCGGTCAAACAGGCGCCGAGAAGAATGCGGCTCGAGCTTGAGATGAGTATCAATGCCGAGGTTAAGAAGCTGATCGACTCTGGCTTCATCCAGGAAGTTCAATACCCTGAATGGATCGCCAACATCGTCCCCGTGATGAAGAAAAATGGGACAGTGCGCATATGCGTGGACTTCCGGGATCTCAATAAAGCTTGCCCGAAAGACGATTTCCCAGTGCCAGTCACCGAACTGATGATAGACAATACGTCCACTCATGAGGTTTTCTCCTTTATGGACGGCTCGTCAGGGTATAATCAGATCAAGATGCATCCCGAAGACCAGAAGCACACCGCCTTCAGGACTCCTTTGGGTATATTCTGCTACAAGGTGATGCCCTTCGGTTTAAAGAATGTCGGTGCCACCTACCAAAAGGCCATGACATAGATCTTCGATGACCTTATACACGAAATCGTCGAATGCTATATCGACGATCTCGTGGTTAAAAGCAAATCATACGAGGAACATCTCGAGCATTTGAAGACCGTATTTCAACGCCTTCGGCAATTCAACTTGAAGATGAACCCTCTCAAGTGTGCATTCGGAGTTTCCTCGGGCAAATTCCTGGGATTCATCGTCCAACACCGAGGTATTGAAATAGGTCCGTCAAAGATCAAGGCGATCATGGAAATGCCTCCGCCAAGGACTCTCAAACAGCTGCAGTCTCTCCAAGGGAAGCTCGCGTATATACGGCGATTTATAGCCAACCTTTCAAGCAAGTACCGTCCTTACAGCCACCTGATGAAGAAGGGAACCCCGTTCGTCTGGGACCAAAAATGCCAAAGCGCGCTAGATGAGATCAAGCAATACCTGCAGAACCAGTGTTGGCTGCTCTGGTCAAGGGAAAGCCCCTCATTCTTTATATAACCGCTCTCGAAGGCTCCTTAGGCGCATTATGGGCACAAGAGAATGATCAAGGGAAGGAGAGAGCTCTCTATTACTTAAGCCGAGTTCTACTGGGGGCAGAAAGCAACTACTCCCCCATTGAAAAACACTGCCTGGCGTTGATCTTCGCGATAACGAAGCTCAAGCACTATGCGTTGGCGCATGAGGTCCGTCTCATTTCAAAGGTGGACCCCCTTAAATATTTGATGTCGAAGGCCATATTAACGGGACGACTCGCTAAATGGGCCCTGCTCTTGATGGAGTTCTTGATAATGTATCAACCTCTCAAGGCAGTGAAAAGCCAGGCCATCTCCGACTTCCTCGCTGAGCATCCGATACCTGCCGATTCTCCTTTAAATTGCGATCTTCCAGACGCACATGCGTTTGATGCGATCGACAGTGGTGATACCCGATGGGAGCTTTATTTCGATAGAGCATCTTCCATGAAGAAACGAAAACAAAGTGCCCCTATAATCAAATCAGGGGTAGGACTCATCTTTGTAACTCCACAAGGTGGTATAATGCATTTTGCCTTCTCCCTAACAGAGCCGAGGACAAACAATGAAGCCGAATACGAAGCTCTGATAGCAAGACTCGAGATCGCCATCGACATGGGAATTGAAAACCTCCTCATATATGGAGATTCCCAACTGGTCATTAGTCAAGTAAACGGCGACTACCAAACATGCAAACCAGAATTGGTGAAGTACGGCGAAAAAGTGTAACAATTGTTGACCCAAATTCCTTCCTATACTTTGGAAAACATACCGCGCGCGGAAAACAGCAAAGCGGACGCATTGGCCAAGCTCGCCAAGGAACTGGCTGATGAGAACCTCGATGACGTAAGAATCGTGGTACAAAGCCGTCGGGTGCTTGCCCCAGCAGAAATATCTCCGGAATCACCCGAAGAGAAGAGAGCGACTGAGCAGATGACCCTGCAAATAAAAGATTGGGAAAACACAGAGGATTGGAGAGAAGTTTTTATAGACTACTTCAAATACCGCCGAATGCCCGAAGACGCGTCCTCAAGACATCAGCTTATGAAACGAGCTCTGTCTTTCGCCTTCGTCAATGATACTCTGTACAAGAGGTCATTCGATTCTTTGTGGTTGAGATGCCTGGGACCTGACGAAGCGAAAAGAGTCGTTCAGGAAGTTCATGATGGACTCTGCGGTTCTCACCAAGCAGGCCCGAAGATGAAGCTGAAGATCAAACGGATGGTTTACTACTGGCCCACGATGATCCAGGACTGCCTCGAATATGCGAAGTAATGCCACTCATGCCAAATTCATGGGGATTTCATCCACCAGCATTCAAATCCACTACATCCAACGGTGGCTAGCTAGCCGTTCGAAATGTGGGGAAATGATATAGTCGGCCCTATCGAACCAGCATCGTCCAAAGGACATCGTTTCATCCTGGAGACGACTGACTACTTCTCCAAATGGGCAGAGGCAGTACCGCTGAGGGAAGTTATGACGGAGAATATCCTCCATTTCTTCAAGACGCATGTCCTATATCGGTTTGGAACTCCACGACGGATCATCTCCGATAACGGGCCAGCTTACAGAAGCCACAAGATCAGTCGCTTCACGCAACAGCACAATATAGACTGGAGATATTCCTCGGTTTATAATCCGCGAGCTAACGGTCTAGCTGAGGCCTTCAATAAGACTTTAACAAAGATTATGAAGAAGACAGTGTCCCGAAATAAGAAGGACTAGCATGAAAGACTGCAAAAAGCTCTTTGGGCGTATCGAACTACGTTCAAGACAGCCACAAACACAACGCCATATGCGCTGGTATTCGGTACAGAAGCAGTACTCCCCCTCGAGATAGAGTTATCCTCTCTACGAGTGGCAGTCTACTACGAGCTAGCAGATGAAGAAAATGCTCACCTTCGGCTTGAGGAGCTTGATGCCCTCGATGAGACCCGGCTCATAGAGCAACAAAATCTGGAGGCTTATAAAGCAAAGATGACGCGCTCATATGAAAGATTGACCCGGTCAAGGACATTCCGTTAAGGCGAACTCGTGCTAGTGGTCAAGAGGCCTATGATCCCCAATCGCGCCAAGTGGGGAAAATTCGAGCCAAACTATGAGGGCCCGTACATCATAGACAAGGTCTACCAAGGTGGAACCTATCTACTCATGGATATGCACGGTGAAAGGCCTTTCAGGCCAATAAACGGCCGCTTCCTAAAGAAATACTACGCTTAATAAGCCATAGCCTAGGTCAACGATAGATGACGACGACTATGTCCGCTCTCTATCTTCCTAAGCTCAAACTTTGTAAGCAGTAGCCAGCCTTCTCCAGGGAACGGACCGAAACGTCCTTAAACTAATGGCGGACCGAGACGTCCTTAAACTAATGACGGACCGAGACGTCCTTAAACTAATGAAGGACCGAAACGTGCTTAAACTACTACCGCAGCATCTTTAGGCTGACGAGATGAATAATAAAAAAAACATATAAAAATAAAATATATATATATATATATAAAAACAGTATGTCTATAAGCAGAAAGGGCGCGGATGAAAACCCGAAAGGGCTCCGTGAGTAAAAACAGCAGGGCTACCGGCGAGTGTTCGTGAAAACCCGAAAGGGCGCGACTTCGTAAAAATATATATATATAAAAATAAAAAGAATAAAAAAAAGTATGTTCATAAGCAAAATGGGCACGGATGAAAACCCGAAAGGGCTCCGTGAGTAAAAACAGCAGGACTACGGGCGAGTGTTTGTGAAAACCTGAAAGGGCGCAACCTCGTTAAAGGACACTTACAGGGTCCTCTCGACCTTGTAAGGAGAAACCACCCACGTGAGATCCTTACGACTCACAAGGGAGCAACACACTTAGGGATCCCCACAATTCCTAAGGAGAAAATACACTTGGAGATCCTCACGACTCGTAAGGAGAACTCTCTTATGGGATCCTCACGGCTCATAAGATTTAAAAGTCTTAAGTTACAGAGACCTAAACCTGTGCTTAAGCAACCCCCACAACCTTCGATATTGCCCTACAAGTGGTTCAATACTGACCCTTGTATATAATCCACGGGCGCGAATAAACATTTCCCTAACCAAGTTTCATCCGTGATTGGGGATACGTGCGCATGATGAACAACCCTTATAAGTCCTCTCAACTCACAAGGAGAAAACCCTCTTATAGGATCCTTACGACTTACAGAGGAATATACACTTAGGAATCCTCACGATTCCTAAGGAGAAAATACACCTACACGATCCTCACGACTTGTAGGGAGAAATACCTTTGTGAGACCCTTACGGCTGATGAAGTTAAAAGCCTTAGTTGACAGGACCTTAACCCCGTTCGCTAAGCCACCTTTGTTCGACATCGACAGAGGCAAATAATGATTCGCTCCTGGAAATATCCCAGTTGCAGCGGTGCCGATGCCGAAATCGGTGTCTAATTTCAGGTTGACGGTGAAAAGCCGGTGAAAAGCCGCACATGCATACAAAATAGCTGAAATGATATGGCAACTTGCAATAAAAAGCAGCAAGTAAAAACGTATGCATACAAAATAGTCGAAATGATGGGACACCGCGAAAAATAGCCGAAATGATTGGGCAATCGCGACCATTGCGATATAAAAGCTGAAATGATAGAGCATCGCGGAAATAAAAAAAATGATAAAACTTTAGCCCTACAGTTGAGATACATCGATCCCTGTATATAATCCAAGGGCGCAAACAAAGAGGGAACCATACTTTCCCAACAGGCTCCGCCAGAGAACAAAGCCAAATCTCGATGGTTCGTTCCAACCCCGACGAAACCAGTGTCTCCGTGGGAAATTCTCGATCTGTTTCAACACCAGGAAAACAAATATCCTTGGCAAATACCTTAATTCAGGGAAACAAACATCCTTGATGAGAGCCTCCTGATTCGCGTCGACCCGCAGAGAAACCAGTGTCTCCGTGGGAAATTCTCGATCCGTTTCAACACCAGAGAAACAAATATCCTTGGCAAATACCTCAATTCAGGGAAACAAACATCCTTGATGAGAGCCTCCTGATTCGCGTCGACTCGCAGAGAAACCAGTGTCTCCGTGGGAAATTCTCGATCCGTTTCAACACCAGGGAAACAAATATCCTTGGCAAATACCTCAATTCAGGGAAACAAACATCCTTGATGAGAGCCTCCTGATTCGTGTCGACTCGCAGAGAAACCAGTGTCTCCGTGGGAAATTCTCGATCCGTTTCAACACCAGGGAAACAAATATCCTTGGCAAATACCTCAATTCAGGGAAACAAACATCCTTGATGAGAGCCTCCTGATTCGCGTCGACTCGCAGAGAAACCAGTGTCTCCGTGGGAAATTCTCGATTCGTTTCAACACCAGGGAAACAAATATCCTTGGCAAATACCTCAATTCAGGGAAACAAACATCCTTGATGAGAGCCTCCTGATTCACGTCGACTCGCAGAGAAACCAGTGTCTCCGTGGGAAATTCTCGATTCGTTTCAACACCAGGGAAACAAATATCCTTGGCAAATTCCTCAATTCAGGGAAACAAGCATCCTTGGTGAGAGCCTCCTGATTCGCGTCGGCTCGCAGAGAAACCAGTGTCTCCGCGGGAAATTCCCGATTCGTCTCAACTTGCAAGATGAAGCCTCAGGCAGCAGGGATTAAGAACTTGTTTCCTGAACAATGAGACCCTGCAAGTCGGTCTAAAACGGTCTCTTGCATACTATTCACGTGTCTCACTCTCCAAAGTCGAATTTCAACAAAGAGGGAAACAACCACTTACGGGTCCTCTCGATTCATAAGAGGGAAAAATTCTTTTATAAGATCCTTACGACTTATAAGAGAAAACGCACTTAGGAATCCTCACGATTCCTAAGGAGAAAACACACCTACGAGATCCTCTCGATCCGTAGGGAGAAAAGTCTCTATGAGACCCTCACGGCTCATAGAGTTGAAAAGTCTTAGGCGGCAGATCTGAACCTGCGGCCTAAGCCATCGCTATTTCTGGAGGAAATCAAGATGCTTGCTCTAATTATCTGTCAACCATGTTTACTAAGGTGGCATGCTGATAATAAAAGAAAGAAAAAGGCGGAGAAATGACACAAGACATTACAAAAAATGTGTATCTTTTATTCATAAACTTGATTGAGTACAGGATACATTGTGTTAAAGAATAAAATATATATATATACATTTTTTATTTACAAGTACAAACGATACAAAGAGGGATAGCTACTGAGGAGGAAGTGTCTTTAACAAATCCGCAAGCTGCTCTCGCACTTCCTTCAGCGCCTCCTCCTGAGTGGCTGCCGCGGCCACTTCCGCTTCCACCTGGGCCCGCTGCCGCAAAAAGGACGAAAGTTGCTCCTCAGCCGCCTGCTGGGATGCTTCCTGGTTAGGTGCATCCCGCTCGACAACGTCAAGCTGTTGCCTCAGTGATAACCCTTCGGAGAGGCATTGCAGAAGGCCCTCAAAGATAACCTTCAGCCGTGCAGCGTTGGCTTCCACCCGAGCATGCAGTTGGGCAGACTTGCTCGAAGTCTCACCACGCTCCTTACGCCTCGAAGTAACTTCTTGTTCGAGATGGCGGAAGTAAGAAGCGCTCTGCTTAATCCACGCTACTCTTTGATTACTGGCGGCTAAGGTCTCGGGAGCGGGACGCATCGACTCCAGCTGATGCAGGCGAGCCTCGATCTCCCTGCAATGGTTAACCCAAGATGCGATGATGCCCTCGCCATGAAAGTTCACGAGTATCACCAGCATCAGGTTAACCGCCGTAGCGAAGTCTGCAGCAGATGTAGGAGTTTCAACGTCGAGTTCCTCGACGTAGTCACTCAACATGCACAGACTATTCGCGGCGCCTTTCGAAGATGGACGTCTCAGATAAGGACCTGCTGGCATTGTGATGCGAGACTCGAAGGGCGCCGAGACCAGAACGACAGCTGAAAAGAAACAAAATGTGATCAGATAACAGTTCAGGAAATAAAAAAAGAGGGGTTATCAGTGTGATAATCGCTGTACCAGCTGAGGCAGGTGGCAAGGCCGGAAGGGCCGGTGGCGCAGCCGATCTTTCATCCCCCCTTCAATCTGTAGCACTGCAGTCGGGACAAAAAAGAAGTTAGAAGTAATCCTATCAACGAAAAAGAAAGATATCAATGGGAAACCATACTCACCAGCGCCACCAGAGGAAGAAGCGAGTTCAGATGGGAAGGAGAAGTGTGGGAGAAACACCTGATAAAGATGGTCAAAAAGCACTCCTGAAAGGCACAACAGTATGACTTTAGTACACAAATTATACGTCTGAAAGGTAAGATTAATAAGTTGCAAACCCATACCTTCCAACATCTTTGATGGTATGAGAGAGGGCTGAGAAGTGACCACCACCAAGGCAGTAGTTGAAGGCGCTCCCTCGAGCAATGGGGCATCGGCACTGGCTGCACCTGCGTTACGAACAAATGTGAACTTGTCAGAAAGGCTTGTAAGATAAAGAGGACAGTAACTTGGGATTTACCTGATGAGCTGCCGGCCGAAACGGAGGCGACTCCCTCCTCCATCGACATGAGGCCACCGCCCGTGGCCTCGTCACCCGACTCAATGGGGACCGTTGTCTTGCTCGCAAGACCTGGAGACGGCGGGGGACCATAGGCGGGGAGGGCTATGACCGGAGCATTAACAGATTCCTGAGAAAGAGCGGTTGGCTCATCCTCAGGAATCATGTCTACCTCACCCGCTACTCCCTCGGGCTCAGCAGTCATGGTTGCCTCGTCCACCGTCACCACGAGGTCATCGGCCTCAGGCACTCCGCCCGCTGCTATCTCGGGCTCAGCAACAACCGCTTGCTCAGGCATAGTGGACATGACCAATTCGTCAGCCACAATCACGGGCCTAGCAATCCCAGCTGTGTCATCCGCCACCGGCTCGGGCTCGATTAATGCCTCTTCCCTTAGCCCCTCAGGTTCGACAGTCTCCGCCTCCCCCTCGGTTGGGCTTGGCCCTGCAGGGTGGAACGTATAAGAACCAACAGCTTTATAAGTCTTACAACAAAATTCTGGAAAAAGTATTACCTGAGGTAGACTTGTCGTTAGCCTCCCTATTGGCGCGGATCGCCTGTCTATGAGCTGTAGACAGGGCGACCGGGGGCTCTTCTGACGGGGTGTCTGTAAGTCCACGTTGCGACCCCCGGTTCTTACGGGGAGGCGGAAACGGTATAAAAATCAAATTTTTGGTGCGAGAGGCAACATGGACTAAACTAGGTCGGGATCGTTGTCTAAACTAAAACTAGCAAACTAGCTAAAGAAGTTTAGCTACTCGGATGAAGATGGTTATACCTAGACTTGAACTCCTTCGTCTTCAAACTTTGTAGAGGTTGATGGTTCTCCTTTGTCGCCTTCTTCCGTCGAAGATGGATCCACCTCGAAGGCTCGACCTTTGGGCTCTTTCTCGTACTTGGAGTGAACTAGAATCGCCGGCTTGCTAGACCCTTGATCCTAGAGTGAGTAGAGAGTGTCTAGGGGTTGCTTTTGTTTTTCAAGAGAAGGATTCTCAACATATGAGAAGGTTTCTCTTGACAAGAGGAAGAAGAAGATGAGAATGAAGAGAGAGAGTGAATATGATAGAATGAGCTCTCATTTCCTTTCTTGCAACCATAATGCAAAAAGAAAATGAATTATCAAATAATAATAATCAAAATGAAAAGGTTGATGGAAAGTTTTAGAATGACTAATATCATTACAAGCATTAAATGAAAATGCAAGAATCAAGAGCATCTTTCTCTTGTAATGATAATGGTCAAAAGTTCAACCATGGTCAACAAGTCAACCATGGTCAACAAGTCAACAAAAACTAACCATGACACAATTTCATTTTATTATATATTATTAAATGATATAATACAAATCCATTAGGGTTTGGAAAAAGACGACTGTCAACTGTGCATATGCACCCGTTCCGAAACCCTAATGAAAGTCATCTTCCTCCTCCTCAAATAACTGTGCATACACACCTGCATTCTTGTTCCGAGGAACATGAATACTGAAAGATAAAAGCAACCCCAAATACTATACCAGTATCCGGCTTAAACCAGAGCCCGCTGGTAATATCTGTCCGGACTCCAAACGTGCACAAGTGCACGGATGAGAACGAACCCTGTCGCAAAACCATGCGACCTCTACTCTGTTTTGCCCAGAGGCGAATACCCTCTGTGTGGGACTCTAAAGACTCGACACTACGCTGGCAGTGGGTTTAACCACAGACCGCAAGCGGCACTAGCTGTGCGTAACGGTCCCCAGGTAGATGTCGACAAGAAGGCTGACGAGGTGAAACCCCATCGGTACTCCTACTGAGTCTGAATGTGACAGTCTCCGTACAGTCCGGTCTGTTCGTCTGATACATCGCATGGCGGGCCTAGGGGGCGGTAAACGTCAGTCCCCCAATAGCGGTACAAGTCGTGTCGGAGCGAAGCCCAAAACACCCTGAGATAACACTGGAAACCTACCAGTATATCTCGTTTGCCCTGGCCAGGGACTACTCGTGTAATGGCTCTCCTAGACACAGCGCGATGTCAACCCCCAATACCGGGAGAGACGAATCCTGTCTAACCGTCACTGCCTCCAAGTGCTTCGGGACCGCACCCAACCACCACCTGTTTGCACGACTCCTTTGAGCCGTGGTAGGGTAGTGATCAAAGTGCAGTGGGAACACACTCGAGGCGAAGTGCCAGTGTCAAGTCAGCGGACTAAGTTGTACTCATGTCACCTGGGAACTGATGACTGACGATAGGTATAATACCAACCTGTCAGTTCCCGACGAGTCCTGTCCAGTGTACTCGTAACCCAACGAGCACCCGTATACTATCTCCAGTACGACGTACTGATGGCTGTGGGACAGATCATCTCCCACACTGGGATGAGAAGCGCATACGCTAGTCTACTCCGGAGTATCGATGCCCTGTCTCGATAGTCCTGCGACTAGGGACCTGTATAAGGATGTGCTTATAGATTACCCAGCCCCCACTAGTGTGACTGCCATCACAACGCTGGTAATCAAGCAAAGATCCTAAGGGCTCCACTAATGCGTATAAGTGATATAGTAAAATAAACACAAGTACACATTGAAGTAGAGACAAACCAAGTAGCATACTACTATTTTGAGCAAGATTGTATATACAAGGTGAATATCCCAAGCATCCATTAAGTAATATACAAACTAGTATGATACAGTAATGGCCTCTAGGGCATATACACTAACAATCTCCCACTTGCACTAAGGCCATGTACTGGCGTATCGAAGACCTATCATCTCGATCAGCCGCTCGAACTGAGTCTGGGGCAGGGCCTTGGTGAATGGATCTGCAGTGTTGTCTTCTGAAGCAACTCTCCGAACCTCGATCTCCTTGCGATCCACGATCTCCCTGATCAGGTGATACCGCCTCAAGATGTGCCTGGATCTCTGATGGGACCTGGGTTCCTTCGCTAAAGCTATAGCCCTATTGTTGTCGCAATACAGAGGTATTGGGTCAACAATGGACGGAACCACCTGAAGTTCTTTCAAGAACTTCCTCATCCAGACAGCTTCTTTTGCGGCATCAGATGCAGCGATGTATTCCGCTTCCATCGTCGAGTCTGCAACGGTTTCCTGTTTGGAACTCTTCCAACACACCGCCCCTCCATTGAGGGTAAAGACAAAGCCCGACATGGACTTGGAATCATCCTTGTCACTCTGGAAGCTGGAGTCAGCAAAGGCCTCGATCTGGAGGTCTTTTCCGCCATACACCAAGAATATCTCCTTAGTCCTTCTCAGGTACTTGAGAATGTTCTTTACCGCTATCCAGTGTTTCTCCCCAGGGTTTGACTGATACCGGCTTACCACACTCAGTGCATAAGCTACATCCGGTCTGGTACACAACATCGCATACATTATAGAGCCTACCGCAGAAGCGTAGGGTATAATAGACATGCGATCCCTCTCCAAATCAGTCTTGGGAGACATCTCTTTAGAGAGGGTGATCCCGTGACAAGCCGGTAGGTTACCGCGCTTGGAATCTTCCATACTGAATCTCTTCAGTATGGTGTCGATGTACCTGGACTGTGAAAGTCCTAATATCCTCTTGGATCTGTCACGGTAGATCCGGATACCCAGAATGTACGAGGCATCACCCAGGTCTTTCATGGAGAACCTGTGTGACAAGAACCCCTTGACAGATTGTAGCATAGGAATGTCATTTCCTATTAAGAGAATGTCATCCACGTATAAAACGAGGAATACTACAGTTCTCGCTACAAATCTACTATAGATGCATGGTTCATCTGGATTTTTGATAAAGCCAAATTCTTTGACCGTCTCATCAAAGCAGATGTTCCAACTCCGTGATGCCTGCTTTAGTCCATAGATGGACTTAAGCAACTTGCACACCTTTCCGCTGCTCCCACTCTGAATGAAGCCCTCTGGCTGGTCCATATAGACACACTCCTCTAAATTTCCATTTAGAAAAGCTGTCTTTACGTCCATTTGCCAGATCTCATAATCGTGGAAGGCAGCGATGGCAAGAAGGATCCGAATGGATTTCAGCATGGCTACTGGAGAGAAGGTTTCGTCATAGTCCAAGCCAGGTCTTTGACGGAAACCCTTTGCTACCAGCCTAGCTTTATAGGTCTCAACCTGTCCATCTACACCAATTTTCCTTTTGAAGATCCACTTGCATCCTACGGGTTTTACCCCGTCTGGAGCAATGTCCAACGTCCATACCTTGTTGGTGTACATGGACTCCATTTCGGTCCGCATTGCATCCAGCCATTTCACTGAGTCAACGCTCTGAACGGCCTGCTGGAAGCTAGTAGGTTCATCATAATCTATGATGCAATCCTCTCTATCCCCGTCTATGAGAAAACCGCAGTATCTCTCGGGCGGATGAGACTGCCTACTACTCCTGCGGAGCGGCGTAGGAATGTCCTGTTCTGTTGAACCCTCTGGTTCCGCTAAGCTTTCAGTAACAGTCTGTGGTTCTGGAACTTCTTCCAGTTCTACTGCGCTCCCACTAATTTCCTTTTTCCAAGAACTGGTGTTCTAGAAAGTGGGCATTGCGAGAAACAAGGACTTTTTGTTCCTCTGCGTAGTAGAAAAGATACCCCCTGGTGTTCTTTGGGTATCCCACAAACTTGCACAGCACTGAGCGTGCCTCGAGTTTGTCCGCATGCTGCTTTTTGACAAAAGCTGGACATCCCCAGATCTTCAGATATTGAAGATATAGTTTCTTCCCACTCCACATTTCATATGGGGTGGTAGGCACAGTCTTAGTCGGAACTCGGTTCAAAAGGTATGCAGCTGATTCTAGTGCATACCCCCAGAATGATCGCGGTAACTCAGCGTTACTCATCATGGACCGCACCATATCCAATAGGGTGCGGTTCCGTCTCTCCGATACACCGTTATGTTGCGGGGTGTATGGAGGAGTAAGCTGAGAGAGAATTCCGTTCTCTTTTAAATAGTCCAGGAACTCGGCACTTAAGTATTCTCCACCTCGATCCGATCTTAGAATCTTAATACTTTTGCCGGTCTGTTTCTCTACTTCATTCTTATACTCCTGGAATTTTCCAAAGGCTTCGGACTTATGCTTCATTAAGAAGACATGACCGTACCTTGAGAAGTCATCCGTAAAAGTAATGAAGTAAGAATGTCCGCTTCGGGCATGTGTAGACATTGGACCGCACACGTCACTGTGTACGAGTCCCAAGAGCTCGCTCGCTCTTTCTCCACGTCCAGTAAACGGAGTCTTTGTCATCTTTCCCTTGAGACAGGATTGACAAGTGGCATACGACTGATATTCGAACGCATTCAAATACCCTTCTGTATGTAACTTCGTCAACCTTCTCTCATTGATGTGACCCAATCTACAATGCCATAAGAAAGTCTGGTTTATTTCTGGAGACTTTCTTTTGTGTGTATTCTGGACATTGAAAATCTGTGGTTGGTTCAATACGTATATACCATTACTCAATGTACCTGACCCAATCAGAACTTGATTAAGGTGAATGTTTACAACATTACTTACAAACGCAAATTCATAACCTTCTTTAGAAACTAAAGATATAGAAATGATATTACAAGTTGCGTTGGGTACAAAAAAGCAATTACGCAAAACCAAAACATGTCCATCTGACATTCCCAGGTGATAGTCCCCCACGGCTTTAGCATCCATGCTAGCTCCGTTCGCAACTCTGAGGGTCATGTCACCTGCCTTCAAAACCCTACGATTTCTCAACGCCTGCAAAGAATTACAGATATGAGATCCTGATCCGGTATCCAATACCCAGGAAGTAGAGTTTATTGAAAGACAGTTTTCAATAACATACACACCTGAAGCTGAAGCTGCAACCTGCTTCAATTCCTGTGTTCTGGCCTTCCAGGCCCTGCAATCATTCTTCCAGTGTCCTTTCTTATGACAATAGAAGCACTCTTCCTTATCCACAAGCTTCCCCGCTATCTTTGTTGCTTTTGCTTTTCCCTTCGTATCCACTTTACTAACACCGCCCCTTGGTTTGGCGGGGGCTTTCTTCTTCTTTCCCTTGGCTTTCGCCTTGGACCTAGAAGAAGATGATCCTCCTACAAACAAAGTGGATGTTTCCCTACCTTTCTGTAGGGTGCCCTCTGCGCTCCTCAGCAGGTTGAGGAGCTCTGAAAGTTCAACCTCCTTTTCTTGTAGGTTGAAGTTCATTATAAACTGGGCGTAAGTGGAAGGAAGGGACTGGAGAACTATATCCGTATATAGTTCACTCTCCAATGTGATCCCCAGGTCAGTGAGCTCCTTAATGTAGCCGATCATCTTTAGCACGTGCTCGGCTACTGATGATCCGACGGCCATTCTTGTCGAAAATAACTTTTTCGACGCTTCGTATCTTGCGATACGTGATTGCTCTCCATACAGTTCTTTTGTATGAAGCAATATGGACTCCATGTCCATATTCTCATGCCTCCTCTGATGTTCGTTGTCCATCGAGGCAAGCAGGAGGCACTTGGCCTTCGCGCTATCAATCTCCCAAGTCTTGCGGATTTCCTTATCCGCGACGCTGGAAGTTGGACCAGGGACAGGGGGAGCTTTGGTGGTAAGAAGATACCCCAGCTTGTCATAAGTGATTGCTATCTTGACATTCCTGAGCCAATCTTTGTAGTTTGCCCTGTCAGCTTGTTTTTATCTAGGAGTAACTTAAGTCCAGTCATGTTGATTGGTCGCTGCAATTAGGAGAGAGAAGAAGAAACACTCAGCATGATGCTCTTGCAAGTTTAGAGTGGTTTTTAGTTTGTCTAAACAGGATGGCTCCCACTGTTTCTCGAATCCCTCCTCAAACCATAAAGGAAGAATTAGCCAGGATCAATCCCACCGTACAATACTTGCTTAACCGTTCAGCCAGGCCGGTGTCGGTACTTCGAGGGAGGTTTTCCAACGCTTTCGCGAAGTTCCTTAATTAAAGAACCTCTTTTCCCTGGGGGCGTAGCCCCGCTAACACCTTTCTAGGCACCTACTAGGTTTATAGCATTGATCGTTAAGTGAGAAATTTCCCGAGGAGTAGCATATACTCACAGTAGGATCGGGATCCAAATATCATCGCGTGACGAAACTGAAGGAATCCTACCAGAATCACCACACTCCAAATGGTATGCAAATCTAGCAAGTTTCAGTACTTATGAAACTCCCGATGTGGATTTTTGCCCCATGCTCTTATGACCTTGGCGTGAGGTCAAAATGTCATAAGTCACATGTCAAGTTCGTCCCATCATTATCCAGGTTAATTTGAATCCACCCGTACATACCCTTGACGTAGGCCAAAATGGCAGTACGACTGTTTCAAACCAACGCATTCTATCTATGCAACAGATAAATATCCGGCAGCTACCAATCACTATGCCTTGGCGTGAGGTCAAAATACATAGCTTTAATACTACCGAATATTTAACTGAAATGATGGAGGGCTACGGATGGTTTTGGCAAAACCGTGAACGTAGTGAACTTGATTTGGTCGATGGAACGAGATAGCTTTTAAATGGAGTGGCTCAAACTCCGCATTTTAAAAGTTAGTTTTGAAAAGAACCGAGTGGTTTTTCGAAAGTGTTCCAACGACTTTAACTTGGTTTATTATCTTGCATTAGTTCTTTTAATGCGTGATATTCTTGCATTAGTACTTTTAATGCGTCCCATCATTTAAATCCTACCATTGCAGAAAACAACCAAAATATGACGTACGCTTATGCCATTCGCATTCGCCACTGGGCCCCGTCATTACCCGTTAGGTTACTTAACTAACGACAGAGCGGGGGCTGGGCTAGCGCGTCTGTAAAACATAAGCAACGCCTAAATAGTTATAGATATAGCAATAGTAGACATTACAGATCACAGATGAATGCATTGGATATACTAGCAATCCGCAATCCTTTCGAGCCTGAAACGAAAAGCGGATAACACGGTCGCGGTGAATAGCTAAATACCCCACCCAAGACCCCTACGAGTGCGGCAAACTACCCGCCAAGTACCCGAAGCGTAGCAACCTCCCTCATCTCCATGAGTAGGCCACTCGACACTTCGGCATACCCGGTAGTTTGTGCACCCCTCCATGGGTCTATCCTAGGAGCAAAAACAGTAAAAAGAATTATACAATGACGGCTACAACCCCGACCCGGTTGTGCGGCCAAACAAATAATATTATTACATCAATTTACATTTACAATGAATGAAAGAAAAACAAAAGCTCATCTCACATCCACCCCGGCTATTCACCCGCGACAGTCCAACACATTCATATACACATTCCAGCACATTACAGATCATGTATAACCCCGACTAATCGTCTTATAGCGATTAGCCGACGTTCAACACATGCAAACATCACAGATATAACCACCATAGTCAAAGTGCAGTGAAGTTCGGAAAAAAAATACGGAATTATAGGACCCCAAAAGGAAATTTCTTTTCTGGAAAATCTGGGCACATATAATATATTTTAAAAATCCCAAAACCAACACCTACACACACTGCACGAAAAACGATGCAGTGAAGAAGACAAAGCGCGGCGGTTGCGCGGCACGAGCCCACCTCGCGCGGCGGAAGGGCAGCGCTTTGAGCTCAACAGTGGATCGTTTTTCATGGGTGTTCTTAGAAAACCCTGAGACGATTTTACAAGTATAAAGTTTTTCATTTTGAGCCAAAAAAATTTCAACAGAAACTCAGGTTTTGAAAAAGTATGGTTTTTGGGTTTTTACGGTTCCGAACTTCGTTACACTTCACTACCAAGCTAGTTTAAGTTTAGTTAGGCTCTGATACAACTGTAAGTCCACGTTGCGACCCCCGGTTCTTACGGGGAGGCGGAAACGGTATAAAAATCAAATTTTTGGTGCGAGAGGCAACATGGACTAAACTAGGTCGGGATCGTTGTCTAAACTAAAACTAGCAAACTAGCTAAAGAAGTTTAGCTACTCGGATGAAGATGGTTATACCTAGACTTGAACTCCTTCGTCTTCAAACTTTGTAGAGGTTGATGGTTCTCCTTTGTCGCCTTCTTCCGTCGAAGATGGATCCACCTCGAAGGCTCGACCTTTGGGCTCTTTCTCGTACTTGGAGTGAACTAGAATCGCCGGCTTGCTAGACCCTTGATCCTAGAGTGAGTAGAGAGTGTCTAGGGGTTGCTTTTGTTTTTCAAGAGAAGGATTCTCAACACATGAGAAGGTTTCTCTTGACAAGAGGAAGAAGAAGATGAGAATGAAGAAAGAGAGTGAATATGATAGAATGAGCTCTCATTTCCTTTCTTGCAACCATAATGCAAAAAGAAAATGAATTATCAAATAATAATAATCAAAATGAAAAGGTTGATGGAAAGTTTTAGAATGACTAATATCATTACAAGCATTAAATGAAAATGCAAGAATCAAGAGCATCTTTCTCTTGTAATGATAATGGTCAAAAGTTCAACCATGGTCAACAAGTCAACCATGGTCAACAAGTCAACAAAAACTAACCATGACACAATTTCATTTTATTATATATTATTAAATGATATAATACAAATCCATTAGGGTTTGGAAAAAGACGACTGTCAACTGTGCATACGCACCCGTTCCGAAACCCTAATGAAAGTCATCTTCCTCCTCCTCAAATAACTGTGCATACACACCTGCATTCTTGTTCCGAGGAACATGAATACTGAAAGATAAAAGCAACCCCAAATACTATACCAGTATCCGGCTCAAACCAGAGCCCGCTGGTAATATCTGTCCGGACTCCAAACGTGCACAAGTGCACGGATGAGAACGAACCCTGTCGCAAAACCATGCGACCTCTACTCTGTTTTGCCCAGAGGCGAATACCCTCTGTGTGGGACTCTAAAGACTCGACACTACGCTGGCAGTGGATTTAACCACAGACCGCAAGCGGCACTAGCTGTGCGTAACGGTCCCCAGGTAGATGTCGACAAGAAGGCTGACGAGGTGAAACCCCATCGGTACTCCTACTGAGTCTGAATGTGACAGTCTCCGTACAGTCCGGTCTGTTCGTCTGATACATCGCATGGCGGGCCTAGGGGCGGTAAACGTCAGTCCCCCAATAGCGGTACAAGTCGTGCCGGAGCGAAGCCCAAAACACCCTGAGATAACACTGGAAACCTACCAGTATATCTCGTTTGCCCTGGCCAGGGACTACTCGTGTAATGGCTCTCCTAGACACAGCGCGATGTCAACCCCCAATACCGGGAGAGACGAATCCTGTCTAACCGTCACTGCCTCCAAGTGCTTCGGGACCGCACCCAACCACCACCTGTTTGCACGACTCCTTTGAGCCGTGGTAGGGTAGTGATCAAAGTGCAGTGGGAACACACTCGAGGCGAAGTGCCAGTGTCAAGTCAGCGGACTAAGCTGTACTCATGTCACCTGTGAACTGATGACTGACGATAGGTATAATACCAACCTGTCAGTTCCCGACGAGTCCTGTCCAGTGTACTCGTAACCCAACGAGCACCCGTATACTATCTCCAGTACGACGTACTGATGGCTGTGGGACAGACCATCTCCCATACTGGGATGAGAAGCGCATACGCTAGTCTACTCCGGAGTATCGATGCCCTGTCTCGATAGTCCTGCGACTAGGGACCTGTATAAGGATATGCTTATAGATTACCCAGCCCCCACTAGTGTGACTGCCATCACAACGCTGGTAATCAAGCAAAGATCCTAAGGGCTCCACTAATGCGTATAAGTGATATAGTAAAATAAACACAAGTACACATTGAAGTAGAGACAAACCAAGTAGCATACTACTATTTTGAGCAAGATTGTATATACAAGGTGAATATCCCAAGCATCCATTAAGTAATATACAAACTAGTATGATACAGTAATGGCCTCTAGGGCATATACACTAACAGTGTCGGCACGAGGAACGGTGCTTGGGCCCGCTCCAATGGCCAAGGCAGCCCTGCATGCCTTTGCTTCGCGCCTCGACCGCTTCCTTTCCTCCCGAGCTGTCGCGATGGACCTCTTTGACGCTTCCTTCATTGAAGCATCGTCGTCCTCATTCAGAGATGCATCCAGAGCCTTTAAGGAATCTCTCATAGGATCTTCAAGACGAACCTCCTGCGGTAGCCCATAGGAAGCAGGAACATCAGCAGCTGGCAGAACATTTGCGTCACTTGGCGGGAACGGCATTGAGGTTTCTGCGATAAAAAGGGAGAGGTTAGATTGACCATAACACAAGGAAAATGAAAACTTGATGAATTGAAACTTACTAAGGCCTAAAGACGCTCTAAGGCGTTCCTCCTCTTGGAAGGTCTCAAGGGAAGCGGCAATGGCTTCTTCAGTGGTGATGCCTGTTGGAAGGAAAGAAGGAAAAATATTAGTCAAAGGCAATAATAAAGATATAATGCAATAGAAAATGCGACTAGTGATTACCTGATTCCGCAAGCTTAGCCAGCCATGCGTCACACCTTGCCAACCACGCTGAAGTTTCGAGGGCGGCCTCCAAGTCTGTGTCATCCGGCGGCATGACTAATCCCTCGTTGATCCTATATTCACTCAGGCCCTCACCATAAGGAGCGTGGGGTTCCTGACCTAACACGACGTCTGCAGCGAAGAGCGACTTCTTTTTCTTCTTCCCGCCAACCCTAGGTGCACGCGGGATCGACTTACGCTTAGCAGCCACCTTAGGACGGCAGGTCCCGATGTACGCACACACGTTAGACTCCGACGAGGCTACAACCACTGTTTCTACTGGAGCACAGGGCGCTGGAGGTGCATCCGCAATATCGGGGAGCGGCAATCCGTGCGGAGGACTTTGCGCACGCGGTGGCCCATCTCTACCATCTTTTAAAGGGGCAACTACTGGGGTCCTTGGCACTAAAGGAGCATTGCGGTCGTTACCTGGAGGCGCACCCTTATGGTCGACCAACAATCGCCTTTCCTCCTTTATAACGGCTCCCGTCGAATGACTGTACCATTCTGTATAAACCCTGAGGAGTCGTGGGACGCAAGCCGGCTCACTGATAAAGAAGTGGGAGCCCATGTTTAGACGCATGAAATGATGCAACGCGCTCACCATCCCTTCTTCGGTCGCAGCAAGTTCTGATAATAAGGCTTCCAGCGGTACCCCTTGATTATAGCTCAGCTGTTGGGCGAAACGATGCGGGTTATATCTCATGAAAATCGCCACCCCGTTCTGCCTAAACACCAAGAAGCCCGGTCTGATAGAATATAAGTGGAGGGTCTCCTGGGCCGTCAAAACTGAAGCTCCATCCTTGAAAGTGTCTTGCAATGGCCCCACTGCAGTGGTAGACGCCTTTCCAATAGTCAACACCTTGTCGACAAAAGACACACCGTCTCCAATGGTGTGGGGGCAAAGGAGTAAACCCCTGGCATTTCGTGGCGATGGACTCATGATTGATGCGCCAATCAACTGTATGATGCAAGGGAAGATGCACCTGTCATAAAACGATGGCCTTTTGTGCATGCCGAAGACACCCGATGTATGTAGTTCGAGCCACGATATGAAATAGTGCATCGGGAAGATCACGTGCAGCACCCCAGGCTCATTAGCATCCGCCGCTCGACTGAGGCCATGATACAAATGTGCCAAGCCGGCTATCCCAACGGCCACTTTTATCCCGATGGTCATCCGGTGAGCAGGGTAAAAGACAGAGGGCCGCATATGGCGAGAATGCATTGGGAGCGCAAACCAACTCAGCCATAGCCCAAGAAATCCTAAGAAGAAGGCATCCTCGTCCATTCCAGGAGCCGCAACTTCCGCAAAAGACATAGCCGGAGAGTTAGGAAGGAAAAAACCCTTTTGGTCTATTTCCTTCGCCGGTAGGTTATCCAAACCTAGACCGAAAGGGTCCTCGAGCGTGGCGAACTTGGCAGCTTCTGCCGAAAGGGCGCTTGGATGAAGGAACCGGGCAATGAAGTCCTCAAAACTAACTCCGCGGCTCCCACGCTCAATGAAAAGGGCCTCGTAGATGTTTAACATCTTGATCAGACTTGGGAATTGGTGTTGAACAGCATTCTCCGGTATGAGTCCCCTTACCGCCGGCTTGGCACCGAAGACATACTCGTCTGTCGGAAGCAACTCCTCATAGTGCTCCCCTATAATCGGTAAACCGGAGACTTCTGTGAACTCTTCCAAAGAAATTGACACTTCCCGATCCATTGCAAGGAAAGTGTAAGTGGGGATGTTCCACTGCTCCAAGAAGGCCTTGAACCACCAGATGGGAAGCGTGTGTAACACCTTAGGATAAGGGTTAGTGAATAATTATAATTAAATAATGATTTTTAATAAAAAGTTTACCAAATCGTGTTTTAAATATTTTTCCTAATCTAATAAATATTTTTCCAAAATTTTCCTAGGCTTGCACACATATGTGCATGTAAACTAGGGTTTTTAAATCAAGTAAATACAACAATTATTAACCATGGTGGGTTAATTGTAGGATTAATTCTTTTGGGGTTTAAGCAAGTTTAATTAATTAGTTAAATTAAAAGATTACTTTAATTCAAATGGTAAGGGTGTTGACTTGTGAGGTGAGAGAGAGAGGGGGGTGACTTTTGTGGGAATGATTGTGGTGGCTCTCATTTCTCTTTTGGTTTTCTCTCAAGTCTCACACCAACACACTCACACACACACTTACCTCTTCAAGCAGCAGCAGAAGCAACTGAAGCAGCAGCAGAAGCAACTGAAGCAGCAGCAGAAGCACAAGCAGCAGCAGCAATATTCAGCAACAGCAGCACAGTGAGTAGCAGTGAGCACCAAGCTTCACAACAGCAACTGCAGCCTCTTCTCTTCTCTTCTCCACCTTCCTGCAGCTCCCTAGGGTCGAGAGTGAGGTATATTTCCTATCTTGCTTCACTAGTTTGCCTAGTTAGTGTAGTTTTGCATCGGTTATTAGAATTTAGTGTGTTTTAGTGCGATATGGGGTGATTAGTGAGAACCTTGTGCTAATGAGGTGAGATTTGGTTTCAGTAGGATGATTGTGGTCTGTTGAGGCCATTGTAACTTAGTCGAACCCCGATTTCACTAAAATACCACCAGTTTCATGCTTGATGCAAATGTCGTATTTGGGCAAAATGTGAGTTTTCTGGAACTGCTATCAACTCGGTGAGTGCAGATTGATTTTGGGAAGACCGTAGTGTAGTGGAGTAGAGCTGATGCACCAGGTGAAACCCGACCCCCATACAGCTACAGTAGGCAACCAATTTCCTCATTCTGGCCGCCAATTGCGGCCAGATGGGTAGGGTTTGGGTTGGGGTTTGGTCCAGTGGGTGTCTGCTACTGTGGGTAGTGTTTTGGTATATATATATTTTTAAGATCATTTCTGTAGGAAAATCTGGGACCAAATACCTATTTTGCCGTTTTTCTAAACCCTCGCGACACGCGTGATACGTGAGTAGGTTTGGGTTCTGCGTATCGCGGCGCGTCGGGGTAGTTTTGTGGCGCGTGAGTACACGTTTTAGCGTATCGCGCACACGCGCGATTGGTTTGCGACACAGGTTTCTTGTTGGATTATAATGTCGCGTTTTGTGACATAAGCTTATGTGTGATATGTGTATGTGATTCTAGGTTCGCAGGCCAGTGAGACGGACACTGCGAAGAAGGGCAAGCAAGTGGTTGGATATACTTAGCGCGAGACACGGTGAGTAGATTTCACATCTACGGGGATATCGCCCGCATGGCGTTATGCGTCAGGGCTGATAGGACTTATTTACTATATGTTGCATGCACCCCATAGACTATCATCGCATATTGCATCCTCTGCTGTGTTGATATATATATTGCTTAGAACTGATAGAACACCGCACTATTACTAACGGTTTATGTTGCACGGGCACTATTACATGCTACACACACACCGTTAGTAACTGCCATGCCACACCCACTATAGAGCTGCCATGATTATATTGCTATAGTTCGCCTCATATGTGATTTGATATGACCTTCATGTATATTGGGAGCCGCATGACACTTTTTAAAACCGGAAATGAAACTACTTTAAAAAGCGGTCTTCCCCTTATACCCATACCATGGATTGATGTATATTGTACCTCGCATTGGATTTTACTATTGGTATTGGATTTTCATGTGATTTCTGTTTTGAGGACCGTGGAATCATTTAAGGAAAGATATGCTATTTTGAAAAACCCGGTACCTCGTGATATGATATTTTGGTGTGTCCACCACGCGTTTTCTCGGTGCTGAGACGTGTGCTTGAAACCCGATTCGAGGAGTGGATGTTCCGTTTGCGGGTTCGTGGTGGGCCCGGTATGGTTCCCCTCGGTGAGATGATCGATGGGATTTGCCGATTGAGCCTGGAGGCGGGCGAGTACCTACCGGTGATTGGTTGGACCTGGCAGTTGTCCGGAGGATACTGACCAGAGTCGAGTGATGGATGCGGGATGACCGTGCTGCCGGGGCCGAGGGCCGATACCGCAGACGGACCCCGTGGGGCCGGTCCGGACTGACGGCGCCCGATGTGCGAGGATTTACGTGTCGATGCTGGACACGAGTATTTTATGATGTTTTGGGTGCCGATGTTGGGCACTCGTGATTCCTCCGAGATATACAGGATTTGAGGGCCGATGGGTGTGCCGGCGCCTGAGTATATGTGGGATTTGGGTGCAGTTTGAGGCACCGATCATTGCTTTCCATGTTGACATAGTCCATGTAGATATTATTTATCCCATACTCAGTATTGATTACTATACATCTCATCCTGTGGCATTTACCTGTTAGAGTACATGCATTACTACTGTATCCACTGTTGACATGCATTGATATCATCTGCTGGCATTAGTAGAGCCACGCTATATGTGCATGCTTGCGATAACCTTTATATGTTATCTCTATTCACGAGTTGGCAACTCACCCCCGTTGTGCCACAGTGTTGCAGGTTGCCCTTGGGAGTAGTCACGGCTGGCTGTTACCCCATCTTTTGGCACAGATACCCCTTTTGAGCAGAGATAGTCTTTTGCTGATAGGTGGGTTTTGTACGGTATCTGTTATATTTCAGTTGTATATTGATGTATCTAGTATTCTCCATCAACCTTCTGTATTGACTTAGAGACAGTTGTGAGGACGATATGTATGGTTTTATATTCTGGTGTCGAGCTCGCATGTGAGCCGACGTTACTTTATGCAGTCTCACCTTTTATGATATTGTCCTTGTTTTACTGTGTATTCTTCGCTACGGCGTCGTATATCATATTGTGATGCTTTATTCATGTCACTTGTTATTTCCGCTACACCTTACTTTTACCCGACTTTCGGGGCTAATGTTTTAAAAAGGAAATGTTACCAAAATTATAAAACTCATAACTTGTGAACTTAAAAAGGGATATTTACTAAATAAATGGAAGTTTTTCAGACATTTACTATTGCTTTTACAAAACGTTTTAAATCACTCTATTTATTGGTTTTAATTTCTGGGTTCGGCTTACTTAGCCGCGTTACGCCTGTAGACGTTGCGTGGTTAAGTGCCGGTCACGAGTCGAATTCTCGGGTCGTGACAAAGTTGGTATCAAAGCGTAGGTTTTACCTTCGGAGTGTAGGATGACCCTGGTATGATGGAGTAGGTAGCTGCGGCAGGGTAGCATAGCGTGCGTATGTTCCGCGGCATACTCACGACACGGTACTCCGCTTACGCGACCTTAGGACTTGTTGATTTGATTCCTCCTTATATTCTTGTGATTCGATTTCCGTGTTCTTATCGAATCCAAATTTTCTTTCAGCCAATATGCCGCCTAAGACTACGAGGGCACAGAGAGCGGCCGCGAGGGCCGAGATTCGTGTTGACTCGTCCAAGACGAGGGCTGATCCGGGCAGTACGCCGGTGGTACCCGAGCAGGCTGTTCCTGCCGTGACAGAGCAGATCGCCTCGTTAGGGGCTGGTATGCAGGAGATGCGCCAGATGATAGGATCGCTAGTTGAGACGCTTCGAGCGCAGCGACCAGAGGTAGCTCCACCAGTTCCAGAGACTGCGATGGTGCCTACCGCACAGCCAGTTGCCCCTGCAGCCACGGAGGTGATTACAGTATCGCTATCAGAGTTCATGAGGCTGAAGCCTCCGGTTTTCACAGGCACCGATACAGCCGAGGACCCACAGTCTTTTATCGACAGGATGGCCAGGATATGCCGTTCCCTCAGATGTGCAGATGCGAGATGGGTTGAGTTCGCGAGCTTTCGCCTGGAAGGTCTTGCGCAGAAATGGTGTGATTCAGTGGAGAAGGGCAGAGCAGCAGGTCTTCCTCCTATGACCTGGACGGAGTTCGTGACTATATTTCTAGCCCGTTTCCTTCCCCGGAGTGTTAGAGATGCCCGAGCACGCAGGTTTGAGTCTTTGCGCCAGACGCCAGGGATGACAGTGGCAGAGTATGACGTACTGTTTACAGAGCTAGCAGTCTACGCCCCACATCTAGTGGCCACCGAGGAGTTGCGAGTCCGGAGATTTGTTCGAGGCTTGATTTCACCAGTGTTCCTCGCGATCAGCGCGCAGCACGACGAGACCTATGCAGCAGCTGTAGACGCAGCCCTAGTGGTCGAGGAGCACCTTGTTGAGACTTCGGTATTTCCAGAGCCGAAGAGAGTTCGTACCAGTATTTCCGCACGGAGGCAGTCATTCAGACGCCGCGACAGGTATCGTTCTGGTATGAGGGGTAGCAGAGATTCGGGACGGGGTCGGATGTTTAGTTCGTATCCCCAGGACGGTCAGCAGTCTCCGCGGGGTTGCTACAGATGTGGCAGCCTACTTCACCTCGTTCGAGATTGTCCAGAGACACACCGGAGGGAGGCGGCAGCACCGCATGTTACCTTACCACCTTCACCACCCCAAAGGACGTTGCCCGTTGTGCCTACCGTTGCTCCGCGCCAGACTTTTGCTCAGAGAGGTCGTGGGCGTGGAGGAGTTGCTCAGAGAGGACGAGATGACCGAGGCAGAGGTCAGTCAGTTACAGGTGGTGGACAGGCGAGGGTCTTTGCTTTGACACATCAGGACGCGCAGGCGTCCAATGCAGTGGTTTCAGGTATCCTTCCTGTATGTTCAGTTGATGCACATGTACTGTTCGATCCCGGATCCACACACTCGTACGTATCCACACACTTTGTGCCGAGTTTGGGTAGAGAGTCTGGCTTACTTGATCAGCCGCTTGTGGTGACTACTCCTGTGGGAGAGTCGTTTGTGGCTAGGCACGTGTTCCGATCCTGTATCGTCTGTATTGGCGAGAGAGAGTTGCCTGTCGACTTGATCCTTCTGGAGATGTTGGACTTCGACGTTCTTTTGGGCATGGATTGGTTAGCCACGTGCTATGCTTCTGTGGACTGCCGCGAGAAGACAGTTAGATTCTGTTTTCCCGGCGAGTCGGTTTTTGTTGTGTTGGGGGACCGTGGTGCCGCCCCTCACAGTGTGATTTCTTCTTTTCGCGCTGGACAGCTTTTGAGGAAGGGATGTCAGGGATTTCTCGCTTATGTTCGCGATGCTCGCGCTACAGAGGTTCCATTGGATCAGGTTCCGGTTGTTAGCGAGTTTCCTGATGTGTTCCCTGACGAGCTTCCTGGGTTGCCGCCCGAGCGCGACATTTCTTTCTGTATTGATCTGGTTCCTGGTTCGGGGCCTATTTCTATACCGCCCTATCGGATGGCCCCGGCGGAACTTAGTGAGCTGAAGGGTCAGTTACAGGATTTGCTGGACAAGGGACTTATTCGACCCAGTGTTTCTCCTTGGGGTGCTCCAGTCCTGTTCGTCAGGAAGAAGGACGGCAGCTTGCGTCTTTGTATCGACTACCGCCAGCTGAACAGGGTGACAGTGCGGAACAGGTATCCTTTGCCGCGTATCGACGATTTGTTCGACCAGCTTCAGGGGGCAGGGTACTTTTCGAGGATCGATTTGCGATCGGGCTATCATCAGCTGCGAGTTCGACAGGAGGACATTCCCCGGACAGCCTTCCGTACGCGCTATGGCCATTACGAGTTCTTGGTGATGTCGTTCGGACTCACCAATGCGCCAGCAGCCTTCATGGACTTGATGAACCGCATTTTCCGGCCTTATTTGGATCTGTTCATCATAGTCTTCATTGACGATATCTTGGTGTATTCCCGGAGTAGTGAGGAGCACGAGCAGCACCTGCGGGTTACATTGCAGACATTGAGGGAGCACCAGCTTTATGCGAAATTCTCCAAGTGTGCTTTTTGGTTAGACAGCGTGGACTTCTTGGGTCACGTGATTTCACGAGACGGTATATGTGTTGACCCGAGGAAGATCGAGGCCGTTCAGCGTTGGCCCAGACCCACATCGGTGACGGAGATTCGCAGCTTTTTGGGATTGGCCGGTTACTACAGGCGTTTTGTGCAGGACTTCTCACGTATTGCTACACCGTTGACCGGGTTGACCCGGAAGGGAGTTCCCTTCGATTGGACGGAGGAGTGCGAGCACAGTTTTCAGCAGTTACGGACACGGCTGACGACGGCACCGGTGTTATCTTTACCTTCTGGACCGGGCGGATTTATGGTCTTTTGTGATGCTTCTCGAGTGGGATTGGGATGCGTTCTGATGCAGCATGATAGGGTGATCGCGTATGCCTCGCGACAATTGAAGAAGCACGAGTAGAACTACCCCACTCATGATTTGGAGATGGCAGCAGTGGTCTTCGCACTTAAGATCTGGCGACATTACTTATACGGTGAGTCGTGCCAGATATTTACGGATCACAAGAGTCTGAAATACATATTCCAGCAGCGGGACCTGAACCTTCGACAGCGTCGATGGATGGAGTTAGTGAAGGATTACGACTGTGAGATCTTATATCACCCGGGCAAGGCAAATGTGGTGGCGGATGCCTTGAGCAGGAGGCCCGGGAGTAGTTTATCTTGTTTGAGCGCAGTACAGGAGCAGTCATCCACAGATTGGCAGATATTATGCGACAGTCGAGTACAGTTCGAGTTCACGCCGATTGGAGGACAGATAGCGCATGTCCGTGCACGCCCACAGTTGATTGATCGTATACGTGAGGCACAGCTCAGTGATGACCGATGTTCAGAGATCATGGCACAGATGGGACAGGACAGATTTTCCGAGTTCGTGATCGTTGATCAGGGGATACTACGGTTTGGAGTCAGACTGTGCGTACCTGATGCTGAGGGATTGAGGCGTGAGATTCTTGAGGAGGCACATCGATCGGTGTATAGCGTACATCCCGGTTCCACCAAGATGTATCATGATATGAGAGATGTTTACTGGTGGGACGGAATGAAGAGGGACATTGCAGATTTTGTATCGAGATGCCTGACTTGTCAGCAAGTCAAGGCTGAGCACCAGAGGCCCGCGGGAGAGCTACAGCCGTTACCCATTCCGGAGTGGAAATGGGAACAGATTTCGATGGACTTCGTGGTGGGTCTACCCAGGACTAGTCGGGGGTATGACTCCATCTGGGTGATCGTGGATCGTTTGACGAAAGCGGCTCACTTCCTACCGGTGAAGACGACTTTCGGATTTACTCAGTATGCCCAGATCTATATTGACGAGATAGTGCGACTACACGGAGTTCCGACGTGCATTGTGTCCGACAGAGGCACCCAGTTTACTAGTAGACTATGGCAAAGACTTCAGGAGGCTTTGGACACTCGCTTGAGTTTCAGCACGGCTTTTCATCCGCAGACCGACGGACAGTCAGAGCGGACCATCCAGACTCTCGAGGACATGCTCAGAGCTTGTGTACTAGATTTCGGAGGTAGCTGGGATCATCATTTGCCCTTGGTAGAGTTTTCCTACAATAACAGCTACCAGGAGACTATTCAGATGGCACCGTTTGAGGCTCTTTACGGGAGGAGATGCAGGTCACCTACTTGTTGGACAGAGCTCAGTGAGAGCAGTATCTTAGGGCCACAGATCGTTGAGGAGACGACCGTGAAGATCCAGTTGATTCGCGATAGGATGAGAGCAGCGCAGAGTAGGCAGAGGGCTTATGCAGACTGTCGACGACGTAGACTTGAGTTTTCTGTTGGTGATCATGTTTTCTTGAGGGTCTCCCCAATGAAAGGTGTGATGAGGTTTGGGAAGAAGGGGAAGCTTAGCCCCAGGTATGTGGGCCCCTTCGAGATCCTTGAGCGTGTCGGTGCAGTGGCTTACCGGTTAGCCCTTCCGCCCAGCTTTCCAGACGTGCACCCCGTATTCCATGTTTCGATGCTCCGCAGATATCTACATGATCCTTCGCACGCGATTCAGCATCCGACGATCCAGCTTGAGCGTGATCTTTCCTATGCAGAGCAGCCGGTGATGATCTTAGATCGACAAGTGAAGAAATTGAGATCGAAGGAGATTCCATCAGTTAAGGTACTTTGGCGTGGTCAGAACCGCGAAGAGGTCACTTGGGAGACCGAAAGCGAGATGATGAAGACGTATCCCCATCTTTTTGAAGGTAACCTTAGTTAGATTTTTGAAATTCGGGGACGAATTTCTTTAAGGGGGAGAGATTGTAACACCTTAGGATAAGGGTTAGTGAATAATTATAATTAAATAATGATTTTTAATAAAAAGTTTACCAAATCGTGTTTTAAATATTTTTCCTAATCTAATAAATATTTTTCCAAAATTTTCCTAGGCTTGCACACATATGTGCATGTAAACTAGGGTTTTTAAATCAAGTAAATACAACAATTATTAACCATGGTGGGTTAATTGTAGGATTAATTCTTTTGGGGTTTAAGCAAGTTTAATTAATTAGTTAAATTAAAAGATTACTTTAATTCAAATGGTAAGGGTGTTGACTTGTGAGGTGAGAGAGAGAGAGGGGTGACTTTTGTGGGAATGATTGTGGTGGCTCTCATTTCTCTTTTGGTTTTCTCTCAAGTCTCACACCAACACACTCACACACACACTTACCTCTTCAAGCAGCAGCAGAAGCAACTGAAGCAGCAGCAGAAGCAACTGAAGCAGCAGCAGAAGCACAAGCAGCAGCAGCAATATTCAGCAACAGCAGCACAGTGAGTAGCAGTGAGCACCAAGCTTCACAACAGCAACTGCAGCCTCTTCTCTTCTCTTCTCCACCTTCCTGCAGCTCCCTAGGGTCGAGAGTGAGGTATATTTCCTATCTTGCTTCACTAGTTTGCCTAGTTAGTGTAGTTTTGCATCGGTTATTAGAATTTAGTGTGTTTTAGTGCGATATGGGGTGATTAGTGAGAACCTTGTGCTAATGAGGTGAGATTTGGTTTCAGTAGGATGATTGTGGTCTGTTGAGGCCATTGTAACTTAGTCGAACCCCGATTTCACTAAAATACCACCAGTTTCATGCTTGATGCAAATGTCGTATTTGGGCAAAATGTGAGTTTTCTGGAACTGCTATCAACTCGGTGAGTGCAGATTGATTTTGGGAAGACCGTAGTGTAGTGGAGTAGAGCTGATGCACCAGGTGAAACCCGACCCCCATACAGCTACAGTAGGCCGCCAATTTCCTCATTCTGGCCGCCAATTGCAGCCAGATGGGTAGGGTTTGGGTTGGGGTTTGGTCCAGTGGGTGTCTGCTACTGTGGGTAGTGTTTTGGTATATATATATTTTTAAGATCATTTCTGTAGGAAAATCTGGGACCAAATACCTATTTTGCCGTTTTTCTAAACCCTCGCGACACGCGTGATACGTGAGTAGGTTTGGGTTCTGCGTATCGCGGCGCGTCGGGGTAGTTTTGTGGCGCGTGAGTACACGTTTTAGCGTATCGCGCACACGCGCGATTGGTTTGCGACACAGGTTTCTTGTTGGATTATAATGTCGCGTTTTGTGACATAAGCTTATGTGTGATATGTGTATGTGATTCTAGGTTCGCAGGCCAGTGAGACGGACACTGCGAAGAAGGGCAAGCAAGTGGTTGGATATACTTAGCGCGAGACACGGTGAGTAGATTTCACATCTACGGGGATATCGCCCGCATGGCGTTATGCGTCAGGGCTGATAGGACTTATTTACTATATGTTGCATGCACCCCATAGACTATCATCGCATATTGCATCCTCTGCTGTGTTGATATATATATTGCTTAGAACTGATAGAACACCGCACTATTACTAACGGTTTATGTTGCACGGGCACTATTACATGCTACACACACACCGTTAGTAACTGCCATGCCACACCCACTATAGAGCTGCCATGATTATATTGCTATAGTTCGCCTCATATGTGATTTGATATGACCTTCATGTATATTGGGAGCCGCATGACACTTTTTAAAACCGGAAATGAAACTACTTTAAAAAGCGGTCTTCCCCTTATACCCATACCATGGATTGATGTATATTGTACCTCGCATTGGATTTTACTATTGGTATTGGATTTTCATGTGATTTCTGTTTTGAGGACCGTGGAATCATTTAAGGAAAGATATGCTATTTTGAAAAACCCGGTACCTCGTGATATGATATTTTGGTGTGTCCACCACGCGTTTTCTCGGTGCTGAGACGTGTGCTTGAAACCCGATTCGAGGAGTGGATGTTCCGTTTGCGGGTTCGTGGTGGGCCCGGTATGGTTCCCCTCGGCGAGATGATCGATGGGATTTGCCGATTGAGCCTGGAGGCAGGCGAGTACCTACCGGTGATTGGTTGGACCTGGCAGTTGTCCGGAGGATACTGACCAGAGTCGAGTGATGGATGCGGGATGACCGTGCTGCCGGGGCCGAGGGCCGATACCGCAGACGGACCCCGTGGGGCCGGTCCGGACTGACGGCGCCCGATGTGCGAGGATTTACGTGTCGATGCTGGACACGAGTATTTTATGATGTTTTGGGTGCCGATGTTGGGCACTCGTGATTCCTCCGAGATATACAGGATTTGAGGGCCGATGGGTGTGCCGGCGCCTGAGTATATGTGGGATTTGGGTGCAGTTTGAGGCACCGATCATTGCTTTCCATGTTGACATAGTCCATGTAGATATTATTTATCCCATACTCAGTATTGATTACTATACATCTCATCCTGTGGCATTTACCTGTTAGAGTACATGCATTACTACTGTATCCACTGTTGACATGCATTGATATCATCTGCTGGCATTAGTAGAGCCACGCTATATGTGCATGCTTGCGATCACCTTTATATGTTATCTCTATTCACGAGTTGGCAACTCACCCCCGTTGTGCCACAGTGTTGCAGGTTGCCCTTGGGAGTAGTCACGGCTGGCTGTTACCCCATCTTTTGGCACAGATACCCCTTTTGAGCAGAGATAGTCTTTTGCTGATAGGTGGGTTTTGTACGGTATCTGTTATATTTCAGTTGTATATTGATGTATCTAGTATTCTCCATCAACCTTCTGTATTGACTTAGAGACAGTTGTGAGGACGATATGTATGGTTTTATATTCTGGTGTCGAGCTCGCATGTGAGCCGACGTTACTTTATGCAGTCTCACCTTTTATGATATTGTCCTTGTTTTACTGTGCATTCTTCGCTACGGCGTCGTATATCATATTGTGATGCTTTATTCATGTCACTTGTTATTTCCGCTACACCTTACTTTTACCCGACTTTCGGGGCTAATGTTTTAAAAAGGAAATGTTACCAAAATTATAAAACTCATAACTTGTGAACTTAAAAAGGGATTTTTACTAAATAAATGGAAGTTTTTCAGACATTTACTATTGCTTTTACAAAACGTTTTAAATCACTCTATTTATTGGTTTTGATTTCTGGGTTCGGCTTACTTAGCCGCGTTACGCCTGTAGACGTTGCGTGGTTAAGTGCCGGTCACGAGTCGAATTCTCGGGTCGTGACAGCGTGGGATACTGGAAGAGGGAGACGTAGACTGCAGTGTACAACCCTAACCTTATCAACTGCGACTTCTTCGTCGACAGGATATACCGAGCCCATGGCAGGTAGCCGATTGGGTGACGGGGAATCAGACCTATGTTATATGATTGCCCCCAAGGTCTCGCCTCGCCTTGACAGATACAGCGTCCCAGGATATCCAAAACCATAGGACGCTGGACCGGGATTGCATCTATGGCCGGATGAAGAAAGCCCTTCGATGTCCAATCAACCATCTCCACGGCGTACTGCACCGGGGGTGGGCTGGCATAGTGGATCGCCATAATGGGTTCTGACAGTACTGCGCATGTGAAGCTCTGTCGACCCATAATGATCTGATTGTACCACGACCCCCAAAAGTGGAGACTCTTATATTCCGGGTCGTGGTCCCTGATCATAGCCAAGACTTCACGGTCCAAGGGCGCTTCGGGAAATCCCTCCTCTGAACGAACAAACGGGAATGTGGTGTCGAGAGACATGATCGCTGCAAGTGAACAGAAATTAGCCGTTAGTGTTGTAATTCCAACGCTTGGCATTTAAGAAAAAATGCATTAATTAATTAATTAAATTAAAAATTAATTAAATTAAAATTAATTAGTTACACCACACAGCAGTGCAGTGGGTAGGAGACCGAAGGGGGACCCACAAAATCTGGATGACAATACGTCAGTTAATAAGACAACATCATCATTGGATGAGATTGTCAGTTGGTCCCCAAGAAAACATTCCCATTAATAATAAAAGAAAATCCCTAGAGACAAGGAGAAAATCTCCTCTTTCAGAGCAAAGCTCTGTCACAGAGTGACACTTGTCAAACTCTGGTCTCAGGGGAATAAAATTCATTAAAAGAGCCTAGCTCTGTGATGATGATGAGAAAATTTATTTAAAACTTCTAAAGAAATTAAAAAAAATTTGAAGACTCTTAGAAGTTCTTCACTTTTAGATCAAAAAGATCTATTTTTGGATCCATGAGCAAAGCTCTGCTCATGGGTTAAAACCCATGAACAAGATCTCTGTAGATCTATGGATTCATGAGAGCAAAGCTCTGTTGGTGAAACCCCAAAGGGGATTTCTTTAGATCAGAAGATCTATGAGAGCAAAGCTCTATTGGTTAATTAAAATTAATTTAACCTAAGATTAATTTTACCTAAAGTTTTCTAACTTTGGGAAATGAGAGCAAACCTCTAGAGTTCTGAAAGCAAGAGCAAAGCTCTGAAGTTCTTAAGCAAGAGCAAAGCTCTGGGAATCAAAATCTAGAAAATGGTGAAGAGCTTCAGATTCTTTGCGCTGCGCGCAACGCGCCACGTGTCAAAAGCTGATACATCAGCGCAGCGCCCAAGGCAGCGCGCCCATCAGAGCAAACCTCTATTTAAAACAAAATTAAAGGAAGCAACGCTTCAGCTGCGCGACACGTGTCAGCGCAGATGCGTTGCGCCGTGCGCCGTGCGACACGTGTCAGCGCAGTTGCGCTGCGCCGTGCGCCGCGCGACACGTGTCAGCGCAGTTGCACTGCGCTTTGCACTGTTTGACACAAGTCACGTGCTGGGGCGTTTGTGCCAAACAGAATTAAATTCGAGTAAGATTTTTCTGTTCTTGTTAAAACAAGAAGATTTCCTTCTGTAAGACAGAAGCCCTTGGATCAAAGATCCAACGGTAGGGAAAATTCCCCAAATCACTCAGAGAAGGATCTCTTTAACAAATTTATGGGCACTATATAAAAGCCCCTAGACCTCAATTCAAAGGCATGAACATTTTGTGAGAAATCAAAAATTTCAAACAGAGAGAACTCTGAAGAAATTTCAAGAAGAAAAAAGGTAAAAGACCATTTAGATAGAAGAATTTCTTCTAATAGATCATTGATCTAAGAACAAGATCAATGATCTTTAATAAAAAGTAAAAAAAAATAGTGCTTTGCACTTATGAACCATTGGTTCTCTAAGATCAAGAAAAATAAGAAACGCTTGTTTTCTTTGATCTAAATTAGATCAAGAAACCAAGCAGTGCTTTGCACTTTTTTATGAACCATTGGTTCTGGAATCTAAAAGATTCTCAAGTTAATAGTGTCTTGCACTTACAAAATTGCACTGTTGCGCTCTTGGGTTGGCGCAAGCCACCAGAGAGCGCCACGTGTCAGCATCTGAACCATTTGCGCTATGCGCTTTTGAAATAGAGCCTTGCTCTGAAACTGGCGCAACTCACCACAGCGCGCCACGTGTCAGCAGCGCAAGCGCAGCGCACTGCGCTTGCATGACACGTGTCATCACCACAAGCGCTTGCGCTCTTTGATTGGCGCAAAGCGCCTGACAAATGCAATGCATTTCTTTTGCTAAAGGGCCAGGCCCAAGTCAAAAAGACCTAGCAGGCCAAAATAAATTGCAAAGCAATAAAAGGGCAGAGCCCAAATAAAATTGGTGCTCTGCATCATTTATAAAGGGCAGAGCCCAAGTAAAATTGATGCTCTGCATCATTTATAAATGGGCAGAGCCCAAAACAAATTGATGCTCTGCATCCTTTATGGGCAGAGCCCAAACAAAAATAAAAAGTAATGCAATACATTATTTAAATGTGGGCAAAGCCCTAGCACAGGTCTAATAGACCAAAAATAAATAAAAGCGTTGAATATTTTTCAACTGGACTTAGCCCAATCATGGTCGTAAGTCCTCAAATTAAATTGACTGAGCACAGCTGCTCTCTTAAATCAATTTACAACCGAATCGAGGGTACATCTCCGAACTCCTTTGACTCCTATCGTTGTAATCCTTCAACGATGTCAGAGAGGTGACGGGTCCCGACAACCACACATCAACACGGACTGTGGGGTCCTTAAACTCATGGACTTAAGCGTCCTTAAACCAAAAGACGGATTGTGGGATCCTTAAACCCGCGGACTTATGCGTCCTTAAACTAAAACACGGACTGTGGGGTCCTTAAACTCACGGACTTAAGCGTCCTTAAACTACCTATGGACCACCACGTCCCTAAACTGGAATATGGACCACTACGTCCCTAAACTGGAATATGGACCGCAATGTCCCTAAACTACCAATGGACCACTATGTCCCTAAACTGGAACAATAGAGCCCCCAAATGCTCTTTTGTCGGATCCAAATGATCCCGTTAAGTTGATCTTTGTCTCAAATCAGACTAATGTATCCTTAACGAACGTTTAAGTTGATCTTAGCCTCAATATGGCTAACGTATTCTTAAACAAAAACACCAAACCCAAATCTAAGTAAATATGGATTTGGACTAATCCACGTCCTACGGGCGACGGCATCACTTAGTCTCCGTATACAATCCACGGACAACCACAAACAAAACAAACACACACGACACGAAGTGAAATTCTGGAGAAGGAGAAAGTTGTTACCGCGATACGGTAGCGTAATTAACTGCAGGGGCTTGCGCCTGCAGGGAAGAGCGTCCCCACAATCAAAAAACCCCTCAAGCGAGGGGGAATCTGACGAAGTCTGCTACATCGGCCGCATCCGTCTAAATCTCCGATACACGGTGCCATAAATGAACTTGGTATCTTAGGAGAGATGGACGGATAAAACCAAATAGCATCTGCCCCGAATCTCAGCGTCAGGACTTCGCAGTCTTATGCGCCGCCGTTTGGAGGGGAACAGTAACGAGACAGAGCCATTCGTGACTCTTACATTTTCCTGATCCGTGGTCCCGGGGGGTAACGGGACAGAGCCACTCGTGACTCTTACATTTTCCTGATCCGAGGTTCCAGGGGGTAACGGGACAGAACCACTTTTGGTTCACATATTCCTGATCCGTGGTCCCGGGGGGTAACGGGACATATCCTTTGAGTTACATGGAGGATTACTCAAATTGATTTCAAAGACCTGAGAGTAGATAACCAGTAGAACAGTTTAGTTTACTCACTGCACACTACCCTTCACTGCCCTGATTTACATTACTGTTACATCTGCTTTTCATTCATGATTATATTTACATTGCTGTTACACTTGCTTTACCTTTTATGATCATACTTGCATGTCTTGCTACCCTATTTATATATTATTGCTTGATGTTATGACGCGCTGACGTCTGGGTTTTGCATGGCCCAGATCCTCTACCTTTGTTGCAGACTGCTCAGGAGTTTTGCCGCTGTTAGACCGAGCGGTAAGGATCCTGTTGGTATCCAGCCTTACTTTCCAAGTGTTCATTTGATCATTTGCTTCCGCATACTATATTATTTCTTGACTCATTTATTCTGGCTCATAGACATATACTAGATAGTCAGTTTACTTTTCTGTTCTTGATATCTCTACAGCCGTAATGTGACTGTGGAAGGATGTTTCCTATCCACAGGTAGCATGGTTGGCTATGTCACGTGCCCATCTTTGTGTACTCTGGGAAGCGGGGCGTGACACAAGTTCTCTAGTTGCTCCTTATAGCTATTTGGTTAGGAGCTAGAGCCATGGATCATATTCCCCGGGTGGATCATCTACGACAAAGCAAGACCGGAGAACAAGATCGATCCCGGAGGACCGATGGAGACGGAGTTGGAGATCGAACAAGTTCAAGAAGGCCACAAGGAGCTAAGGATGAAGAACGAAGACCGAAGAACTTGGTTCATTTGGTAAGAATTCCTCATCATAGTAGATAGAATCTAGTATAGCTAACTAGGTTTATGGTAAAGATCTGGTTAAGGTTAATCTAGTGCCAAGTTTTGTATCGTCTTAAAAAATTTTGTTCCGCATTTGGCCACGCTAGTTGGCCGGGGCACTAGGGTAACCCTTCAGAGACGAATCGAGAAGTTCTCGTAAGGATGTCCTAACGTCATAGTTAACCTCTGCTCTATACGACAGAGGTCCGTTAAGGTCTGTGGTACTAGGGTTGTGTCCGCCGTACCGTCGCGCTGGCTAATGTATTCCTCGATAGGTAATTTTGTTGTTCGAGTAGCCTTGCGACTGTCATGTCTTTGTTCCCTTCAGGGGATGGACAAGACGTCTTCAAGCAATCTTCCAGGTAGTATTACCGTCGAAAGAACAAGCGTTAGGGATATTACATGTCGCTTTTTACTTGAGGTTAGGCTCAGTTTGGGAGCCCCGATGAGTCATGACCACTCCGTGCTGGTGTGGGATGATCTCCGATAGTCTTTCTAGTTTTATATGAGTTGCCGTCAAGACCCTGAAGCTAGGAATATTTCCTTCGCTTCGTTTGCTGGCATTGCGTCTGCTGTATCGAGACGAATGTCGCGGTTGTCTCTAGGTTGTTGGTGAACTGTCAAGGTTTGGAACTAGGTACTTTGTCGTGGCTCCGTTGTTTGATTGTCATGTTTGAATCCTGCTGGAGGAAGAACGCTGTGGTGATATCTCGCCTGCTGTATCGAGACGAACTTCGAGGTGGTGACCACTCCGCGCTGGTGTGGGATGATCTTCGATAGTCTTTCAGTTTTTATATGAGTTGCCATCAAGACCCTGAAGCTAGTAATATTGCATTTGCTTCGTTTGCTAGCATTACGTCTACTGTATCGAGACGAATGTCGCGGTGGTGATCACTCCGCGCTGGTGTGGGATGATCTCCGATAGTCTTTCAGGTTTTATATGAGTTGCCGTCAAGACCTGAAGCTAGGAATATTTCCTTCGCTTCGTTGTTTTGGCGCGTCCAAATCCTGTTGGAGGAAGAACGCTGTGGTGACATCTCGTCTGCTGTATCGAGACGAACATCGAGGTGGTGACCACTCCGCGCTGGTGTGGGATGATCTCCGATAGTCTTTCAGGTTTTATATGAGTTGCCATCAAGACCCTGAAGCTAGGAATATTGCCTTTGCTTCGTTTGCTGGCATTGCTTCTGCTGTATCGAGACGAATGTCGCGGTGGTGATCACTCCGCGATGGTATGGGATGATCTCCGATAGTCTTTCAGGTTTTATATGAGTTGCCGTCAAGACCCTGAAGCTAGGAATATTGCCTTCGCTTCGTTGTTTTGGCGCGTCCAAATCCTGTTGGAGGAAGAACGCTGTGGTGACATTTCGTCTGCTGTGTCGAGACGGATGTCGAGGTAGTCTCTAAATTGCTGATGAACCGTCGAGGCTTGGAACTAGGGATTTCTCCATGGCTTCGTTGTTTTGTCGCATTCGAGTCTTGCTGGAATGAGGATGAGCGCCGTTGTGAGTCTCCAGGCTGTAGATATTGCCATCGAGACTTGGCTCTCTTTCTGATGGAGCATGGTGGGATGATATGGTTCCCTCTTTTTTTGTGCCCCTGGATTATATACAGGGATCGATGTGATCTCATCTGTAGGGCTATTGTTTCATTTTGTTATTATTTCTTTTATATTTCCGCGATGCTCTATCATTTCAGCTTTTTTATATCGCGAAAGTCGCGATTGCCCAATCATTTTGGCTATTTTGTGTGGTGACCAATCATTTCGGCTAATTTTTTTTTGTTTTTTACTCGCTGCTTTTTATTGCGAGTTGCCCAACCATTTCGGCTATTTTGTATACATATATTTTTTGTTACTTGCTGATTTTGTTGCAAGTTACCCCATCACTTCGGCTATTTCATATGCATTTTTAGCTCACTGATTTTTTTTATCGCGAGTGTGGAACTCTGAACCTGATGCCAATCTCAGCATCAGCGTCGCTACAATTGGAATATTGCCAAGAGCAAATCATCATTTACCGTGAAAGGGCTTGGAATTTGATACCGATTTAGGCATCAACATCGCTACCACTAGGACATTGCCAGGAGCGAATCATCATTTGCCTCTGTTGATTTCGAACAAAGGTGGCTTAGCAAACAGGGTTAAGATCCTGTCGACTAAGGCTTTTTGACTCTTACGAGCCGTAAGGGTCTCATAAAGGAATTTCTCCCTACGAGTCATGAGGATCTCGTAGGTGTATTTTCTCCTTAGGAATCGTGAGGATTCCTAAGTGTATGTTCTCTTATAAATCGTAAGGATCTTACAAGAGTGTTTTCTCCTTATAAGTCGAGAGGACCTACAAGTGTTTGTTCACCGTGTGAGCATATTCCTAGTCGCTGGCGGGACTGTGTTAGGGAAATGTTTATTCGTGCCCGTGGATTGTATACAAGGGTCAATATTGAACCGCTTGTAGGGCGGTCTGTGGGTTGTGATGGCTTAAGAACAGGTTCATATCCCTGTAACTTAAGGCTTTTGAATCCTATGAGCCATGAGGGTCTCAAAGGGGAATTTTCCTTACGAGTCGTGAGGATCTTGTAAGTGTAACTTCTCCTTAGGAATCGTGGGGATCCCTAAGTGTGTTGCTCCCTTGTGAGTCGTAAGGATCTCATGCGGATATTTTCTCCTTACAAGGTCGAGAGGACCTTGCAAGTGTCTTTTAACGGGATTGTGCCCTTTCGGGTTTTCACAAACTCGTCGGTAACCCTGCTGTTTTTACTCACGGAGCCCTTTTGGGTTTTCATCCGTGCCCATATCGCTTATGGACGTACCCTTTTTTTTACCACGTCGGACTGAGGATGTCGCAGGCTAGTAGTAGTTTAACGACGTTTCGGTCAAGCGTTAGTTTAGGGACGTTTCAGTCCATTGTTAGTTTTAGGACATCTCAGTCCGTTGTTAGTTTAAGGATGTTTCAGTCCGTCGTTAGTTTAGGGACATTTCGGTCCTTTGCTAGTTTTAAGACATTGCGGTCCATTGTTGCAACAATTTCGTTGGCTACCACTTATAGAGTTTGGGCTTGGGAAGATAGCGAGCGGACATAGGCGTCGTCATCTATCATTAACCTAGGCCGTAACTCGTCAGGCATAATATTTCTTCAAGAAACGGCCGTTTATTGGCCTGAAGGGTCTTTCACCATGCATATACATGAGCAAATAAGCCCCACCCTGGTAGACTTTGTCTATGATGTATGGGCCCTCGTAGTTCGGCTTAAATTTCCCCCGTTTAGCACGATTGGGGATCATGGGTCTCTTGACCACTAGCACGAGTTCGCTTTGGTGAATGTTCTCGGCCTAGTCAATCTCTTATATGAGCACGTCATCCTTGCTTTGTAAGCCTCCAGGTTTTGCTGCGCTATGAGCCGGGTTTCGTCAAGGGCGTCGAGCTCCTCAAGACGAAGGTGTCGTCCGTTAGCTCGTAATGAACTGCCACTCGCAGAGAGGGTAGCTCAATCTCCAATGGGAGTACTGCTTCAGTGCCGAATACCAATGCATACGGCGTTGTGTTTGTAGCCGTTTTGAATGTGGCTCAATACGCCCAAAGAGCTTCATGCAGTCTCTCGTGCCAGTCCCTCTTATTTCTGGACACCGTCTTCTTCACGATCTTGATCAAGGTCTTGTTGAAAGCCTCAGCCAGACCGTTAGCTCGAGGATTGTAGACTGAAGAGTATCTCCAGTCTATATTATGTTGCTGCGCGAAGCGGCTGATTTTATGGCTTCTGTAGGCCGGCCCGTTATCGGAGATAATCCGTCGCGGAGTGCCGAACCGATAGATGACATGTGTCTTGAAAAATTGGAGAATATTCTCCATCTTCACTTCCCTCAGCGGTTCTGCTTCTGCCCATTTGGAGAAGTAATCAGTTGTTACCAAAATGAATCGATGTCCTCTGGACGATGCTGGTTCGATGGGCCCAATTATGTCGGTTCCCCACATTTCGAACGGCCAGCTAGTCACCGTTGGATGTAGCGGATTTGGATGCTGGTGGATAAAGTCCCCGTGAATTTGGCACGAGTGGCACTGCTTCGCGTATTCAAGGCAGTCCCGGATCATCGTGGGCCAATAGTAGACCATCCTTTTGATCTTCAGTTTCATCTTTGGCCCGGCTTGATGAGAACCGCAGAGTCCGTTGTGAGTTTCTTGAACGACTCTCCTTGCTTCTTTCAGTCCCAGGCATCTTAGCCATAGAGAGTCGAATGATCTCTTATATAGAGTATCATTGACGAAAGCGAAAGACAGAGCTCGTTTCATGAGCTGATGTCTTGAGGACGCATCTTCAGGTGTTCGACGGGATTTGAAGTAGTCTATAAAGACTTCTCTCCGATCCTTAGCCTTTTCCTGGTCTTTTATTCATAGGGTCATTTGCTCGGTCGCTTTCTTTTCTTTGGACAACTCCGGAGACATATCTGCCGGTGCGAGAACCCGACGGCTTTGTACAACAATCCTCACGTCGTCGAGGTTTTCGTCAGTCGGATCTTTAGCGAGTTTGGCTAACATGTCCGCCTTGCTATTTTCCGCGTGTGGTATGCTTTCTAGGGCGTAGGAAGGGATTTGAGTCAGCAGTTGTTGCACCCTTTCTCTGTACCTTACCAACTTTGGTTTGCACGCCGTTTACTTGACTAACGACCAGTTGGGAGTCTCCGTATATGAGTAGGTTTTCGATTCCCATGTCGACAGCGATCTCAAGACCTGCTATCAAAGCTTCGTATTCGGCTTCGTTGTTTGTCCTCGGCTCTGTTAAGGAAAAGACAAAGCGCATTATCCCTCTTTGTGGAGTCACGAAGATGAGGCCTACCCCATATTTGATTATGGGGAAGCTGTGCTTTCGCTTCTTCATGGAAGACGCTCCATCGAAGTAAAGTTCCCATCGGGTATCGCTCTCTCCTCTCACCCTGTCAATTGTGTCAAACGCGTGCTCGTCTGGCAATTCGCTATTTAAAGGTGATTCGGCAGGTATCGGATGCTCGGCGAGGAAGTCGGCGATGGCCTGGCCTTTCACTGCCTTGAGAGGACGATATGTTATCGAGAATTCCATTAAGAGTAGGGCCTATTTAGTGAGTCGTCCTATTAATATGGCTCTTGATATCAAATATTTGAGAGGATCCACTTTTGATATGAGATGGACCTCATGCGCCAAAGCATAATGCCGGAGCTTCGTTATCGCGAAGATTAACGCCATGTAGTGTTTTTCAATAGGAGAGTAGTTGTTTTCTGCCCCCAGGAGAACTCGACTCGGATAGTAGAAGGCCTTCTCTTTCCCTTGGTCAATCTCCTATGCCCAAAGTGTGCCTAAAGAACCTTCAAGGGCTGTTTTGTATAGAATGAGGGTCTTTCCTTTGACCGGAGCGGTCAGTACTGGCGGATTCTGCAGATATTGCTTGATTTCGTCCAGTGCGCTTTGGAACTTGCGATCCCAAACGAACGGGGTTCCCTTCTTCATCAAGTGACTGTAGGAAGGCATTTGCCAGAAAGATTGGCTATGAACCGCTGAATATACGCGAGCTTCCCTTGGAGAAACCGCAGTTGCTTGAGAGTTCTTGGCGGAGGCATTTCAATAATCGCCTTGATCTTCGACGGGTCTATTTCGATACCTCGATGTCGTACGATGAATCCTAGGAATTTTCCTGAGGAGACTCTGAACGCGCATTTGAGAGGGTTCATCTTCAGATTGTATTTGGGAAGACGTTGGAACACTATCTTCAGATGCTTCCAATGCTCCTCGTGCGATTTGCTTTTTACCACTAGGTCATTAATGTATCACTCGACGACTTCATGTATGAGGTCATCGAAAATTTTCGTCATGGCCCTCTGATAGGTAGCGTCGGCGTTCTTCAGACCAAAAGGCATTAGTTTTTAGCAAAATATCCCCAGCGGAGTCCGGAAAGCGGTATACTTCTGGTCTTCGGGATGCATCTTTATTTGATTGTACCCTAATGAGCCGTCCATGAAGGAGAAACTTCGTGAGTGGACATGTTGTCTATCATCAGCTCGGTGACCGGTACAGGAAAGTCATCCTTCAGATATGCTTTGTTGAGGTCCCGAAAGTCTACGCAGATGCGCACCGTCCCATTTTTCTTCATGACTGGGACAATGTTGGCGATCCAATCGGGGTACTAAACCTCTTGGATGAAGCCGGAGTCGATTAGCTTCTTGACCTCGGCGTTAATGCTCATTTGAAGTTCGAGCCGCATCCTTCTTGGTGCTTGTTTGATTGGCTTGATATCCGGAGATATCGCCAATTTGTGCACAGCTACCTCTGGATCTAGTCCCGGCATTTCGGAGTAGTTCCATGCGAAACAGTCTTTATATTGCATGAGCATGTCTTTTAGCGTAGCCACCTTTTATTCAGACGCCAACTCGCTGACGAACGTAGGCCGCGGGTCGTTTGCCGTCCCCAAGTCAATTTTTCTGAGGTTATCTGCAGTAGTGTGTATCCCATCTTCCAGCTCTTTTGGCGCCGGTGGAAACTCTGAGATCACTTCGTCATCATTGTTTTCGAAGCACCGGGAGGGGTCATCCATATTCTCGAGGACTCCTTCTTCTGTCAGCGTTATTACGTGACAGGTATGAGATTGTTCCCAAGACCGATGTTGATCCGGTTCTACTCTCATCGCATAAGTGGCTTTTGATTCATGCTTCCGTGGCGGGCTTATCCTCCAACTGTTGGATAGAGCGAATCTGCCGAGTTGATATTGGTCTTCAACCCAGTCTTTGAAGGTGAAGCGGTCTTCAATAGGATGTCCTATCGCTCGGTGATAGGAGCAATAGTCTGGGTGATGAACCTCATTTTCTCGATCGGGATGCTTGGACTCTGGGAGCGTAATCATATGATGTTTCACGATGAGGTCGAAGATTTTTTTTGTCTTTTCTTGGGGAAAAGAATATGCTCGACTCATCTTCTTTATAAGAGACGGATCTCGGCTGCTCGATTTTTGATCGCGTGACTTCTTGGATCCGCTTCGTTGCTGTCGAACGTTTTTTCTGTTCTTCAGTTCGTTTTTGTTTTTGCGTCGGGTCTTCTGTATGACAGACTCGCAACGAAAGGCATCGTCATTCTCTGTAGCCTGCTGAAGGAGGCGTTGCGTCCTGGTTTTCTTGTAGATGGCCATTTCGCGGTTATGATCATCCCGGACCTTTTGACCCGCTTCCCTTATTAGCTTGTCCATCTATTCTTCAAACGACGAACTTGGCATTTTCATGGCGGGACCTCGTTTTGGTTCAGGGTTAGTGTCTTTTAATAGAACATATCCTTCTTCATCAAAGTCATGTATGACGTAGCTGCCATGGACTCGCTCCCGTTTCTTGGATCGAATATATCCAAGCCCGATCGTTTCCATTCTCCCGGTGGGCAATTTTCGCTGAGTTCCGGGGACGTTCCAGATTATATTGTAGAACTGAGCTTATCGCGTGGTCTGCTTAAGGGGTACTCCTTGGCACCTCAACAGCCTCTTCAATCCTTCTGTGTAGTATCTGGGCAGCTGGATGGGCGGAAGTCTGTCAAGTGTCGAATCAGCACCATGCCAGACTTCTTTCTCCATTTTGGTTTCCGTGGATTGATAAAAGAGGATCACATTTTCATCTCTTTGCTTGGGAGGGACGTAGAATGTTTGCAGCTCTTGTATACTATAAGTTTCAAGCGCATCGAGCTCTTTGTAATGCTTTTGCGGAACCATGGAAACTTGCAAGCTTTGATCTTCTCCAGTGGAGGCTTGTATTGATGGCCGAGCAGAGAATACTGCATTGATTTCGTCTTCAGAGTCACTGCCGAAGACCAACATAGGGGTGGACGGTCCCGGCTTGGTGTATTGGGGCAGCCCGGAATAGACTATCTCTTCGTCCTCCTCGGTATCGCTCCCGAAGACCGGAATGGTGGTGATAGCTTTTTGTTTGCTCTCCGGTTTGCAACATCTTTCTGTGTCTTCGAAATCTGGCAGGAAGTACTTGACATCTTCATATTTGTGGACTTCGTTCACGTAGAATAGGTTTAGTTCCCCGTCACAGTGTACTCGAGACCATCTTTAAAGTACTTCATACACTGATGTTGTGTAGAAGGGATAATGTTGTACTCGTGTAACCAAGGCCGGCCGAGCAAAGCGTTGTATAAAGTCTTGGCGTCAATGACGTGGAACTTGATATCAGTGAAGAGGAGCCCAAAGCGTAACATCAGTATCACAGACCCGAGCGTCCGTGATAACTGAGAGTCGAACCCGGAGATAGTGATTTTATCCCGAGCGAAGTGTTGAACGCTCATGCAAATCTCCTTCAACACTCTTGCATTGAGAAGGTTGACGGAGGATCCATTATCAACTAGGATCTTCCCTATCTTAATATCATGGCAATACCTGGAGACATATAGGGGACGGTTGTGGTCACACGTTTCGAGGAGGAGGTCCTCATCTCCGAAAGTGATGTCAGCAGTGTGCACTTTCTCCAACTCGTCCTTCATCTTTTCTTCGGCGAGGAAAGCTTGAAACTGTCCGGGGTCTTGTAACGCTTTGATTAGGGAATCCCGCGCCTCTTTAGATAGCAGAAGGGCATCGAGAATGCTCAACTGCGAAGGAATCTTTCTCAGGTATGCTAGAACATTATAATCCACCTTTCTTTTCTTGGGCGGGTCCTTGGCTGCCAACTCTTCGATGACTCGATCGTCGAGGGCAATATCTTCAGGGACTTTTTCCTTCCCTTTATCCTTTTTGTTCGATCCCTTGTTTGAGGGTCCGAGATTCTTTTCAGGTAATGTGCGATTACGCAGCTGGATGTTCTCGAAGGTCTTCATTTCTTCTGCTTCGGAGGTAAATTCCTTGAAGAGAGGGCTAAGGGGTATTTCTTCATCAGAATCGCTCCCGAAGGTAGGAACTTGGGATCCCTTGATATCAACCATGTGACAGTTGCCGGCAGTTCTTCTGCGCTCATGTGTCGTGCTCCTATGTTCTCGACGAGTTTTGCACTTCATCCGCTTGAACTGTTGTTGATGAGCAACGTATCCCTGCCACCAATTTTTAAAGGCGGTACATTCCTCAGTAGGGTGCGTGGTCCTTCGATGGTATAAGTAGTAGTTTGGATGTGCATCCCCTTCGTCAAGGTGTATCCCATCAGGAGTGTTTCCTTCAGAGGGTGGCAGCTTCATTCCCATCGATATGGCTTTGGCGAACCGTTTCTTCGTCTTGAACCTGCTTTTGCTGGCGACAGAAGTGCTTTGATCTGGTTGGGGTATTTCATGACCCATAACTTCTTTAAATTGACGCCAACTCCTGGCCTTTTCGAATATAGCCATTTCGCGTTCTCAATCATCCTTGCTCTTCTGACGGGCTTCGTTCAGCAGTAGGTCGATGGTCTTGTCAGACAATTCCAAGGGTTTTGATTCCAGTTCTGGATCTGCCCCCAGTTTCTTTGCATCAGGTACTTCTTCACCATCCATCGACGAGTGAGAGATCATGTGGCGGCTTGCCACATAGCCCTCAGTTTCATCTGTCGAGTCCTCTCCCCCATCATTGTCATCGTCTCTATCCTCAAGGATGTGGTCGAGAAAATCTTGGAGCATGACCGGGGTTCGCACCTTCTGGTTATATTCTTCCAGCGCGTCAATGTGTTTTTGCAGGTCCGTGCGCTTGTCAGCAGGCTTCACGGGCCTTTTGGTTTTCTTCTTTTTCTTCGAAGACTTTGATGGCTGGACCTGAGCGTTTTGATTATCGCTACCAATTTTTGGCGTCAGGCGCGGCTTCAGCATTCCCTCGATGATCTCGGGTTCTAGCTGATTTTTCCACCTGATCGCCGGGCATATTTGAAGATCTTTCAGCATCCTTTTCGTTTTGGCTGAAAGAGTGACCTCCCATGGAGCTTCTTCAACAAAAGAGCATGATGCCCGGCGTGTCCCCTCTTTTAAGAGCATGCGGTTGAGGCGGGTTTACTTTCCAGTTCTCGGACAGTGTGAATTTGCCCTGTTGATATTGGTCTTCAATCCAGCCTTTAAAGACGAAGCAATCTTCAATTGGATGGCTTACTGCTCTGTGGTAAGGGCGGTAATTAGGATTGTTAGCATCGCCGGGCTGCAGCGGACGTCTTGGATCTGGCGGATTGATGAGCCTGTTGTGCACTGCCAGCTCGAACAGTCTCTTTGTTTTCTCCCACGGAAATGAGTAGGGACGTTCTAGTCTCTCCTCGAAGGATTGGCGTGGACGCACGTGGCTTTGGCGAACAACCGGTTTTAAGTTGCTCGGCTGTTGTTAAGCATTGGCGACAAAGGTCGCTTTCCCTTTGCCCTTTTCATTCCGCGGCTCTGTCTTTGAAAAGGAAGGCTTATGACCCATCTGGTCCATTTGGGCCAGCTTATCAATCAAAGTCTGGAAGGTGGTCGGCTTGAAGAACATCATGAATTGGGATATGGTCGCCTGCGGATCGAGGGTTCACACAAACATGCCCACTGCAGGAGCCTCTTCGATGCGTTGTTCGCACTTCGACCATAGATTCCGCCACCTTATCGCGTACTGGACCCAAGTTTCTCCCGGCTTCACCCTGGCATTGATCAGCGCCGTGATTTGGGTACGTTCGCTAGCGCTCGCAAAATGTTGGGTGAATAGCAGCTACATCTCTGCAAATGTCTTGATAGAGTCATTCGGGAGGTTCGAATACCACTCGAATGCTGTCTCCGACAAGCTGCCAAAAAACTGGAGGAGAAGTAGCTTATCATCACCTCCGGTGTTGTCACACAGAGCCCTGAATTGAGTCACGTGTTGGTGTGGATTTCCCGTCCCCTTATATACATGGAATTTAGGGATCGTATATCCCGGCGGGTACTTTATTTGGTCGTACCAACCCGGATAGGGTCGTCCAGTCTTAACAACCTGACCGGTCGCTTCATTCACCTAGTGAGCTCGTATCTGTTGAGCGATGTAATCATCCAGGGCGGCTTTGGAGATGGTCTCCTCTTTGGCTGCTGAATAAGCCGGAAGAGGGTTCGATGTCTCCCCTCTGTCATCTTCGAGGACAATCGAAGGGTCTTCAGCCGGAGGATCCGGCTGTGTTATTATCGCGACCATGTCTTGGAAGAGAAGCGCCATTCGTTTTATATTGGCCGCTTGTTCCGTTGCTTCTTTGTCCTTCTTTTCGAGGATTCTGCGGAGGAAGTCAGCATCAGTTTCCTGTTCTTGACGTTGTTCCGACGATGTTTCCAGGCTTTCTTTTGGCCCAGTGAGTGCGTCCATCTGCATTAACATTTCCTGGAGCTTCTGTTGTTGCTCTTGGGCCTTTGTTACGGATCTGGTGAGTGGTCGATGGCCCGTAGAGATATGGCTATCCTCTTTCCCGGATGCCATATAGATAGTATATTCCACCATGCCTCCAGACTTAGGGTGTTTGGATTCATTGGTCTTGCGATTCGTCGCAGACTCAGGGATTTTCTCCGGCCTTCTCCTCTTGTGGTCAGTCGAAGTTGAGGGGGCTGTTGCAGTGAGCACCCAAGTAGCTGTCGCCTTCTGTGGCTTGACAGGGTGGTCATCTTCTTGCCGAACCTTCATCTTTTTCTGTCAGCAGGGATAGTCTTGATCTATCACGGAGTCCTGGACCTGTCGCCAAACTTCATAAATTTTAGAGGACAGCCGCTGAGGGGGATGTTCTAGCTTCGCTTTTGTAGCGATCTCTATTGGTGGAGGAGACCTTTTCAATACAGCAGTCGGAGAGTTTTTGCGTACCCTCCTAAGTAGTTCAAAGCTGTTCCCAGTTGGAACAGCAGCATCAATTTCCACCGTTGGAGCCGGCGGAGTCAATCCAGAAGGGGAATTGCCCCCAGCCTTCCTTACTCGGCGCCAGTGGCGACGTCAAGCGTGTCGAGCCGACAGTACTGGCTCAGCTATAGGGGTGGCTCGATCGTGCCTCTTGTTCTGGTCAGGTGTTGTTATTGGCGCCATCCTATTGAAAACGGACGTCCGCTGAGCGGGGATAGCCAACCTGTCGAAGGCAGAATTTTGAGCAGGAGGAGCAGTCTTGGTGACTTCGTTTGGAGCGGGAGCCGAAACAGTCAGTCTTACAAAGACCGACTCCTTAGCAGGGGAAGCCGCTTTGGCGACTTCAGGAGCAGGAATGGCTATCCTCTTCGGGTTAACCCCTTCTGATATCGCGGGCTTCTTCACAGGCCCATTGGAGCTTCGGCCCAATCTGTCAAAGACTGAGACGCTTGGTTTGGGCGACCCGTTAAGAGGGGCCGCAGTAGTTGTGAGCCGATCAAAGACCGACTTCTTCTTAGCTTCTTGTGATGGCAATGGTGTGTTGAAGCTTATGGGTGGGAGCATGGTCCTAAAGAATAGCCCTGTGGAGGCTTGCGTCACCTGGTCCATCGGCATTGTAAAAACGAAGGCCGCCTGAGGCCCGTAGGTTACTCCTGCAGCAGGGACAAGGTGAGAGTTATTGCCGTTGTTGCAGCTTGTGTAGTTGAAAGCCATTTGATCTTCTGTTTTTCTGCACGGAGTTAGATACCAAATCTTAGCACTTCAAATCCAAAGGCAACCATATCAAACCGCGACTTGTTCGCGAAACACGACACACGAAGTGTGGAGTGGAAAGAGGAAGAGGTTCCACCAGGCGTGCCAGAATCTGTATACTACCGGAAACCAGAGACGACTGAACGTCTAGCCTGAATCTGGAGGCAGATGCTATTTGGTGTTATCTGTCCACCTCTCCGAAGATGCCAAGTTGATTTATGGCACCGTGTATCGAAGGTTTAAACGGATGCAGCCGATGTAGCAGACTTCGTCAGATTCCCCCTCGTTGAGGGGTTTTTGATTGTAGGGGTGCTCTTCCCTGCAGGCGTAAGCCCCTGCAGTTAATTAAGCTACTGCATCGCGGTAACCACTTTCTCCTTCTCCAGATGGTCACTTCGTGTCGTGGGTGTTTGTTTTGTTTTTGGTTGCCCGTGGATTGTATACGGAGACTAATTTATGTTGTCGCCCGTAGGGCGTGGATTAGTCCAAATCCGCATTTTCTTAGATTTGGGATTTAGTTTGGGTTTAAGGATACATTAGTCTCATTTGAGACTAAGATCAACTTAAACGTTTGTTAAGAATACGTTAGTCTAATTTTAGACTAAGATCAACTTAACGGGATCATTTAGATCCAACAAAAGAGCATTTGGACTCTATTATTTTCATTGGGTTTATTGATTGTCGGGACCCGCCACCTCTCTGAAGACGTTGAAGAATTACAACGACATGTATCAGAGGTGTGATGAGATGTACCCTTGAACCAATGTCAGTTGAGGGATTTGTAATTGGATTGATTTAAGGATCGTTAATATCGTTTGAGATTAAGATCAACTTAAGTGGTTGTTAAGAATACGTTAGTCTTATTTAGACTAAGATCTACTTAACAGGATCATTTAGATCCAACCAAAGAGCATTTGGGCTCTATTGTTTTAGTTTAGGGACATTGCGGTCCATAATTAGTTTAAGGACATTACAGTCCAGTTTAAAGACGTCATAGTCTATATAGTTTAAAGACATCATAGTCTATGAGTGTAGGGACTTCACAGTCCATAAAGGTTAGGGACATCATAGTCCGTGAGTTTAAGGACCTCACAGTCCATAAAGGTTAAGGACATCATAGTCCTTGAGTCTAAGGACATCACAGTCCATAGAGGTTAAGGAAATCATAGTCCATGAGTTTAAGGACCTAATAGTCCATAGAGTTTAGTTTAGGGACATTACGGTCCAGTTTAAAGACGTCATAGTCTGTTTGATTTTGATTCAACTGTTTGGGGATGCACCAAAAGTTATCGGTTATCGGGACCCTCCATCTCTCTGAAGACGTTGAGGAATTTCAACGACATGTATCAGAGGTATGAAGAGATATACCCTTGAACCAATATTGGTTGAAAGGCTCTGGGTTTTGCTTTGAATGTCATATGAGATGATCAATTTTGGAAGACAAGAGTGTATTTGAGGTTCAGTCAAAAGGGGGTCCTGCCTCTGGAAGACTTAGCTAATTTGGGCTAAGATTGGCTCGAATATAGTGTTAAACACTAGAGTACACTCGGCTATCACATGTTCCCACGTGATGTGCTTAGAATAGTGTTAAACACTAGAGATGAAGCGCACAAAATAGTGTTAAACACTAAAAAAGAAGCGCTCGCGTGGGGTCACGTGAGGCGCTTGAGTATTGGACCAGACTTCCGTCATTTTACTCTCAGAATATGCAAGTAAGTGTTAAACACTTAATCATCACGTGTGGACACGTGATAGTGCCCATGCATTGGGTATTAACTCCTCAGTTTTACCTCATTTTATTTTTTTTCTTTTTTTTTAAAGCGGTGTTTGTCAGGGGTCACGTGGGAGCTCGTGAGGCGCCCAAAATCTGTTCTGACTTGGCTTTGTTCTATTTATTTTGAGGAATTTATCCAAGGGTCACGTGGGAGCACGTGACCCTATCTCATTCATTCTTTTTTGACCATTGAGGGGAGGGTCACGTGTTGCCACGTGATCATGTTGGGTACTTGATCTTTTTACATGCATGAAAAGTCTAAGTCCCTTATTTAATAATTAAATTCTTTTATAGGGTTAAAACCTAATTGTATTTTGAGGAATTAAATTCCTATGTATTTGGAAGAATTAAATTCTTTAAACCCAATTCTCTTTCTAAGTTTTGGATTTGCATGGCAGAATCTCCCCGATGAGAATTAAATTCTCAACTTATGGGGAGATCTGCTTCTGCAGATCTTCAACCATAGGAAGAACTAAGTTCTTATATTAAGGGTTAAACCCTATTTTTGTTGGAGGAATTAAATTCTTATATGCTTTGTGGGAGAATATAATTCTCTGAACTTAGTTCTTCCCTTAGGTTTTAGATCTGCATGGCAGAATCTCCCCGATGAGAATTATTTCTCAACTTATAAGGAGATCTGCTTCTGCAGACCTTCAACCAAAGGAAGAACTAAGTTCTTATTCAGAAGATTTAAACTCTTAGTTTGAGAATTAATTTCTCTTTTTATTTTGTGGAAGCTTATAAGATGATCTCTTTCCCTCTCTTACCTAGGGTTTCTTTTCCTGAAGATACCTTCTTTTCTCTCTGGAGAATTAAATTCTCTTTTCTTTTGTATTCTCTCTATTGTTGTATCTATCCTCCTTTCTTTTTTTGGCTCCTATTTATAGGAGAAAGAAAAGAATCAGTTTGTTTAGTCAATCTTTCATTGAAAGATTTTGATTGATTTTGCAACCAACATGATCTTTTAGATCACTCGGTGAATTTTATTCACCATTGGATTTTTAATCCAAAAGATATTTTATTTGTTGTTCCTGGCAGATTTTAGGAAAATATTTCCTTGTATAGAATCTTTCTATAAATTGGTGATTTTTTAATCACCGTTGGATTTTTAATCCAGCGGTGCTCCACTTTACAGAGCGCAATCTTTTTGTTTGGAAAGATCTAGGAAAATATTAGGGTTTTTGATTTCCCTTAATTAGAATTTAATTCTATTAGTTCAGAAGGTCTTAGGAACCCATCACGTGTTGGCACGTGACCCCCTGTCACGTGTGGGCACGCGATGCCCCAATTAGGGTTTTCTTTCCATTAACTCAGAGAGTTTTAAGACCCTATCACGTGTTGGCGCGTGACTCACTGATTAAGCATTTAACCAGTATTTAATTTTATTATTTAAAGAACTCGGGAACTCATCACGTATCGGCACGTGACTCATGGTCACGTGTGGGCACGTGATGCCCCATTGAGGTTTTTTCTTGTTGTTTTATTATACCTTTTAATTCCTTTCAGTGGGTTTAAAGGCCCATCACGTGTGGACACATGACCCCATTTGATTAAGATTCAATTCTTATTATTTCAGAGTCCTCGGGAAGCCACCACATGTCGGCACGTGACCCCCGATCACGTGTGGGCACGTGATGCCCCATTGGGGTTTTTCCTTGCATTTTATGAGGGAACAGAACAGACATTGGAATTCAAACAAATTCTTGGAAAAACAAGTTCTGTTAAGCACGCAACAAATTCAAATTTGTGCGAATAAGGGGTAAAACCCTATGAAAAGATTTTCAAGAACACCAGGGAATAAAATTCCCGAAGGGTCCTCTTGATCTTTCAGAGCTAAGCTCTTCGCCAGTGGAATTAAATTCCTTTTAAATGATGGAATTAAATTCCAGAAACTCATAAAAAAATATGAGAAACAAAATCTCATGAATCCTCAAAAACAAATCAGAGGGGAATGCCCGAGATATGGAGGTCTACTGCTAAAAAAATCACATCTTTGAATCTTTAAGAGATGGGTTTCAAAGGAGAGCAAAGCTCTCATAATGGATTTAAAATCCAGAAATTTTTGTTCGAAAAGAAAAGTTCTTTTCTGATGTGCAAGATCTTTACCTAAAAAAAGGGTTTCTTTTTTATTGAGTTTAACTCTGAAATTACAATGGAAGAGAACTAAGCTCTGAGGAGGAGAATTAAATTCTCAAAGAAAACGAAGAAGGGAGAAGATGAAAGAAACAGTGGCTGCCTATGGAACCAAACCCTTGAATTTATAAGACGTGACAAGGGCGGTCACCTCCCCGTTCTCCTAGGCAATCCAAGGGCTATAAAGGTGACAGCGTTGCACTCACGTGCAAGCCACGTGAGAACAACGTTGTGAGGGCATTTGTTCCCTCATGAAAACTGAATAATAAAGATAAAAAAGCAATGGGAAAAGTTCCCAAATGGAGCATCACGTGCCCACACGTGATAGGCACTGCGTTTGACAAAACAATGCTGAAACTGAGCCTCACGTGCAGACACGTGACCTCTATATACAAAGTATATAGGCGCCTTCTAAAATCAAACAATTGGCCAAAAAAATTCATGTCCTTGTGGGGTCACGTGCTATAGACGTTCAGTTGTAGCACGTGACGCTCTTCAATGGGCTTAACTTTGTGGGGTCACGTGCTACACGTGATGGGCTTCTATGCCTTCTGAACTGATAGAATTAAATTCTAAAATAAAAGGGGTCAAAGCCCTATTTGGAAAACATTTCCTTAGATATTTCTAAATAAGAAAGATTGCGCTCTGTAAAGCAGAGCGCCGTTGGATTAAAAATCCAATGGTGATTAAAAATCACCAATTTACAGAAGAAGATTCTGTATAGAGAAATATTTTCCTAATCTTGTGAGAAATATCTTCTGTAAAACAGAAGTCCTTGGATTAAAAATCCAACGGTGAATAAAATTCACCGATTGATCTAAAAGATCATTTTGGTTGATTATAAAATCAATCAAAATCTCTTAATAAGAGATTTTCTGAACAAATTGATCTTTTCTTTCTCCTATAAATAGGAGCCAAAAAGAGAAGAAGAAAAAGATAGACCCCCCCTAAACTTAAAGTTAAAGAGAGAAAACAGAAAGAAAAAACCCGAGGTAAGAGAAGGAACAAAACACAGAGAATATCTCATCTCTTCTTCACCTCCATAAGAGTTTAACTCTTCTAAAAAGAACTTAGTTCTTCCTCTGGTTGAGATCTGCAGAAGCAGATCTCCCCACAAGTTGAGAATTTAATTCTCATCGGGGGGATTTTTCCATGCAGATCCAAAACCTAGGGAGATATCTAAGTTCAGATAATTTAATTCTCCCAAAAATTATATAGGAATTTAATTCCTCTAATAAGACAAGGGTTTAACCCTTTATATAAGAACTTAGTTCTTCCTTACAGTGAAAGATCTGCAGAAGCAGATTTCCCTACAAGTTGAGAATTCAATTCTCATCGGGAAGATTCTGCCATGCAGATTCAAAAACCTAAGAGAAAAACCAAGTCCTAAGAATTTAATTCTTACAAAACAGTGGGATTGGAAGTCTCGAAACTCAAGATCTCCATGCACGTAAAAGGATTGGCACCCAATATGATAATAGCCGATTACGTGCTCCGACATGAGCACCTTTGATTAACAAAAGAGGATAACCGAGATTGGCTCACGTGACCCCAAAGTAATGCTTAGCACTTACAAAGCAAAAAGGGAATAAATCAAAGGCGGTTTCTATTTTTTGGGGCGCCTCACGTGACCTCACGTGACCCAATAGCGCTTAGCGCTCAGAAAAGAATAAGGGAGTAAACCTAAAGAAACAGCGCCTCAAATTTTTAGTGTTTAACACTACTCCAAGCGCCTCACGTGACCCCACGTGAGCGCCTCAAATTTTTAGTGTTTAACACTACTTCAAGCACCTCACGTGGGAGCACGTGAGCGTTGAGCATATACTAGTGTTTAACACTATGAAAGGCCAATATTAGCCAAACTCAGACCAAATTTTCCGAGGATCATCAATTGAGCTCCTCATGCTCAGGGTCCCCAAAACCGATCTCAGTCCTAAAGATAGCTAATGAGATCCCAACAGATGGCATCTAAATTGATGTTCTTCCCATTTCCCTAAGTCGGGATATTGGTTCGAGGGTAAATCTCTCCACACCTCTGATACATGTCGTTGTGATTCTTCAACGTCTTCAGAGAGATGGAAGGTCCCAATAACCAATAACTTTTGGTGCATCCCCAAACTGTCAAACTAAAACCCTACAGACTATGAGGTCTTTAAACATGGACTATGAGGTCCTTAAACTCATGGACTATGATGTCCTTAAACCCCATGGACCGCAACGTCCCTAAACTAAACTCTATAGACTATGACGTCTTTAAACTATGGACTATGATGTCCTTAAACTCCATGGACTATGATGTCCCTAAACCCAATGGACCGTAACGTCCCTAAACTAAAACGATAGAGCCCAAATGCTCTTTCGTTGGATCTAAATGACCCTCAAACCTTGTTAAGTTGATCTTAGTCTAAAATTGGACTTACGTATCCTTAACAAACATTTAAGTTGATCTTAATCTCAAACGAGGTTAACGATCCTTAAATCAACCAAACCCAAATCTAAGAAAATACGGATTTGGACTAATCCATGCCTTACGGGCGACAACATAAATTAGTCTCCGTATTCAATCCACGGGCAACCAAAAACAAAAGAAACACAAACAACACGAAGTGAACATCTGGAGAAGGAGAAAGTGGCTACTGCGATGCGGTAGCGTAATTAACTGCAGGGGCTTGCGCATGTAGGGAAGAGCATCCCCACAATCAAAAACCCCTCGCAAACGAGGGGAATCTGACGAAGTCTGCTACAACGGCCGCATCTGTCCAAACCTCCGATACACGGTGCCATAAATCAACCTGGCATCTTCGGAGAGGTGGACGGATAAAACCAAATAGCATCTGCCCCCAAAATTCAGGCCAGACGTCCCAACGTCCCAGTCGCGTCTTTCGGCGAAGAACAATGCATATAATACCCTTTTTAGGGGACCCGCTAATGGATGGTATGGATTAGTGCACATCCTTGGTCTAGTAAAGCGAGATGCAGACCTCCTCACGGCGCATTCGATCTCGAAAGGATTTAAATATGGTTTTTAAGAAATACGAATTTTCTAAATAAAATAAAATTATTTTTTAAAATTAAAATTATATAAAATTATGAATCCATATTTTCAAAATATAATAAATCTATTTTTTCAAAAAAAATGAAAAGTTTAACAAATGACAATAAAAAACCATCAAGATACCAAAAGGGCAAGTTTTTCAAGAAATACCATGAACTTTCCAAGTTAAGTGTTTATCACTAAAATACCCCAGATACTTAAAATCCATGCTCATGCAAATCCTAAGTAATACTAATCACCCTCGAGATTTTACTTTTTAATTTATATTAAAATATTTTTCATAAAACCCCCTCGAGATATATAAAACAATATTTAAGAACATTAGTAAATATAAGTTTAAGCGGGATCAATTCTCTTGAGCCCCAAGGAGCCGGAGAATGTGAGTGCTTGCATATTTAAGATAGACAACTTAACGGAGTTATCAATAGTAATTGTCTTGGAAAAAGACACAAATCCTGCCGTCCATGTACAGCAGTTACCGATGACTCACGAACCTAATTCAAAATTTAAATCAGTACAAGTGTCTGACTCAGTCTGAGTCCAATTCAAACCTGAATCCAAATCAAACATGAATACTTGATTATGAACATGAATACTTGAGTGCAAACATCAATATCAAACATGTACACTTGACTTGACTTGACCGAACCATGGTTATAACTTGACTTGTCTACTTGAATACTTGATTACATCCTGAACATGAATACCTGAACATTTTGTATCCATGGTTTCAGCAAGACTTGTAAATATAATCAATACAATACAATACGCGGGGATAAAGGGGTAGATTGATACGGAATGTATATCGTGGCACGAGTGGTCACTTAAAAGACACATGCATGAATTCTCGTGTCGTTGTCCCGTGGGTTATGACGGGGCCTTGTACTACATGTTACTATAGTCCACGAGGTAAGATGGACTCCTCTCGTATACATGAATACCTTCTATATCAAGCTACAAACAACCACGTTATAATAACTATCATATACCAGTAACAAATCAAACACAGCTTACATGTTCATTTCACATAACTTGTTATATTCTCTTTCTTCTTTTGGGACTTATCGAGCGCTAGTTCACTGACGACATTTCTTTCTATTTCTTTCTTTGGAATGTTCGTCAGGAGGACCGGTTACTGAAGAGTTTGAGCCGAGTCTGGAGGACTTGGACCAGCTTGCGGCACAGCCTGACTTCTAGTTTCTTGTACTTACTTTCCTGTATGCCATTGTTTAGGCACTGCTTATTATCATTGTATCTTTTCTTTTCAAAACGGTTGTATGTAAAGTTGAATGTAAATAAAGTTGTTGTTTTATTTTATATCACTTGTCATTCTTATACATTTTTATATATTGCCTAATTACGCTTAACGTATTTATTTCTTAGTAAATACGTTGCGGCCTGCCACGTCACTATTTCCGTCTACTGGGAAGCGGGGCATGACAGGTTTTGTTGGTGGCCCATGTAGGTCAGTTCTGCAATAAGTCTTAAGCAATATATCACAAGAATTATAAGAATTAGCAAATATGCATTCCTTACATTTCAAATTCCTTGAATCTATCCTAGCCATTCCTTTTCTATCAAGGTCATGGATTCTCCCAACAACACCAGTACGAATGTCAATGGAAACACCCCACCGCCTACTCTACCACCACCACCTACCACTGCAGCTCCTATCAATAAGCAAATGGTTCTGCTTGAGGCAATCAAGAGCCTCTTGGAGGGTCAGCAGCAGCAGACTGCTATCCTCATGCACCGCCCAGAAGCCGAGGCATCCAGAGTCGAGCAGTTTTGGGCATTGCATCCAAAACACTTCTCGGGGAAAGAGAGCCCACTAGAAGTAGAAGAATGGGCTCAATCGATTGAAGATGATCTGGCAGCAACTCAAGTGCTAGATATTGCATGGGTGAGAGTTGCTAAGCTGCAACTGACAGACAACGCCAGAATCTGGTGGAAGGCTGAGGAAAGCCGTCTTACCCAACCTATTGAATGGAAGACGTTTCGCGATCTGTTCGATGCGAAATACTTACCTGAGACTACTCGTTTTGACAAGGAACGGCAGTTCATCCATCTACAAAAAGGCTCGATGTGGGTCAAGTCTGTGGATGAATACGATACTGAATTTACCATGCTCGGCAGGTAAGATATTGTCTTAAATTCGAATTCATGATCTCACTCATTACACTACTAACACAAGGTCGTAACAGGTTCGCTGCACACCTGATTCCTACTGCTGATATCCGGGCACGACGATTTCAGCAAGGGTTGGACCCGGAAATCCAAGCTGCACTCGCTACAGAGGATTTCCCAACCCATGATCTTGCTTTGAAGGCTGCCCGACGCTATGAGACAATTGTGAAGAAGAAGGGCAGACCGCAGACTGCCGGTGTGAAATGCCCTGCTACACAGATGACAGGAGGATCCTCTTCTAGGTCGACCTTTGCACCCAGGAGACCGGGAGGATCATTTAACCGGTCCAGTCCAGACTTTTGCTTCTATTGCAAGAGGATGGGACACTTGGCGAAGGACTATAGGCGTGCAAATGGCCTGTGTTTGGTTTATGGCGCATCCACTCATGCCATTGAAGTATGTCCATATCGATTCAACCCAGCTACAGCACCCAGACCCGCAATCACAGTTCCGCAGCGGCCAGCCATTCAGGCTCCTGCACCCCGACTAGCTCTCCCCGCACCAGCTTCGCGTGGACCTCCTGCACAGCCTCAACGTCAATTTCATCAGGCACAAAGAAACATGCCTCAAGGGCAGAGAAATGTGCCCCAAGGACCGAGGAATGTGCCTCCAGCAAGGAGAAATATACCACGACATCAGGCTTTTACGATGACGGTCGAAGAGGCCGAAGCCACAGGCCAAGTCATCACTGGTAATTCCCAATCCTTTCAAACCTTTTCAATCCTTGTATATCACTATACTTTTGCTAAATCTAAAACCAAATCACACAACTTTGGTGCTATACTAGTAGCCACCCTACCTGCACTCGCACTTTTCGACCCTGGAGCGTCACACTGTTTCATGTCCCAACGATTCGTGAGAACGCATGCGATTCCCGTGAAGCCATTCATTTCAAGCTGAAATGTCAGTTCCGGGAATGGAGTTCTGAAAGCAATTATGGGGTTTGATCAATGTCCAGTTGTAGTTTGCGGACGAGAATTCTACATGAATTTCAAAGTACTGGACATCCCAAATTTCGATGTTGTGTTGGGAATGGATTGGCTGGGAGTATTCTATGCTGCTATTGACTGCTGTCAAAGGAGGGTAGTATTTGAGATACCAGATCACCCAGTCTTATATTTCAAAAGTGGAGATAGAACTTTAGAGCCAGGAAGATACCGTGCTAAACCGAAGAATGCAAAAGTGTTCTCTATACCGGCAGAAGAAGAAAAGCCTGAAGTAGTTCAAGAGTTCGAGGATGTGTTCCCTGAAGATATATCAGGTTTGCCTCCCGATCGAGCTCTTGAATTCATCATTGATTTACAACCTGGTGCGTAACCGGTAATCAAAGCTCCATACCGGCTAAGTCCAGAAGGATTGAAGGAGATCCGCATTCAGTTGGACGAACTCCTGAAGAAAAGTTGGATTCGTCCCAGTACTTCAAGTTAGGGATCTCCAATTTTACTCGTGAAGAAGAAAGAAGGTTCATCCACGATGTGTGTAGATTATCGAACTCTGAACAAAGTGACGATTAAGAACAAGTATCCACTACCGCGCATGATTGATTCTATTTTAGTGTGTGTAGTGACCGCAATCAATAATGGTGTCGCGTGTAGCTAGACCGAGATGAGTACGGGTCGTCCTCAGGGATATGTAGAATCTTTTAATCTTTCTTTAGACGTGTTGATTAGGAAGAGGAAGAAGAATAGATAATAGTGAAGAATAGTTATAGAATCTAGATCTACATTAAACACGGATGTAGAATATAGATATAGTTTAAAGACGGATGTAGATATCAGAAGAGGGCTTGTAGGGTTCGTTAGGATTTAGTAATCCTGGATGACTAATAAAGATGACTCCTTTTATCTTTTGATAGATTTAAAACTAGATTGATAGTGATGAATGAGGATTATGGTTCTTGGAAGAAACTAAGGTTTCCCCACTATTGACCCCTGTCCTTTCATTGATCTCTATTCATGTCTAGCCCTTAACAAAACAATTGTTAATCTGATCTCAAATCGCGGTCGAGACTAGCAATAAATTGGTAGCGCGCCCGATAAGGATGTTAACGATTCTTTTGCTAATGTTTATAAACTTTATAATACATAAAAGAAGTTAAAATATTTTCTCATCCATTGATCTACCCTAATCCTACGAACCCTATCAAGCGGAGAATTACTCGCGCATGATAGAGATAGAAAAACGGATAGAGATGAAATTCCTAATGTAACTAAAAAATTAAACTAATTAAACTAAAGATCTATTGTCACGCCCTTCTTCCCAGAGTGCGCTATGATCGGCACGTGACAGAGCCAACCATACTACCTGTGGTTAGAAAATATCCCTCCACAGTCACATTACGGCTGTCAATAAGATATCAAGAACAGTAAAAATATAAAACTATCTAATACATGTCCATCTGCCAGAATAAACGAGTCAAGAAATATATATATACGGAAGCAATAAGTCCAATAAACAGTAACATCTGGAAATATGCCCCAAATACGGGCTCACATCAGGAAATGAAACTGCGGAAAGGAAACTAACTAAACTATCACTAACGCAATCCTCACTGCTCGGCCTGTCGGCTGAAATACTCCAGGTCAGCCTGCGAAAGAGATAAAGGGACTGGGCCATGCAAAACCCAGACGTCAGTGCGTCACAATATCAACAATAATAAGAATCATGTTGTAACGGGATATGCAGGCAGGATTATAAACAGTAACATGAATATAACCAGTAAACACGGATATAGAACAGTGAAGTGTATACGTGCAGGTGAAGTGCAGTGAGTAATCTAGACTACACTACTGGGTTATCTACTCTCAAGTCTTTGAAATCAATTTAATGGAATCGTCGATGTAACTCAATAGTATCCCGTGCATGCCCGGGACCACGGTCCAAATTCTCGGGCTAAAATATGAGACGTGCCGCTAAGCACTAAAGAGGAAACTTGTACAGATGAATGATTTCAGCAGCAGCATCCCGGGACTGGCTTAGCCCCCAAAACTAATCAGTATAAGTATCGAACTGTCGAGTTACAAGTCAGGTTTCATCATTGATTTCCCCTTACCCCCAAGTTATGTGTCTAAGTCAGGTATTGATAAATATGAAACTAATGCCAACACAGGATCAAGCAGGTACAGGTTTTGTCTGAATAGACAAAGGATGTTTCCGTCGGGACAACAAGTCAGGGATGTCGGCATTAGTAACAAGATCAGGAATCAAGTCGAGCAATGGTGTATCAGGTCATGTCAGGTAGTGCATATGTATCACACGGATGCTCGAAATAAAACTGTAGCAAGTACGGATGCACGGTAAAAGTACGGATGCACGGTAAGAGCATGGATGCACAAAGTCTATCAGGGATCACATCTACAACTCCATGACTACGTATGATGCACATTATCAAGCATGGGGCACTAACATAATAGTAACATGTAATAGGGATGCAATAAATGATACGGATGCGAACGGGTATCGGAAAACGGTAAAACTGTAACAGGGATGCACGATACAATAAACATGCAATATTTTTATTCATATGGATGTAAAATATATATCATAGCATGTAGCAAGATAAACTTGCCTGATCGGATCTCAATACGGGGTGCGTACGCTGCGTCCAATGTCGGTAAACGTCACAATACACACACGTGCGTACAGAACTGAACCAAGCAAAGAAAGAAAGTGACCACGCTGGATGGGGTCTTCCACTGGATCGCCCGGATCGTCAGCGACAGCATGGCTCCGGCGATGACCGGAAAACCAAGAAATAAAGAAAGCAAGGAGAAGAAGAAAGAAGAAGAAGAAGAAGAAGAAGAAGGTGCTTCTCAGGGGTTTGGTGTTTGGCGACAGAGGCGAGGCGATGGGGTCGTTGATGACGAGTCGTGGGTTTTTCCGGCGAAGTTCACGGCGATGGCAGCGGTGGGTTTCTTGAAGTCGTTGATTGTGTGCGGGGTTTTTGGTGCAAGGAAAGGACTCTGGTGTTAGGGAGAAGGAGAGAAGATAGGTTTGAGGCGATTACGAGTGCACGGATGCGACGGGGTCGGAACTCCGGTGAGGCATGCAGGTGATGGGTATGGGTCGCGGGGTTTATCGTCGGGGATCTCACGGGGTGGTGGTGAGGTGAGGAAGAGGGAGGAGGAGAGAAGTGGAGTTGGTGACGAGGCCGACGAGGGAGATCGGCCGCGAGGGGAGAGCGCGAGGCGTGGATAAGGTTTTACGTGGAGGCGGGAATGAAGAAAGAAGAAAATTAGAGAGGTAAGAGAGAAGGACGTGGGTGATATTTATTTTAACAAAAGATTATATAAAATATAATATATATTATATATTATATGGAGGAGAGAGAATGAGAGTAGGATCTGTGAGTGTGGATTAGGTATAGAAAATAATATTTTAGTTATAAAGAATAAAATTGTATATTATTAACAGTTTATACAGTGAAGAATATAATATTGATAATATTTGAGATTTTGGCTAATACAAAAATAGTCCAAAACATGCCCGGGTCGGGTCTAAAATTACGGTTTGAAAATACGGATAATATACGTGTTAACCAAAACCAAAATAGGATATCCGAATACCGAAAATGCATATCCCCAAGAACGGATGCACGTAGCGTGCACGTAGCTATCCAAACGAGTTCGTTTCACTGAACGGGACGAGAACACGATGTACGGATGCCACGACGGGGTTAGGGGTATGATGCAAACCATGATAGATATTTTTAAAATATATTATTTGATTATATTTGTATTATTAAAAAAATGCAGATGCCAGATATAATGCAGGTATATAGGATATAAAACATGAAAGTGCACGGATCCTCATAACTAGCCGGGATAAATCATAAACAGGAATCAAGACGGGTTTCAAGCATGCGGGTCGGGTCGGATGCAAACACAGATACCAATGATACTATTCGCACTCATAACAGCAATAAATCAAGAAATAACCACTCGATAAATAAAATAATCAAATCTAGCATGGTATAATGAACTAGGGTGTTACATCTACCTTTATTAATCAACTTCACAAGTACAAACTTTAAGTTTAGATTACAAGAGGAAGAAGAAGTTGCTCTCGATCTCTGCCTTGTCGGATGTAGATATTCCGTCGAATCTCACGTCCCTTTATCACGTCGAATCTTGGACCTGTCTTGGATCACTTGTTCTTTGACGGTGATTAGCTTGTGTAAAAGATTGATGATTTCTAAGCTTAGCCCTCGGTCTTTTATATAGCCCCAAAACCAGAAACCAAAGATCCCCAGAATTAGGGTTTGTTGGGGTCAAAATTTGCACCCCCGGTTGACCGAGTCAAAGTCAAGGTCAACCCCAAGCCAGGTGGGCCCAAGCCCAGGTCATGCGGGCTCATGCTCAAGTCGAGCCTGCGGCCAGCCTCCTCCATGCCAAAATATAGATCATGTAATAAATAATTTTTATGTAATTTTTTATGCATGAATGTATGCAAAACGGGCATAAAGCCAAATTTTTGTAAAGCCTATGGTTTATATGCAAAAAGAAATGGCAAATGAGCCATGGGATGGGCAAATGCCATTTTGTAAAGCCCAAGGGGCTATATGTAAATATGTAAGCCTATATAAGGCAACATAATGATGAATAAAGGGAGAGACTTTTCATTCTCCCAAAAAAACTAGGGTTTGTGCCTCCACTCTCTCTTTTTCAAGTTCTTCCTCTTCCTTTTCATTTTCCAAATAAATCAAGAGCTTAGCTCTCCTTTTATAAAAAAAAAACTAAAAAAAGTTTTACCATAAACCCATCTCCCAAAACTCCATCAAGAGAAGAAAAAGGGTCTTTTTTTATCATCCAAGATCTAGATCTTGGAGTTTCAAGAAAACCCATTTTGGGTTTCTTCTCTAAGGAGAAAGGAGAAAATCTATTGGAGTTCAACTCCACAAATAAAATTCTTTTGGAGTTCAACTCCACTACAGAAATTCTTTTGGAGTTCAACTCCACAAATAAAATTCTTTTGGAGTTTAACTCCACAGTAAAAATCCTTTTTTGGGGGGAGTTTAACTCCACATTATAATTTTTTAGCCATATAAAATTCTTTTGGAGTTGAACTCCACGTTAGTTAAAAAAAAAGGTGGTCACATGCTAAGCATGTGACGGGCGTCACATGCAAAGCATGTGACGCGTCACATGCTAAACATGTGATGGCCTTCTCACATGCTGAGCATGTGACGGGTCACATGCTGAGCATGTGATGGCCCCCATTTTTTTTCCTCTTTCTTCTTTTCGTTATTTTAAGCTTTTTTATTAAAAATAAAATAAAATAAATAAATATTAAATAAATTATAAATAATTTTTAAAAATAATAATAATTCTTTTCTTCTTTTCTTCCTTCTTTTCCTTATTTAATCCTTTTTTATTAAATAAATATTAAATAAATAATAATAAATAATAAATAATATTTTAAAATTAAAAAAAATAATAATAATTTTTTTATAAAAAAATCTCTAAATATTTATTTACTTATTTATTTTTGTTTTTATATATAGAAAATATATATGTATATATATATATATATATCTTTTTTTTACAAATGGAACAAAAAAATACACACACACCAACGCACTGCATATTGAGTTCGCATGACCAGTTTAACCCGTCAATCGGAGGTTCCATCGCTCCAAATGCTAAGGGTAATTAACGGCAGCTTAGTCCGCGGCTGCCGGAGATTCGGATCCCCACAATCAATAAACCCCAGCCTACCCTAGGCCGGGGGAATCTGTAATGCGCCTGACAAGCGCGCGCGTATTCCCATCTCAATGGGGTGACGAAAACATCCTACATATTCTGGCACGCCCGGTAGGACCTATCTCTCCTCCCATATTTCGGGTTAAACATTCATGCGAACTCAATCAATATACATACCTATATTTATACTAAAATAATGCTCTTTCATACAGGTTTTCAAGCAATCACTTTTCAAAAATGTCTCTAAAGATGAACTCAGCTCTCAGCATGGCTCCCGTCTCCTACACGATGAAGATAGACTCTAGGACGGTCCTTCCGGCCAGCCTCGGGCGACAATGGGAAGAGCTGCCGCTACCATTCGGCTCTATTCTGTTCGTGTTAGCTAACTCCATCCCAGCTCCTCAAACTCCAGCAACAGACAGACCGGTCTCGAAAGGCAGGAGACCAAATGTAGTGATCTCGAGGGTGCCCCAACCCAAACGCAAGTCGGTGTCTGAACGACTTTCCTTGGCCCCATCTGGGGACAAGGCCATCAACACCAACAAAGCTACAACGTGTCTTGAGCAAGCTCCAGTGGCGCCTCTGACAACTGCTCGATTGGGTGTCTTCTCAAGCCTCCCTATCGCTCAGCCTATGGCGGCTTCCCGAAGAGCAGAAGCCTGCCAAGTGCTCAAGGCAGAAAAGCTGAGGCAGAAGCGGCTCAGATACAGAGCCAACAAAAGGGCTAGGGCTCTGGCCATGTTAAAATTTATGAATTTCTAAAGCCCGGACCGCTCCGCGAAATCAGCTTCCAAAGATAAAGAGATGGGTGAATGTGTTATCCACACTGTCTACATGGTGGGCACACGCAGCAAGAGCAAGGACGGGGCTACCACATCTCAAATCCAATATGGCTTGAATATGGTTGCCGCTTCCCAAGAACAGCCGCCTCCGCTGGATGATGAAAACCCTTTCGATGAGGATGATAGGCAGAAAGACTCTTCGGTCCATGAGGAGTCGGGCTCGGAAAGCGAAGATGAGCCAATCTTCTGTCCCAAGAACGCAGAGCAGCAACTTCTTCAAGAGCTCCGAAAACAGCTCAGAAGCAAAGACAAGGAGATGGCCAAACTCTACTCAAAAATTGACGACTTGACAAATGTCGTCTTGTAGCTCACGGCCCGACTTGCCTCTCAGCCGCCCAATCAAGCACAGGGCTCTGCTCATGAACCGGGAAACTGTGTCCCAGGGCAGCCGACGCCTATTCCCCCAAATCCAAAGGTGGGCGGGCCGCATGAAAGTCAGTCGCATCCTATCTCGGGAAATGTCTTAGCTACCGATGACAGTAGCCCGCTAACTCAAGATCAAATCATGGATTTGGTTGCCAACAAAGTCAAATCATTAGAATCTGAAGCCGAAGCGCAAAAGGTTATCAACAGTAGTGGGAGACCATATCCTGCTCGGTATGATCTGGTAGAATTTCCTAGCGGCTATGTCATCCCCAAATTCGGAAGATTCGATGGGACGGGAAATGCGAATCAGCACATCGCCCACTTTAAAGCCTCATGCGGGAATACCGGGGGCAATGATGCGCTTCTCCTCCGCCATTTCGTTAATATCCTGACCGATGTTGCTTTCGACTGGTACGCAAGCATACCGGATGGCTCCGTTACTACTTTGGTCCAAATGGAATCTTTGTTTCGACAAAGGTTCATGAGCGTCAGCGATAAGATCACCATTGCCGAGCTCGTAAGGACCAAGCCCAAGAACAATGAAAGCAGCACGGATTTTATAACCCGATGGCGCAATCTCTCCGTCAAATGCGAACCGCCGATAGAGCAAGATCAATTTGTCAGTCTCCTCGTTGGAAATCTCAACAATTGGATGGCCCCGTTTCTATGCACCGCGGGTCTCAAAACATTCCAAGAGCTGGCCAGGAAAGTTCAGATGCTGGAGCGCTCAAAGCAGGAGTCCTCCTGGGATTCCCAAAATAACAATAGGTCCTGGAGAAACCAAAAAGATGATAATCGCAAAGGTGGGAATTCCGACGATTCTGAATCTTTTAACACTTCGTCTAACCGAAATAAGCAAGGGATGAGCGGGCCTAGTGACAACCAGCCTCGGAAGCCAGTGTTCGGAGAGGGAGGAGAATCTCCACTCAAAGAGAAGCTAGATAAGGTCTATTCCTTCAGAAGGGACAAAATCCGTAAAATATTCAAAGACGCCCTGAAGAACGGTCTACAACTGCCGGAGTCAAAAAGACCGCAGAAAGCGAATATGACCGACGACCCCAAATACTACCCCTATCACAGAGTGATAGGTCATGCCATTGAGGACTGCTTCGTCTTCAAAGATTGGATCGAAAAGCAATACAAGGCAGGAGAGATAGAGCTGTCTAAAGGCGTGTTAGTAAACAGTCAAGGTGCGACCGCCAATTTCATACAAACGGAGACCAAAGTTCTTCATGAAACCGATTCTCTCAGACATATGCCTTTCTCTGAAAACAGTCGACCACCATGTCATTAAACTGGGAATAATCGACATCTAAGTCGTTAAACTGGGAATGTAAAAAAAATGTGTGTAAATAAAAAAAAGGAATGTGTAAATAAATAAATAAAAAGAAAAGCCGAAATGATGGGGCAACTCGCAATAAAAATCAGCGAGTAAAAATAAAAATGAAAATAAAGCCGAAATGATGGGACAACCGCGAATAAAAAGCCGAAATGATAGGACAATCGCGACCTTCGCGATAAGAAAAGCTGAAATGATAGAGCAATCGCGGTAAAAAAAATAAATAAATAAAAAGCAAAAAAAAAGCAAAGCAACAAACAAAACAACGGCGAATGATGAGTCGCTCCTGGTACCATATTCCAGTGCAGCGATGCAGACGCCGGCTAAAATCCAAATCCCCAAGTGGCGAATGATGAGTCGCTCCTGGTACCATATTCCAGTGCAGCGATGCAGACGCCAACCAAATTCCAAATCCCATACCCCAAACGGCGAATGATGAGTCGCTCCTGGTACCATATTCCAGTGCAGCGATGCAGACGCCAACAAAGTCCCAAAATTTTTCCGGCCCTACGGTCTGGATCATACATCCTGCAAAACCGTATACAATCTACGGGCGTAAAACGATCCCAATCTCTCCCAAGTCCTACCGGCGAAACCACATTCAAAGTCCCATCGGCGGGGAAGATTCAAAAAAAAAGAGAAGAAGAAAAGAAGGTATGTCCACAAGCAAAATGGGCACGGATGAAAACCCGAAAGGGCTCCGTGAGTAAAAACAGCAGGACTGCCGGCGAGTTTGTGAAAACCCGAAAGGGCGCAAACTCGTGAAAAAGAGACGAAATGCACTCACAAAGTCCTCTCGATTTTGTGAGGAGAAAATTCCCGTGTGAGATCCTTACGACTCACAAAGGAGCAACACACTTAGGAGTCCCCATGACTCCTAAGGAGAAAATACACCTACTGGATCCTTACGACCCGTAGGGAGAAAATGCTTTGTGAGATCCTTACGGCTCACAAAATTGAAAAGTCTTGGGTGATAGGGACCTAAAACCTGTCTCCTAAACCATCGTTTCCTAATAAGCAAACGCAAATAATGATTCTCTCCTGGTACCATATTCCAGTGTAGTGATGCTGATGCCAAACAAAGAAAACCAATTCCCAAATCCTCCCGGGGCAAATGAGGAGTTGCTCCTGGTATTATTCCAGTGCAGCAATACATATGCCAAACCAAAATCTCCAAATCCTCTCATGACAGATGATGATTCGCTCCTGGTACCATATTCCAGTGTAGCGATGCTGATATCAACCCAAATCAAATCAAACCAACAACCTCTGCGGCGGAATCATGCTCCGTCCCAGAATTTACCCCGTGTCGAAATCATGCTTCGCCTCGGGATATCTACCTTCCCTGCCGGAATTATACTCCGCATCGGAATCAAATCAACCAACCAGCTCTGCGTCGGAATCTAGCTTCGTCTCAGAATGTGCACCCCGTGTCGAAATGATGCTTCGCCTCGGTGTACCTTCCTTCCCTGTCGAAATTATGCTTCGTCTCGGAATCAAGTCAGCCAACAAGCTCTGCGCCGGAATCATGCTCCGCCTCAGAACGTACCCCGCGTCGAAATCAAGCTTCGCCTCGGTGTATCTTCCTTCCCTGTCGGAATTATGCTTCGACTCGAAATCAACCAACGACCTCCTCGTCGGAATTATGCTCCGCCTCGGAATCAAGTCAACCAACAAGCTCTGCGCCGGAATCATGCTCCGTCTCAGGATGTACCCCGTGTCGAAATCATACTTCGCCTCGGAGTATTTGCCTTCTCTGTCGGAATTATGCTTCGCCTGGGAATCAGCCTCTGCATCGAAATTATGCTTCGGTCAGAATGTCTGCAGCTCTTCGGAATGATGCTCCGATCCTTGGAATCATGCTCCGCTCTTCGGAATGATGCTCTGATCCCTGGAATCATGCTCCGCTCATCGGAATGATGCTCCGATCCCTGGAATCATGCTCCGATCCCCTAGAATGATGCTCTGATCCCCCGGAATCATGCTCCGCCCTTCGGAATGATGCTCTGATCCCCTGGAATCATGCTCCGCTCTTCGGAATGATGCTCCGATCCCCCGGAATCATGCTCCACTCATCGGAATGATGCTCCGATCCCTGGAATGATGCTCCACTCTTCGGAATGATGCTCCGATCCCTGGAATCATGCTTCGCCCTTCGGAATGATGCTCCGATCCTTGGAATTATGCTCCGCGTTTCGGAATGATGCTCTGATCTCCTCCGATCCTTGGAATTATGCTCCGCCCTTCGGAATGATGCTCCGATCCTTGGAATTATGCTCCGCGCTTCGGAATGATGCTCCGATCTCCTCCGATCCTTGGAATTATGCTCCGCGAATCAGAATGATGCTCCGATCCCTGGGAATCATGCTCCCCGGGATGATGCTGCGCCCCCGGAATGATGTTCCACCTCGAAATTCAGCTTCAAGATCCATCAATTTCATGCACACAACTCAAATGTGCGGTGTGCATTTATTGATGGGGGGCACTTTGTTGGGGTCAAAATTTGCACCCCTGGTTGACCGAGTCAAAGTCAAGGTCAACCCCAAGCCAGGTGGGCCCAAGCCCAGGTCAAGCGGGCCCATGCTCAAGTCGAGCTCGCGGCCAGCCTCCTCCATGCCAAAATATAGATCATGTAATAAATAATTTTTATGTAATATTTTATGCATGAATGTATGCAAAACGGGCATAAAGCCAAATTTTTGTAAAGCCCATGCCTTATGTGCAAAAAGAAATGGCACATGAGACATGGGATGTGCAAATGCCATTTTGTAAAGCCCATGGGGCTATATGTAAATATGTAAGCCTATATAAGGCAACATAATGATTAATAAAGGGAGAGACTTTTCATTCTCCCAAAAAAACTAGGGTTTGTGCCTCCACTCTCTCTTTTTCAAGTTCTTCATCTTCCTTTTAATTTTCCAAATAAATCAAGAGCTTAGCTCTCCTTTTAAAAAAAAAAACTAAAAAAATTTTTACCATAAACTCATCTCCCAAAACTCCATCAAGAGAAGAAAAAGGGTCTTTTTTTTATCATCCAAGATCTAGATCTTGGAATTTCAAGAAAACTCATTTTGGGTTTCTTCTCAAAGGAGAAAGGAGAAAATCTTTTGGAGTTCAACTCCACAAATAAAATTCTTTTGGAGTTCAACTCCACTACAGAAAATCTTTTGGAGTTCAACTCCACAAATAAAATTCTTTTGGAGTTTAACTCCATTACAGAAATTCTTTTGGAGTTTAACTCCACAGTAAAAATCCTTTTTTTTGGAGTTTAACTCCACATTATATTTTTTTAGCCATATAAAATTCTTTTGGAGTTGAACTCCACGTTAGTTATAAAAACAAAAGGTAGTCACATGCTAAGCATGTGACGGGTCACATGCTTAAGCATGTGACGGCCCCATCACATGTTTAACATGTGACGTGGGTCACATGCTAAGCATGTGACGGGCGTCCATGTGACGCGTCACATGCTAAACATGTGATGGCCTTCTCACATGCTGAGCATGTGACGGGTCACATGTTGAGCATGTGATGGCCCCTATTTTTTTTTCTCTTTCTTCTTTTCGTTATTTTAAGCTTTTTTATTAAAAATAAAATAAAATAAATAAATATTAAATAAATAAAAATAAATTATAAATAATTTTTAAAAATAAAAAAATAATAATAATTCTTTTCTTTTCTTCTTTTCTTCCTTCTTTTCCTTATTCAATCCTTTTTTTATTAAAAATATTAAATAAATAATAAATAATATTTTAAAATTAAAAAAATAATAATAATTTTTTTTAAAAAAAATCTCTAAATATTTATTTACTTATTTATTTTTGTTTTTATATATAGAAAATATATATGTGTGTGTATATATATATATATATATATCTTTTTTTTTACAAATGGAACAAAACAAAAAAAAATACACACACACCAACGCACTGCATATTGAGTTCGCATGACCAGTTTAACTCGTCAATCGGAGATTCCTTCGCTCTAAATGCGAAGGGTAATTAACGGCAGCTTAGTCCGCGGCTGCCGGAGATTCGGATCCCCACAATCAATAAACCCCAGCCTACCCTAGGCAGGGGGAATCTGTAATGCGCCTGACAAGCGCGCGCGTATTCCCATCTTAATGGGGTGACAAAAAACATCCTACAGGGTTAGTTGTAGCAAATCCAACCTGAAAATCCTAACTCCTGATTCAGTGAATCGGCTGCGGATCTGCTGCATATTGCATGGTTTGGTCACGGATTTGATTGATCTGTTTTATGTGTGTAGTAACCCGCAATCAATGTAACGCCCCACTCCCCAGTACAGATGGTATTGTCCGCTCTAGCAGAAACCGCACGGTTTTTCCCTTTAGAGCAAACCGGACCCGACCAGGGGCCACATCCCAGGAGGTCACCCATCCCAAGACTTCCCTGGCCCGAGCACGCTTAACTACGGAGTTCTCAAGCTCCTGTAGTTCCGGTTCACTTAAAAGGCGCCTCTGTAATTGAGGGTGATATCATTACATTTATAATGCAGTTCGGTCCTCTTTCGGAATGTGTTCCGAACATTCTCCATTGTTCTACAGTGGGTCCCAGTGACTCAAGAGGTGGCCCCTACGGATTCAAGAGGTGGCCACCGCCACCTTGGCATGGCACTTTGTTCCGTGAGCAAGAACCGGGTCCCGACATTCTCCCTACCTTTGAACAATGGTTCGTCCTCGAACCACAGACCTACTACTGAGGGACCTACATGGGCCACCATAAATGTAACGCCCCACGCCCCAGTACAGATGGTATTGTCCGCTCTGGCCGAAACCGCATGGTTTTTCCCTTTAGAGCGAACCGGACCCGACCAGGGGCCACTTCCCAGGAGGTCATCCATCTCAAGACTTCCCTGGCCCGAGCACGCTTAACCATGGAGTTCTCAAGCTCCTGTAGTTCCAGTTCACTTAAAATACGACTCTGTAATTGAGGGTGGTATCATTACATTTATAATGCAGTTCGGTCCTCTTTCGGAATGTGTTCCGAACATTTCCCATTGTTCAACAGTAGGTCCCAGGGACTCAAGAGGTGGCCCCCACGGATTCAAGAGGTGGCATCCGCCACTTTGGCATGGCAATTGGCATGGAACTTTGTTCCGTGTGGCACTTTGTTCCGTGAGCAAGAACCGGGTCCCGACACTAACCCTAATTCTGGAGATCTTTGGTTTCTGGTTTTGGGGCTATATAAAGGACCGAGGGCTAAACTTAGAAATCATCAATATTTTATACAATCTAATCACCGTCAAAGAACAAGTAGTCTAAGACAGGTCCAAGATTCGACGTGATAAAGCGACGTGAGATTCGACGGAACATCTACATTCGACAAGGCAGAGATCGAGAGCAACTTCTTCTTCCTCTTGTAATCTAAACTTGAAGTTTGTACTTATGAAGTTGATTAATAAAGGTAGATCTTTAGTTTAATTAGTTTAATTATTTAGTTACATTATGAATTTCATCTCTATCCATTTTTCTATTTCCATCATGCACGAGTAATTCTCCGTTTGATAGGGTTCATAGGATTAGAGTAGAACAAGATGAGAAAATGTTTTAACTTCTTTTAAGTCTTATGAAGTTTATAAACTTTAGCACAATAAATGTTAACATCCTTATCGGGCGTGCTACCAATTTATTGCTAGTCTTGACCGCGATTTGAGATCAGATTAACAATTGTTTTGTTAAGGGCTAGCATGAATAGAGATCAATGAAAGGACAAGGGTCAATAGTGGGAAAACCCTAGTTTCTTACAAGAACCCTAATTCTCATTCATCACTATCTATCTAGTATTAAATCTATCAATAGATAAAAGGAGTAATCTTTATTAGTCATTTATGACTACTAAATCCGAACGAACCCTACAAGCATTCTTCTTATAAAATCTATATCTGTATTCTACATCCGTATTTTGATGTAGATCTAGAAACTATTCTCCACTATTCTTTATTCATCTATTCTTCCTCTTTTTCAACACGTCTAAAGTAAGATTGAAAGATTCCACATATCCCAGAGGACAACCCGTACTCGTCTCAGCCTAGCTACATGCGACACCGTTATTGATTGTAACGACCCTAAACTTTATGTACAATTTTTTTTCAAAAATACAAAAAGAGGTACTTGAGCCTGAGCACAAGATATAAATTTGTTTTGCTTTTTAACAGTAAGAAGGAGCTTGTAGTTTATTGGTAAGACCTTGCACTACTGAACCAAACCATCAGAGTTCAAATCCTATTAGCCACATTATTTTTTTAATTAATTTTCTTTTAAATTTTTAGAAGCCCATGAGCCTAAACGTGCATAACTCGTAAAAACCAAAAGTCATAAATAAAACAAACTGGTACAGGGGGGTAGACAGATCGCCAAAAGACACGTGGACCCCTGACCCGGCCTCACTCGGCCGGATCGGGCCGGCGGCGCGGCTGACTCGGCCGGCGGCGCCGGCCGAACTCGGCCAAAACCCGAGTTGGTCTTCTTGAAAGTTGTGCCTCTTGATCTTCTGAAAACCCCTGTACACTTTAAAAACCCTACATTATTAAAAATCAAATTAAAACACTTTTTAATGCAAAAATTAAATACATTTTTCTTCACACACTTTCATCTATCCTAACCCTAGTTTTTCCTATAAATACCACACCTAAACTCACCCCTCCTCACTTCCAAAACTCTGTCCAAACTCTCAAGAAAAATCTCTAGACCTTTGTGTGCAAGTGGAGTTAGCGAAGGACGAAACTCCGGCGAATTTCCGACGACGACCCTAAGAGCTCCCGGCGACGAAACGACGCACCGGCACCTCCTACCACTCCCTTTTCCTCTTCTCTAACCTAAAAACAAGTAAGTACTTCCTCCCTCTTCTCTTTCCTAACCTTAAAACTCGTATTTCTAAAATCCGACGGAAGCGGAGTTAATCTGGCTTCCGATTCGGTTCTTCTTAAAAATTCCACCTTTTCTTAAATACAAATATTCCAAACCCTCACATCTTGATTATTAAACATTAACAAAATATCATGAACAAGTTTCATAGAAAAATATTTCATATTGTAATTTTTATCGTACTTTTTCAGTAAAATACCATGTAGTTTAGTTTCGACATTAAAACATCATATTTCCTTGCTATACCTTTAGTTAGATCATGAGGTAATGACCTACCTCTTCACAACACTCATATGCAATATAGCATGATGCCTCTCGGGAACATAGAATACGGGAATACGAATTTACAATTAAATACCTTTAACTTATAAATTACCATTTTTCTACAAGATTACGTATTTTTAACAAATCTTTGCAAAGCGCCGTAACAACCTATTTGGGAAACCCATTCGGGATGGTGCGGATTATCGCACATCCTCGGGATTAGTAGTGCGAGATGCAGACCTCCGCAAGGAGCATACGGTCTCGAAAGATTTAAAAAATACAAATATCTTAAGAAAATGATATTTCTAGAAAAATAATAAAATTAAATTATTTTATAAATATATATATGTATCATCGAAATAACTATTTTTTATATAATATAAATATTCCAATTTTTCTAAATCAAAAGAATCAATTTACATGAAAATACCATGCAATTCCATACAAGTTCAATACTTTACAATTTAATACCATATATTATGAAATTGGGTTTTATTCACTAGAAATGTCACATATATAAAATCTACATCTATGAAAACTCTAAAGACGATTATTAAATACTTGAGCTGTATTTTGAAAATTATACAAATTATTTTTACATAAAACCCCCTCAAGTTTTATAAATTACAATAAGGACCCTAGTAAATATAGGTTTAAATAGGACCAGTCTCTTGAGCCTCAGGGAGCCGGAGATATGGGTGCTTGTCTATTTAAGGTAGACAACTTAACAAACGGTGTTATCAATTCGGTAATCGTCTTTGAAAAAGACACAAATCCTGCTGCCCATGTGCAGCGGTTACCGATAACACCAAAACCTAATTCAGAATTTCAATTTCTTTTCTAATTGTTCTGACTCCGACTGAGTCTCATTATAATAATCTGACTTGAATATGATTCAAGTACAAACTACAATTCAATATGATTCCATGAATCCATATAATCAATCTATTCAATCTGTATTGACCGAACCGAACCATGGATATACTTCCAGTTACATGATTCTCCAGTTACATCCATTTACTGATATCATGGTTTCGGCAAGTCATCCATCTGTACAATCTATAATACAAGACAATATAATTTACAATACAATCAAGACATCGCGGGGTTTAAGGGGTAGATTGGTACGGAAGGTGTTAGAAGTGGCACGAGACTGCAAGATTTAAGACACCCAACCTGAATTCATTTGCTGTTGTACCATGGCATAAACGGTTCTGTCACGCCCCGCTTCCCAAAATACGGAATACGGAAAGTGACGAAGGCCAGCCGTGCTACCTATGGTAAGGAAAGATCCTTCCATAGTCACATAAGGCTGTCTAGATTAACCTGTCAAAATAAAGTCCAATACCAAAAAGAATAACACTGATAATCATACTGCAATGAAACCACAAGAAATCCTAAAAATGGGTCCACTAGATAATTGAAGCAATTAAAGATCTAAAACAAAAGATTCGGAAATAAAATACGATCCAAAAGAGATACATAAGTCCTAATGTCCCATAAGGGCGCACGTACTAAAAGCTAATTAAAAAAGGTGAAAATAAACCTACAGTTAGTGATCTTCAGCAAAGTCCTGGTAGCCACTCTGATCCTGCTCGGCCTGAAAACCTGTCTCTAAACCTGAGATGGCAAATTTCAGTGATGTCAGAACATCCCAGCAAGTACTCAACGTATAAAGTGTGTGTGTAGCATAATAATATGAATATATGAAAATAGTAAAGCCCGGCACGCAAGAAAATCAGGTATATAAATAATTGGATGCATTAACACTATGAAACATGTATGTAAGGGGTCAAGTCATAACCTAACTGGTCACTAAAAGGTAAACTATCATATCGTAAGCTCGAGTGTGTGCGTTAACCTCTGCAGGAGTATTCTTAACCCAAGAGTGGTGCCCCAGGGGCTAGGAAACACGGGCCCAACTGTGGAATGAACAAGAGACCGCTATAGCCCGGTACGAGCTGTAAACACGAGACCGCTATAGCCCAGTACGAGCTATAAACACGAGACCGATATAGCCCGGTACGAGCTGTAAACACGAGACCGATATAGCCCGGTACGAGCTGTAAACATGAGACCGCTATAGCCCGGCACGAGCTGTAAACATGAGACTGCTATAGCCCGGTACGAGCTGTAAACATGGGACTCATGAGATCCTGTTGTACAACGCACACTCAAACTACCCCAACACCCGCGTATTTATAGCTACTATGGTAAAGATTAAATCACTAAATTACAAATGCTGAACAGACAGGAATTGTGGTATGGTAATTGTATGGAAATAAAACTGGTGAATAGTGGTGTCATGGCATGTAGTTCAGCATTCCAATTAATGATTTCATTTAATATAAATAACAAGGATCATGAATAGGCATGTCAATTCAAGGTGTTCTATACATGTAAATCAACATAAGTCTCGAATGTGTATAAAGCATGTAAAAGGATTCTTGTGCTTAGTAATCATGTCATAGTATCACATAAAGAAAAAAGCAAGCAGCGGTTGGTAATTAGCAAAAAAATGGTTTTCAGATATAGCTCGATGGGGAAAAATTTATGTGACCATTAGCCTTAGAAAAAGTTCATAACTTTATGCCTATACTCACTCATACTTTAGGGGGAATATTTAGCAATATTTTGTACAACTAAATTGCACCTAATTTATAATGAAATTTGTAGTTGCAAGTTTACAGTCAGCAATATATCAGCAAGTGTTCCGATAAGGACAGATGATAAAACTGTGAAAGAAACCTCTTTCCTCTAATATCCAAACTTGCACAGGTTAAGAACTAATTTAGATAATCGCCGATGTTGCATCGATAAAATGAAAAGAGCAAGAGTACTTGCCTCGGAGACGGATAAACACGACGACACGAAGAACAACTCCAAGGTTTGATTGCTCGGCTAAATTTGAAGAAGAAGAAAATATTGTGATGGAAAAAAGAGAAGGTTGATTTATATGAGAAGGGGGAGATGATAATAATTAGGTTGTTATTTATAGGGAAGAGAGGTGTTGTTAAAGATTGGAGAGATTATTATAATTGGAGAAAGAAATATTCTGATGAGATGAGATTTAGATTTGATTTATAAAAGAGAGATATGATGGGTTGTTATATACTTCAATAAGATATTAGAAAAGTTGTATATATACATATTAGTTTGTATATAATTAGAATAATAGAAAAGTATATGTATATATACATATTAGTAAATAGTGAAAATATATATAGATATGTATTTATGGGTTAATGAAAATAAATATAATTAGTTATATATATATATATATATAGGATTTTATGATACCAAACAACTAAAATATATTTTTAGTTAAACTATCATTATAAAATATCTTTAATTATATATGTATGTATGTATGTATGTATGTATATATGTTTGTAGAAAAAATAATTAAAGAGAGAGTAGATTTGAGAAAGAGAATCTGCTGAGAGAGATTAGATTAGATTAGATCAGATTGAAGAGAGAAGGATTTTGTTAGGGAATATATATAGAAAGAGAGCAGGGGTTTGGTAAAGTATAGTTAGTGATATAGAAAAATATATGTAGATAGAATAGAATATAGGGAGAAAGAAATTTGTTGGAAAAAATATTTGTTTGGAGAGAGAGAGAATAGTATTTGTTTTAAAAGAAGAAAGTTATTAGGTGAGACATATATGGTGATTGGAGAGAGAAAATTGAGTTGTTGGTTTAGGAAAAATATTTATATGGTTAAAAAATTTAACAGGGGGTTTCTTGACTTTTCAAAACTAAATATTTTAACTAAATAAATATCGTAAGACAAAATATCTTATAAATAAAATTTAAAAAGGGGTAAAATCTTATGTATATGTATTGTTTAAAGAAATACCAAATAAAATATCTTTTGTTTAAACTATGATACTAAAATATAAATATGGTTATAAAATAGTGTTAGACAAATAAATATTTAAATACTAATAATATGCATATTTAACAAACTTGAAAAACCATAATTATATGTATATATCCTGATTAAAAGTATTAAACTCCAAATTATAATAATAATAAAACAAAACCCAATATCCAAAAAGAAAAAGGAACGTACGATCGGACAAGGGTGTTACAGGTTCCTTGTACATTTCGTTCACCTTAGTCTCTGGTCTACTGAGACTTCTCTCGTATACACTGGCATCCTTCTGTACCAAGCTACAAACAACAGCGTTAACACTAAATACAACATTATAAAAATATATTCTCTCTGTCTATTCTATTTCTCCCTCATCTTTGGGACTTACCGAGCGACTGTTCGCTGACGACATTCCTTCTCTTTCTTCTTTGGAATGTTGTCAGGTGATTCGAATCTTCAGGAGATCGAGCCCACCAGCGAGAACTTAGATCAGCTAGCCTATGACCCAGAGCTTTAGATTCATTGTACACATTTCATTTCAGTACTTTACATTTCTGTTATGTCATTGTTTATGCATTGCTTTCATTCAGATGTATTTACTTTTCTATGTACTGTAAAAAAATGTTAATAAATAAAGTTGTTGTTCAATTATACCTATTGTCATTGTCTCTTGTGCATTTTTATTTATATTGCTTAGATACGCTTAGCGTATTTATTTCAGAGTAAATATGTAGCGGCCAGTCGCGTCCTCTGTCCGTATACTAGGAAGAGGGGCGTGGCAGTTAGTTGTAGCAAATCCAACCTGAAAATCCTAACTCCTGATTCGGTGAATCGACCGCGGATCCGCCGCATATTGCATGGTTTGGCCGCGGATCCGCGGTTTGTTGGTGAGATCTTGGGTGCAAATTTCTGGGGCTTTATTCTTGTGACACATGGAGACTTAGTTGATGTTTGGAACTTGAAAATATTTTCTGAGTCTCTGTCAGTATTGATTATTCAATTTTCTTTAATATTTCGACAGATTTTTGATTTTCGACACTCAACATCTCGATCTCCTGACCTGAGCCAAAACTTGCACCATATCTCAAAGAATAATGTTAGTAATATTTGGTATTTTTGAGATATTATCCTAACCAATTTGATATGATATTATATTTTAAGAATATTGATTAAGGATATTTGAGATGATATGCATATTTAAATTATCAAAATATTATATGCATATATTTTCCTTAATAATGTTAATTATAATATATAAACATATGAAAATAGTATTTTTACAGATAAACCCTCATATGTGTCATATTTATAATAAACACCTTTAGATATTTAAGAAAAGTAAGGAAAATGTCATATCAAAAGTGCGATATTTTCGACCGAACAGTGCATCAATGATCTTTTCGACCGGCTAAGTGGGTCTTGTGTATTTTCGAAGCTAGATCTTCGTTCGGGTTATCATCAGGTGAAGGTCAAAAAGTCTGATATTCTGAAGACAGCGTTTAGGACTCGCTATGGTCATTATGAATATTTCATAATGCCATTTGGAGTGACCAATGCACCTGCCATCTTTATGAATCTGATAAACCAAGTTTTTCAAGAGTACTTAGACAGGTTCGTTGTCATCTTCATCGATGATATCCTGGTGTATTCAAAGAATCGGAAAGAACATGTCGCGCACTTACGGATTGTCCTGGAGACATTGCGACAACATCAGCTCTATGCCAAGTACATCAAGTGTGAATTTTGGCTAGATCAAGTCGGATTTCTCGGACATATCGTTTCAGGCGAAGGAATCTCAGTAGATCCAGCTATGGTGTCAGCGAGTGCCCGACGCCAAAAACGGTGAAAGATATACGAAGTTTCTTGGGATTAGCAGGATACTAACGATGATTCATCGAAAGATTTTCGAAAATTGCAGCACCCCTGACCAAGCTCACACGTAAAGATGAAGCATTCGTGTGGTCAGAAGCATGTGAAAAAGTTTTTGTAGAACTCAAGTCAAGATTAACCTCTGCTCCTATTCTTGTAATACCGGATCAATCTGGAGGATTCGTCGTACATTGTGATACGTCCGGTAAAGGATTAGGATGTGTTATACACCAGCATAGAAAAGTTATGGCTTTTATATAAGACAACTGAAGGTTCATGAGCGTAACTATCCAACACATGATCAGGAGTTGGCATCCATCATCTTTGCACTTAAGATTTGGTGCCACTATATTCTGGGAGAACGAGTAGATATATACACTGACCACAAGAGTCTGAAGTATGTATTTACTCAGAAGGAATTAAACATGCGGCAGAGAAGATGGGTAGAACTCATGGCGGACTTCGACATCAACTTATAGTATCATTGTGGGAAGGTGAATGTAGTTCCTGATGCATTTAGCCGCTAGCCATTAGCAATGAACCTCACCGCACAGTGGAAGCTACAGCAGGAATTGCACGGATTGGCGATCGAAGTAGTTATGCCAGGTAACGCTTCATATTTGATGAACTTACAAGTCCAGTCCACTCTTGTAAATCAGATCAAGGCAGCTCAAGCAAATGATGCCAAGCTACAAAAGATCCGAGAACAAGTAGAAAGTGGACTTCGAACTGACTTTATCAACTACGAAGATGAATCCTTGCGATATGGAAGTCGATTATATGTACCAAACGGCCCAGTTCGAAAAGAGTTGATGAAAGAAGCTTACAGCTCTCCTTATTCTGTACACCCCGGAGGTATAAAAATGTATAAGGATCTACGGCAATACTACTGGTTGCATAGAATGAAGAGTGAAGTAGCTAGAAGCGTAGCAAAGTGTTTGGTGTGTCAGCAAGTGAAGGCTGAACATCACAGAACTGCTGCTCTACTTCAGCCGTTACCAATCCCGGAATGGAAATGGCAGCACATTACCATGAACTTCGTGACTGCCCTTCCTCGCAGCACTAATGGTAACGACGCAATATGGGTTATTGTGGATCGACTTACAAAGTCGGCTCACTTTATTCCATTTTGAGTTGGCAAATCTACCGAGACACTAGCAAAAACGTATATGAAGGTAAGCATAAATCTAAAGTAAGATTTAAACCTTCAAGATATACTATATTTGATACCCATGAACTCATGCAGGAGATCATGAGATTACATGGAGTACCTATTTTCATCGTCTCCGATCGTGATACCAAATTCCGATCACAGTTCTGGCAGAGTCTGCAAGCTAGCCTGGGAACGAGTCTGAACTTCAGCACGGCTTATCATCCATAAACGGACACAGAATGGCATTCCGCCGCGAGCAACAAGAGCGACTTTTCCAGCTAGAGAATATCGCGAACAATTCAGATTCTGGAGGACATGCTAAGAGCTTGTATGTTAGATTTCGGAGGTTTGTGGGAAGATCACCTACACCTTGTGGAGTTTTCATACAACAATAGCTATCAGGCGAGTATTGGAATGGCACCATTCGCAGCACTTTACGGACGAAAGTGTCATTCACCACTAAGTTGGGACGACGTCGGAGATCGTGAACTCCTTCGACCAGAGATGATCGTGGCAACTGTGGACGTAGTTCGCACGATCAGGGAAAGAATGCGCATAGCCCAAGACCGACAGAAGCAATGGGCATATGAAAAGCGGCGACATCTGGAGTTCCAACCTGGAGACCATGTTTTCCTGAAGATCTCTCCAAACAGAGGAGCGAGGGGTAAACTAAGTCTAAGATATATAGGACCGTTCGACATACTCGAATGAGTTGAAGAAGTGGCATACCGTTTAGCACTACCACCCTCATTGGAAGGAGTACACAACGTGTTCCACATATCCCAGCTATGACAATATGTGAGCGACCCCAGCCACATACTCGATCACTCAAACCTCATAATATAGACTGACCTGACTTGCGAGCAACAACCCATTGAAATCCTGGACCGAAAGGTAAGAACATTACGGAACAAGGAAGTAAACTTGGTCCGAGTGATGTGGAGAAAGGCTTCGCCAGAAGAATCAACATGGGAACGAGAAGAAGACATGTGTGCAAGACACCCTTATCTATTTGAAAATTAGTCCCTACGTAAATTGTAAATTTCGAGGACGAAATTTTTATAAGGAGGGTAGAATGTAACGACTCTAAAATCTTTGTATGGAAATTTTCTGTTAATATACAAGAAATGAGTTTTACAGCCTGAGTTTGAGTTATAAGTTATTTTTGTTAAATAACAACAAGATACAATTTGTAACTCACTGGTAAAGCCTTACACTGCTGTGACGTTGCCCCTGTGTTCGATTCCCATCAAACAGAATTATTTTTTTCTGAATTTTTTTTAACTTTTTGGAAGCCCAAAATATTGCAAGTGCAATACATGGGTAAATGAAAAGTTCAAAAAATCAAATATGTGGAAAATGGTTTAAACAAGGAATTGATCAAGTGGCACGAATTTCGAGGCAATTGTCTCGAGATCGACCGGCCAAAAGCCCATAAAAACCGGCGGGGGCGGTCATCATGGCCAATGAACCCCGTGCTCTGTACACTAGTCTTTTCACCTACCCCTAACTCCTCTACACTGTTTGATTTCCCTGCAATCAAACAGAGACCTTTCATTTCACAATTTATCATAATTTTAATGCTTTTAATCCACACTTTTAATTCCCAAACCGTAATTATCCATTATAAATACCACACCACACTTTGGATCAGCACCATTCTGAAAATTCTAGCCAATACTCTCTAAAAATTTCATAGTGCAAGTGAAGTAAAAGAGGAGTTAGCGAGCAAGTTGGTTCTGGCGAAGATCGAAGCCAATTCTGGAGCTCCCGCAAAGCCACGACAACGCCCTTTCCTTCCTAATCATTTCTTTGAGCTTTCTAAACAGTAAGTCCCTCCCAATCTCTCTTTCTCTTTATTGAAATTCCATTTTAAAACTTATATCGCTAAGTGGGGTTAATACGGATATCTTTTTTCTAAACCCTAGAAACTCCTTCTCCTTTATTCTTTGATCAACCAAGTTTTTACACAATACTTGTAACATTAAATATAAATGTTTAGAATTAATTTTATCCAAGAATCTCATGTAAAACAACCATATTTGAACTTTTACATTAAAATATCTTGAACTTTGTTATCACGTCTTTTCGACAAAACATGCTTAACAATACCTTTAGAAAAACTTCACGGGATAACGACCTACCCCCACATGCATACTTAGTTCTATAGCATGATACCTCTTTTGTATGTATTTTCATTTCGAAGAAAATTTTAAAATAAAATACCACATAATTCTAAAACCGGATTTCTTTTAAAGCGGTATTTCATATCCTTTACAATTATGCTTTTACAACCCTCTTTAGGGGACCCGCTAATGGATGGTGCGGATTATCGCACATCCTTGGGCTAGTAAAGCGAGACGCGGACCTCCTCATGGAGCATTCGATCTCGAAGGAATTTAAATACGGCTTTTAAGAAACATGAATTTTCTAAATAAAATAAAATTATTTTTTAAAATTAAAATTATATAAAATTATGAATCCATATTTTCAAAATATAATAAATTTATTTTTTTTCAAAAAAATGAAAAGTTTAACAAATGACAATAAAATACCATCAAGATACTAAAAAGGCAAGTTTTTCAAGAAATACCATGAACTTTCCAAATTAAATGTTTATCACTAAAATACCCTAAATACTTAAAATCCATGCTCATGAAAACCCTAAGTGATATTAATCACCCTCGAGGTTTTACTTTTTAATTTATATTAAAATATTTTTCATAAAACCCCCTCGAGTTATATAAAACAATATTTCAGGACTTTAGTAAATATAGGTTTAAGCGGGATCAATTCTCTTGAGCCCCAGAGAGCCGAAGAAAGTGAGTGCTTGCCTATTTAAGGTAGACAACTTAATTGAGTTATCAATAGTAATTGTCTTGGAAAAAGACATAAATCCCGCCATCCATGTGCAGCAGTTGCTGATGACTCATGAACCTAATTCAAGATTTAAATCAGTACAAGTGTCTGCCTCGGTCTGTATCACGCCCCGCTTTCCAGAGTGCGCTGAGATAGGCATGTGACAGAGCCAACAATGCTACCTGTGGATAGGAAACATCCCTCCATAGTCACATTACGGCTGTCTAGAGATATCAAGAACAGTAGAAATAAAATAAACTATCTAGTACATGTCCATGAGCCAGAATAAACGAGTCAAGAAATAATATACGGAAGCAATAGATCCAATAAACAATAACAATCTGGAATGTACATCCCAAATACGGGCTCACATCAGGAATGAAAATGCTGAAAGAAAACTAAAATACAAACAGGTCCTCACTGCTCGGCCTGCTGACTGAAATACTCCTGCTCGGCCTGCGGCAAAGGTAGAGGATCTGGGCCATGCAAAACCCAGACGTCAGTGCGTTATAATATCAACAATAATATAATCAGGGGGTAGCAAGACATGCAGGAACGAGTATGAACAGTAATAAAGGTATAACAGTAACATAAATATGGAACAGTGAAGGGTAAAAGCACATGTGACGTGCAGTGAGTAATCTGAACTAAATACTGGGTTAACTACTCTCAATTCTGTGAAATCAATTTAATGAATCGTCGATGTAACTCAATAGTATCCCGTGTGTACCTGGGACCACGGTCCAGACTCTCGGGGCTGAATCCGAGACGTGCCGCTAAGCACAAACAGGAAACATATACAAACGAATGATGTCAGCAACATCATTCCGGGACTGGCCTAGCCCCCAAAACTGATCGGTATAAGCGTCGAATTGTTGACTTAAAAGTCAGGTTTCATCATTGATTTCCTCTTACCCCCAAGTTATGTATTCAAGTCAGGTATTGATAAATCTGAAGCTAATGCCAACACAGGATCAAGCAGGAACAAGTTTGTCTATACAGACAACAGGATATGTCCATCGGGACAACATGTCAGGATTGTCGGCATTAGAAACAGAATCAGGTAACATGTCAAGTAGGGATATATCAGGTCATGTCAAGTAGTGTACATGTATCAGGTCATGTCAAGTAGTGTACATGTATCAAGTCATGTCAAGTGATGGTGTATCAGGTCATGTCAAGTAGTGGTGTATCAGGTATCAAGTGGGTGCTCATAATCAAACTGTAGCAAGTATGGGTGCACAAATCAAAGCACGGATACACAATTATCGATCAGGGTTACATCATAATTAAATAGGATGCACAATATCAAGCTTGAGGTGTCAATATAACAACAATATGTAATAATGTGACATGGTATGCGAATAGACATAGAATTAATGGTATGGATGCACAAATATCGATTAGGAGTTACATTTACAGTTCCAATACTAATTAGGATGCACTTTATTAATCATGGGTGTTACTATAATAATAATATGAATTAATGTGATATATAGATGCAGTTATATATATTTTAAATGATATGGATGCAAACGGGTATCCGAAAACAGTAAAACTTCAGTATGGATGTACAATGTGATAAACGGGTAACATTTTACTCATATGGATGCATAATACTATACCTAACATGTAGCAAGATGATTTAGCATGCGACTAGATATGTAATTCATGATATAGATGCATACGGACGTCATATAACCGTAAAATGATAAACTGGCAAATGCAGGATGCACAACTAAATAATGTGAAATGGAAATATTCAATTGAATGCAGTATATTGTAGTATAGTATGTAACAAGATAAGTTTGTATACACTAAATAGGAAATAGATTGTACGGACGCATACGGATGTCCGAAAATGGTAAACATGCCGAAATGATAATGCGGATGCATAACTAATCATTATGGAGTGTTATTATTCAAATGGTTATAGAATATAGTAATATAGCATGTAGCAAGATTAACTTGCCTAGACAAATCACGAAATGGATATGTACGGTACGTCCGACGTTGGCAAAATGTCGCGACGCGCGCACGGCACACGGAACGGGTCCAAGCAACGCAAGAGGGTGATCACGCAGGTCAGGTATGTTCACTGGGTCGTCTGGATCGGCAGCGACGTCACGGCTCCGGCGATCTATGAAAATACAGATCCAAGATTTAAAGAAAAGAAAAAGAAAAGAAGAGAAGAAGAGGAAGAAGAAAGGAGAAGGAAGAGGGATTGGCATACTGGGTTCTGTGGTTGTCAGGTAGCAGAGAGGAGGTGATGGTGTCAACGGCGGTGAACGGAGCTCCGGCGATCTAGGGTTGGCTTCAAGAAATTAGGGTTAGGTTAGGGTGCAGCTGGGGTTTGGCTCGGGTTTTGTTGCTGGTGTGAAGGGTTGGTGTAGGAGAATACAGAGAGGAGATGGAGAGGAGAGGTGGAAGGAGATGGCGACGGCGAGGGGTCGTCGGCGATGAGGTGAGGTGGCGGTGCAGGGTTAAATGGGTGCAGTGGTGTGTGTAGCGGTGCTCGGGGAGAATGAGGGAGGAAGGAGTTGGCGAGGAGGAGGAGCTCGGCGAGGTTGAGAGGAGTTTTGAGGGTGCTAAGGAGATTAGGGTTAGGGTTTGAGGATGGTGATGATGGGTTGAAGGAGCTCGGGGGTTTTAAAGGAGGAGGAAGATGAGAAATATGGGGATTAGTTAAGGGAGGTGACCATACTCTGAGGGAGGTGACGCGACTCAATCCTACGCGAGAGGAGAGAGAGAGAGAAATGCGAGAAGAGAGAGAGATGCGCGAGAGGGGAGAGAGAGGGAGGAGATATAAACTTGTCTATAGTGAGGGGAGAGAGAAAGAGAAAGAGAAAGAGAAAAGAGAGAGAGGCTCGAGTGAAGGAGAGAGGAAAGAGAGAGAGAGAATGGTGGGGGCCAGCTGACAGAAACGAGAGAGAGAAAGAGAGCTGGGTTGTTGCTTTGTTTTGATTTTTAATTTTAAAAGATTTAATTAGTTAATTAAATTTTAAACTGTCGAAATAAAATAAAGATATTATAATAAATAAATTTGAATTTTGGCGGGATACAAAAATAATCCAAAACACGCCCGGGTCGGGTATAAAATTCAGTTTCAAAATATGAAAAAATATATGCGACGACCAAAATTGAAAATGAATGTCCGGGTAACTAAAATGCATACCCCCAAGAACGAATGCACGTACGTGCGCGTAGCCATCCAAACAAGTCTATTTCACTGAACGGGACGAGAACAAGATGCGCGGATGCTACCACAGGGTCAGGGGTATCATGCAAGCCATGCAATATATTTTTAAACTGTTTTATGTGACTTAAAAAGTTATTTTTTAAAAATGCAAATGCTAGATAAAATGCGAGTATGCCATGTACAAATAAATGAAAGTGTGGGAGTCTATGTAACAGGTCGGGATAAATCATAGACATGAATCAGGACAGGTTTCAAGCAAGCGGGTCGGATCGGATGCAATACAATGTTAAAAACACTATTCGCACCCAAAATACCGTACATTAGGAAAATACCATAAATAAGTAAATACGTGCACTGGAATTGGTATAAATGAACTAGGGTGTTACATTATACCCAACTACAAAAAGAATTTCATCCTCGAAATTCCCAAGACAAGAAAAGATAAACAATCATGAAACTACAGGAAGAGATCTGGAAACTTCTGTCGAATCTCGTCTTCTTGTTCCCAGGTTGATTCTCCATACGAGCGATTTCCCCAAGAAACAAGTACAAAAGGGATAACCTTGTTCTTAAGGACATTTTCTCTTCGATCAACAATCGACATCGGTCGTTCCTCAAAGGTTAAATCCTCTCTTACAGTCAGCTCTGAATGATCCAATACGTGTGTTTCATCTCGAACATACTTACGGAGTTGAGATACATGAAACACGTCATGAACATTTTCCAAAGATTGTGGTAACGCCAATCGATAAGCCACTTCTCCAACACGCTCCAAAATCTCGAAAGGCCCCACGAATCGAGGACTAAGATCGCCTCGACTCGCAAAACGAATCACTCCTCTAGTCGGTGATATCTTTAAGAATACCAAATCACCAACAGCGAACTCTAGAGGTTTTCTCGATGTGTCGGCCCAACTCTTCTGTCGATATTGTGCTGCCTTCATGTGATTTTGGATAGTATTAACTTTCTCCACGGTTTGCACGATCAAATACGGTCCCAACAATCTTCGTTCTCCAACATCGTCCCAACAAACAGGTGAACGACACTTGCGACCATACAACGCTTCGAATGGAGCCATCTGAATAGTCGCCTGAAAGCTGTTATTGTAAAAAAAACTCCACCAAGTGTAGATGATCCTTCCATGAACCCTTGAAGTCTAACATGCAAGCTCTCAACATGTCTTCAAGAGTTTGGATCGTTCTCTCCGACTGGCCATCTGTCTGAGGATGATAAGCTATGCTAAACTTCAATCGAGTCCCCAAACTTTCCTGTAAACTCCTCCAGAAGTGTGATAAGAATCGGGTATCACGATCGGAAACGATGCTTACAGGTACTCTATGCAATCTCACAATCTCCTGCATATACTGTTCTGCTAACGCTTCCGTTGACTGACCCACTCGAAATGGAATGAAATGAGCTGCCTTGGTCAATCAATCAACAATCACCCAAACTGCATTGTTGCCCTTTGGACTCCGCGGTAAAGCTGTCATGAAATCCATGGTTATATGTTCCCACTTCCACTAAGGAATCGGAAGTGGTTGCAATAAACCAGCTACCCTTTGATGTTCAGCCTTAACTTGCTGACACACCAAGCACTTTGCTACTAAGCGGGCAATCTCCCTTTTCATGCCTTCCCACCAGAAATGCTGTCGTAAATCACGGTACATCTTCGTTCCTCCTGGATGTACGGAATATGCGGAACTGTGTGCCTCCTTCATAACTTCTTCACGAATATCTCCTTTTGGCACACACAAACGGCTACCATATCGCAACGAAAATCTTCATGAATTAACAAGTCCGTTCGAAGTCCAGCTTCATCCTATTCTCGAAACTTCTGCAATCTTTGGTCCTGTGACTGCGCTGCTTTAATATTATCGATCAACGACGACTGTACTTGCAGATGCATCAATTGTCCCGAAGAATGCGGTAGCACGATCTCCAACTTGAATCTCTGAAAATCTTCGATAAGCTCCTTCTGTGCTTTCAACATCCGAATTGCTGGCAACCGACTAAGCGCACATTAACTTTCCCTGGATGGTACTTAAGATCAAGATCGTAGTCGGCCATCAGCTCCAAGCATCTACGCTGCCTCATGTTAAGCTCTTTCTGTGTGAACACATACTTTAGGCTTTTGTGATCGGTGAATACTTCGACTCTTTCGCCCAATAAGTAGTGTCTCCAAATCTTCAAAGCGAAAATCACTGCTGCTAGCTCCAAATCATGAGTTGGGTAATTCTTCTCATGGATCTTCAACTATCTCGATGTGTAAGCTATAACCTTCCCATGTTGCATCAAAACACATCCCAAACCTTTCCCAGATGCGTCGCTGTGAATCACCAATCCTACGGAACCGTCTGGTACGGTCAAAATAGGAACGATTATCAATCTCTGCTTCAACGCCTCGAAAGCTGACGCACAACTATCCGTCCATACGAACGGTACATCCATCCGTGTACGCTTGGTCAAAGGCTCAGCCAATCGAGCAAAATTCTCCACAAACTTTTTGTAATAGCCGGCAAGTCCAAGAAAACTTCTGATCTCTGCTACGTTCTTCGGAATCGGCCAAACTCGAACTGCTGCAATCTTCTCGGGATCAATGGCGATTCCATCTCCGGATACGACATGCCCCCAAAAACTTCACTTCTTCAAGCCAAAACTCGCACTTGCTCATCTTTGCATATAATCTTTCATGCCTCAATGTCTGCAATGCGATCATCAAGTGTTCTGCATGCTTTTCTATGCTCCTCGAGTAGACCAGAATATCGTCGATGAACACCACAATAAACTGGTCCAAGAACGGTGAAAAGATTCGGTTCATCAAGTCCATAAATATGGCCGGTGTATTCGTGACTCCGAATGGCATCACTAAATACTCATAATGTCCATACCGAGTTCGGAATGCAGTCTTGCAAATATCCTCTAATTTAACTTGGACCTGATGATATCCGGATCGCAAATCCAGCTTCGAGAATACTCTCGCGCCACTAAGCTGCTCGAACAATTCTCCAATGCGAAGGATCGGGTACTTTTTCTTAATAGTCACCCGGTTTAATTCTCGATAGTCGATGCACATCCTCCTTGTGCCATCTTTCTTCTTGACTAGAAGAACTGGAGCTCCCCAAGGTGAATTAGTGCTGTGAATCCAACCCTTCTCAAGTAATCCGGTAACCTTCTTCTTGACTTCTTCCAACTCTACTGGTGCTATTGGATAGAATGCCTTTGAGATTGGCGCTGCACCAGGAACAAGATCGATCGCGAACTCCACATCTCGCTTTGGAGGTAAACCCGAGATATCCTCGAACACGTCCATGAACTCTCGAACTACAGCTGGCGCATCCTCCTTGTCAACTTCTATCGACGAAAGAACATTGTTTGTCGGCTTAGCTCTAAACTCGACTGGCCCGACAGAACTGCTACCTCCAGCAACAAAAAACTCTGGATGTCCGGGAAACTGGAAAATCACTTTCTTTTCCCCTACAATCAATGTGAGCGTGGAAAGTGCCGAGAAAATCCATTCCCAAGACAACATCAAACAACAACGGGATACACCAGAATCGAATAATTCTAATGCAGGAAAAACATGAACAGGTAGGATACCTGAAACAACTTCATCTGAAGCCAAGATACTGAAGAAGATAAGCACGGTAAACAGGATTCAAGCTTACGATAAACATGAACTGGAAAGCAAGAGAAACAAGGCAATATAACGACCATGAAACAAGGAAGTGAATCAAGACTAGGACTCCAAATTACTTAAATAGAGTACCGCATTGTAACCATGCTGCAGTTCATAGCTACAATCACATAACTCCGTCCAAGTCGCCCAAATCCTAGTATCAAAATCGAAAGAATAAGTAGGGAGAAAAAATAGGGAACCAAAAGGTTTTAAGCCGAGATGCAAAGTTGTTTGCATATCGTCAAGACAAGGGTCAAGAGAAAGATATGATTCAAGAATCACGATAACAATGTGGCAGGACATGTTCCTAATCACGGATTTTCTGATTCGTGTATTGGGTCCAATACCCAACTACAAAAGAATCAAACCCGATTAACCTAAATCCTATGGCTCTGATACCAAACAAACTCTGTCACGCCCTGCTTCCCAGAGTGCGCTAAGATAGGCACGTGACAGAGCCAACAATGCTACCTGTGGATAGAAAACATCCCTCCACAGTTACATTACGGCTATCTAGAGATATCAAGAACAGTAGAAATAAAATAAACTATCTAGTACATGTTCATGAGCCAGAATAAACGAGTCAAGAAATAATATGCGGAAGCAATAGATCCAATAAACAATAACAATCTGGAATGTACGTCCCAAATACGGACTCACATCAGGAATGAAAATGCTAAAAGAAAACTAAAATACTAACAGGTCCTCACTGCTCGGCCTGCTGACTGAAATACTCCTGCTCGGCCTGCAGCAAAGGTAGAGGATCTGGGCCATGCAAAACCCAGACGTCAGTGCATCATAATATCAACAATAATATAATCAGGGGGTAGCAAGACATGCAGGCACGAGTATGAACAGTAATAAAGGTATAAAAATAACATAAATATGGAACAGTGAAGGGTAAAAGCACATGTGACGTGCAGTGAGTAATCTGAACTAAATACTGGGTTAACTACTCTCAATTCTGTGAAATCAATTTAATGAATCGTCGATGTAACTCAATAGTATCCCGTGCGTACCCGGGACCACGGTCCAGACTCTCGGGGCTGAATCCGAGACGTGCCGCTAAGCACAAACAGGAAACATATACAGACGAATGATGTCTGCAACATCATTCCGGGACTGGCCTACCCCCCAAAACTGATCAGTATAAGCGTCGAACTGTTGAGTTACAAGTCAGGTTTCATCATTAATTTTCCCTTACCCCCACGTTATGTATTCAAGTCAGGTATTGATAAATCTGAAGCTAATGCCAACACAGGATCAAGCAGGAACAGGTTTGTCTATACAGACAACATGATATGTCCATCGGGACAACATGTCAGGATTATCGGCATTAGAAACAGAATCAGGTAACATGTCGAGTAGGGATATATCAGGTCATGTCAGGTAGTGTACATGTATCAAGTCATATCAAGTAGTGGTGTATCAGGTCATGTCAAGTAGTGGTGTATCAGGTATCAAGTGGGTGCTCATAATCAAACTGTAGCAAGTACGGGTGCACAAATCAAAGCATGGATGCATAATTATCGATCAGGGTTACATCATGATTAAGTAGGATGCACATTATCAAGCTTGAGGTGTCAATATAACAACAATATGTAATAATGTGACATGGTATGCGAATAGACATAGAATTAATGGTATGGATGCATAAATATCGATTAGGGGTTACATTTACAGTTCCAATACTAATTAGGATGCACTTTATTAATCATGGGTGTTACTATAATAATAATATGAATTAATGTGATCTATAGATGCAGTTATATATATTTTAAATGATATGGATGCAAACGGGTATCCGAAAACAGTAAAACTTCAGTATGGATGTACAATGTGATAAACGGGTAACATTTTACTCATATGGATGCATAATACTATACCTAACATGTAGCAAGATGATTTAGCATGCGACTAGATATGCAATTCATGATATAGATGCATACAAACGTCATATAACCATAAAATGATAAACTGGCAAATGCGGGATGCACAACTAAATAATGTGAAATGGAAATATTCAATTGAATGCAGTATATTGTAGTATAGTATGTAACAAGATAAGTTTGTATGCACTAAATAGGAAATAGATTGTACGGATGTTCGAAAACGGTAAAACATGCCGAAATGATAATGCGGATGCATAACTAATCATTATGGAGTGTTATTATTCAAATGGTTATAGAATATAGTAATATATCATGTAGCAAGATTAACTTGCCTAGATGGATCACGAAATGGATATGTACGGTACGTCCGACGTCGGCAAAATATCGCGACGCACGCACGACACACGGAACGGGTCCAAGCAACGCAAGAGGGTGATCACGCAGGTCAGGTATGTTCACTGGGTCGTCTGGATCGGCAGCGACGTCACGGCTTCGGCGATCTATGAAAATACAGATCCAAGATTTAAAGAAAAGAAAAAGAAAAGAAGAGAAGAAGAGGAAGAAGAAAGGAGAAGGAAGAGGGATTGACATACTGGGTTCTGTGGTTGTCAGGTAGCAGAGAGGAGGTGATGGTGTCAACGGCGGTGAACGGAGCTCCGGCGATCTAGGGTTGGCTTCAAGAAATTAGGGTTAGGTTAGGGTGCAGCTGGGGTTTGGCTCGGGTTTTGTTGCTGGGTGTGAAGGGTTGGTGTAGGAGAATACAAAGAGGAGATGGAGAGGAGAGGTGGAAGGAGATGGCGACGGCGAGGGGTCGTCGGCGACGAGGTGAGGTGGCGGTGCAGGGTTAAATGGGTGCAGTGGTGTGTGTAGGGGTGCTCGGGGAGAATGAGGGAGGAAGGAGTTGGCGAGGAGGAGGAGCTCGGCGAGGTTGAGAGGAGTTTTGAGGGTGCTGAGGAGATTAGGGTTAGGGTTTGAGGATGGTGATGATGGGTTGAAAGAGCTCGGGGGTTTTAAAGGAGGAGGAAGACGAGAAATATGGGGATTAGTTAAGGGAGGTGACCATACTCTGAGGGAGGTGACGCGACTCAATCCTACCGCGAGAGGAGAGAGAAAGAGATGCGAGAAGAGAGAAAGAGATGCGCGAGAGGAGAAAGAGAGGGAGGAGATATAAACTTGTCTGTAGTGAGGGGAGAGAGAAAGAGAAAGAGAGAGAGAGGCTCGAGTGAGGGAGAGAATGGTGGGTCCAGCTGACATAAACGAGAGAGAGAAAGAGAGCCGGGTTGTTGCTTTGTTTTGATTTTTAATTTTAAAAGATTTAGTTCGTTAATTAAATTTTAAATTGTCGAAATAAAATAAAGATATTATAATAAATAAATTTGAATTTTAGCGGGATAAAAAAATAATCCAAAACACACCCGGGTAGGGTATAAAATTCAGTTTCAAAATATGAAAAAATATATGCGACGACCAAAATTGAAAATGAATGTCCGGGTAACTAAAATGCATACCCCAAGAACGGATGCACGTAAGTGCGTGTAGCCCTCCAAACAAGTCCGTTTCACTGAACAGGACGAGAACAAGATGCACGGATGCTACCACAGGGTCAGGGGTATCATGCAAGCCATGCAATATATTTTTAAACTGTTTTATGTGACTTAAAAAGTTATATTGTAAAAATGCAAATACTAGATAAAATGTGAGTATACCATGTACAAATAAATGAAAGTGCACGAGTCCATGTAACAGGTCAGGATAAATCATAGACATGAATCAGGACAGGTTTCAAGCAAGCGTGTCGGGTCGGATGCAATACAATATCAAAAACACTATTTGCACCCAAAACAAGGTACATTAGGAAAATACCATAAATAAGTAAATACGTGCACTGGAATTGGTATAAATGAACTAGGGTGTTACAGTTTGAGTCCAATTCAAACCTGAATCCAAATCAAACATGAATACTTGATTATTAACATGAATACTTGAATGAAAACATTAATATCAAACATGTACACTTGACTTGACTTGACCGAACCATGGTTATAACTTAACTTGTCTACTTGAATACTTGATTACATCCTGAACATGAATAGCTGAACATTTTGTATCCATGGTTTCGGCAAGACTTGTAAATATAATCGATACAATACAATACGCGGGAATAAAGGGGTAGATTGGTATGGAACGTATATCTGGGCACGAGAGGTCACTTAAAAGACACCTGCATGAATTCTCGTGTCGTTATCCTGTGGGTTATGACGGGGCCTTGTACTACATGTTACCATAGTCCACAGGGTAAGATGGACTCCTCTCGTATACATGAATACCTTCTGTATCAAGCTACAAACAATCACGTTATAATTACTATCATATACCAGTAACCAATCAAACACAACTTATCTGTTCATTTCACATTACTTGTTATATTCTTTTTCTTTTTGGGGACTTATCGAGCGCTAGTTCGCTGACGACATTTCTTTCTATTTTTTTCTTTTGAATGTTCGTCAGGAGGACCGGTCACTGAAGAGATTGAGCCGAGCCAGGAGGACTTGGACTAGCTTGCGGCACAGCCTGACTTCTAGTTTCTTATACTTACTTTTCTATATGTCATTGTTTAGGCACTGCTTATTATCATTGTATCTTTTCTTTTCAAAACAGTTGTATGTAAAGTTGAATGTAAATAAAATTGATGTTTTATTTTATATCACTTCTCATTCTTGTACATTTTTATATATTGCTTAATTATGCTTAACGTATTTATTTCTTAGTAAATACATTGCGGTCTGCCACCTCACCATTTCCGTCTACTGGGAAACGGGGTGTGATAGAACAAGATCCATCAATTTCATGTACACAACCCACACACGCGGTGTGCATTTATTGATGGGGGCACTTTGTTGGGGTCAAAAATTACACCCTAGTTGACCAAGGAAAAATCAAAGTCAACCCCAAGCCAAGTGGGCCCAAGCCTAGGTCAAGACCGAGCATGGAAGAGACCGGCCCCATGACAAAAAGAATGAAACCATAAATTAGTTTAATGTAATTCTTTTTTTAGAAATAAATGTATGTAAAATGGAAAAAAAGCCAAAATTTTATAAATCCCATGGCTTATGTACAAAAAAGAAATAAGCACATAAGGCATGTGGTGACACAAGTGCCATATGGAAAAGCCCAAGGGGCTATGTATAAAGTGTGTAGCCTATAAAGACAAACATGATGAAAAAATCGAGAACAAAATTTTCATTCTCTCAAAAAAGTCTAGGGTTCTATGCTTCCTTCTCCTTCTTCAAGGTTCTAAATCTTCTTCCTTTTTTTTAAATTAAATCAAGAGTTTCACTCTTCTTTTCCCAAAAAGGAAAAAAATTTCACCATGAAACCCATAAAGGGGAGCTCAGATCTCCCATCAGATCTCTAAAAGGAGAGATTTTTTAAGTGTCACCCTCCTTTTTTCTCTCCAAGATCCAGCTAACAAAGAGAAGGAAGAAGGAGACCCGTCTCCAAGAATCCCACTTTAGGAAGATCCAAGGCTCAAGAGAAAATGCAGGGATCAAGGAAGAAGAAAGGGGTCTCCTTTCATCATCTCCGAAATTTTTTTAGGAGTTTAACTCGACAAAAAAATAATATAATAATAAATCCTTTTTTAGGAGTTTAACTTTAAAAGTCAACCGGAAAGTACAACTCCCCGTGCAGGGGCTAAGCTCCTATTCCTTTTTTTTAGGAGTTACTCCAAAAGTCAATCGGGATTACAACTCCCGGTACATGGGCTAAGCCCATTTTTCGAGCGCCCGCGTGCGGGGAGCGTGGCCCGCTGGCGTCCGGCGCCCACGTGCGGGGCGCGTGGCCCGCTTGCGCCCGGCGCCCCCGTGCGGGGCGCGTGCCCCGCTGGCGGTCGACGCCTGGCGCTCACGCGCCACTCACGCATCCTTAGGACGCTCCTCACCCCACTTTTTTCCATACACTCCACACTCAAAACACGTCCTCCATTAGAAAAAATTTCTAACAGGGCGCTTCCTTGCATCCCGCAAGGGGGCTGCTAGCCCCCTTGACCACCAGCCCGCTATCCAAATAGCGGGATCCCCGTAAACTTTGTGAGACCCCCGATATACCCAAAACCTCTCAAGACACACATACGCACACTGCACATTGAGTTCGCATGACTAGTTGACCAGTTAATTGGAGGTTCCTTCGTTTCAAAAACGAAGGGTAATTAACGGCAGCTTAGACCGCGGCTACCGGAGATTCGGATCCCCACAATCAATAAACCCGGGCCTACTCTAGGCAGGTGGAATCTGTATACGCCTAACAAGCGACGCGTATTCTTATCTCAATGGGGAGACGAAAAACACCCTACAACAAGAGGAGTCCATCTTTGCTCGTGGACTATGGTAACATGTCGAACAAGGTCCCGTCATAAACCACAGAACAATAGCACATGAATTCATGTAGGTGTCTTTTAAAGTGACCTCTCGTGCCATGATATACGTTCCGTACCAATATACCTATTTATCCCCGCGTATTGTATTGTATATATTAAGATGAAAGGTTTTAACCGAATCCATGAATACAAAAATTATAAGTTCATATTCAAGATATAATCACGTGTTCAAGTATTCATATATAGTTCATTTCAAGTTATATCCAGGGTTCGGTCAAGTCGAGCCAAGTATTCAAATTTGAGTTTGATATTTGAATTCGAGTGTTCAGATTCATGATCAAGTATTCAAGTTTGTGTTTGATTTCGGATTCTGGTTTGAGTTTGGATTCAAGTTGGAGTCAGTATCTTATAAAATGATTAAATTGTTGAATTTCTTAAGTTCGGAAGTAATCGGACAACTGCTGCATATGGACGGCAGGATTTGTGTCTTTTTCCAAGACAATTGCCTTTGATAACTCCATTAAGTTGTCTAATCTGAATAGGCAAGTATTCACTTTCTCCGGCTCTCCGGTGCTCAAGAGAATTGATATCGCTTGAAGCTATATGAATCTAGAGTCCTTATGTATTATTGTTGTTTACATTCATATTATTTGCATTTCTCGAGAGGGTTTTATGAAAAATACTTTAATATTGTTTTAAAAATAAACATCAAAGGTGATTTATAATATTTAGAGTTTTTATGAACATATATTTTAATTTTAGTGGTATTTTAGTGATAAAATCTAGCTTTTAAAAGTTTATGGTATTTTTATGAAAACTACCCCTTTTGTAAACTTGGTTGTATTTTCATTTAAATTTTAATCTTTCATTTTAAAAAATATACTTTCATAATTTGTTCATATTTAAAATATATATTCTTAGTTTTATATAAATTTTCCAACGTTTAGTTTTGTTTAGAAAAATCGTATTCTTAAAAAAAACACCGTTGTCGGTCCCAAGTCCGGATGAGAAAGGGTGAGGGTTGTGGTAGGCTTGTGACAGCCAACGTAAAACTTTGTCATATTCTATGACATGAACCATAATAAGAATATCGTTAGGGCGTCCACTACTCAGCGACACGCTACATCGGATCCCGGGTGTAGTGTTAAGTATACAAGGGCTTCTAGTTCGTCGTCCAGAAACGGCGCGCTACATCGGACCCTGAGTGTAGTGAAAAATAAGCAAGGGTTTCATAGGATCCGTATAACTTCCTGGAACATAGGTTCCCTTACGGGTAGATTAATAGAATTAGTGGAGGTGATGATTAGGAGGAGAGTTGATATTACGTATTTGCAAGAAACTAAGTGGGTAGGTGAAAAGAGTAGAGTCATAGAGCCTTGGGTTATAAGCTTTGGTATACGGGTAGAGATAAAAATCGTAATAGGATAGGCATAATCATAAATAGACGGTTGCTTGAGGATATAGTTGAGATTAGGAGAAAAGGTGATAGAATTTTACTGGTTAAGCTTATTCTAGATGGAGAGATCCTTAATATTATTAGTGCTTATGCACCACAGATAGGTCTTGATGACGCTAGTAAGCGTCTATTCTGGAAGGATTTAGACGAGATGGTGCAAAGTATACCTAGTGGAGAGAAGTTATTTATTGTTGGTGATCTCAATGGACATGTAGGTACTAGTCGTACTGGGTTTGATACTATCCATGAAGGTTTTGGTTTTGGACAAAAGAATGAAGTAGGTGGCTTGATTCTAGATTTTGCCTTATCTTATGACTTGATCTTAGCAAACACCTGGTTTAGGAAAAGAGTGTCCCTCCTTATCACTTTTAGGAGCAGATCAAGTGCTAGTCAAATAGACTTTTTTCTGACGAGAAGAATAGATAGATGTTGTTGTATCGACTGTAAGATAGTGCCAGGTGAGAGTGTAACCATTCAACATAGACTTTTAGTTCTAGATTTTCGATTTAGAAAAGGACCTAGAAAGATTAGACGTAAGGTAGAGACTATAATTAAATGGTGGCGATTGAAAGAAGATAACAAAAAGACTTTTATAGATCGTGTAGTCCAAGAAGCGGATTGGCAGTCGAAAGATGATTCAGACAAAACATAGAACAAAATGGCTAGTTGTATCAAGAGAGTAGCTAGAGATCTACTTGGTGAGTCGAGGGGTGGTGCTCCACCATCTAAAGACACATCATGGTGGAATGAATAAGTAAAGGCTACTATTAAAATTAAAAGGGATTCTTATAAAGGTTTGAAGAAAAGTAGAGATGTGGAGAGATTTGAGAAGTAAAAAATGGCTAAAAAGGAAGTTAAGAAAGCTGTTCGGAAAGCTAAATCTAAGGTCTACAAGGAGGTGTACGAGAAATTAGACACTAAAAAGGCTGAAAATGATATATACCGGATTGCTCGGATGCGGGAAAGGAAGACCAGAGACTTATGTGCGGTGAAGCGTGTCAAAAATGAAAATCAGAAGGTTTTAATTCGAGATAAGGATATCAAGGAAAGGTGGAGATATTATTTTGACAAATTGTTCAATGAGAGATTTACTAAGAATTTGGATGGACTTGTCATTCAATTTCAAGATATAAACCGTGATTTCATACGTAAAATAAGACTATCTGAGGTTAAAGAAGCTTTGAATAGAATGAATTTAAGAAAAGCGGTTGGTCCTGACGGGATTCCTATCGAGGTTTGGAGATACTTAGGAGAAATAGGCGTTAAATGGCCGAAAATCTGTTTAATAAGATTTGCCAGACAAAAAAGATGCCAAATGAATGGAGGAAAAGTATCCTTGTACCTATCTACAAGAACAAGAGTGACATTTAAAACTGCTTAAACTACCATGAAATAAAACTTAAGTGTCACACTATGAAACTTTGGGAGAGAGTGATTGAACACAGGCTAAGGAAGGATATTAAGATAACAGAGAACCGGTTTGGGTTCATACCTGGACGATCGACGACAGAGGCTATTCATTTGCTTCATCAACTTGTCGAGCGTTTTCGAGAGAGGAAAAAAGATTTGCATATGATATTTATTGATTTAGAGAAAGCGTACGACAAGATACCTAGATAGGTATTATGGGAGACAATGATGAAGAAGGGGGTCCCCGTCAAGTATATTGACATAATCAAGGATATATACGATGGAGTAGTGGCAAATGTCAGAACTTGCGGTGGCCTAACGAGTGATTTTCCGATTACAATTGGTTTACATCAAGGATCTGCATTAATTCCATTTCTGTTTATCATCGTGATGGATGAGCTTACTAGAACTATCCAAGATGAGGTACCTTGGTGTATGCTATTCGCTGATGATATTGTTCTAGTAAATGAGACGAAAGCAGGGGTTAATGCTAAATTGAAATTATGAAGGCAAACATTCGAATCTCGGGGGTTCAGATTGAGCAGGTCCAAGACAACATATATGCATTGCGAATTTAGTAAACAGAGAAGTCAAAACCATATTGGTATAACATTGGAAGGGCAAGAGTATCACCGAGCGATCAATTTAGATATCTAGGTTCCATCATCCAAAAAGATGGGGAGATCGATAGTGATGTTAATCAAAGGATCCAAGCTGGTTGGTTGAAATGGAGAAGTGCAACAGAGATTTTGTGTGATCTTAACTTTCCGTTAAAATTGAAATGGAAGTTTTATTGGAGCGCTATTCGGCATGCCTTATTATATGGTACATAATGCTGGGCTCCTAAGAAGCATCATACACAGAAGATGCACATAGCGGTGATGCGCATGCTTCGTTGGATGTGCGGTAACACTAGAAAAGATAAGGTGCGAAATGAGGATATTCGAGCAAAAGTTGGTGTAGCACCCATGGAGGAGAAGATGCGGGAAAACCGGCTAAGATGGTTTGGTCATGTGCGACGCGGACCTATGGAAGCACCGGTTCAACGAATAGATACTCTCGATATGGACAATGGCAAAAGGGCAAAAGGGAGACCGAAGAAAACATGGATGGAGGTGATACGAAACGCAACCAAAGGCCTCAATGAAAGTATATTGTTCGATAAGAGTGAGTGGAGGCGGAGGATTCATGTGCTCGACTCGGCGTGATTCTCATGTTGGTTCATGTAGCCTTCCCCATATGCTTGGGATAAAAGGCTCAGTTGTTGTTGTTGTTGTTGTATTCTTAAAAAAACGTATTTGTATTTCCTTTCGAGACCGAATACTCCATGAGGAGTTCTGCATCTCTCTCTACTATCCCAAAAATGTGTGATAATCCACATCATTCATTAGCGGGTCCCCTAACGAGGATTGTAGAGGCGCAATTGCCAAAGATTTTATAAAACTGTGGTATTTTAATGAAAAACTTATTCTCTTAGACTAGTCATACATCTAAATCTCGTGCTATGAACCATAAGTGTACGTGTGTGGTAGGTCGTTACCCCGTGAATTTTCCTAAAAGCATATATTTTAATTATCGAAGTAACGGGTATACTAAAGTTCATGGTATTTTTCTGAAAGATTTATTTTATGATTATTTCTCATGAAATTTTTTATTACACTAAAACCTAAATGATGTAAATAAGGTTAAGAGTGATGTTAGAATGTTTGAGTGACCTAATTTTCTTATCAAGTGGATTAAAATGTTTAAAAGGAAAATATATCGGAGCTAACTACACTTTGTCGATGTGCTTTAAGAATACGGTTTGAGTCAAAACGAAAAGAAAGAATAGGGACGTACGGTTTTAGAGTGTCGAAAAAAGATTAAGGAAGAGGGAAAAGTCGTCGTGACGTCGCGGTAGCTCCAGGAACAACTCCGATCTTCAACGAAAAGAACTTGGTTGCTAACTCCACTTGACTCCACCTGCACTTAGAAAATTTTACTATATCTAAGCGTTTGGGTTTTTATTTTAGTCAAGTGGTCTCGCAGAATTAGCCTAGTTTTAGGGTTCTATATGATCATGGATTTTTCACAAAACGCACAGTTTTGCGCATAAAAACATCTTTCAATGTTTGCGTGCGCGCGTTTTGCGTTATACTGAGATGAACATGGGTTGATCTAAAAATATTGTCTGTATCATCTGATATTGCATTTCTTGGATAATAAATGGTTCATGCATTTTGCAAGCAAATAATTATACTGAGATAAATATGGGTTGAACTAAAAATATTGTCTGTATCATCTGACATTGCATTTCTTGGATAATAAATGGTATAAATTTCTTACATAAAGAGTGTGCACCTGTTTTGTAATATTTCCAACTTTAGCCCTCCTATCAAGTTGCATAACCGTTTTCTTTGGTAGCAACTATGATATATCTATTTCATGTTTCAGAAATATAGAGAAAATTAGGATCTTGTTGTTGATATATGATTAAAGAACCCATTATAAGTAGCATTTCTTTTGAGGTTGGCAGACGATACCAGTTAAGTTTAACTAAGCAGGATATTGCTTCTTTGTGGTTTCTCTACAAGCAGGTATAATGATGTCTTTTAAAGTGTAATAGTTATTATACATCCCTTTGTAAAATAGATATAGTTCTGTTGTTCTTTATTTCCCCGATCAATTTATCGTTTTTCATATTTCAGGAAGCATCTTTATTGGATATCACCAATCAAGCTTGTGGCCTTTTCAATCTGGCAGAGGTATAACTCTTTTTATTTTGAGTGTAATACTTTTACTACCGGTGCGATGAAATCCATGTAAGCTACATGGATTCTCATTGGATACAAGGTGAGGTATATAATACAAGTACCTAGGTAGTGGATGACATGGACCATCTTGTATCCAATGGGAATCCATGTAGCCTACATGGGTTCCACCGCACCGGCAGAAAAAGTATGACTCTTTTATTTTTATTCTAACTGAAGTTGTTTTCTCATTCAGCCTTTTATATTGGTGGACTATAAATGATGTTAGTATGTATTGAAAAATTTTATGTTCAGGTTTTTGCTTTGTATATGTTGGAATGTTTGGGTTAAATGGAGACGGAAATAGTATTATAAAACAATTTAGAAAAACGTTGTAGATTCGAGGCGCGTGGAATAAAACTTTCTTTAAAGTGCTTATCGTCCCTTACTCGGTATTGAGTTTGCTATTGGGTTTACGGACCGATACCACTTTCAGGATACAACGAAGTCAATCGGGGCCGTCAATTAGCAATATTGACAAAACCCCCGGTCTCAAAACCTTTGCGGCTCTTGTGTTAATAGGAAAATAGTTTTATAATAATTTGTGAGAGAGAGAGAAGAATTTGTTGGTAAAACTCGGAGAATAGGGTTTAATTTATAGGAGTACAAGAGATTTCAATTATAACTCTTCGCTGTTTGAAGAGTTGCTCTCACCGGAGACTCTTCTTTTCAAACTAAACGTTTGATTGAATTAACTAGCCGTTGAAACCAAGGCTGTTAACTCCCTCCACATGTGTCCCTCCAAATACTAACGGTCAAAAACCAATGGGTTTGGTCAACATTTATCAAGGAGTGGTCAAGGGTTAAAATCATGAATCAAAACTTTAGTTTTGGGCCAAACCTTGTAGGCCTGTTACACTAACAGAGCGCTAGTAGAGGTAAAGAAACAATAGGCTAATAAATTATTACTAAAACGTTTTATTCAGAGTATATACACATATATTTCAAATATACTAACAATTCTCCCCAATTTGAAATATATAAAATAATATATAAATATAAGTAATATAATATAACAAGAGTTGAGGGACAATTTGTGACTAAGATGATTAGTGGAATGTTTAGGGATCTGTTGAATGATATTCTTGATCCAGGAAAAGAAAATCTATGATAGGTATCCTGGACTTGTGTAGTAGGTTTTAGTAGAAAATGAGTGTCTCTTAGCCGCATTAATGCAATTAAAAATACGTATAATGGAGTAGAGCTTGTGTGAGAAGAATTAGGGCCGGGCAGTCCAATGGTATTCTCTATCATCATAGGCTTACACAAAGGGGTCGATATTAAGTTCCTACCTCTTTTCTTCTTATTGGATGGATATGTACAAAATTGCATCTTATAGTGCATGATGATTGTTTATCATATCTTCCATTAATTTTTATCAGACGTGATGTGCGAGGTTGCAGCTTGGCCATAAATTGAGATACAATATCTTTCAATTATTAGGATTTTAATTTCAGACGGAGAACATTTTTCTGCATGCACTTGCGGCTTATAGTCTTGGTGGCTTTTGTGAAATATGACCGCATATAGTAGTATTAGTTGTTTGTATCACTTGTTTGAATCTTTTCCACGTTATAATGTTAGGCCACTATGTGTTTTCTAGTCACATCGCATCCAGTTTTTCAATTTGCTTGTAAATATTCTTATTTTTTTGTTTTGCTTTTGTACATTGATCATGCTCCCATTTTCTGTAATAATTATGAGTGACACGACTATCACCTCAGGTGTACATGTTGATATACTTGTGCTTAAGAGAAATTTGATTGCTATTCCACGAAACCATACCCCTGGCACATTTCACAAGGCAAGGCTCCGTTTCGCTCATGTTGAGGCGTTGCACCATTCACATGTCTTCTTGGTCTCTTTCTTGATGGATCAGGTGAATGATTCTATCGCAAACACTTATCATGCATTATATATTTTCTTGTTCTGAATTTATGGTTAATAGCCTATTAAATTTATTCTTTTTTCACTATGTTTTAGAATTTAAGCAAATACAAAGAGAGGAACCATTGGATTTACCTTCTAAACCTCCCCCAAAAAAGGAATCGGAGGGGCAACACTTAGCACCTTTTGCTTGGAATACTATGTTGGTGTTGTATGCCTGTGATGGCAACTACTGATACTGTGTCATCTAAAGATGACATGAACAAATATTTTGTACAAATTCTGCACAATGAGATTCCAGTTGCTGGTGAGTGGTCTAAAAAGCACATTTATTTGCGCTATTTCTTATAAATTATTTGTTAGTACTACTGATGGTAACTTTTTTATAAAAAAAGTTACCATCAGTAAATGAGTATGTTCGAAAGTGTAGAAAGCTAAAAATACCAATTGACGGTGAGTAGGACGGAACCCAAGTATTAATCTCGCACCGAGAATAGTCTAAAAAGCACATTTAACAAAGACTTGATAAGACTCTGATAGGAAGAGGCGGAAATAAAATTGCTCGTACGACACTTATATACATCTAAGCAGACCTCTCTATAAGTAAACAAGGGTATATTCGCTACATAACTTGATATTTTACATTCTGTAGCATATCTCAACCTATTTATTATGTAACTCAACAAAATAACTTAAATACAAAATAACTTACGTTATTTTATGCTATTATTACATATAGCTTACGCTACACTACGGATTGATAGCAATAGCATAGCCTAGCTTAGCCTACGTTATTTATAAATAAGATTTTGCATAATGACTTTTATTATTAAACTGAATTTAAACTTCAATAAATCCGGTGAACCTAATATTTATGTGACATATCATCCAACTTTAATTCTTATAACCTAAAAATTAAATAGAAAAACTGTAATGACCCTAAATTCCGTGTATCATTCCTTCTGTTTTAGTTCATAAAAGAGCATGTATTCTATTCTGGTATCTAGTTATAAGTTATTCTTGAATACTATGCAAGAATCTCCTTATAGCCCATTGGTTAAGACTCTCCATTGTTGCCTCATAACCCAATCAGAGACTCTCTTCCCCTGCCTCCTTTAATCTCTTTTAATCCCTTTTTAATTTACAAACTCCCATTTCCTTCCCATATATAATCTAGGCTAGCACAACTCATCCCCCTGTTCATCCTATTCAGAAATTTATCCTCTAAATTGTTCTTTCAGAGAGCTAAGTACCAGCAAGGAGCCAAGTATCCTCAAGTTAAAATATGATATTTATATTTTTATTCTTTGCAAATGCGCCTCTACAATCCTCGTTAGGGGAACCAGTTTATGGATAGGGCGGATTATCGCACATCCTGGGGATAGTAAAGTGAGATGCAGAACTTCTTACGAAGAATTCGGTCTTGGAAGGAATAAAATACAATTTTAAAGAAAATACGAATTTTAAAGTAAAGTTAAACAAATTGAAAATAACTTAAATTATATCTTCGTAATTTCAAAGAATAACAAATTTGTGAAATTAGATTTTATAAATACTGTCACGCCCCGCTTCCCAAAATACGGAATACGAGGGGTAGACAAGGCCAGCCATGCTCCTACGGTCAAGGAAAAGTCCTGCCGTAGTCACACTTCGGCTTTTAGTTTATCATGGTAAACAGTAAAGATGCGCAGGTAATGAGAAATACAGTAACTGAAAGGAACAATGTGAAGACTGACCTGAAGTGGAACAAACGAATGTAACTCGGAATGGCAAGACACAAAAAGTCTGTGATGCACTGGTCCAGCCTAAATCTTCTCCTCATACTGAGCATGCATACTCAGGTCGTCAGAGCGACGCAACAACAATATTATTATAATAAGATAAAACAGGTAAGTGAGGTAATACCAGTATAAGAACAGTGCAAGTAATCACTATGTCACTATATGATGCAGAATATGTTCTGTGTCCCTATCGGTCTCTAGGTCATGTTTGAAATCACATAGTGGAAGGAGGATCATGTTTAACAGGAGTCTCGTACATACCCGAGACAACGGCCCACATGCCCGGGACATAACCCTGTCAGCCGGATCGCTAGACCCTGTCCTACACGAATAAATATCACGGTTCGAATGATCATCCTCTAAACACGGTCCCGCTAAATACGATACTCTTTCCACTTTGATTTCCCCTTTTTCCCCAGGTTACACTATTTAAGATATTGATCTAGTTGTGTACAAGTATACCAATGGCACGGTTTTATCACTGTTCACTGTATTTATCACTGTCACGAATATTCACTTTCCATTGAGCACGATTTTATCACTGTTCACTGTATTTATCACTGTCACGAATATTCACTTTCCATTGGTATACTCGTCACTCCTAAACCAATATCTATCACGCACGATAATGCAATGTCCACACGCACTAACTCTGAATATATGGCAGGGGTATGATATATGTGTATTGTATGCTACCAATAAGCTCTATATGTTATGAATCAATATGCATGTCATGAACTAAAATAAATTGCACAAATTAATATGTTACGAATTCGGCAAAAATGATGTAAGTAAGATATATAGAACAATCAGTCAGCAATTCATCAAAATTGGTTTCAGTTCAATCGGGATTCCGGTTCTCAAGATATAGCTGTTTCATTTTAAGTGCTCGCGGCTGGAAATTCAGTTTCAGAACTGAACGTCCGTTTCGCGACACAAATTGCACCCAGTTGGGCTCAGAATTGAACGATGTTACAGTTAAACTAATTGTGGACTTTACTGTTATGTATCCAACTCATCGAACGGATCATCGATATCAGTTCTGTATTAAAAGTTATGTTATGTACAAGATGCTGGTGTAAAAGGGATCACTGCAGAAACTGCAGATCACCACGGTAGTCTAAAATACAATTTAAATATCAAATGAAAGTGAAACGACACGGGACTAGATTCAAGGGTTAGCTAACTAAATTCTCTACGCGAACATATAAGGTTCCGCTCATTTTCAGTTTAAGGAAGGGGTGTACAGGTGTTTCCAAGATGAGAATTGACAGCCAATGCTGCTCTGGACTGCAGTCCAGAGCCGCACTCCGAACCAATTTCCGTCATATTTTTAAAGCAGAAACATACTCAAAATTATATGGGGTTCTAGGTTGTCGAGTCGTCTTCGATATGAGCCCTCGAACGCAACATTCCGATGTATAATCAATTTACTATGATTTTTACAAGATTCAGGTGCAGAAATTTACAGATTCGACGGATCTAAATGGGGATGACATTTCACGGTGTTAGGATCCGTATTTTCAAGCGAACTTTTAACACAATATTCATTATCACTCGGGCCATCAGTCGTGATTAGTTTCCGTCAATTTAAAGGGTATTTTCAGTTCGTGTTTTTGCATCGAACACTTATAATAATATAGTATCGCAATCGAAATGAGCGAATAATAGCATGAAGCAAGTAAAAACTTGCCTGGTAACGTCTCGGGGCCGCGAGGCAGTAACGTTGTCACGAACGTGTAGGTGATGCATGCTCCCACAACTCTTGATGATACGGTCCTTCGGGTCTTCTCTTTGACGTCCCGATCTCCCGCGGAATGTTCGGTCTCCGGAAGGGCACCACATCGCCGACGTCTTTTACGGGCTCCCACCTCAATACCGAGGCAACTCGGGCACGAAGTTGGCTAGTCGACGCGCCCAAGATTTGATGTAGAATGTATTGGATTAACTTGAAATCCTAAGCTTTTGATTCACATCTCATGTGAGGGTTAAAGCTAGGAAGAATGATCACCATCATTTTTCTTTCTCTCTTCTTATGAACTTGTTATGATACACTTATCATAATTTTGTTAAGGAATTGAATGCCTTAATTTCACATCTCATGTGAAGGTATTTATAAGAAGAAATGGAGGAGAGAATAATTTCATTTATAATTCAAAAGTTTAAGCATGATAGAAAAAAGAAAGAAAAGAATTTAGCACTAATTAAAGCATGCATTATGAAAGAAGTATCATGCTTAATTAGTACATCCACTTCAACAAACAAGCTATCATGCTTATACTTTTCAATTTACACCTCACTTATTTATTTTCACAAAATAAATGATGTCATAATTATGTCATTATGAGGTGGCATCTTCTAGAAGGTATTTTGTAACAATTACAAAAATACCCCTCCTCCGTATACCGTATACCGTATACTGTATATCCGTATCCGAATTCCGAAAAATACGAATACTATTAATCCAATAATATAATACCGGTATCCGTCCAGTATTATCCTTCCGATTATTATTCCTGTAGCAATTACCGATCATAATCGAAAACCTGAGGAAATGGAAAGTTGGGCTGAGGGTTTTTAATATTTTGGGTTAGGAATTTTTTTTTAACAAAATTTAGTTTTAGTTTTATTTAGCTTTGATTTTGAATCTTGGATTTTAACTTTTAGGTTTTGGGAAAAATATAAATATCTTGCTTAACCAACCAATTCAAAATATGAGGGAAAAGAGAAAAGAACTACTGGAATTCGGAGAATCGGAAACTTTTATTAGAATGAAAACGGGGATTTACATCATACCCCCCTTAACAAAAATTTCGTCCTCGAAATTTAACAAGAATACAAAAAAAACAAAGGTACTAAACAAAGAGATGTGGATAACGATAACGGATGTCTTCCTCCCGCTCCCAGGTGGATTCTCCTGGGGAACGACCGTCCCAAGACACTCGGACTAAAGGAATGATCTTATTTTTCAGCACTTTCTCTCTGCGGTCGAGAATGGTAGTAGGCTGCTCCTTGTACGATAAGTCAGTACCCAAAACTAGCTCTGAATGGTCCAGGACATGGCTTTTCATCTCGAACATAACGCCGCAATTGTGACACATGGAAGGTATTGTGCACACCAGCTAGCGATAGAGGCAAGGCGAGTCGATAGGCCACTTCTCCTACTCGCTCTAGCACCTCAAAAAGTCCGATAAAGCGGGGACTAAGTTTTCCCCGACCTCCGAACCTGATAACTCCACGAGTGGGGGAAATCTTCAAGAACACATGATCTCCAACTTCGAACTCGAGTGCCCTTCTGCTGGCATCTGCCCAACTTTTCTGTCGATCCTGAGCCGCCTTGATACGCTGTCAGATCATTTGGACTTTGTCGACTGTCTGATCAATGAGTTCGGGGCCCAGTAGTCTTCGTTCTCCTACATCATCCCAACATACCGGGGATCGACATTTCCGCCCGTATAGTGCTTCAAAAGGAGCCATCTGTATACTAGCCTGATAACTATTGTTGTAAGAAAACTCGACTAAGTGCAGATGGTCCTCCCAGGAACCCAGAAAGTCTAACTTACAGGCTCTCAACATATCCTCGAGCGTCCGAATCGTACGCTCGGATTGTCCATCCGTCTGTCGGTGATAAGCTGTGCTGAAATTAAGGCGGGTACCCAAGCTCTCCTGTAAGCTCTTCCAAAAGTGCGACAAGATTCTCGTGTCCCGGTCTGACACCATGCTGACTGGAACACCGTGAAGTCGTACAATCTCCTGCATATATCTTTCTGCCAATGATACTGTCGACTGTCCTACTCGGAAAGGTAGAAAGTGTGCAGCTTTTGTGAGGCGATCGATGATAACCCAAATAGCGTTATTGCCTCTAGGGCTCCGTGGTAAGGCCGTCACAAAAACCATGGTTATATGTTCCCACTTCCATTGAGGAATCGGAAGTGGTCGCAATAAACCAGCTACCCTTTGATGTTCAGCCTTAACTTGCTGACATACCAAAGACTTTGCTACAAAATGGGCGATCTCCCTTTTCATGCCTTCCCACCGGAAATGCGGTTGTAGATCACGGTACATCTTCGTGCCTCTTGGATGTACTGAATATGCGGAACTGTGCGCCTCCTTCATAACTTCTTCGTGAATGTCTCCTTTCGGCACACACAAACGGCTACCATATCGCAACGAACCATCTTCATGAATTAACAAGTTCGTTCAAAGTCCCGCTTCAACTTGCTCTCGAAACTTCTGAAATCTTGGATCGTGCGACTGTGCTGCTTTAATATTATCGATCAACGACGACTGTACTTGCAGCTGCATTAACTGTCCGAAAAAATACAGTAGCAGGATTTCCAACTCGAATCTCCGAAAATCATCGATAAGCTCTTTCTGTGCTGTCAACATTCGTATTGCTGGCAACCGACTAAGCGCATCCGGCACAACATTAACTTTTCCCTGATGGTGCTTAAGATCAAGATCGTAGTCAGCCATCAGTTCTAACCATCTACGCTGCCTCACATTAAGCTCTTTCTGTGTGAACACGTACTTTAGGCTTTTGTGATCGGTGAATACTTCTACCCTTTTGCCCAACAAGTAGTGTCTCTAAATTTTCAGAGCGAATGTTACAGCTGCTAGTTCCAAATCGTGAGTTGGGTAATTCTTCTCATGAGTCTTCAACTGTCTCGATGCGTAGGTTATAACCTGCCCGTGCGGCATCAAAACACATCCCAAACCTTTCCCAGACGTGTCGCTGTGAATCACCAATCCTCCAGAACCGTCAGGTACGGTCAAAATAGGTGTGGTTATCAACTTTTGCTTCAACGCCTCAAAAGCTAACGCACATCTATCCGTCCATATGAACGGTACTTCTTTTCGCGTAAGCTTGGTCAAGGCTCAGCTAAACGCGCAAAATTTTCCACGAACCTTCTGTAGTATCCGGCAAGTCCAAGAAAACTTCTGATCTCTGCTACGTTCTTCGGAATCGGCCAATCTTGAACTGCTACAATCTTCTCCGGATCAACAGCGATTCCACCACCAGATACGACATGACCCAAAAACTTCACTTCTTCGAGCCAAAACTCGGCACTTGCTCATCTTCGCATACAATTTTCTTGCCTCAACGTTTGCAGTGCGATCTTCAAGTGTTCAGCATGCTCTACCATACCAAAATATCATCAATGAACACTACAACAAACTGGTCTAAGAATGGTGGAAAGATTCGGTTCATCAAGTCCATGAATATTGCCGGTGCATTCGTTACTCCGAATGGCATCACTAAATACTCGTAATGCCTATATCGAGTTCGGAACGCAGTCTTGCAAATATCTTTTGATTTAACTTGAACTTGATGATATCCGGATCGCAAATCCAGGTTCGAGAATACCCTCACGCCACTAAGCTGCTCGAATAATTCGCCAATGCGAGGGATCGGTTACTTGTTCTTAATAGTTAGCCGATTTAATTCTCGATAATCAATCCACATCCTTCTTGTGCCGTCTTTCTTCTTAACTAGAAGGACTAGAGCTTCCCAAGGTGAATCACTGCTGCGAATCCAACCCTTTCTCTAGCAATTCGGCAACCTGCTTCTTGACTTCCTCCAATTCCACTGGTGCCATTGGATAGTATACTTTAAGGTTGGCGCTGCACCAGGAACAAGATCGATCGCGAACTCTATGCCTCGCTTTGGCGGTAAACCTGATATGTCTTCGAACACGTCCATGAAATCTCGAACAACAGCTGGCATATCTTCCTTATCCACTTCCATCGACGAAAGAACATTGTTTGTCGGCCTAGCCCTAAACTCGACTGGCCCTACAGAACTGCTTCCTCCAGCAAAACAAACTCCGGATGTCCGGGAATCTGGAGAATCACTTTCCTTTCCTTACAATCAATATGAGTGTGGAAAGTGCTGCGAAAATCCATTCCCAAGACAACAACAAAGGGATGCACCAGAATTGAATAATTCTAATGCGGGGAAAAAAAACAAGAACAAGTAAGATACTGAGATGACTTCATCCGACGTCAAGATACTGAAGAGGATTAAGCACGGTAAACAGGATTCAAGCTTGCGATAAAATATGAACTGGAAAGTAAGAGAATCAAGGCAATATGAAGGCCATGGAACACGGAAATTAATCAAGACCAGGACTCCAAGTTACTTAAATAGAGTACCGCATTGTAACCATGCTGCAGTTCATAGTTACAATCACATAACTCCACTCAAGTCGCCCAAATCCTAGTATTAGAATCAAGGAACATGGAGAAACAATAGAGAACCAAGAGGTTTCAAGTCGAGATGCCAAGTGGTTCGCATATCGTCAAGACGAAGGATAAAAGGAAGATATGATTCAAGAATCATGATAGCAATGTGGCACGACATGTTCCTAATCACAAGTATTTTGATTCGTGTATTGGGTCCAATACCCAACTACAAAAGAATCAAACTCGATTAACCTACAACCTATGCTCTGATACCAACAAAACCATGTCACGCCCCGCTTCCCAAAATACGGAATACGAGGGGTAGACAAGGCCAGCCATGCTCCTACGGTCAAGGAAAAGTCCTGCCGTAGTCACACTTCGGCTTCTAGTTTATCATGGTAAACAGTAAAGATGCGCAGGTAATGAGAAATACAGTAACTGAAAGGAACAATGTGAAGACTGACCTGAAGTGGAACAAACGAATGTAACTCGGAATGGCAAGACACAAAAAGTCTGTGATGCACTGGTCCAGCCTAAATCTTCTCCTCATACTGAGCATGCATACTCAGGTCGTCAGAGCGACGCAACAACAATATTATTATAATAAGATAAAACAGGTAAGTGAGGTAATACCAGTATAAGAACAGTGCAAGTAATCACTATGTCACTATATGATGCAGAATATGTTCTGTGTCCCTATCGGTCTCTAGGTCATGTTTGAAATCACATAGTGGAAGGAGGATCATGTTTAACAGGAGTCTCGTACATACCCGAGACAACGGCCCACATGCCCGGGACATAACCCTGTCAGCCGGATCGCTAGACCCTGTCCTACACGAATAAATATCACGGTTCGAATGATCATCCTCTAAACACGGTCCCGCTAAATACGATACTCTTTCCACTTTGATTTCCCCTTTTTCCCCAGGTTACACTATTTAAGATATTGATCTAGTTGTGTACAAGTATACCAATGGCACGGTTTTATCACTGTTCACTGTATTTATCACTGTCACGAATATTCACTTTCCATTGAGCACGATTTTATCACTGTTCACTGTATTTATCACTGTCACGAATATTCACTTTCCATTGGTATACTCGTCACTCCTAAACCAATATCTATCACGCACGATAATGCAATGTCCACACGCACTAACTCTGAATATATGGCAGGGGTATGATATATGTGTATTGTATGCTACCAATAAGCTCTATATGTTATGAATCAATATGCATGTCATGAACTAAAATAAATTGCACAAATTAATATGTTACGAATTCGGCAAAAATGATGTAAGTAAGATATATAGAACAATCAGTCAGCAATTCATCAAAATTGGTTTCAGTTCAATCGGGATTCCGGTTCTCAAGATATAGCTGTTTCATTTTAAGTGCTCGCGGCTGGAAATTCAGTTTCAGAACTGAACGTCCGTTTCGCGACACAAATTGCACCCAGTTGGGCTCAGAATTGAACGATGTTACAGTTAAACTAATTGTGGACTTTACTGTTATGTATCCAACTCATCGAACGGATCATCGATATCAGTTCTGTATTAAAAGTTATGTTATGTACAAGATGCTGGTGTAAAAGGGATCACTGCAGAAACTGCAGATCACCACGGTAGTCTAAAATACAATTTAAATATCAAATGAAAGTGAAACGACACGGGACTAGATTCAAGGGTTAGCTAACTAAATTCTCTACGCGAACATATAAGGTTCCGCTCATTTTCAGTTTAAGGAAGGGGTGTACAGGTGTTTCCAAGATGAGAATTGACAGCCAATGCTGCTCTGGACTGCAGTCCAGAGCCGCACTCCGAACCAATTTCCGTCATATTTTTAAAGCAGAAACATACTCAAAATTATATGGGGTTCTAGGTTGTCGAGTCGTCTTCGATATGAGCCCTCGAACGCAACATTCCGATGTATAATCAATTTACTATGATTTTTACAAGATTCAGGTGCAGAAATTTACAGATTCGACGGATCTAAATGGGGATGACATTTCACGGTGTTAGGATCCGTATTTTCAAGCGAACTTTTAACACAATATTCATTATCACTCGGGCCATCAGTCGTGATTAGTTTCCGTCAATTTAAAGGGTGTTTTCAGTTTGTGTTTTTGCATCGAACACTTATAATAATATAGTATCGCAATCGAAATGAGCGTATAATAGCATGAAGCAAGTAAAAACTTGCCTGGTAACGTCTCGGGGTCGCGAGGCAGTAACGTTGTCACGAACGTGTAGGTGATGCATGCTCCCACAACTCTTGATGATACGGTCCTTCGGGTCTTCTCTTTGACGTCCCGATCTCCCGCGGAATGTCCGGTCTCCATCTCGTCGCCGGAAGGGCACCACATCGCCGACGTCTTTTACGGGCTCCCACCTCAATACCGAGGCAACTCGGGCACGAAGTTGGCTAGTCGACGCGCCCAAGATTTGATGTAGAATGTATTGGATTAACTTGAAATCCTAAGCTTTTGATTCACATCTCATGTGAGGGTTAAAGCTAGGAAGAATGATCACCATCATTTTTCTTTCTCTCTTCTTATGAACTTGTTATGATACACTTATCATAATTTTGTTAAGGAATTGAATGCCTTGATTTCACATCTCATGTGAAGGTATTTATAAGAAGAAATGGAGGAGAGAATAATTTCATTTATAATTCAAAAGTTTAAGCATGATAGAAAAAAGAAAGAAAAGAATTTAGCACTAATTAAAGCATGCATTATGAAAGAAGTATCATGCTTAATTAGTACATCCACTTCAACAAACAAGCTATCATGCTTATACTTTTCAATTTACACCTCACTTATTTATTTTCACAAAATAAATGATGTCATAATTATGTCATTATGAGGTGGCATCTTCTAGAAGGTATTTTGTAACAATTACAAAAATACCCCTCCTCCGTATACCGTATACCGTATACTGTATATCCGTATCCGAATTCCGAAAAATACGAATACTATTAATCCAATAATATAATATCGGTATCCGTCCAGTATTATCCTTCCGATTATTATTCCTGTAGCAATTACCGATCATAATCGAAAACCTGAGGAAATGGAAAGTTGGGCTGAGGGTTTTTAATATTTTGGGTTAGGAATTTTTTTTTAACAAAATTTAGTTTTAGTTTTATTTAGCTTTGATTTTGAATCTTGGATTTTAACTTTTAGGTTTTGGGAAAAATATAAATATCTTGCTTAACCAACCAATTCAAAATATGAGGGAAAAGAGAAAAGAACCACTGGAATTCGGAGAATCGGAAACTTTTATTAGAATGAAAACGGGGATTTACATCTACTATAAAATGAGAGTATTAAAGTTTTTAAGAAAATACCCTCAAGTTTCCAAAAGATATATTTTTATTAAAATACCATAAACTTTTAAAAGCTAGGTTTTAACATTAAAATACCACAAAATATAAAATGCTTTTTATAAAAACTCTTGACATTTTAATTAATATATATATTTTACCAAAACACCATAGAGGTTATTTTGAACGTGATTATTTTACATAAAAAACCCTCGAGAAATTTAAAATATGTAATTATCTATAATCATAAATTCTTAAGGACTTCAGATTAATAATGGGTTTAAACGGTATCATTTCTCTTGACCATCGGGGAGCCGAAGAAAGTGGGTGCTTGCATGTCTATATAAAACTGCAAAATAACGGAAATTTCGTTGGCAATCATCTTTGAAAAAGTTATAAATTCTGCCGCTCATGTGCAGTGGTTGCCCGATTATTTTCAAACTTAAGATCTTCAAAAGATAAATCTTTTAATTAGATATGATTAGAATTTGAACTCGAATTATAAATTGACTTGAATTCTAATTTAATTTGAACTCGAATTTAAACTTAAATTTCAACTTGACTTGAACATGAATTTGAACCTTAACTGTCTACTTGAAACTTGACATGTATACATGTACTCAATAAGTATACCTGAAATCAACTTGACTCGAACCATGAATATAAATGACATGACTTACACTTGACATGACTATATGAACTCAATCTTGATATTGTTTCACATTTTGTATTCATGGACTCGATCAAGATTCATAACATTAATCATAGACTAATATACACGAGTATTAGGGTAGTTTAAGTGTGAATCCAACGAAATCTTAGGAGTCCCCCTAGTTCATGAATTCATGTCTACTAACATAAGCAATCTATCATGAGAGTCCGTGTTTCCAAGTCTTTAGGGCCCTATTCTTGGATTTGGAATACTTCAACGACGGTTGATGTAACGACCCTAAAATTCCTATACCTTCACGTATCATTTCTTTAATAAAATAGTGCAATTATTTATTTTTGGTATATTTTGTTTTCTAGTAAATATATTATTTTATCACTTCATCTATTTTATCCATTCTATAATTTTTCAAAACCCAAAATCCAAGCCAAGACAATTTCATTTGATTTCTTTCTTTTCGTTTTCTAAGCCCACTTTCTTTTCAAGGTACGACATGTATTTAATTCTTGTTAAATATATGCATAAACAACCTTGTAGTTTATTGGTTAAGTCCTTGTATTGTTATTCTATAGGTCACATGTTCAAATGCTCATTCTTACAATTATTTTTTATCAATTTTTATCCTTCTCATAACTTACAAATGAAACCTTTCATTCCCAAAATGAATGGTGACCTTTCATTTCTGTTTTAATTTCCATGTTGAATGCATATATTATTAGAGATAATTCACCATTACATCATTTTTATTTGTCCTCCTCTTTCGTTTTTTTTTCCTCGCATTTTTCTATCTCTCCCTTCTCTCTATTCACCTAGAGTTCTAGATGAAGAACACAAAGAAGCTTTCAAGAAAGTCTCGCTAGTAACGCGAGATTATCATCGGATAGATAAGCTCGGTGACGATACCGACTTGTGCATGTAAGTCCCCTCTTCTCCTTTTCTCTATTTAAAATTCATCCCCTTACCATGCCTCCGTCATGCTGAATCCTGAGATAACTAGTTAGTCCCATGATAAAGTTTTTTGTTAAATTAAAAAATAGTTGGAATAAAGCATATATGTTTAGTTATAAAATCTTGCATGCAATGGTTGATAACATATTAAGTATTGTTATTTTAAACAGTTAATCATGACCGGATCATATGTTTGATTCACATGTGTTAATTCATATTATTTATCTCTGAAATTTTAATTATTTATATTTACTTTTGCATACAAGAAAACAAAGTTATAAATAAATACCATAGATTTATCATTTTCAAATACGATCTTACAAAACCTTTATCTTTAAAATGATTTTTATAAATTAATTTCCACTTGTGGAAATTTCAGAAATTTGCATATGATAGAATATATAATTTTTTACATGCTATAAAAATTTCAGATCAAACCACATAACGGTTTAAGAATTACATCATTTTTATTTACTGTTTATAAAATAGAAAACTGCAGTTATCGGTCAACTTCTAGAACACATAACTTGGTATACCGATATCCAAATTGAGCAAAATCGAGCGTTTTGGACATCTACATTGAAAGCTCTAGATTTTCTAAGTTTAATTTTTTACTGAAAACCGACGTAAAATATAGAAAACTGCGTTACAATACTAAGTGACGAATCTGGACAGAATTTGTCCTGATTTGCACACTGTTTTTAAATAAGACATAACTCGAACTCCCGATGTCCGTCCGTGACAAAATTTAGATGTGTAGATGCACAATTGATAGAGCTATAATTTCTTGTATATTAGATTACTTAGAAATGCATGAAACAGCCTGATATAAGTTTTGCAATATAACATATAGTTGCTGTCCAGAAATCCGAATTTCTGTTTTAAACGCTGATGTTAAAATGATCATAACTAGAGCTTCAGAAATCCAAATCGCGTGAATCTTATAGTTTTGGATAAGTATATTGAAAGACCTACAATTTTCTAATAATCTTCATAACCTGAATCCTGATGGAAATTGACCCAAACTATGTTTTAAAAATGTGTGACGATACTGAATAGATTCTGATCTGTTTTGCGCGACGATACGAAAACAGATATATCTCCCAAACCGGTAGTCGTATTTAGGCGACACGACGATACGAAAACAGATATATCTCCCAAACCGGTAGTCGTATTTAGGCGAGACTAGAACTCCCGTGTGTATAATACTTAAGGCCATATTTTCGTTTATATTTCCGACTTTTATTGACTTGATTAACTAGTCGTACATATCACATATTTACAACATTGTTTTTGGATGTTACTTGTATACTTATCTCATATCATGTTCTGTGATTGATTATTTATTTTTATCTATATGACTTGTGATTAAACCATTACATACTAGAATTGACTTGATCTTGACACGAACCCAATATGTACACTTGAACCAACTTGATTCGATCCATGAATACAATTGGCATGACTTGCACTTGCTATGACTATATGAACTTAATCTTGAAAACTTGATATCATACATCACCTTTTGTATTCATGGATTCGATCAAGACTCGTAGCATTAATCATAGACTAATATACACGGGTGTTAGGGTAGTTTGAGTATAAATCCAACGGAATCTCACGAGTCCCATTACTACAAATCATGTTTTTATGGTACCATACTGAAATGGTACAAATCATGTTGCTGTGGTACCGGGATGAAATAGTACATCATAAATTCACTAATAAGGGCCCGTATTTCCAAATCCTTGGACGATAGCCTATTGGGTTTGGAATTCTTCAATAATAATTGAAGTCCCGATTACTTTTGGGTTCGTGATTCCTTACCCATGGACGATAACCTTAGGTTCGAGGATACTCTTGAGTTGACATTCATACTTGAACCCACGTTAGTTACTTTTATCCTTTTAGAGACATTTTAGGATACTGACATTCACTTCATATTCACTATACCCACACTCCACGACCATATTATACTTATTTTCCATACTGATATAGTTGACATACACATTACCATACATGCTACTATATTTGTTTACATGTTCATGATTTATATCCATGCTATACCATATATCACATTACACCTTACATTTCATTTATATACATCACATCATCCTTTTGGGGACTTACCGAGCGTTATTTCGCTGACGGGCATTCCACCCATCTTTTTTTCTTCCTTGGAATGTTCGTTAGGTGGCATTGAGACAGAGGAGATAGAAGCAGTCGAAGAGAAGTACAACCAGTTCGCATCACAACCGGACGTCTAGTTTCATTCAGCTTTTTATTTCATTTCAGCTTATTTATGTATGCCTCCTTGTTAAGTCTTATCATGTTATAGTATCTTGTATTCAGATATTTTATCAATTATGAATTTTGAATGTAATAAATCAAAGTTGGATCTCATTCTTTTGTTTATTCTTTTTACTTTATGTTGCTTATACACGCTTAGCGTATTTATTTTGAGAAACGACCTTCTCGGAATAAATATGTCGCGGACCTCGTCATGTGTCGTTACCATTCTTTTGGGAAGCAGGGCTTGAAAGTTGAAGTCCCGTTACTAACACATCTTGATTCGAGCTCGTGGTTTCTTGCTCCTGGAGCCTTACCTTTGAGTTCGAGAACATTCTTGAGATTGGTTGACATTTGCACTTGAACTCACGTTAGTTAGCTTACCTTTTTAGTGACCTCTTTAGGACACATTACTATTCATTACATATTCAGCACTATTATTTGTTACATGCTCTCTATACCTACACTACACGGCCATGTTATACTTATTTGCCATGCTCATGTTACATTAGTATATTTATATATATTGTCATACTCATGATACCTTACCATGTGCATATATGTGCATATAGTTGCTAAATTTAATTGACACCTATAATCACATTAGAATTCATATGCTACTTACATGCTGTCCGTTACCATATTCGCCTTTCTATACTTTTTGGGGACCTACCAAGCGAAAATTCGCCAACGGACATTTCACTCATCTTTTGTTTCTTTGGAATGTTAGTAAGATGATCTAGAGACTGAAGAGATGGAACCTACTGCTGAAGATTACGACGAGTTCATTTCTGAAGTCGTTCCTTAGTTTTCTTTCCAGTTTGCAGTTTTAGCATGCCACTTGTTTTTTATTTCACCTTTTCCGTTTCAGTAAGCCATATGTTTAGGCTTTTATGTTTATGTCTCTCGTTCAGACTTCTTGTAATCAATTTGAAACTTATGAAATTTGAATATAATAAAATAATTCTTGGATTTTATTCACTTGTCATTTGTTGTCATTCTTATAATGCTTATAAACGCTTAGCGTATTTGTTTCGGAAAATAACTTTCTCGAAATAAATATGTCGTGGGCCTCGTCACGTGACTGCTCCAACGTGTAACACCCGAGTTCACTTATACCAATTCCAGTTCCGTATTTAATTATCTGTGGTCCTTCTTGATTTATCGTGTTTGGGGTGCGAATGGTAGGTTACATTTTACATTGCACTCGACCCGACCCGCTTGCTTGAACTTGATTGATTTATATTTATAGGTTGCCCTGGCTTGTTGCATTGACACGTGCATCTAGTATACACTGCATATTGACATTTCATCTGACATCGCATGTTTTATCATATAACTTTTAAGTCACGGAAAATAAATTAAAATTGCATTTCATAGCCTGCATGATACCCCTAACCCCGTGGTAGCATCTGCGCACCTTGTTCTCGTCCCGTTCAGTGAAACGGACGTGTTTGGATGGCTACGCGCACGTGCGTGCATCCGTTTTTAGGGTTATGCTTTTTCTTTAACTGAGCATTCATTTTCTAATTTGGAAGCTGCATATAATTTTCATATTTTAAACCTGAATTTTTAGACCCGACCCGGGCGTGTTTTGGAGTAAATTTGTATTTGCCAAAATCTCAAAACGGACTAATAATATAATATTATATTCTAATCTATATAACTTTTTATATACCTTATTCTAACCAAAATATATATTCCTATATTTTCTTAACAATCAATCCTGTACAACCACGCCCACTCTCTGTCTCTCTCCTCTCTCTCTCTCTTCTACTATAATATTATTTTTTCCTTTAAATTTTTCTTCAACCAACCATATCTCACATCCACGTAGCCTTCTCTCTCCTCGCTCATCTTCTTCCTTCTTTCCCCACGCGAAACTTGAACCCATCTCCCGAGCACCAAGAACCCTCATCTCGCCGGAAAACTTCACCATTCCCATCACCCCGCCATCGCCTTCTCCCCAACCTCGACCTCCTCCCTCTTCTTCCCTTCTCCTCTCGCGCAACCCATCGACGCGTCTCCTGCACCTTGTCGCCGCGCGCCGACGTTGCCGTCTCCACGACCGCGCCTCCACCTTTGACATCTGCTCTCCTCCTCACCCCCGTACTCACCTCCGCGCATCCCTCTCCTCTCCCGAGCCTGCACGCCCACTTGCAAAAACCCTAACTCCGCCGACCGACCATCTCGTCGGCCTTTCCTCGTCGACTTCGTCTCCCTTCGTTCATCTCTCTCTTTCCTCTTCCCTTCTCCCCTGCACCCATCTCGAAACCAGTTGAACCATCTTCCCGACTCCATCAACACCAAGAACCCCACTGCACACACACCCATCGCCTCCTTACCGTCGTCGCCTCCCGCCGACGACCTCCCTCACCACCTTCTCATCTCCTCCGCTCATCCCTGTTTCCCCCAATCAGAGCAAGGCTCTACTTAAATTTTGAAAATTCTAAATTCGAAGCAGCGCTTCGGTTCCCGTGCGCAGCGCGCAATTTGCCACATGGCAGAAGCTGATTCGGCAGCATAACGCCCGAGACGATGCGTCCCATCAGAGCAAGGCTCTTCAGAAAACATAATTAAGACTTAACTGCGCAAATGCATGGCAGCGCGACACGTGTCTGCGCAAGGACACGGATGCGCGACACGTGTCTGCGCAGTTGCGCAATCGCAACTGCGCAAGCGCACGGATGCGCGACACGTGTCTGCGCAAGCGCACGGATGCGCGACACGTGTATGCGCAGTTGCGCAATCGCAACTGCGCAAGCGCACGGATGCGCGACACGTGTCTGCGCAAGCGCACGGATGCGCGACACGTGTCTGCGCAAGCGCACGGATGCGCGACACGTGTCTGCGCAGTTGCGCAATCGCAACTGCGCAAGCGCATGGCAGCGCGACATGTGTCTGCGCAGTTGCGCAATCGCAACTGCGCAAGCGCTCGGATGCGCGACACGTGTCTGCGCAGTTGCGCAATCGCAACTGCGCAAGCGCACGGATGCGCGACACGTGTCACGCGCTGGTGAGTTGCGCAGCAACTGAATGAAAATTTAAGTAAATCTTTTCTGTTCTCCTGTAAAACAGGAACCCTTGGATCAGAGATCCAATGGTGGGAAAATCCCCAAAATTATTCGGGAAAGATTTTGTTAACAAATCCAACAAATTTGTGGGCACTATAAATAAGACCCCAAGCCTCATTCAAAAGACATCAGCAATCATCATCGAGAGAAGGATAAACTTCTGGAAAAAAAAAAGAAGAGCTCTTGAAGATTAATCAAGAACAAAAAAAAAGAGAAGGTAAAATTTCTGAAGAACAGAAAATTAAAAAGGGAATAATAAAAGAAAAATAATAAATAGTGCCTTGCACTTGATATGAACCCTTGGTTCTGTAAAATCAGGGAAAACAAGAAGAACTTGTTTTCCTTTGATCCAAATTTAGATCAAAAGTGCTATGCACTTTTGTTCTCAAATCAAGAAAATTCTTGAATTTCTGCAAAAGTGCAACTCATCATTTAAAAGGGCCTGGCCCAACTCAAGAAAATTATTGATTCTGCAACTCATTACTTAAAAGGGCCTAGCCCAATTGCAGAATAATAAAAGGGCAAAGCCCTGTTAGGAAAACTCTTGAGTTTCTGCAACTCATTACTTAAAAAGGCCTAGCCCAATTGCAGAATAATAAAAGGGCAAAGCCCTGTTTGGAAAACTCTTGAGTTTCTGCAACTCATTATTTAAAAGGGCCTGGCCCAAATTAAATTGCAATAATAAAAGGGCAAAGCCCTGTTTGAAGATTTCTTGAGTTTCTGCAACTCATTATTTAAAAGGGCCTGGCCCAAATCAGATTGCAAAATAAAAAAAAGGGCAGAGCCCTGTTCGGATTGATTCTTTCAGTCAGGCAGAGCCTAAGATAAATAAAAAAATTGGACTTAACCCAATCCTGGCTGTAAGTCCTTAAATTAAATGGCTCTCATAAACCAATTCACGACCGGTTCGAGGGTACATCTCCGAACTCCTTTGACATTTGTCGCTGTAATTTCTCAACGACGTCAAAGAGGTGACGGGTCCCAGTGACCACTAAACTAATATCGGACCGAAACGTCCCTAAACTAATATCGGACCGAAACGTCCCTAAACTAACAATGGACCACTACGTCCTTAAACTGGCGACGGACCGGAACGTCCCTAAACTTATAATGGACCACCACGTCCCTAAAACTGGCGACGGACCGCCATGTCCCTAAACTGGCACAATAGGGCCCAAACGCTCTTTTGTTGGATCTAAACGGTCCCGTCTAAGTTGATCTTAACCCCAAATACGGTTAACGTGTCCTTAGATATTTAAATAAACGATAGAACTCCAAATTAACTTTGGTTCAAGGGTACATCTCTGAACTCCTCAGACGCCTGTCGTTGTAATCCCTCAACGACGTTAGAGAGGTGACGAGTCCCGATGGCCAGATATTAAATGGATTATGATGTTAAGTTGATCTTAGTCTAAAACAAGACTAACGTATCCTTAACGAACGTTTAAGTCGATCTTAGTCGCAACTCGACTAATGTATCCTTAAACTAAAAACACCAAACGCAAATCTAAGTAAATACGGATTTGGACTAATCCACGTCCTACGGGCGACGGCATTACTCAGTCTCCGTATACAATCCACGGGCAACCACAAACAAAACAAATACACACGACATGAAGTGAAATTCTGGAGAAGGAGAAAGTTGTTACCGCGACGCGGTAGCGTAATTAACTGCAGGGGCTTGCGCCTGCAGGGAAGAGCGTCCCCACAATAAAAAAACCCTCACCTTGAGGGGGAATCTGACGAAGTCTGCTACATCGGCCGCATCCGTCTAAACCTCCGATACAAGGTGCCATAAATCAACTTGGTATCTTCGGAGAGATAGACGGATAAAACCAAATAGCATCTGCCCCGAACCTCAGCGCCAGGACTTCAGCAGTCCTGTGCGGCCGTCTTTCGGAGGAGAACAGATTCTGGCACGCCCGGTGGGACCTCTTCCTCTTTCCACTCCACACTTCGTGTGTCGTCTTCGCGAACCAATCGCGGTTTGTTAAATGATTGCCTTCGGATTTCAAGTTGCTAAGATTTGGTCTTTTGTTTGGTACAGAACTCAAGCATTCAATGGCCACCAACTGCACCAACTGCTCGAAATGCCGCTGCAACGGACGTTCCACCTCACCGAAAGGTGTAGCATATGGGCCCCAGGCGGCTTCCTTCCTGACTCTGCCGGTAGGCCAGGTGACTCAGGCCACCACCGGCTTGTTCTTCAGGACCATGGTCCCACCTACAAGCTTCTCTGCGCCGATATCCGCACCAGAAGCGAACAAGAAGTCGGTATTCGACCGGCTCACTGCTACCACGACCCCTGTCAACGGGTCGCTTGCTACTGAACCAACAGCCTCCGTGTTCACCAGGCTAGGTCAGAACTATAAGGTGGCTGTCCCAAAGAGGGCAACGGCCGCTGCTTTGGAAGTCGTTAAAGCGGCTTCTCCTATCAGAGAGTCGGTCTTCACAAGATTGACGGTTCCTACTCCTCCCCCAGCTGGTCAGAAGGCGTCAGTCTTCGATAGGCTGACATCAGCAGTTACCCCACGCTCAAACAGGGGGCAACAAGAGACTATCTCGATTTCCGAGCCAGTCCCAATGGCTCGTCGTGCGCGACGTCGCCATTGCCAGCGAGTAAGGAAAGCAGGGGGCAACTCCCCCTCAGGGCTAACCCCACCTGCTCCGACGATGGAGGTCAATGCTGCTGTTCCAACTGGGAACAGCTTTGAAATGCTGAGGAAGGTGAGAAAGAACTCCCCGGTTGCTACGTTGAAAAGGTCTCCTCCACCCATGGAAAAAGCTTCGGAGACGAAACAGGAACAGCCCCCTCAACGGCTGTCGTCGAAAATTTATAAAGTTTGGCGGAGGGTTTAAGACTCCGTGATGGACTCAGACCACTTCCGTCGCCAGAAAAGGGCAAAGGGGGAAAAAGACAAGAACCGCCCCATTAAACAGCAGGGGGCAACAAATGCTAGAATGCCCGCTTCAACGGCTCCTTCAACCTCAAAGGTCCATAAAAGGAAGAGGCCAGAAAAAGCTCCCGTGACACTGACAAAGTCTAAGAGCGATGAACCTAAACGCCCCAAGTCAGGGAGCATAACAGTTCATACGGTCTATATGGCTTCGGGGAAGGAAGAAAGTCGTACTTCTACAGGACACCGACCGCTTACTCGGTCAGTGACCAAGTCTCAGGAGCAACAACAAAAGCTCCAGGAGATGATGACTACAATGGCTGCACTCACGGGGCCAAAAGAGAATCCTGAGACGTCCTTAGATGAACGTCAAGAAGAAGAGACCGACGCCGAGTTCCTTCGAAGAGTACTGGAAAAGAGGGACAAAGAGGCTGCTGAACAAGCAGCCAATATACAACGTATGGGCCTTCTCTTCCAGGACATGATAGGGATGATGATACAACCAGAGCCCCCGACTGAAGAACCCCCGATCGTCCTTGGAGATGATAGGGGAGAAACATCAAACCCTCAGCCCGTTCTATCAACAGCTAAAGAGGATACAATCTCTAAAACTGATCTGGACGAATATATAGCCCAGCAAATAAAGGTCCATCACGCGGCTGAAGCAGCCGGCCACGTTGTAAAAACGGGGCGGCCATATCCGGGCTGGTATGACCAAATCAAGTACCCGCCAGGTTACACAATTCCTAAGTTTCATGTCTACAAGGGGACCGGCAATCCCCATCAACATGTTGCCCAATTTAGGGCGCTTTGCGGTAACACCGGCGGCGATGACAAGCTTCTGCTTCGCCAGTTCATTGGAAGCCTATCAGATACAGCGTTCGAATGGTATTCCGAGCTCCCCAATGACTCTATTAAAACCTTTGCAGAGATGGAGCTGCTCTTCACCCAACGCTTTGCAAGTGCCAGTGAGCGTACTCCGATGACGGCGCTGATTAACGCCAGGGTAAAGCCCGACGAGACGTGGGTCCAGTACGCTATACAGTGGCGTAATTTATGGTCTAAATGTGAACAGCGTATAGAAGAAGCCCCTGCGGTGGGAATGTTTGTTGGAACCCTTGATCCACAAGCAACCATTTCGCAGTTTATGATGTTCTTCAAGCCGACTTCTTTCCAGGCTTTGATCGACAAATTGGCGCAGATGGACCAGATGGGCCATAAACCCCCTCTCCCGAAGCCGGACTCTCGAAACGATAAAGGAAAGGGAAAAGCGATTATCGTCGCTAATGCCCAACAACAACCGAACGACTCGAAGCCGGTTGCTCGTCCAAACAATACGCGCCCATACGTACCCTTCAAGGACAGGATGGGACGTGCTTACTCCTTCCCCCGTGATAAAACGAGGAGGCTATTCGAGCTGGCATTGCGCAACAGGCTCATAAATCTGCCAGATCCAAAACGCCCGTCGCAACCAAGTGACGTCAACGAGCCTAATTACTGCCCTTATCATCGAGTGCTGGGCCATCCCATCGAGGACTGCTACGTGTTCAAAAATTGGCTTGAAAACCAGTACCGCCAGGGCAAATTTGCGCTATCCGACAAATGGAAGGTAAATCCCCCGCAGCCCCACACCTCTAAGGGGACAAATACGCCGGGGGCAACATGCTCCGTCGTTGAAGAAACTCCCTGGGAAGTCGTATTATCGGCCAAAACGAGGAGAATGCTAAATGATCTTCAGACCTGTCCAGCGGTCAAGTGGAAGAACCCCTTGGAGCCGCAGGTTATAGAGGGGATGTTGAAGCCACGTCCGACTCCGAAGGCCGATGGTGGTAGTTCAAGCGTTCATAACCAGCCGTCAAAATCTTCGAAAAAGAAGAAGAATAAATCTAAGAAGCCCGTGAAGCCTGGCGACAAGCGCACGGACTTACAGAAGCAGATCGACGCACTGGATGAGTACAACCAAAAGGCGCGGACTCCCATTACGCTCCAAGATTTCCTTGATCACGTCTTTCAAAAAGAAGATGAGGAAGAAACTTCATCGGATGGATCAGACGAATATGTGGCAAGCTGTCATATGATCTCTCACTCGACCTCGAACGATGAAGGAACTTCTGGCACCAAAACGCCGGGGGCAAATACTGAGTCAAGGGTTCCGGAATTATCAATAGAAATGATTGACGCGTTTCTTAGTGAAGCTCGATTAAAAAGTAAAGCTGATCAAGAACGCGAGACGGCGATATTCGAAACGGCCAAGCGCCAGCGACTTGAGGGAGGAGCTGAGGTGATCCCACTGGAGCAAAATGCCTCCACCGCTGACAAAAGCCAATTCAAGATAAAAAAGAAGTTCGCTAAGGCCATATCGATGGGCATGAAGCTACCACCCTCAGAAGAAAAAGTTACTAGCATGGTAGAAATGCACCCCTCTTATTGCTTATATCATCAGAAGGTCTCATATTCTACCCAAGAGTGCAAAGCGTTCGATAGATGGTGGCAAGGATACGTCGCTAATCAACAACGCTTTAAACGGGAAAAGCGTAAGATTCGTCGGGAGCAAAGAAACACGACCAAAGTACTTGAAAGAACTGCCGGCAACTGTCACATGGTTAACACTACCAGGTCACAAGTGCCTACATTTGGGAGCGACTCTGATGAGGAGCTAGAGCTTGCCCCTCTCTTTGAAGAGTCAACTTCGGGAAAAGAAGAGGAGCCAGTGGTTTGCGAAAATATCCGGCTGCGGAATCGGACACTGCCTGAAAAGAACCTCGGACCCTCGAATAGAAAAGATAAAGGGAAAGAAAAGGTCTCTGAAGACATCGTTTTAGATGACCAAGTTCTGGAAGAGCTAAACGCCAAGAACCCGCCGAAGAGAAGTAAGGTGGATTACAACGTTCTGGCACATCTGAGGAAACTGCCCTCTCAGCTCAGTATCCTTGATGCCTTGTTACTATCAAAGGAAGCCAGAGACTCTTTGATTAAGGCGCTACAAGATCCGGACCAGTTTCAAGCCTTCTTAGCCGAAGAAAAGATGAAAGACGAATTGGAAGAAGTGCACACAGCCGACGTTGCTTTTGGTGATGAAGACCTTCTCCTCGGGACGTGTGAACATAATCGCCCCCTTTATGTCTCAGGATATTGCCATGACATAAAGATAGGTAAAATCTTGGTCGATAACGGATCGTCCGTCAATTTACTCAATGTACGGGTGTTAAAAGAAATTTGCATGAGCATACAACACCTCGCCCGAGACAAGATCACTATCTCCGGTTTCGACTCTCAATCCTCAAACACTCTTGGATCTGTGATATTGACGCTACGCTTCGGGTTGCTCGTCACAGACATCAAATTCCATGTTATAGACGCCAAGACGTGCTACAATGCTCTGCTCGGCCGACCATGGCTACACGAGTACAATATCATCCCTTCTACACAGCATCAGTGCATGAAGTATTCCAGGGATGGCCTCGAGTACACTGTGGCCGGAGAGTTGAATCCGTTTTCCGTGAACGAAGTTCGCAAGTATGAAGATGCCAAATATTTCTTGCCGAGCTTCGAAGACACGGAAAGGTGTCACAAACCGGAGAACAAAACTAAAGCCACCATCCCTGTCTTCGGCAGTGACACCGAGGAGGAGGATATAATTTATTCAGGTCCATCCCAATCTGCCAGGCCAGGACCATCCGTTCCTTCGCTGATCTTCGGTAGTGATTCAGAGGATGAAGTTCATGCTGTATTCCCTGCTCGACTGTCAATACAAACTTCTGCTGATGAAGAGCGAAGTCTACAAATAGCCATGGTGCCGCCTAGACACCGTAAAGAACTGGATGCACTTAATATCTACAGTGTAGAAGAGTTGCGGACATTCTATATCCCTCCCAGAAGAAAGAGAGAGAAAGCAATTCTGCTTTACCGCTCTGAAGAAAATAAAGTGGAGAAAGAAATCTGGTATGGAGCAGATCCAACGCTGGACGGGCTTCAACCCATTCGTTTACCTAGGTATTATACGGAAGGCTTGAAACGACTGTTAAAGCGCCAAAGGATACCCTTCGAACAGACTGTTAGGAAAGCCAGATTCTATGACAAGGTCTGGAACATTCCCGGGACCCAATGCAAACTACCTAACGGGAGAGTAGAAACCAAAGGGCTTGGGTACATCCGGCCAAAGAAGCGGGAGCTAGTAAACAGCTGTTATGCCATGTATGACTTCAATGAAGAGGCGGACGCTCAATGGGAGGATGCTAATCCTGAACCAGCAAAAGTTCCTGATACAAAACCGCCCAGTCCATCGTCCGAAGACCAGATGAGCAAACTTATAAGGGGTGCGAGTCAAAAAGCCCGAGATGATCACGATCGTGAAATGGCAATCTATGAGAAAGCTAAGACACAGCGCCTCCTCCAACAGGCAGTAAAGAACGAAGATGCCGCTCCTTGTCAACCTGCTACAAAAAAGGTTCGACGCGAGAACAAAAACAAGTCGAAAGGTAAGAGAGGCGCTCGACAACCACAAAGCAGAGCTAAGAAGCCACGCATCCGAGAGTCGAGCGTTATTGACTTAGCCCTCAGGAAGAAAATGGGTCGAGCATACTCATTTCCTCGGAACAAAACGAGGAAGATATTCGATCTCGCTCTAAAACATCAAATGCTTACGTTGCCAGAGTCCAAACACCCTGATCAAGCAGGCGAAGTCTCCAACCCAAATTATTGCTCTTACCACCGAGTAATAGGGCATCCTCTCGAAGATTGCTTCACCTTCAAGAATTGGGTTGAAGATCAATATCAGCTTGGCAAATTCGTGTTGTCTGATAACTGGAGGGTAGCGCCACCACAGAAGCACGAGCCCGAAGCCGCGAAAGAAAAACCAGTTCCACATTGGGGTTGGCAGAAAATTCACACCTGTCGTATGATAACGACATTGAGAGAAGAGTCCGAGAACCTGGACAGCCTCCCTTGGTGCCTCGAAAACAGCAGTGATGAGGTAATCTCAGAATTTCCCCCAGCGCCGAAAGAGCTGGAAGATGGAATACATACCACTGCAGATAATCTCAAGAAAATTGAGTTGGGGACGGAAAATGACCCGCGACCGACATTCATCAGCGAGCTGCTATCTGAAGAAAGGGTGGCTGCGTTAAAGGATGTGCTTCTACAGCACAAAGACTGCTTCGCGTGGAACTATTCCGAAATGCCGGGATTAGATCCAGAAATTGCCGTACACAAGTTGGCGATATCCCCGGACATCAAGCCAGTCAAACAAGCGCCGAGAAGAATGCGACTCGAGCTTGAGATGAGCATCAACGCCGAAGTCAAAAAGCTGATAAACTCTGGCTTCGTCCAGGAAGTCCAATACCCTGAATGGATCGCTAACATCGTCCCAGTGATTAAGAAAAATGGGACAGTGCGCATATGCGTAGACTTCCGGGATCTTAATAAAGCTTGCCCGAAGGATGATTTCCCAGTGCCAGTCACTGAACTGATGATAGACAATACATCCACTCATGAGGTTTTCTCCTTCATGGACGGCTCGTCAGGGTATAATCAAATAAAAATGCATCCAGAAGACCAGAAGCATACAGCCTTCAGGACTCCTCTTGGTATATTTTGTTATAAAGTGATGCCCTTCGGTTTGAAGAACGCCGGTGCCACCTATCAAAGGGCCATGACAAAGATCTTCGACGACCTTATACACGAAATCGTTGAATGCTATATCGACGATCTCGTGGTTAAAAGCAAATCGTACGAGGAACATCTCGAGCATCTGAAGACTGTATTTCAACGCCTTCGGCAATACAATTTGAAGATGAACCCTCTTAAGTGTGCGTTCGGGGTTTCCTCAGGCAAATTCCTGGGATTCGTTGTTCGACACCGAGGTATTGAAATAGATCCGTCGAAGATTAAAGCGATCATGGAAATGCCTCCGCCGAGGACTCTCAAACAGCTTCGGTCTCTCCAAGGGAAACTCGCATACATACGGCGATTTATAGCCAACCTTTCAGGAAAGTGCCGTCCTTATAGCCACCTGATGAAGAAGGGAACCCCATTCGTTTGGGATCAAAAATGCCAAGACGCACTAGATGAGATCAAGCAATACCTGCAGAACCCGCCAGTGTTGGCTGCTCCGGTTAAAGGGAAGCCTCTCATTCTTTATACAACCGCCCTCGAAGGTTCCTTAGGCGCATTATGGGCACAAGAGAATGATCAGGGGAAAGAAAGAGCGCTCTACTACTTAAGTCGAGTCCTGCTGGGGGCAGAAAGCAACTACTCTCCCATTGAAAAACACTGCCTGGCGTTGATCTTCGCAATAACAAAGCTTAGGCACTATGCGTTGGCGCACGAGGTCCGTCTGATTTCAAAAGTGGACCCTCTTAAATATCTAATGTCGAAAGCCATATTGACAGGACGACTCGCTAAATGGGCCCTGCTCTTGATGGAATTTTCGATAACGTATCAACCTCTCAAGGCAGTAAAAGGCCAGGCCATCGCCGACTTCCTTGCTGAGCATCCCATACCTGCCGACTCTCCTTTAAATTGCGATTTGCCGGACAGACATGCATTTGACGCAATCGACAGTGGTGATACCCGTTGGGAGCTTTACTTCGATGGGGCGTCTTCTATGAAAAAGCACAAACAAAGTATGCCAACGATCAAATCAGGGGTGGGACTCATCTTTGTAACTCCCCAAGGAGGAATAATGCGCTTCGCCTTTTCCTTAACAGAGCCGAGAATGAATAATGAAGCTGAATATGAAGCTCTGATAGCAGGCCTCGAGATCGCCATCGATATGGGAATTGAGAGCCTCCTCATATATAGGGACTCCCAACTGGTTGTCAGTCAAGTGAACGGCGATTACCAAACATACAAACCGGAATTGGTAAAATACGGTGAAAAAGTGCAGCAATTGCTAACCCAAATTCCCTCCTACACGTTGGAAAGTATACCGCGCGCGGAAAACAGCAAAGCGGACGCACTGGCCAAACTTGCTAAAGAATTGGCTGACGAGAACCTCGATGACGTTAAAATCGTGATACAAAGCCGTCGAGTGCTCGCCCCAACAGAAATATCTCCGAAATCGTCTGCAGAAAAAGGAGCGAAAGAGGAGACAACCCTGCGAATAAAAGACGGGGAAAATACTGGGGACTGGAGAGAAGTCTTCATAGATTACTTCAAGTTCCACCGAATACCTGAAGAGGCGTCCACAAGACATCAGCTCATTAAACGAGCTCTGTCTTTCGCCTTCGTCAATGATACTTTGTACAAGAGATCATTCGATTCTCTGTGGCTGAGATGCTTAGGACCTGACGAAGCGAGAAGGGTCGTCCAAGAAGTTCACGACGGACTCTGCGGTTCCCACCAAGCAGGCCCTAAAATGAAATTAAAGATAAAGCGGATGGGCTACTACTGGCCCACGATGATGCAGGATTGCCTGGAATACGCGAGGCAATGTCATTCATGCCAAATTCATGGGGACTTCATCCATCAGCATCCCAATCCACTGCATCCAACAGTGGCTAGCTGGCCATTCGAAATGTGGGGAACTGACATAGTCGGCCCCATCGAGCCAGCATCGTCAAAAGGACATCGTTTCATCTTGGCGACGACTGATTACTTCTCCAAATGGGCAGAGGCGGTACCACTGAGGGAAGTGAAGACGGAGAACATCCTCCATTTCTTCAAAACGCATGTCATATACCGGTTTAGAACCCCGAGAAGAATCATCTCCGATAATGGGCCAGCCTACCGAAGTCATAAAATTAGCCGTTTCGCACAGCAGCACAATATAGACTGGAGATATTCTTCAGTTTATAACCCGCGAGCTAACGGTCTAGCTGAGGCCTTCAACAAGACCTTGACGAAGATCATGAAGAAAACAGTGTCCCGAAATAAGAGAGATTGGCACGAAAGATTGCAAGAGGCTCTTTGGGCGTACCGAACCACGTTTAAAACAGCCACAAACACAACGCCGTACGCGTTGGTATTTGGGACAGAAGCAGTACTCCCTCTCGAGATAGAATTACCCTCTCTACGAATGGCAGTCCACTACGAGCTGACGAACGAAGAAAATGCTCACCTTCGGTTTGAAGAGCTTGACGCCCTTGACGAAATCCGTCTTCTAGCACAACAAAATCTGGAAGCCTATAAAGCAAAGATGACGCGCTCATATGAAAGATTGAGCCGCCCGAGGACATTCCACCAAGGCGAACTCGTGCTAGTGGTCAAAAGGCCCATGATCCCCAATCGCGCCAAGCGGGGAAAGTTTGAGCCAAACTATGAAGGACCGTACATCGTTGATAAGGTCTACCAAGGTGGGGCCTATCTACTCATGAACATGCTCGGTGAAAGGCCTTTCAGGCCAATAAACGGTCGCTTCCTAAAGAAATACTACGCTTAATGAGCCACAGCCTAGGTCAATGGTAGATGACGACGACTACGTCCGCTCGCTATCTTCCTAAGCTCAAGCTTTATAAGTAATAGCCAGCCCTCTCAAACGACGGACCGAAATGTCCTTAAACTAATAGCAGACCGAAACGTCTTTAAACTACTACCGCAGCATCTTTAGGCTGATGAGATAAAAATATATATATATATATATATATATATAAATAAAAATAAAATAAAAAAAGAAAAAACGGTATGTCCATAAGCAAGATGGGCGCGGATGAAAACCCGAAGGGGCTCCGTGAGTAAAAACAGCAGGACTACCGGCGAATGTTTGTGAAAACCCGAAAGGGCGCAACTTCATTAAAGAACCCTTATGGAGTCCTCTCGACCCTGTAAGGAGAAACCACCCGCGTAAGATCCTTACGACTTACAAGGGAACAACGCACTTAGGAATCCCCACGATTCCTAAGGAGAAAATACGCTTGCGAGATCCTCACGACTCGTAAGGAGAACTCTCTTATGGGACCCTCACGGCTCATAGGATTTGAAAGTCTTAAGTCACAGAGACCTAAACCTGTGCTTAAGCAAACCCCCACAAACTTCCAATAATGCCCTACAAGTGGTTCAATATTGACCCTTGTATACAATCCACGGGCGCGAATAAACGTTTCCCTAACCAAGGCCCATCCATGACTGGGAATACGTTCGTATGGTAAACAACCCTTATAAATCCCCTCGATTTATGAGGAGAAAACCTTCCTGTGGGATCCTTACGACTTACAGAAGAACAAAACACTTAGGAACCCTCACGGTTCCTAAGGAGAAAATACACTTACAAGATCCCCACGACTTGTAGGGAGAAATACCTTCACGAGACCCTTACGGCTCATGAAGTCAAAAGCCTTAGCCGACGGGATCCTAACCCTGGTCGCTAAGCCTCCTTTGTTCAACAACGATAGAGGCAAATGATGATTCGCTTCTGGTAATATCCCAGTTGCAGTGGTGCTGATGCCGAAATCGCTGTTCAATTTCAGGTTGACGGCGAAAGCCAGTAGACCACTCATGCATACGAAATAGCCGAAATGATAGGGCAACTTGCAATAAAAAGCAGCAAGTAAAATGTATGCATACGAAATAGCCGAAATGATTGGGCGACTCGTAATAAAAAGCAACGAGTAAAAATAAAAAAAATAGCCGAAATGATTGGGCACCGCGAAAAATAGCCGAAATGTTTGGGCAATCGCGACCTTCGCGATATAAAAGATGAAATGATAGAGCATCGCGGAAATACAACAAAAAAAATATAATAATAATGATAAAATTCTGGCCCTACAGTTAAGATCACATCGATCCCTGTATACAATCCAAGGGCGTAAACAAAGAAGGAACTATACTTCCCCAACGGATTCCGTCAAACGACGAAGCCAAACCCCAACGGATTCCGTCAAACGACGAAGACAAAACCCCAACGGTTCATTTCAACTGAAGAAGCCAACGACTTCAGCAAAACTTCTCAACTCACGGATACAAACACTCCTTGACGAGAGCTTCCTGATCCGCGTCGACCCGCAGAGCCACCAGTGCCTCCGTAGGAACCCTCGACTCGTTTCAAACCCCAAGGACACAAATAATCCTTGGCGCTCGGGAAAAAAATAATCCCGGCAAACTCCTCGACTCACGGATACAAACACTCCTTGACGAGAGCCTTCTGATCCGCGTCGACTCGCAGAGCCACCAGCGCCTCCGTGGGAACCATCGACTCGTTTCAAACCCCAAGGACACAAATAATCCTTGGCACTTGGGAAACAAACAATCCCTCGCAAAACTTCTTAACTCACGGATACAAACACTCCTTGACGAGAGCCTTCTGATCCGCGTCGACTCGCAGAGCCACCAGCGCCTCCGTGGGAACCATCGACTCGTTTCAAACCCCAAGGACACAAATAATCCTTGGCACTTGGGAAACAAATAATCCCTCGCAAAACTTTTCAACTCATGGATACAAACACTCCTTGACGAGAGCCTTCTGATCCGCGTCGACTCGCAGAGCCACCAGCGCCTCCGTGGGAACCATCGACTCGTTTCAAACCCCAAGGACACAAATAATCCTTGGCGCGTGGGAAACAAATAATCCCTCGCAAAACTTCTCAACTCACGGATACAAACACTCCGTGACGAGAGCTTCTTTGACTCACATCTCGGGCAGTAAGGATTCAAAAACTTGCTTCCTGAACAATGGGATCCTGCAAGTCAATCCTAAATGGTCTCTTGCATACTATTCACGGGTCTCACTCTCTGAAGTCGATTCTCGACAAAGAGGGAAACAACCGCTTACGAGTCCTCTCGACTCGTAAGAGGGGCAATGGGACCCTGCAAGTCAATCCTAAATGGTCTCTTGCATACTATTCACGGGTCTCACTCTCTGAAGTTGATTCTCGACAAAGAGGGAAACAACCGCTTACGAGCACTCTCGACTCGTAAGAGGGATAAATTCTCTTATAGGATCCTTTCGACTTATGAGAGAAAACCACAATTGGGAATCCTCACGACTCCTAAGGAGAAAATCCACTTACGAGATCCTCTCGATCCGTAGGGAGAAAAATCTCTATGAGACCCTCACGGCTCATAGAGTTGAAAAGTCTTAGGTAGCAGATCCGAACCTGCGGCCTAAGCCATCGTTATATCTTGAAGAAACCAAAATGCTTACTCTGTTACCTGTCAATCATGTTTATCAAGACAGCATGCTGATAATAAGAGAAGGGAGAAAGCAAAGAAATGATACAAGACATTGCAAAAAAAAAAATGTGTATCTTTATTTATTAACTCAATCAAGTACATGGCAAATCGTATAAAAGAATAAAGAATGTATACATCTTATTCAAAAAAGAAAATTACAAGTATATTGATACAATGGCAGCTACTGGGAAGGGAGCGTCTTGCACAGATGTAGCAATCGCTCGCATATCTCCTTCCACGCCTTCTCCTGCTCGGCTACCGCCGTCAGCTCTGCCTCCACTTGGGCTCGTTGCCGCAAGACCAATGCAAGCTGCTCCCTTACGCCTTGATAAGCAGCCTCCCGACTTAGGATATGGCGCTCAGCCACGTCAAGCTTACTCTTTAAGTCTAGCCCATGGGAGATGCGCTCCAAGAGACCCTCAAAGATAGTCTTCACTTGGGCAGCATTTGCCTCAACCTCAGCGCGCAGATGGGCCGTTTCGTTTGAGGTCTTTGGCATTCCCTTAGTCTTTGAGCTGCTTCTTGCTCCAAGTGGCGGGAGTGCGAAGTGCTTTGCTCGAGCCAAGTTGTGCGTTGGGCGCTCAGAGCTAAAACTTCGGGAGCAGGGCGCGTCAACTCCAGCCGGTACAAGCAGGCCTCGATCTCCCTGCAATGATTAACCCAAGATTCAACGACGCCTTCGCTGTGAAAAGTTACGAGCGCCGCTAACATGGGGTTAACATCCACAGCGAAATCTGCAGCGGAAGGGAGAGCGTCCATGCTGAGCTCTTCGATATACCCGCTCAGCATGCCTAGACTCATCACAGCACCCTTTGAAGACGGACGTCTCAAAAAGGGGCCTGCCGGTGAAAAGACGCAAGCCTCGAAGGGAACTGGAGCCGGAACAATAGCTGCAAAACAAAACAGGGTTAAACGATGGTTCAAAAGATGTTAAAGGGTTACCAAAAAGGAAATCTACTATACCAGCAGCAACGGACGGCAGAGCCGGAAGGGCCGGTAGCGCGGCAGGTCTTGCATCCCCTCCTTCGATTTGTGGCACTGCAATAAAGAAAAGGAAAAGTCAGAAATTATCCCATTGCTAAAAAAAGGGGGGTAAATAAAGACATTATGGTGAAAGTATACTCACCGGCGCCACTAGAGGGAGAAGCGAGTTCGGATGGGAAAAAGAAGTGCGGGAGCAACACTTGATATAAGTGATCAAAAAGCACTCCTACAAAGGCACAATAGTGTAACGTTAGTACAAAAGCCGCATTTTTGAAAGATTAATGCATAAGTCGTGAATCCATACCTTCCAACATCCATGACGGTACAAGGGAAGACGGGGAGGTAACTACTGCCAAAGCAGTAGTTGACGGTGCCCCCTCGAGCAATGGAGCATCGGTACTGGCCGCACCTGCAAGAACAAGCTTGTTAGAAGAGATCACAAGATATATACAAAAAAAAAGGGAAACGCTGGTGACTCGAAAATTTACCTGACGAGCTGCCAGCAGAAACTGAGGCAGTCCCTTCCTCCACTGACGGAAGACCACCGCCTGTAGCTTCATCACCCGACTCAAGGGGAACCGTTGTTATGCTCTCAAGCTCTACAGGCGGCGGGGAACCATAGACAGGGAGGGCCAAGATAGGAACATTGCCAGATTCCTGAGAAGGAGCGCCTAGCTCGTCTTCAGGAATCATGGCCGCCTCACCTGCTGCTCCCTCAGGATCAGCGATTACAGCTGCCCCGTCCATCGGCACCACAAGGTCCCCAGCCTCAACTACCTCGCCCTCTACCGCCTTCGGCTCGGTTGAGACAATCATCTCATCTGCCGCCACTTCGGGTACGGCATCAATGACCTTCTCCGCGGTAGGTTCCTCAATCTCGGCTCCAGGCCCCATGACCTCGACAAAGTTGTCCACTGTCGGTTCGGGTTCGGCGAGTACCGCTTCCTCCGCTCCCTTGGGTTCGACGGTCGTCTCCGCCTCCCCCTCAGTTGGACTTGACCCTACAAGATGAGATATGTATAAGCCAATAGTTTTACAAGTCATACAACAAGGCTCTGAAAGGAGTACTACCTGAAGCGGATTTGTCATTGGCACTCCGAACCGCGCGCGCCACTTGCCGACGAGCAGTAGACAGGGCCACAGGGGGCTCTTCAGAAGGAGTACTAGCGTGAGGAACAGTGCTAGGGCCCGCTCCTGCGACCAGAGCAGCTCTGCGCGCCTTAGCTTCGCGTCTTGACCGCTTCCGCTCCTCTCGAGCCGATGAGACAGATGCCATCAGAGCTTCCTTGAGCGAAGCCTCCTCATCCGTGTAGAGAGATGCCTCCAGATTTTTCAGAGCATCCCTCGTTGTTGCATCGAGCCGAGGCTCTTGCGGCAGCCTCGACGGAGCTGGGACTTCGATGACGGGCTTGGGAAGGGTCCTTGCACTGATTAATACAACCCTTGTAAAGAAACAAGAGAAAGTCAGGTCGACTATCATAAAAAGATAACGAACTTTCCGTATAAAAGAGAAAGGGATAAAACGTACCGACGCTCGCTAGGGTACGCTTCTTCTCCTCCTCCTGGAAGGTCTTCAGAGAGGCAGCAATGGCCTCCTCAGTAGATCCACCTGTTGAAAATGAGGCAAATATTAGCTAAAGATAATAATAAAAAGTGGGATAAAATGACAAATAAGGAGGCTGATGATTACCCGACTCAGCGAGTCTGCTTAACATTGCTTCGAGCCTCGCCGATCGCTCCGAAGCTGCAATGGCGGCGGCTAGGTTGGTGTCCTCAGGGTCCACCACGAAACCCTCATTGCTGCCGTACTCACATATAGTCTCGGCAGGATGAGCCGCGGGCTCTAAGTTAAGAATCGCGTCGAGGGATAAGGTGGACTTCTTCTTCTTCTGTTCACCAGCCTTGGATCCACTTGGAGCAGCTTTGCGCTTGCCAGTTTTGGCAGTCACTTTCGGGCGGCGAGTCCCGATGTCCGCTCCTGCACCCGACTCCGGCGATGCCGCTTTAACCGTCTTTGTCGGAGCACGGGGTGCCGTTGGGGCATCCACCGTAGTAGGCAGTGGCAGTCCACGCGGAGGGGCCAACACGCGTGGTCGATCAGCTCCGGCCTCTTTCGTCGGAGGGATAACTTGAACCCTGGGCTGCAATGGAGCCTTGCGATCGCCGCCGGGAGGTGCAGCCCTACGATCAACCAGTAGGCGTTTCTCCATCAAGATGATTGGGCCCATCGCGTGCGCGTACCAGGCCACATACGAATTGAGTATCTTAGGGGTACAGCTGGGCTCACTGATAAAAAAGTAGGAGCCTGTATTGAGCCGGATGAAGTGATGCATTGCATTCCGTACCCCCTCTGGACCGACTGCAGGTGTTCCCAAGAAGGCTTCCAACGGGACCCCTTGGTTATAACTCGATTGCCGGGCAAATCGATGCGGGTTATACCTCATGAAGAGGGCCGTTTCATTCTGCCTAAATACCAAGTAGCCCGGCCGAATGGAATAAAGGTGAAGGATTTCCCGAGCCTTCAACACGGAAACACCGCCTTTAAAGTCATCACGCAGCGGCACCACCGACTTAGTGGTCTCGGAACCCATGGTGATGACCTTATCCACAAAAGAGGTCTTCGCCCCGACTAAATGCGAACGCAGAAGCAGTCCCCTGGACTCCCGCGGAGGTGCAAACACGATGGAAGCCCCGACCAATCGCATGATTCTTGGAAGTTTGAATCTCTCAAAGAACGGAGGAGTTTTATGGGCACCGAACACTCCTCGAACATGCAGCTCCATCCAAGAAGTGAAGTAGTGCATCGGGAAGTTAGCAGGCTGTACCCCAGGTTCATTAGCGTCCGCCGCTACGCTAAGTCCATTGTAGAGGTAAGCCAACCCGGCGATCCCCACTGATAACTGCAGACCGGCCACCATTCGATGCGCCGGGTAAAAGACAGAAGACCGCATAAGGCGTGGGTGCATGGGAAGCGCGAAGCTGCACAGCCACAGACCTAAGAACCCGATGAAGAAGGTCTCCTCATCCATGCCAGGAACGGCGATCTCTGAGAAAGGGACGCTAGCAGTGCCGGGAAGGTAAAAACTTCGCCGATCAATTTCTGATGAAGGTCGGCGGTCCAGGCCGAAACCAAAAGGGTCAGCAAGTTGAGCGAACTTATCACCTTGCTCTGATAAAAATTCCGGGCGAATAAAGCGAGCAATGAAGTCCGCGAAACTAACGCCTCGGTCGCCCAATTCCAAATGAAGCTCCTCGTAAATCTCCAACACCCTCACCAGGCCCGGATGCTGATGCTGGATGGCATTTTCCGGAGTTAAGTCGAGTACCACCTGCTTGGTGGCAAAGACATACTCGTCAGGAGGAAGCAGCTCCTCGTAATGCTCCCCCCTCGCCGGTAAACCCGAAAGCTCAACGAATTCCTCTAGAGAAATAGAAACTTCCCTATCCGCTGTCAGGAAAGTATGCGTGGGGATATTCCATTGTTCAATAAAAGCCTTTGTCCACCACGTTGGAGGAGTAGGATATTCGAAAAGCGAGACATAGACGGCGGAGTATAAACCGATCTTCGTCAGATGAGCTCTTTTCGCCGCTAAAATGTACCGGGCCCATGGCAGGTATCCAGCAAGCGGTCGCGGATTCAATCCAATATTGTAAGCCTGTCCCCAAGGGCGTGCTTCACCCTGACAGATTCGCCTTCCCAAGATATCTATGGCCGGCGGCGGCTGTACCGGAATAGCGCCGATTGCAGGCTGGAGAAGGTCGTCCGAATTCCAATTTTTAACCTCCACGGCATACTCCACCGGGGGTTTGTCCGCATAGGGGATCGTAACTATGGGTTCGGAAGGCGAGACGGAACTAAAACTGCGGCGGCCTTGGATAATCTGGCTGTACCACCTTCCCCATAGATGAAGTCTCTTGCACTCAGGATCTTGATCTTTAATCAAGGCGAACACTACCCGGTCCACTGGTGCGTGTGGGAACCCTCCTTCTGAGCGAACGAAGGGAAAAGACAAGTCGTCAGACATCTTTCCTACATAAAATATATATATATCATTAGTGGCCTGACGCTTAACATTTAATAAAAATAATACATATAATAAAAAAAAATAATAATAAATAAAAATCTGGCTCCACACTGTGATGCAGTGGGTAGGGGACCAAAGGGGGACCCACAAAATCAAGATGACGGCGCATCATTTGATAAGACAATCCCACCATTGGATGAGACTGTCAGTCAATTAAAAGACCCCCAAGAGAATATCCCCATTGGGGGGACCCCTAGAGACAAGGAGAAGATCTCCTCTTTTCAGAGCAAAGCTCTGCCACAGAGTGACATTTGTCAAACTCCTGTTTCAAAGGAATAAAACTTCTTAAAAAAGAGCCTAGCTCTGCAGTAGTAATAAAAATTTATAACTCCTAAGAATTAAAATTTTGGGATCTTAAAGATCCATGGAAACTTTTAAAAAGTTTTCTAGTTGATCTATGAAGCAGGGCTCTGTTCATGGGTTAAAACCTAAGAACAGAGTTTCTGTAAATTTTGAGAGCAAGGCTCTGTGAATAAAAACCCCAAAGGGGTTTCCTTTAGATCAAAGATCTATAAGAGCAAGGCTCTGTTGAAGAAACCCCAGAGGGGTTTCCTTTAGATCAAAGATCTATAAGACCAAGGCTCTGATTAATTAAATTTAATTTAAATTAAATTAATTTAATTTACTTAGAATGGTTCTAAGGATAGAACTTGGAAGTTCTTAAGGAATCGCAAGAGCAAGGCTCTGGAAGTTCTCAAGTAAGAGCAAGGCTCTGAAATTCAATTTCTTAAGAATGGTAAAGAATTACCAAGGACCAAGGGTCCTATTTATAGGCGCCTGCGCCTGTTCACTTGACCCCTCGATCCGACGGTCAGGATCTTGCCACCGCTGCACTCACGCGCGCGCCACGTGAGCGCAACGGTGGGGGGGCATCTGTTTCCCCCAATCAGAGCAAGGCTCTACTTAAATTTTGAAAATTCAAAATTCGAAGCAGCGCTTCGGTTCCCGTGCGCAGCGCGCAATTTGCCACATGGCAGAAGCTGATTCGGCAGCGTAACGCCCGAGACGATGCGTCCCATCAGAGCAAGGCTCTTCAGAAAACATAATTAAGACTTAACTGCGCAAATGCATGGCAGCGCGACACGTGTCTGCGCAAGCACACGGATGCGCGATACGTGTCTGCGCAGTTGCGCAATCGCAACTGCGCAAGCGCACGGATGCGCGACACGTGTCTGCGCAAGCGCACGGATGCGCGACACGTGTCTGCGCAAGCGCACGGATGCGCGACACGTGTATGCGCAGTTGCGCAATCGCAACTGCGCAAGCGCACGGATGCGCGACACGTGTCTGCGCAAGCGCACGGATGCGCGACACGTGTCTGCGCAAGCGCACGGATGCGCGACACGTGTCTGCGCAGTTGCGCAATCCAACTGCACAAGCGCATGGCAGCGCGACATGTGTCTGCGCAGTTGCGCAATCGCAACTGCGCAAGCGCATGGCAGCGCGACACGTGTCTGCACAGTTGCGCAATCGCAACTGCGCAAGCGCACGGATGCGCGACACGTGTCTGCGCAGTTGCGCAATCGCAACTGCGCAAGCGCACGGATGCGCGACACGTGTCACGCGCTGGTGAGTTGCGCAGCAACTGAATGAAAATTTAAGTAAATCTTTTCTGTTCTCCTGTAAAACAGGAACCCTTGGATCAGAGATCCAATGGTGGGAAAATTCCCAAAATTATTCGGGAAAGATTTTGTTAACAAATCCAACAAATTTGTGGGCACTATAAATAAGACCCCAAGCCTCATTCAAAAGGCATCAGCAATCATCATCGAGAGAAGGATAAACTTCTGGAAAAAAAAAAGAAGAGCTCTTGAAGATTAATCAAGAACAAAAAAAAGAGAAGGTAAAATTTCTGAAGAACAGAAAATTAAAAAGGGAATAATAAAAGAAAAATAATAAATAGTGCCTTGCACTTGATATGAACCCTTGGTTCTGTAAAATCAGGGAAAACAAGAAGAACTTGTTTTCCTTTGATCCAAATTTAGATCAAAAGTGCTATGCACTTTTGTTCTCAAATCAAGAAAATTCTTGAATTTCTGCACAAGTGCAACTCATCATTTAAAAGGGCCTGGCCCAATTCAAGAAAATTATTGAGTTTCTGCAACTCATTACTTAAAAGGGCCTAGCCCAATTGCAGAATAATAAAAGGGCAAAGCCCTGTTTGGAAAACTCTTGAGTTTCTGCAACTCATTACTTAAAAAGGCCTAGCCCAATTGCAGAATAATAAAAGGGCAAAGCCCTGTTTGGAAAACTCTTGAGTTTCTGCAACTCATTATTTAAAAGGGCCTGGCCCAAATTAAATTGAAATAATAAAAGGGCAAAGCCCTGTTTGAAGATTTCTTGAGTTTCTGCAACTCATTATTTAAATGGGCCTGGCCCAAATCAGATTGCAAAATAAAAAAAAGGGCAGAGCCCTGTTCGGATTGATTCTTTCAGTCAGGCAGAGCCTAAGATAAATAAAAAAATTGGACTTAACCCAATCCTGGCTGTAAGTCCTTAAATTAAATGGCTCTCATAAACCAATTCACGACCGGTTCGAGGGTACATCTCCGAACTCCTTTGACATTTGTCGCTGTAATTTCTCAACGACGTCAAAGAGGTGACGGGTCCCAGCGACCACTAAACTAATATCGGACCGAAACGTCCCTAAACTAATATCGGACCGAAACGTCCCTAAACTAACAATGGACCACTACGTCCTTAAACTGGCGACGGACCGGAACGTCCCTAAACTAATAATGGACCACCACGTCCCTAAAACTGGCGACGGACCGCCATGTCCCTAAACTGGCACAATAGGGCCCAAACGCTCTTTTGTTGGATCTAAACGGTCCCGTCTAAGTTGATCTTAACCCCAAATACGGTTAACGTGTCCTTAGATATTTAAATAAACGATAGAACTCCAAATTAACTTTGGTTCAAGGGTACATCTCTGAACTCCTCAGACGCCTGTCGTTGTAATCCCTCAACGACGTTAGAGAGGTGACGAGTCCCGATGGCCAGATATTAAATGGATTATGATGTTAAGTTGATCTTAGTCTAAAACAAGACTAACGTATCCTTAACGAACGTTTAAGTCGATCTTAGTCGCAACGCGACTAATGTATCCTTAAACTAAAAACACCAAACCCAAATCTAAGTAAATACGGATTTGGACTAATCCACGTCCTACGGGCGACGGCATTACTCAGTCTCCGTATACAATCCACGGGCAACCACAAACAAAACAAACACACACGACATGAAGTGAAACTCTGGAGAAGGAGAAAGTTGTTACCGCGACGCGGTAGCGTAATTAACTGCAGGGGCTTGCGCCTGCAGGGAAGAGCGTCCCCACAATCAAAAACCCCTCACCTTGAGGGGGAATCTGACGAAGTCTGCTACATCGGTCGCATCCGTCTAAACCTCCGATACAAGGTGCCATAAATCAACTTGGTATCTTCGGAGAGATAGACGGATAAAACCAAATAGCATCTGCCCCGAACCTCAGCGCCAGGACTTCAGCAGTCCTGTGCGGCCGTCTTTCGGAGGGGAACAATCCCTTCAACCCCCTTCAGTCCCAACGGGTAGAACCCAACCGAGCAAACCCTACAACCCATAACCCTAACCTCCCCTGCACACACTTTGCCTCACCGTGAAACCCATTACCGGCACCTCCTCGCCGGAGACCTTCACCTCACAGTCACCCCCGGTCTTCCTCTCTGAATCCAGTGCAACCAAACCCCACTCTTCCTTTTATTCCTCCTCTTTCTTTTCTCTTCTTTTCTTTTCTTTCTTGGATTCTTGATCGCTGTTTTCCATAGTTTGCCGGAGCCGGGATCGTTGCCGACGATCCAGACGACCCAGAGGAAGTGCCTTGCCCGCGTCATCACTCTCGTGCGTTGCTTGGACCCGTTCCGTGTGCCGTGCGTGCGTCGCGACTTTTGCCGACGTCGGACACATATCCGTTTCACGTTCCGTCCAGGCAAGTTATTCTTGCTACATGCTACTATAACATCTATATATAATTATTTCATGTTTAAGATTGTAAATGGAATCTAAGGCTGTTAATCTTCATTATTGCATTTCGATGTCAGAATATATCATGGTAGACTCAGATCTTAAATCATAATCCGTTGCATATTAGAGCACCACATTGTATACCCACATCCGTGTTTAATTTGCTTACTAATTAACTGCATAACTCCTAGCACCTTTAAATAGCTTCTACCCCGAATACCTAGTGGCATCCATTGAACGTATTGTATGTATCATTGCATCTCTAGAGTATTTAGTACGTATTAGCATGGTTTTAACATTCATATATGTTTTACAGTATTCATGTAGTGTTGAAACCATCTTTTAAATACAAACTGATATCTGTGCATCTATATACTTTAATCTGTACCTGATTGCATTTCACGTTATAAATTCCAGCTTGTTAATTCTAGTAGTACACCTGCTTGTTCTGTATGCCATGATTATGCTAGTTTGATTTTAGGCACCCACATGATATCTTGTACACCCTGACATGACCTGCTACAGCTATTACTTGATATAATATGGTACCGTACACCCCTGACATGACATGACACCTTTATACATTACCTGGCTTGACCTGTTATACCATGGCTTGACCTGTTACTTGATCTTGTGCCTAATGCCAACAACCTGACTTGTAGTCCTCATGGACCGTTCCTGTTGTCTATCTAGACAAACCTGTTTACCTGATCATGTGTTGGCATTAGTTCTTGATTACTGAATACCTGACTTGACATACACATATAACTTGGGGGTATGGGGAAATCAATGATGAAATCCTGACTTGTAACTCGACAGTTACTCGCTTATACTGATCAGTTTTAGAGGCTAGGCCAGCCTTGGGATGATGCTGCTGACATCATTCATCTGTACATATTTTCTGTTTTAGTTCCTAGCGGCATATCTCGGATTCAGCCCGAGAATCTTGACCGTGGTCCCGGGTATGCACGGGATACTATTGAGTTACATCGATGATTCATCAATTTGATTTCAAAGACTTTAGAATAGAAAACCTGACAGAACAGTTTAGTTTACTCAATGCACACTACCCTGCACTGCCCCAATTTTTCATTACTGTTACACCTGCTTTTCATTCATGTTTATAATTACATCGCCTGTTACCCTGTTTATACTATATTGTTGATGACGTGACGCGCTGACGTCTGGGTTTTGCATGGCCCAGATTCTTCCACTTTGTTGCAGACTGATTAGGAGTATTGCCGCTGTTAGACAAGCGGTGAAGTTCCTGTCGGGATGTAGTTTCACTTCCAGGTGTTTCTTTTATTGTATCTTTTGGCTTCCGCATATTGTTATTACTTGACTCTTTCACTCTGGCTTATGGACATGTACTAGATAGTTAGCTTTACTTCCTGTTCTTGATATCTCTACAGCCGTAATGTGACTGTGGAAGGATGTTTCCTATCCACAGGTAGCATGGTTGGCTATGTCGCGTGCCCATCTTAGCATACTCTGGGAAGCGGGGCGTGACACAACGTCTTTTTGGGAAGCGGGGGATGACAAAAACTTAATTCAACTTTATTACTTTGAATATGCAAGTATGAATCTAACTTTGTAAAATTGAAAATTAATTGCCAGTAGGTTTTGCAATATTTTCTTAATTTCTTAAAACAATTTAATCTATGTTTTATTTTGTAAAAATAATTTACTTATATTTTTTATTTAGTATGAATAAATATAATTATTAAAATAATTAATAATAATCCATGTAATTTATACTTTGCGCAACACTTTTTTTGTCTTTCGGTTCTTAGAGACGAAGCACTAAGCTTTACATTATTGTTATTTTCAATACTGGTTAGAATTTCTAAGTCAGGAAACACAAACACTTCCAACGGCATGCCGTGTTTGTATTCGACGGTTGTTGGACACCGATACTTGCCAACACTTGTCTGAAATGTATCGGCAATGACGTATGCATGTTGAACACATCCTATAAGTGTATACACGTGTTATTGCGTGTCTCATTTGAGTCCTATGCTTGTCATACATGCCTCTAATATTTTGTTTAGATGACGATATGAAGACAACCCCGTCTAAAGGAGGACGTTGGTGACTGGGGCTGTTTATCAAGCGGTTTCAGCTGGCGATCGTTGGTGGACGGTGCTCAATAGCGATCGACAAATGAGTATATATGCATACGTAAAATCTGGATGGGTGGCAGGCTATATATAAAAACCCATAATTTATATACATTTGGGAACAAAATGGTGTGTGTGTGTGTGTGTAGAGAGAGGGGGGTTAATGGAGGAAAGGTGCCATATGAGAGAATTTCCTTCTACGGCGTCGGCATACATCTCACTCATTTTTATAATCTAAGATGTGAATACACCAAATTTCATATGATTATACCATTTTTCACCATTGATTTAGTGTAACACCTGAGTCTGTGTTTAGTAGTAATTGCGTGTTAATGTGGGGTTTTTTGGTAAAAAGTTTACCAAAACGGGTTTCTAGTAATTTATCTGGTTTTATGGTTATTTTTGTAGAATTTAATCTCGACCACACACACTTGTGCATGATAACTAGGGTTAAGCCTAGGGTTACCAAGTTTGGGTGTGCATGGTGGGTTAACCATGTTTAGCCAACCATGATGGTCTAACACACTTGGTTAAGCTAATTGGGATAATTATGAGTTTTAGATTTGGTTAAGGGTAATTAGGGTTTAGGGTTGACTTGTGATGAGAATGAGAGATTGTGATGGGTGTCATGCAAGCATTTAATGAGGGAAGAGAGAATGGTGGCTATGGTTATGTCACACCCTATTTCATTTCAAAACTTTTTGCATGTCTCTATCACACCCTCTTTCACACTCTTATTTCACTCTTATCTCTCCCTCTCACTCACACACAAACATCAGCACATAGCCACCAAAACAACTTCAGTAGCCCATTACATCAGCAACAGCACATCAGCCCCAAACATCAGCCATGCATCAGAACATCAGCAGCACACCATCAGCCTCAGCTTCAGCCTGTTACTTCAGCAGCAGCAGCTGCTACATCAGCCCCCAACTCCTTACATAACACTTCCCCCACAACACACAACCCTTCCCTCAACAATACCTCAACCCTTGCCACTGCTACAGCAGCAACAGCAACATCTTTAGCCAGTTAACACACAACAACAACAGCAACAGCTTCAGCAAAACAGTGAGGCAGTTCAGCTCATTTCTAGCCAAGTTTTGCAGCACCAGGAGCTGTAGCATCAACACACACTCTCCTACTTCTTCTCTTCTCCTTCATCTTGGGTCTCTAGAGGTATAACCCCCCTTAACCCGACTCTATTTGCTAAAGTTATGGTTACCTAGCTTATATTAGTGTTTATTATATGTTTTAGTGGTAGTTTTAGGTAAATTAGGGGAATTTTGACAAGGTAATGGTTGTGATGGTTAGAATAACCTAATTAGGTACTGTTGAGACCAGTTAACCAGAGATTTGCCCCAGATTTCATAAAAATACCCGATTTATCCGACTTGGCGTAATTTAGCAGTTTTAGTGACTTTTTAGCCTCTGTTAGATCTGCTGTTGACCCGAGCCGTTCAAAATAAAATTGTGAAGACTGTAGCATGGTGAGACTAGCAGGGACACACACACAAAGCACGGGGACCCACCTCACTTTCCAGGCCGCCGGTTTATTCGATCTGGCCACAATTTGTGGCCAGAGTAGGGGGGAGGTGTTGGGTTTTTGGGTGTAGGGTCCTGCTTGGTAGCTTAGTCTGTTGGTATCTGTAACTTTTTAAGTTAGGCCCAGAGGCAGAATCTGGAGCTATAAACGTGTTTTCGATATTTTAAACTTGTGCGACACGCGCGTGATACGCGTGGTTCTGTGGCACGCTGCGCGACACAGCGTGTCAGAATAGGTTCTGGTGGGTTTGTGCGCGTCGCGACGTGTCGTGTGCACGCACGTTTTAGTTTCACGCACGCGTATCCTTTTTATCGATACATCGTGTTTTTGCAGGATTTTCCTGATGTATGTGATTTTTGTAAATTCTAAGTTCGCCGGCGGGGACTTCGAGCGCAGCGGAGAAAGGAAAGCAGGTGGTCGGACACACCTAGCGCGGGATCACGGGTGAGTAGATTTCACATCTACGGGGGACGATCGTTTGGATGGCGCAAGTCGCCCGATAGATTTAGTAAACTTGAAAATAGTAAACTTTAACATTTGCTTGTGACATTAGAAATAATAATACTTGCATGATAGTTGCTGCAGTTAGGATCTATATGTTGTACCCATATGCGCAAACTCATTCTGTAGGACACATGCACCATTACCAGGTTTTTATATGCAGCACGAGCACTATTCATGTGTACACCCACACCCTGGTAATTGCCATGTCACGACACTAGATAACTATAAATCTGAACATGTTAATTGCTTAGACCTGTGCTATTGCAAGAAATATTTAAAATGAAATCATAAGAATTGCTATTCTCATGCATATATATCATTACATCACTTGCTCATGCCTAGTATAAATCATACATTGCAACTTGAACATTGATACCATTTGCATCCATTATCATTGACATATGCACCGATGATGATTTCATGAGATTTATGATATTTCTGGACTTCGGGGAAAAGCCGCAAGATTTGAAACTTATGATCTTTTAAATGTATAAAAGTTGCGGTTTTCTAGTGATGTAAAGTGTCGTCCACCATGAGTTTGCTGTGTTTTCAAGACCCGTTTCGAGGAGGTGGATGAACCGTCTCGGGTACATGGTGGGCCCGGTAAGGTACCCCGGGGTAAGAAGATCGCAGGAGATGGCATTGAGCCTGGCAGGGGACGGACTACCTACCGGTGACTTCATTTGGCACGGCGGATATCCAGAGGATACAGACCGTGGCCGCTAGATTGAGATATGGATATTTGGGATGGATCAGCCGGATGGCTGAGACCAGAGATACTTGACATTGATATATGAGATTGAGACAGTTTTGATGTGTCGTTGCTAGACACGGATTTTGTTGATTTCATGGATATTATGCTGATATTGAAAAGAATTTAAAAAAAGAAAGAAAGAATAGTTCTTGTACTTACATGTTGAGATCTTGAGTTGACTCATACAACATACATACATGTTGGTACATTCATGTGGCATACATACCTGTTAGTACATCCATGTGACATTCATACTTGTTAGCACATTGATGATGCATATATACCTGCTAGTGCCTATAGCCATACCTGTTTCGAGATGCTAGGATACTTGTGTGCATACATGTGATAGCCTTTATAGATGTTATTTATTACTCACGAGCTGGCAACTCACCCCCGTTGTGCCACAACTTTTCTGCAGGTCCGTTCCGTCAGCACTGTAGCGGCGGACACTTTTGCCTCTTTTGCTCTCTTTGCCTGGACTCGAGGCTTTTGCTCATAGGTGGGTTGTTATCATTTTGTACCACCTTATATATATTCATTGTATCTAGAGTACTCCATCTACTACTATTTCAGCTGTACCAGTTTATTTGGATTACTGTATATTGACCTAGAGACGAGGTTGTGAGACTTGTGGATTTATGTTATTTGGGGATCGAGCTCACTTGAGTCGACATGTTATTTTACTTGTGCTTCATGCTTATTTATGCACATTGTTATCTTACATTGCGTGGGATTTGTGACCGCCATGAGGCGAAGAGCTAGCTCCCGGTTGGGGATAACATATTCATGTTATTCATTTATATTCCTGTTTTGTACCCGTTTGGGGCTTGTTTTTACAAAGGAGGTTCTGCCGGAATTTTTGGAAAAAGGGAAAGTTGTTTTAAAAAGGAAACTTGATGTGGTTAATGGAGTAAAATGCTGTAAATAAATTGGTTTCCTTCACTCTAATTCTTAATTGGGTTTTGTATTCTGGGCTTCGGCTTACTTATTTTACGGACGCCTTGAGACGTTTCGTAACTTAAGTGCCGGTCGCGTTCCGTACCTTGCGGGTCGTGACATTTAGTTGGTGCAAAATTAATGGTTTACCGACAATAGAACTTTTTACATTACTAATTCAACAGTGAAAAATTGGTGGAATCACATGAAATATTGGTGTATGCACATCTTAGATGACACTGATGATGATGAAGGGTGCCGATCGTCGAAAAAATGATAACGATGATGATGAAGGATGCTGATTGTCGAAAAAAATGGCGGAGATTGTATTTTTTCGACGCTATAGGAGAAAATCCACTCCTATGGCCTCTTTCCTCCATTATTCTCTCTTTCTCTCTCGCTCTCTATATATATGAGAGAGAGAGAATAATGGAGCACAGAGGCCATAGGAGGGGATTTCCTCCTATGGCGTCGAAAAAGTATGCCTTCACTCATTTTTTTCCGAAGATCGACACCCATCATCTTCATCGCTATCATCTAAGATGTGGGTACACCAAATTTCAAGTGATTCTACAACTTTTTCACCGTTGATTTAGCAATGTAAAAAGTTCTGTTGTCAGTAAACCGTGAATTTTGAACCCACTAACTCAACAGTGAAAAAGTAGTAGAATCACATAAAATTTGGTGTACCCACATCTTAGATGATAAGGATGAAGATGGTGGGTGCCGATCGTCGGAAAAAATGAGGGAGGGCGTACTTTTTCGATACCATAGAAGGAAATCCCCTCCTATGTCATCTTTCCTCCATTATTCTCATATATATGTGTGTGTGTGTGTGTATGTGTGCGTGTGTGTGAATTAATATTAATATTGTATCAAATTTTCCAATATGCAGCCTCATATCAGCAATTTCCTATCTGGCCTTAATTTTTATTTACAAGTCCATTCTTTGAAGGTAATCAAAATTAATCCTTCAAGAAACAATTATTTAATTGCATTTTGCAGTTTGTAATCCGAATGAAAATTTTGTTTTTTGAAACAGGGGAGTTTTAGAATTTGGTGAGAAAGATGAGAGATGCATGGTTAGAGAAGAAGATGCTACTCTTAGACTCCTCCTTTCTTTTGTTAATGGAGTGTTGGCAAATCTCAAAAAACTTTTCTCTGGAGATCCTGCAACAACAATGAAAGTGAACCTTTTTTTAAAAACAAACCTAGTTCTCATGCAGTTAAATTTTTACATTTTGTTTGTGGAACGTTTATTCACATTACTAGATTTTGGTCCATAAATGCATCACGCCACAACCTGTTTTACAGTGTTGAAATCTTTTCACGAATTAACTGAATTAGGATACATTGACTAATATATCTTGACAATACAAACCAACCCTTCACAATACTAGATTTTGGTCCATAAATGGATCACGCCACAACCCTTTTTACAATGTTGAAATCTTTTTCACGAATTAACTGATTTAGGATACGATGACTGATTTAACCTGAAAATACAATCGTTCGTGGAACCAACCATTCACATTACTAGATTTTGGTCCATAAGTGCATCACACCACAACCATTTTTGATATTGACCTGTAGACTTAAAATTTTGATATCGAATTATTTTTAAGATGACATTCCATTAGTAAACTCGACCTATGTCTAAAATATATTAGAAATAGAGCTACGATTAAGCAGGTTCTATTGGGCACCATGTGTTCTTATCTTTTTGTTATTTTGCGATACGTTTATTAGCAATGTCCACAAAAAATATGCACCTACCATTGATTCTGCACCTATAATCGTTCCTACTATAGCCATTTATGAAATGACATTCAAGCTCAGGTCCTCCATTATTAATCGACGTGACTATGTCAACCCGTGACTTTTCGATCGTACACATTCATGATCCACTGATTATGTTCCTATAACCATCATCCTATGGACATTTATCAAGCTGTTTTTAAAGGAACTATAAAATTATTTCAAGCTGTTTACTTGTATCGTTCTGTAAAAGGACTTAAATCTATTTTTTAATCTAAATTTCAAATTTTCGAAACCATTTCCTTATTATTACTACCAAATTTCTGAATCCATTTCCATATGCACCTATCTTTCATTCCCCGTATATAACAGTGTTAATCCTGTTCACTACTGATTTAATCTATGCATAAATTTAATTATTTCCTTTTCATGATGTCCTCCAATTTTTATCCACGGCAGTATGTACGTGCTTTTGATTCTCTTTTATAACTGCCTCATAATGGACATTTGTCAATAGGCATTCAAGTTGAAGTTCTCTCCATATTTAGATCAACCTGTATATATCCAATAGGCATTCAATAGGCATTCAAGTTGAAGTTCTCTTCATATTCAAATTTTTATCCAAAATTTACTTTACACACGTAAACAATTATTCATGATACCTTCATTTTTTTTTATCATCATCCAGCCTTTTTGGATACAACATCGCATTTCAATTGTCCCGTTTATAAAATATTCAAAACCGTCTCCAATTCTTAAAGAAAATTTCTGATGATTTCAAAGACTTTTACCCCCATTTTGCATTTCAACAATTTTTTTTATCTATTAGAAGGGCTGTATTTTGAAAAAACTTCAATTGTATTAAATTTCTAAATCTATTTTCTTGATATTACCGCTTCCATAGGCACCATAAATTCACTTTTTCTTTACTTAAAGCAATTGAAGTTATTGTTAAATTTCTCTGGCCCATTCCCACCGGCCCGCTCCCGCGTCCCCTCTCCAAGCCCGCGCCCGCGTCTTGAACCCGACCCGACCCGCCATCACTGTTCATCTCCTTCAAAATTCCCAACGGCTATCTCCTCATTTCTCGCGCGCGTTTCCTTCGCGACCCACCCCCTTCGCCTCCGCCGTCGCCCACGCTCGCGTACGTTACACCCCACGACGTGCGCCCTCCACCTCTCTCCTCTACCCACTACTCCCCTCCCTCGCTCACTCTCATTCCCTCCGCAAACTCCCCTGCAACCATTTTTCCCACCGTCGACGACGACGACGAGAACGACCACCGTAACTACCTCGTCGACTCCCTCACTCTCTTCTCTCCACCAACGGAGCCCTCGCCTCAACTTCTCCAACCACGCAACACCCAAGCCCATGAGCTCCCTCTTCTTTCTTCCTTACTGCACCCATCCAAGCTTCTCACACCCCTGCCGTCGATCATCCCCCGATCATCACCGTCGCCGCCAACCTCCATCCTCGCTCACCCGAGCCTTCCTCCTCACTCCCTCAATCCCTCTCTTTCTCACTATACTCTTTCTCTGCCTCTGCCTACTCTAACTCTCTCTGTACACCTCTCTCTCTCTCTCTAACTCTCTCTCTCTCTGGTCTTTCCCTCACTGTCTCTCTCTCTGGTCTCTCACTCACTATCCTTTTCTCTCTCTCAGTACACACTCTCTCTATCACTCTAACACTCTCTCAATCTCTCTCTGCCCACTCTTTCTCTCTCTCTCTCTAAAGCTCTACCCCCAAGCCGATGTCACCCCTACACATCGTCGGAACTCCTAGTTGTTGCCACCTGGATCGCCGCAGTTGAGATACCGAGCCCCAGCTCCTCTCCGCCTACCCGTCGCAGTCGAGCTTGAGTCCAGTCGTCGCGAGCCGAAGCCGTGAAACCAAACCACGTCGTTCGTCGCGCGCTCGTGACGTTGCCGCTGCCGTGCATCGCCTACACGCCTCCAGGCAAGTTCATTACTTGCTTACATGCTATTTTACCTAAGTTACAATCGCTAAGTATATAGATTATAAGTTACGGTTTAAACTATTTATGTGCCATAACCTGCTCGACGCGTGTTTCCAAAGAAAATACTTTTCTAAATTGACGGAATTAGATTACTTACCTTGGCCCTTGCTGCGATGAACACCGTGTGCAAGTTTCGCTGGAAAATATGACCGTTAACGACTAAAACAACTACCCTCAAGTTTAACCGTAAAACTGGAATTCTCTTGTACCTGAAAACCGTTAAATTCACCATAAATTATATACATACTGGAATGATGCGCTTGAGGGCTCAAATCGAATCCGACTCGACGAACTTTAACCCTATACTTGTTTCCAGATATTCCTGTACTTAAACTGTGACGATATTTGGATCGGAGTGCGACTCTGGACTGCAGTCCAGAGCGACTCCAGTCGTTGCTTGCTGTTCCGTATTGGGTACCACAAGATTTACTTAACTCGTAGGTTGTGGAACTCCACTGTTTATTATAGATAAATATGTTATCTAGACAACTCAATTGGTTTCATTCTGTTTCGTTACCGTTTGATATTTAATCTGTAATTTAAAAGATCGGGACGCATAACAGTCCCAACAGATTCAGAACTGACATATTAGAGTTAAATAGAGTATATCTCCTGACGTACAGAAGCGATTGAAGATCCGTTTGTTGCGTTGAAAACCTTACTGAAAACCCTAGATTTCATCCAACTGTAGTATCACTAAAATATGATCGCAACTGGGATTAAAATGCGTTGCGAAACGGACATCTGATTCTGAAACCAGATTTCCAGCCGTGAACGCTTAAAATGAAATGGTTATAACTATTGATCCCGGAACCCGATTGGCTTGAAACCAAATTTGATGGATGGACAACTGAATATACTAATTACTACCTGTTTATCGTTTCGCTAAATGATATGTACGTTTCATGATAAATCGTGCAAGTGATAGAATACTGTTTTTGTGACACCTTAATCGTGCTTAAATACTGTTCACGCATCATATCATACCCATATCATTGTAGTGATAACCTAGTGATATCGTGCATTTACCCAGTGTTAGATTCTAGCGGTGATTGTGGCAAGTACGTCAGTGTTCGTGTATCCGTGATAAAGTGAAAGTGATACGTACTTGTACACAATCAGTGACCCTATTATTCTATTGCATTGTCGACGTCTGTGGGATGCGTGTACGTGTGACTATAAGTGGTATGGGATACTTATGGAAGCGCTTGCACGGGTGTCACAGATAAGGCATCCGACACAGCCATTTATCTTAGATATTAGTCGGGACGTGCTTGATGGAGGCCCTGCCTCCAGTTCTTGCGCAGACATGTCACGGATCGATTAGTATTTAGGGTTATGGTTAGCGTTTGATGTAGACCTCGGGGTGTGGGGTAGTTTAAGTGTGAGTTCAACAGAATCTCGGGAGTCCCATGCCGGCTTATATATTTAGGGAGATATATGGAGATTTACAGGGTATGTGATATACACCGTGATATACATGTTACATGTTGGGCCCGTGGTCCCTTGCCCTTGGGTTCTACCCTTGGGTGGAGGACACTCGCGAGTGGTTGACTCTCACACTTGGACTGACGATAGGCTTAGTGACCTGTGCAGTGAGACTTAGAGACTGATAGGGGTACTGGCATTTATATACCTTATATACTGTGATTGACATACGTGACATATTGTTCTACTGCTTTACTGCTCCGCTGCATTGATTACTGCACATTCATATTCATGCTGTCATTAATTTACTGTTATTCATATCTGTTACCGTTGTTAGAATTGTCACATGATTTTATATATATTATATTGCTATTGTGTCGCTCTGACGACCTGAGTATGCATGCTCAGTGTGAGGAGAAGATTTAGTCTGGACCAGAACTAGTCGTGCATCACAGACTTCTTGACTTGCCATTCCGAGTTACATTCGTTCGTTTCCCATCAGGTCAGTTTATATTATTGTTTCTTTCAGTTACTGCATTTCTCATTACCTGCGCATCATTTACTGTTTACCATGAAAAACTAGAAGCCGAAGTGTGACTACGGCAGGACATTTCCTTGACCGTAGGAGCATGGCTGGCCTTGTCTACCCCTCGTATTCCGTATTTTGGGAAGCGGGGCGTGACATGGTTTAGTTGGTATCAGAGCCCAGGTTTTGCATCGATTGGGATTGCAGTTTTCCGTGTATAGTTTGGCAATCTAAGACATCCCTCGGTCTAGGTTGTAAACTTGTCATTCTTGATCCATGTCCACATCATGTGTTCAGCTATCCATTCGTTATGGTTTCGGGTGACTTGGCAAGGTTACGTGGTTGTAATTGCACTACCGTACTCTATTCAAGTGACTTAAAGTCATACTTTTGATTCCCTACTTGTGATAAATTCGTCACCTCTGATATTCTTGAATCTTCGTTCCATCCATATTATACTTTGATTCGTTTAGCTTATGACTTATATCATTCTCAAAATTGTTGTCTCAGGATCATGTATTTCAACGACTCTTCGTCTATATCCGCTCCCCAGAATCAGACCATTGAGATTCTGAGTGTACTGCAAGGTTTGAAAGAAGCCCAAGAACGAACGAACGACTTGTTGGCGGAAGGACTGAGAAGACAGATAAATCAGGCATCAGCGGCTGTCTCCAATCACAAAGGGATCCCCGTTAGACGAGGAAGAGAGAAGAAGATGAAGCGTCAACAGAAGCATCAGAAGAACCCTCGCTGTGGGTACTGTAAGAGGCCAGGACATCTTCAGAAGGATTGTCGCCGTGCCCAAGGGAAATGTCTGATATGCGGATCCAACAAACATCTCATCAACGGTTGCCCAGAAAGGAAAGAACTACAAGGAGGAAACTCGTCCACTCTCCCCACTTCTGCCAAGTGAGGGTTATCGCGTAGTTCGAACTTCGACGATAAGGCGGATCTAACGCAGGATTCAACTCACGTGACGAGAACGCAACGTTATAATAGTCAAAGAAGGATTTTTTCATGTTAACTACTTTCAGTATTAATGTTGTCATTTTTTATGAATATTTCTTTCCGTTTGAAATCTTGTATCCGTTGAACTTTGGTTGAATGCAATAAAATTTGAATCATAATATATATCATTCTCATGCTTTCTCTATGTCAATTCATTATCACAGTATTTTAATTCTGATCTTTCAGTTCCTGCAACCGCATATTTTCCTATACTTCGTACGTTGAGCTTTTTCCTTGATGTATTCCACTGTCTAATCATGACTTTTCTTTCAGACCATGGCCCACCCCGGAGCAGCGCCACATCTGGATGAGGATACACAGTCATGCGTTTCCTTAGATCACACACTGACGAGTTCTGATGATGAGGTCAACGGTCCCCAGGTCAACTTCGAAAACAACGATTCAGAGGACGAAGAAGTAGCCGCCCCAGAGTTTGACATGATAGACGATTCCGACGAAGAGGAAGGAGACCCTGAAGAGAACCCGATAGAGGAAGACCCCGAGGAAGAACCGATAGAAGAAAATCCAGCGGAGGAAAACCCCGTGGAAGAAAATCCAGAACAAGAAAATCACATGGAATCAGATCTTGATGAAGAAGCTCTATCCGAGGAAGAAGGACTAGAAGATCAAGACCCTGTCGTGGAAGAATTCCCTTTGGCGGTCCCCGCGAGACGCTATGGAAATGGACGCCCCTACCTGAGTGCGCAAGCCTACCACAACCTGCTGAATCTCCACAACCGCAACTGACGGAATTCCTTTTGGATGTTGTCTTTCTGGCCAAATAAGATGTGTATAGTTTAGGGCCACTTTTCGCCTTTGGGAATGCCTTGTTTCAAATCTTCTTGAATGAAATAAATCTTCTGAATTCGTAAAACCTTTTGATTATTGGTTCGCTTGATACTTGTTTATTGCCCATATCCATTTATTTTCTGCTGAGATCCCTGACCGTCCACCCATACTCATTGTATAGTTTTCACCCTCGATTCGACTAGAAAGTACCGCACCCTGATCCTTGGAATGAGCCACCCTTCGTCCCTCGTCTGTGCCCTGTTTGAGATCCTTCTGGGAGGAGGACCTTCCTTATGAATTACCGAGTTCATTAACTTTTCAAATCCTTGATTCATAGGATTTACCGATCGTTAGTCTCCCCCATATTTTTACCTTGTAGTCCTTTTGTTGCTCACCATTACTTTCTGTGTTGACCCGATCTCAGTCTCCTTGATCTTCAGCTTAAAGCCGACACACTTCAACCTTCTGATTGATCCACACTTCCTTATAATCATTACCCTATCTAGCCCTATACCTATTTGTGTTCTTCCTATTACCCTAATTATATTTAGGGACACTGTTATTCAAAAATTTAGTTTCCAGTACTTTGAATCTGTCAAAGAGAGTGTGTTATTGATTACTCTATTTCATATATTTTAAGTACACTATTATTAATCTCGTTTTCAGTAGCGCAAACTTACACTGCGCATATATTGTTCCATGTTCCCCGTTTTTGTTATGTGAGTTTTCTAAGTTAATTCAAAACTATTTGATCGATACATCATCCTAAAATATTTTAAACTACCGACAAATCTTTCACTACTTTATTATCGTTATCTTATTTCTAGTATTATGCATATGCTACTATTATAAGTGGTTGAGCCTTATACTTATTATTTCTGTTTGCTATTTTGATAGACTTAGTTGTGCACATATGTGAGTTTCGACTTTTATCGAACACATTCTGATTATTATTGTTCGTTATTGATACCTATATTCTTGTATACTCGTAGTTGCCCTTATAGCTATTCTTGCCGTATACCTATGTAGACCTGCCTTTCCGTATGTGGTTCTTACTTATATATATTTCAAGTATCTTCGTCCACGTAATGTTAATAAATCTTTTGTGTTAATGTGCAATATAATAGCTTTCGCCCATGTTTGTATAACTTATCGTTAATTTTAAATTTCGAGGACGAAATTTTTGTAAGGGTGGTATGATGTAATACCCGGTTCTTTTTATACGCCTAAATCCATTTTTCTCTGAAAACTATAAATTTGTTATTTTTTTTATCATTCAATTATTTAGAGAAACTTTATTAAACCCAAAACCTTTTGCTCCCAAAGTATTTAAATCTCCCCTCCGGCCCAACCACAATTTTTCCCAGCCTAGAACCAAATTGTAAATTTCTCTGGCCGAGCCCATAATTTCATTTCCATTTTTTTTATGAATTCCTTTAAACATTTCCTAAGCTTACTCTCAGCCGGCCCACTCCATTTATATTTTTCCAAATTCACTTCCTATTAAATTACCAAGCCCAGCACCATTTCTAAGCCCGGCCCCATCTTTTCTCATTTATTTTCTGTTTTTCTTTCATTCAAATCTCTTTCAGCACCCAGGCCCAGCCCTCTATTCCTCTAATTCTTTTATTCTAATTTCTCTGGCCCATTCCCACCGGCCCGCTCCCGCGTCCCCTCTCCAAGCCTGCGCCCGCGTCTTGAACCCGACCCGACCCGCCATCACTGTTCATCTCCTTCAAAATTCCCAACGGCTATCTCCTCATTTCTCGCGCGCGTTTCCTTCGCGACCCACCCCCTTCGCCTCCGCCGTCGCCCACGCTCGCGTACGTTACACCCCACGACGTGCGCCCTCCACCTCTCTCCTCTACCCACTACTCCCCTCCCTCGCTCACTCTCATTCCCTCCGCAAACTCCCCTGCAACCATTTTTCCCACCGTCGACGACGACGACGAGAACGACCACCGTAACTACCTCGTCGACTCCCTCACTCTCTTCTCTCCACCAACGGAGCCCTCGCCTCAACTTCTCCAACCACGCAACACCCAAGCCCATGAGCTCCCTCTTCTTTCTTCCTTACTGCACCCATCCAAGCTTCTCACACCCCTACCGTCGATCATCCCCCGATCATCACCGTCGCCGCCAACCTCCATCCTCGCTCACCCGAGCCTTCCTCCTCACTCCCTCAATCCCTCTCTTTCTCACTATACTCTTTCTCTGCCTCTGCCTACTCTAACTCTCTCTGTACACCTCTCTCTCTCTCTCTAACTCTCTCTCTCTCTGGTCTTTCCCTCACTGTCTCTCTCTCTGGTCTCTCACTCACTATCCTTTTCTCTCTTTCAGTACACACTCTCTCTATCCCTCTAACACTCTCTCAATCTCTCTCTGCCCACTCTCTCTCTCTCTCTCTCTAAAGCTCTACCCCCAAGCCGATGTCACCCCTACACATCGTCGGAACTCCTAGTTGTTGCCACCTGGATCGCCGCAGTTGAGATACCGAGCCCCAGCTCCTCTCCGCCTACCCGTCGCAGTCGAGCTTGAGTCCAGTCGTCGCGAGCCGAAGCCGTGAAACCAAACCACGTCGTTCGTCGCGCGCTCATGATGTTTCCGCTGCCGTGCATCGCCTACACGCCTCCAGGCAAGTTCATTACTTGCTTACATGCTATTTTACCTAAGTTACAATCGCTAAGTATATAGATTATAAGTTACGGTTTAAACTATTTATGTGCCATAACCTGCTCGACGCGTGTTTCCAAAGAAAATACTTTTCTAAATTGACGGAATTAGATTACTTACCTTCGCCCTTGCTGCGATGAACACCGTGTGCAAGTTTCGCTGGAAAATATGACCGTTAACGACTAAAACAACTACCCTCAAGTTTAACCGTAAAACTGGAATTCTCTTGTACCTGAAAACCGTTAAATTCACCATAAATTATATACATACTGGAATGATACGCTCGAGGGCTCAAATCGAAGCCGACTCGACGAACTTTAACCCTATACTTGTTTCTAGATATTCCTGTACTTAAACTGTGACGATATTTGGATCGGAGTGCGACTCTGGACTGCAGTCCAGAGCGACTCCAATCGTTGCTTGCTGTTCCGTATTGGGTACCACAGGATTTCCTTAACTCGTAGGTTGCGTAACTCCACTGTTTATTATAGATAAATCTGTTAGCTAGACAACACAATTGGTTTCATTCTGTTTCATTACCGTTTGATATTTAATATGTAATTTAAAAGATCGGGACGCATAACAGTCCCAACAGATTCAGAACTGACATATTAGAGTTAAATAGAGTATATCACCTGACGTACAGACGCGATTGAAGATCCATTTGTTGCGTGGAAAACCTTACTGAAAACCCTAGATTTCATCCAACTGTAGCGTCGCTAAAATCTGATCCCAACTGGGATTAAAATGCGTTGCGAAACGGACATCTGATTCTGAAACCAGATTTCCAGCCGTGAACGCTTAAAATGAAATGGTTATAACTATTGATCCCGGAACCCGATTGGCTTGAAACCAAATTTGATGGATGGACAACTGAATATACTAATTACTACCTGTTTATCGTTTCGCTAAATGATATGTACGTTTCATGATAAATAGTGCAAGTGATAGATTACTGTTTTTGTGACACCTTAATCGTGCTTAAATACTGTTCACGCATCATATCATACCCATATCATTGTAGTGATAACCTAGTGATATCGTGCATTTACCCAGTGTTAGATTCTAGCGATGATTGTGGCAAGTACGTCAATGTTCGTGTATCCGTGATAAATTGAAAGTGATACGTACTTGTACACAATCAGTGACCCTATTATTCTATTGCATTGTCGACGTCTGTGGGATGCGTCTACGTGTGACTATAAGTGGTATAGGACACCTATGGAAGCGCTTACACTGGTGTCCCAGATAAGGCATCCGACACAGCCATTTATCTTAGATATTAGTCGGGACTTGCTTGATGGAGGCCCTGCCTCCAGTTCTTGCGCAGACATGTCACGGATCGATTAGTATTTAGGGTTATGGTTAGCGTTTGATGTAGACCTCGGGGTGTGGGGTAGTTTAAGTGTGAGTTCAACAGAATCTCGGGAGTCCCATGCCGGCTTATATATTTAGGGAGATATATGGAGATTTACAGGGTATGTGATATACACCGTGATATACATGTTACATGTTGAGCCCGTGGTCCCTTGCCCTTGGGTTCTACCCTTGGGTGGAGGACACTCGCGAGTGGTTGACTCTCACACTTGGACTGACGATAGGCTTAGTGACCTGTGCAGTGAGACTTAGAGACTGATAGGGGTACTGGCATTTATATACCTTATATACTGTGATTGACATACGTGACATATTGTTCTACTGCTTTACTGCTCCGCTGCATTGATTACTGCACATTCTTATTCATGCTGTCATTAATTTACTGTTATTCATATCTGTTACCGTTGTTAGAATTATCACATGATTTTATATATATTATATTGCTATTGTGTCGCTCTGACGACCTGAGTATGCATGCTCAGTGTGAGGAGAAGATTTAGCCTGGACCAGAACTAGTCGTGCATCACAGACTTCTTGACTTGCCATTCCGAGTTACATTCGTTCGTTTCCTATCAGGTCAGTTTATATTATTGTTTCTTTCAGTTACTGCATTTCTCATTACCTGCGCATCATTTACTGTTTACCATGAAAAACTAGAAGCCGAAGTGTGACTACGGCAGGACATTTCCTTGACCGTAGGAGCATGGCTGGCCTTGTCTACCCCTCGTATTCCGTATTTTGGGAAGCGGGGCGTGACACCTACCATTAATATTGTTCCTATAACCGTCCTCCTATAAACATTTATCAATAGACATTCAAATCCAAGTTCTTTACATTATTTGATCGACATGAATATGATAACCCATGACTTTTTAATAGGACACATTCTTGATCTATTGGTTCTGTTCCTATAACAGACTCCTTATGGACATTTATCGAAAGACATTCAAATTCAAGTCCTTTCCATTTTAGATCGACCTGTATATTTCAACCCATGACTGTTTTGATTATACACGTATTTTTCTTTAGTTTCACTATTTTTAAATGCACTATAAAGTTATATCAAGCTTCTTCACTTGTCTCGTTCTTTAGGACTTAAATCTTTTTTTAATCTAAAATTTAAATTTCTGAGCATATTTCCTTATTATTACTATTAAATTTCTGAATTCATGTCCATATATCATTGATTCTTCAATCTATGACTGTTGTAATTCTGATTTCTTAGTGATTTACGTATTTCATGTTTTTCATTTGTCCCGTACTTTAAAAGAGGCTTGAATCTATGTTTTTTAATCTAAATTTAAATTTTTTAATCTATTTTCTAAATATTAATGCTATCTATAACTATATCGACACTGATTTCTTAGTGATTTAATCTTTCTACGGGCTTAGTTATTGTATTTTTCTAATATCCTCCAACCTGTGTCCATAATTATATGTGCCGACCATTGATTCTGTTCTTATAACACGTGTTATTGCGTGTCTCATTTGAGTCCTATGCTTGTCTCATTTGAGTCTAATGCTTGTCATATAGGTCTCTAATGTTTTGTCTATATGATGATATGGAGACAACCAACGTCTAAAGGAGGACTTTGGCGATTGGTGCTGTTCGGCAAGTGGTTTCAGCTGGCGATCGTTGGTGGACTGTGTTCAATAGCGATCCGCAAATGAGTATATATACATACGTAAAATCTGCGTGGGTGGCGGGCTATATATAAAAACCCATTATTTATATACATTTGGGAAAACAAAATGGGGTGTGTAATTTTAAATTGGAAACCGCCCCCAACTAAGTCGAAGGTTATATTAATATAAATTGATATTACATTCCTAATTTAGATAGTTGCGGTTGTTGCGTTGGCTTATTTTATAAGCAACGAGTCTTTCAACATCTTTCTTTAAAATTTCCTTTTTTATTCGCTCAAAGAAACGGGTCACTGTCACTGCGATTTCATATCTCCATCGAAACCCTAACCACCGTTGATTCTGAGGAGCCGCCGGCGGAGATCTTTCCCCACAAAACCTTAACCCACAGACTTTGAAACCCCCATGAGAGCTGATGAACCGCCGGTGATGACGCAGCCGCCGGTGATGTAAAGGCGCATCTTTCCCCATGGGAGTCCGATCAGCCGCCGGCTATGACGTGGCCCCAGGCGATGTTGAGGCGGCGAAATTAGAAGAAAGAGGAGGAATTGGAAGCCTCCTAAGGCTGCTGATGCCAAAAGTTGGTTCAATTGAAGAAGGATGCTGTTGATGATGGTGGTGGTGGTGAGATTGAGAGTTTTGATGTTAAGGAAATTGATCTGCCTATTGAGAAAAAAACCAACTTTGGAAAAAATGAGAAGATTTTGGAAGCAATTGTTCTCAACAGAAAGGAGCCTCATCCGAGTTAGTTTTTCTAATTTGATTCAATTTATTTTTCAAGAAATTTGATTATTTAATTTTGGTTTTTATTTTTTAAATTCAGTTGAAGTTGAAGAGGACTCACACAGAAGCATTGATAAAGTGCTTTTTTTCCAGTTGATTTGATAATGTGGAGAGACATCTCGAAGTCTGATTTCCTTTTTTATTCGCTCAAAGGAAACGGGTCACTGTCACTGCGATTTCATATTTCCCTCGAAACCCTAACCACCGTTGATTCTGAGGAGCCGCCGGCAGAGATCTTTCCCCACAAAACCTTAACCCACAGACTTTGAAACCCCCATGAGAGCTGATGAACCGCCGGTGATGACGCAGCCGCCTGTGATGTAAAGGTGCATCTTTCCCCATGGGAGTCCGATCAGCCGCCGGCTATGACGTGGCCCCAGGCGATGTTGAGGCCTCGAAATTAGAAGAAAGAGGAGGAATTGGAAGCCTCCTAAGGCTGCTGATGCCAAAAATTGGTTCAATTGAAGAAGGATGCTGTTGATGATGGTGGTGGTGGTGAGATTGAGAGTTTTGATGTTAAGGAAATTGATCTGCCTATTGAGAAAAAAAAACAAATTTGGAAAAAATGAGAAGATTTTGGACGCAATTGTTCTCAACAGAAAGGAGCCTCATCCGAGTAAGTTTTTCTAATTTGATTCAATTTATTTTTCAAGAAATTTGATTATTTAATTTTGGTTTTTATTTTTTAAATTCAGTTGAAGTTGAAGAGGACTCGCACAGAAGCATTGATAAAGTGCTTTTTTCCAGTTGATTTGATAATGTGGAGAGACATCTCGAAGTCTGCTTTAGTTTTTGGGTTTGGTACATTCATTCTTCTCTCTTCCTCTAGGTAATCTCTTTCCTTTTGAAATCTAAAAAAAATTTGAAAAAAATTAATATTAATATTGTATCAAATTTTCCAATATGCAGCCTCATATCAGCAATTTCCTATCTGGCCTTAATTTTTATTTACAAGTCCATTCTTAGAAGGTAATAAATATTAATCCTTCAAGAAACAACTATTTAATTGCATTCTGCAGTTTGTATTCCGAATGAAAATTTTGTTTTTTGAAACAGGGGAGTTTTAGAATTTGGTGAGAAAGATGAGAGATGCATGGTTAGAGAAGAAGATGCTACTCTTAGACTCCTCCTTTCTTTTGTTAATGGAGTGTTGGCAAATCTCAAAAAACTTTTCTCTGGAGATCCTGCAACAACAATGAAGGTGAACCTTTTTTTAAAAACAAACCTAGTTCTCTTGCAGTGAAATTTTTACACTTTGTTTGTGGAACGTTTATTCACATTACTAGATTTTGGTCCATAAATGCATCACGTCACAACCTGTTTTACAGTGTTGAAGTCTTTTCACGAATTAACTGAATTTGGATACATTGACTAATATATCTTGACAGTACAAACCAACCCTTCACATTACTAGATTTTGGTCCATAAATGGATCACGCCACAACCTTTTTTACAATGCTGAAATCTTTTTCACGAATTAACTGATTTAGGATACGATGACTGATATAACCTGAAAATACAATCGTTCGTGGAACCAACCATTCACATTACTAGATTTTGGTCCATAAGTGCATCACACCACAACCTTTTTTGATATTGACCTGTAGACTTAAAATTTTGATATCGAATTATTTTTAAGATGACTTTCCATGAGTAAACTCGACCTATGTCTAAAATATATTAGAAATAGAGCTACGATTAAGCAGGTTCTATTGGGCACCATGTGTTGTTATCTTTTTGTTATTTTGTGATACGTTTAGTAGCAATGTCCACAAAAAATATGCACCTACCATTGATTCTGCACCTATAATCGGTCCTACTATAGCCATTTATGAAATGACATTCAAGCTCAAGTCCTCCATTATTTAATCGACGTGACTATGTCAACCCATGACTTTTCGATCGTACACATTCATGATCCACTGATTATGTTCCTATAACCATCATCCTATGGACATTTATCTAGCTGTTTTTAAAGGAACTATAAAATTATTTCAAGCTGTTTACTTGTATCGTGCTGTGAAAGGACTTAAATCTATTTTTTAATCTAATTCAAATTTTCGAAACCATTTCCTTATTATTACTACCAAATTTTTGAATCCATTTCCATATGCACCTATCTTTCATTCCCCGTATATAACAGTGTTAATCATGTTCACTACTGATTTAATCTATGCATAAATTTAATTATTTCCTATTCATGATGTCCTCCATTTTTTATCCACGGCAGTATGTACACGTGCCATTGATTCTCTTTTTATAACTGCCTCATAATGGACATTTGTCAATAGGCATTCAAGTTGAAGTTCTCTCAATATTTAGATCAACCTGTATATAACCAATAGGCATTCAATAGGCATTCACGTTGAAGTTCTCTTCATATTCAAATTTTTATCCAAATTTACTTTACACACGTAACTAATTATTCATGATACCTTCATTTTTTTTTATCATCATCCAGCCTTTTTGGATACAACATCGCATTTCAATTGTCCCGTTTATAAAATATTCAAAACCGTCTCCAATTCTTAAAGAAAATTTCTCATGATTTCAAAGACTTTTACCCCCATTTTGCATTTCCACAATTTTTTTTTATCTATTAGAAGGGCTGTATTTTGAAAAACCTTCAATTGTATTAAATTTCTAAATCAATTTTCTTGATATTACCGCTTCCATAGGCACCATAAATTCACTTTTTCTTTACTTAAAGCAATTGAAGTTATTGTTAAATTTTAAATTTCTATACCATTTTCCTTAATTACACTATTTAAAAATGTGCCAAGATGTTATTTCAAGGTTTTTCACTTGACCCGTACTTTAAAAGGGGCTTGAATCTAATTTTTTTAATCTAAATTTAAAATTTTAAATCTATTTCCTGAACATTACTACTTTCAAATTTCTAAATCTATTTCCATATGCATCTATCATTGATTCTCCTGTGTATAACCGTATTGACCCTGATTTCTTGGTGATTTAATCTTTTTCTAATAAACTCCAATTTGTGTCCACAAGAATATGCGCCTACCATTGATACTGTTCCTATAACCGTCCTCCTATAAACATTTATCAATAGACATTCAAATCCAAGTTCTTTACATTATTTGATCGACATGAATATGATAACCAATGACTTTTTGATAGGACACATTCTTGATCCATTGGTTCTGTTCCTATAACGAACTCCTTATGGACATTTATCGAAAGACATTTAAATTCAAGTCCTTTCCATTTTAGATCGACCTGTATATTTCAACCCATGACTGTTTTGATTATACACGTATTTTTCTTTAGTTTCACTATTTTTGAATGCACTATAAAGTTATTTCAAGCTTCTTCACTTGTCTCGTTTTTTAGGGCTTAAATCTTTTTTTAATCTAAATTTTAAATTTCCGAGCCTATTTCCTTATTAAGTTTTTTTAATCTAAATTTAAATTTTTTAATCTATTTTCTAAACATTAATGCTATCTATAACTATATCGACACTGATTTCTTAGTGATTTAATCTTTCTACGGGCTTAGTTATTGTATTTTTCTAGTATCCTCCAACCTGTGTCCATAATTATATGTGCCTACCATTGATTCTGTTCTTATAACACGTGTTATTGCGTGTCTCATTTGAGTCCTATGCTTGTCATATAGGTCTCTAATGTTTTGTCTATATGATGATATGGAGACAACCAACGTCTAAAGGAGGACGTTGGCGACTGGTGCTGTTCGGCAAGTGGTTTCAGCTGGCGATCGTTGGTGGACGGTGTTCAATAGCGATCCGCAAATGAGTGTATATACATACGTAAAATCTGGGTGGGTGGCGGGCTATATATATAAACCCATTATTTATATACATTTGGGAACAAAATGGTGTGTGTGTAATTTTAATTTGGAAACTGACTCCAACTAAGTCGAAGGTTATATTAATATAAATTGATATTACATTCCTAATTTAGATAGTTGCGGTTGTTGCGTTGGCTTATTTTATAAGCAACGAGTCTTTTAACATCTTTCTTTAAAATTTACTTTTTTATTCGCTCGAAGGAAACGGGTCACTGTCACTGCGATTTCATCTCCATCGAAACCCTAACCACCGTGGATTTTGAGGAGCCGCCGGCGGAGATCTTTCCCCACAAAACCTTAACCCGCAGACTTTGAAACCCCCATGAGAGCTGATGAACCGCCGGTGATGACGCAGCCGCCGGTGATGTAAAGGCGCATCTTTCCCTATGGGAGTCCGATCAGCCGCCGGCTATGACGTGGCCCCAGGCGATGTTGAGGCGGCGAAATTAGAAGAAAGAGGAGGAATTGGAAGCCTCCTAGGCTGCTGATGCCAAAAATTGGTTCAATTGAAGAAGGATGTTGTTGTTGATGGTGGTGGTGGTGAGATTGAGAGTTTTGATGTTAAGGAAATTGATCTGCCTATTGAGAAAAAAAAACAAATTTGGAAAAAATGAGAAGATTTTGGATGCAATTGTTCTCAACAGAACGGAGCCTCATCCGAGTAAGTTTTTCTAATTTGATTCAATTTATATTTCAAGAAATTTGATTGTTTAATTTTGGTTTTTATTTTTTAAATTCAGTTGAAAGTTGAAGAGGACTCACACAGAAGCATTGATAAAGTGTTTTTTTCCTAGTTGATTTGATATATAATGTGGAGAAACATCTCGAAGTCTGCTTTAGTTTTTGGGTTTGGTACATTCATTCTTCTCTCTTCCTCTAGGTAATCTCTTTACTTTTGAAATCTAAAAAAAATTTGAAAAAAATTAATATTAATATTGTATCAAATTTTCCAATATGCAGCCTCATATCAGCAATTTCCTATCAGGCCTTAATTTTTATTTACAAGTCCATTCTTAGAAGGTAATAAAAATTAATCCTTCAAGAAACAACTATTTAATTGCATTCTGCAGTTTGTATTCCGAATGAAAATTTTGTTTTTTGAAACAGGGGAGTTTTAGAATTTGGTGAGAAAGATGAGAGATGCATGGTTAGAGAAGAAGATGCTACTCTTAGACTCCTCCTTTCTTTTGTTAACGGAGTGTTGGCAAATCTCAAAAAACTTTTCTATGGAGATCCTGCAACAACAATGAAGGTGAACCTTTTTTTAAAAACAAACCTAGTTCTCATGCAGTGAAATTTTTACACTTTGTTTGTGGAACGTTTATTCACATTACTAGATTTTGGTCCATAAACGCAACACGCCACAACCTGTTTTACAGTGTTGAAATCATTTCACGAATTAACTGAATTAGGATACATAGACTAATATATCTTGACAATACAAACCAACCCTTCACATTACTAGATTTTGATCCATAAATGGATCACGCCACAACCTTTTTTACAATGTTGAAATCTTTTTCACGAATTAACTGATTTAGGATACGATGACTGATATAACCTGAAAATACAATCGTTCGTGGAACCAACCATTCACATTACTAGATTTTGGTCATAAGGGCATCACACCACAACCTTTTTTGATATTGACCTGTGGACTTAAAATTTTGATATCGAATTATTTTTAAGATGACTTTCCATGAGTAAACTCGACCTATGTCTAAAATATATTAGAAATAGAGCTACGATTAAGCAGGTTCTATTGGGCATCGTGTGTTCTTATCTTTTTGTTATTTTGTGATACGTTTAGTAGCAATGTCCACAAAAAATATGCACCTACCATTGATTCTGCACCTATAATCGTTCCTACTACAGCCATTTATGAAATGACATTCAAGCTCAAGTCCTCCATTATTTAATCGACGTGACTATGTCAACCCGTGACTTTTCGATCGTACACATTCATGATCCACTGATTATGTTCCTATAACCATCATCTTATGGACATTTATCAAGCTGTTTTTAAAGGAACTATAAAATTATTTCAAGTTGTTTACTTGTATCGTTCTGTAAAAGGACTTAAATCTATCTTTTAATCTAAATTTCAAATTTTCGAAACCATTTCCTTATTATTACTACCAAATTTCTAAATCCATTTCCATATGCACCTATCTTTCATTCCCCGTATATAACAGTGTTAATCCTGATTCACTACTTATTTAATCTATGCTTAAATTTAATTATTTCCTTTTCATGATGTCCTCCAATTTTTATCCATGGCAGTATGTACGTGCCATTGATTCTCTTTTTATAACCGCCTCATAATGGACATTTGTCAATAGGCATTCAAGTTGAAGTTCTCTCCATATTTAGATCAACCTGTATATATCCAATAGGCATTCAATAGGCATTCAAGTTGAAGTTCTCTCCATATTCAAATTTTTATCCAAATTTACTTTACACACGTAACCAATTATTCAAGATACCTTCATTTTTTTTATCATCATCCAGCCTTTTTGGATACAACATCGCATTTCAATTGTCCCGTTTATAAAATATTCAAAACCGTCTCCAATTCTTAAAGAAAATTTCTCATGATTTCAAAGACTTTTACCCCCATTTTGCATTTCATATTTTTTATCTATTAGAAGGGCTGTATTTTGAAAAAACTTCAATTGTATTAAATTTCTAAATCTATTTTCTTGATATTACCGCTTCCATAGGCACCATAAATTCACTTTTTCTTTACTTCAAGCAATTGAAGTTATTGTTAAATTTTAAATTTCTATACCTTTTTCCTTAATTACACTATTTAAAAATGTACCAAGATGTTATTTCAAGGTTTTTCACTTGACCCGTACTTTAAAAGGGGTTTGAATCTAATTTTTTTAATCTAAATTTTAAATTTTAAATTTTAAATCTATTTCCTGAACATTACTACTTTCAAATTTCTAAATCCATTTCCATATGCGTCTATCATTGATTCTCCTGTGTATAACCGTATTGACCCTGATTTCTTGGTGATTTAATCTTTTTCTAATAAACTCCAATTTGTGTCCACAACAATATGCGCCTACCATTGATACTGTTCCTATAACCGTCCTCCTATAAACATTTATCAATAGACATTTAAATCCAAGTTCTTTACATTATTTGATCGACATGAATATGATAACCAATGACTTTTTGATAGGACACATTCTTGATCCATTGGTTCTGTTCCTATAACGAACTCCTTATGGACATTTATCGAAAGACATTTAAATTCAAGTCCTTTCCATTTTAGATCGACCTGTATATTTCAACCCATGATTGTTTTGATTATACTCGTATTTTTCTTTAGTTTCACTATTTTTAAATGCACTATAAAGTTATTTCAAGTTTCTTCACTTGTCTCGTTTTTTATTTTAAATTTCCGAGCCTATTTCCTTATTATTACTATTAAATTTCTGAATTCATGTCCATATATCATTGATTCTTCTATCTATGACCGTTGTGATTCTGATTCCTTAGTGATTTACATATTTCATGGTTTTTCATTTGTCCCGTACTTTAAAAGGGACTTGAATCTAAGTTTTTTTAATCTAAATTTAAATTTTTAAATCTATTTTCTAAACATTAATGCTATCTATAACTATATCGACACTGATTTCTTAGTGATTTAATCTTTCTACGGGCTTAGTTATTGTATTTTTCTAATATCCTCCAACCTGTGTCCATAATTATATGTGCCTACCATTGATTCTGTTCTTATAACACGTGTTATTGCGTGTCTCATTTGAGTCCTATGCTTGTCATATAGGTCTCTAATGTTTTGTCTATATGATGATATGGAGACAACCAACGTCCAAAGGAGGACGTTGGAGACTGGTGCTGTTCGGCAAGTGGTTTCAGCTGGCGATCGTTGGTGGACGGTGTTCAATAGCGATCCGCAAATGAGAATATATACATACGCAAAATCTGGGTGGGTGGCGGGCTATATATAAAAACCCATTATTTATATACATTTGGGAACAAAATGGTGTGTGTGATTTTAATTTGGAAACCGACTCCAACTAAGTCGAAGGTTATATTAATATAAATTGATATTACATTCCTAATTTAGATAGTTGCGGTTGTTGCGTTGGCTTATTTTATAAGCAACGAGTCTTTTAACATCTTTCTTTAAAATTTCCTTTTTTATTCGCTGAAAGGAAACGGGTCACTGTCACTGTGATTTCATATCTCCATCGAAACCCTAACCACCGTGGATTCTGAGGAGCCGCCGGCGGAGATCTTTCCCCACAAAACCTTAACCCGCAGACTTTGAAACCCCCATGAGAGCTGATGAACCGCCGGTGATGACGCAGCCGCCGGTGATGTAAAGGCGCATCTTTCCCCATGGGAGTCCGATCAGCCGCCGGCTATGAAGTGACCCCAGGCGATGTTGAGGCGGCGAAATTAGAAGAAAGAGGAGGAATTGGAAGCCTCCTAAGGCTGCTGATGCCAAAAATTGGTTCAATTGAAGAAGGATGTTGTTGATGGTGGTGGTGGTGGTGAGATTGAGAGTTTTGATGTTAAGGAAATTGATCTGCCTATTGAGAAAAAAACCAACTTTGGAAAAAATGAGAAGATTTTGGACACAATTGTTCTCAACAGAAAGGAGCCTCATCCGAGTATGTTTTTCTAATTTGATTCAATTTATTTTTCAAGAAATTTGATTGTTTAATTTTGGTTTTTATTTTTTAAATTCAGTTGTAGTTGAAGAGGACTCACAAAGAAGCATTGATAAAGTGCTTTTTCCCCAGCTGATTTGATAATGTGGAGAGACATCTCGAAGTCTGCTTTAGTTTTTGGGTTTGGTACATTCATTCTTCTCTCTTCCTCTAGGTAATCTCTTTCCTTTTGAAATCTAAATTTTTTTTGAAAACAATCAATATTAATATTGTATCAAATTTTCCAATATGCAGCCTCATATCAGCAATTTCCTATCTGGCCTTAATTTTTATTTACAAGTCCATTCTTAGAAGGTAATAAAAATTAATCCTTCAAGAAACAATTATTTAATTGCATTCTGCAGTTTGTATTCCGAATGAAAATTTTGTTTTTTGAAACAGGGGAGTTTTAGAATTTGGTGAGAAAGATGAGAGATGCATGGTTAGAGAAGAAGATGCTACTCTTAGACTCCTCCTTTCTTTTGTTAATGGAGTGTTGGCAAATCTCAAAAATCTTTTCTCTGGAGATCCTGCAACAACAATGAAGGTGAACCTTTTTTTAAAAACAAACCTAGTTCTCATGCAGTGAAATTTTTACACTTTGTTTGTGGAATGTTTATTCACATTACTAGATTTTGGTCCATAAATGCATCACGCCACAACCTGTTTTACAGTTTTGAAATCTTTTCACGAATTAACTGAATTAGGATACATTGACTAATATATCTTGACAATACAAACCAACCCTTCACATTACTAGATTTTGGTCCATAAATGGATCACGCCACAACCTTTTTTACAATGTTGAAATCTTTTTCACGAATTAACTGATTTAGGATACGATGACTGATATAACCTGAAAATACAATCGTTCGTGGAACCAACCATTCACATTACTAGATTTTGGTCCATAAGTGCATCACACCACAACCTTTTTTGATATTGACCTGTAGACTTAAAATTTTGATATCGAATTATTTTTAAGATGACTTTCCATGAGTAAACTCGACCTATGTCTAAAATATATTAGAAATAGAGCTACGATTAAGCAGGTTCTATTGGGCACCATGCGTTCTTATCTTTTTGTTATTTTGTGATACGTTTAGTAGCAATGTCCACAAAAAATATGCACCTATCATTGATTCTGTACGTATAATCCTTCCTACTATAGCCATTTATGAAATGACATTCAAGCTCAAGTCCTCCATTATTTAATCGACGTGACTATGTAAACCCGTGACTTTTCGATCGTACACATTCATGATCCACTGATTATGTTCCTATAACCATCATCCTATGGACATTTATCAAGCTGTTTTTAAAGGAACTATACAATTATTTCAAGCTGTTTACTTGTATCGTTCTGTAAAAGGACTTAAATATATTTTTTAATCTAAATTTCAAATTTTCGAAACCATTTCCTTATAATTACTACCAAATTTCTGAATCCATTTCCATATGCACCTATCTCTCATTCCCCGTATATAACAGTGTTAATCCTGATTCACTAATGATTTAATCTATGCATAAATTTAATTATTTCCTTTTCATGATGTCCTCCAATTTTTATCCACGGCAGTATGTACGTGCCATTGATTCTCTTTTTATAACTGCCTCATAATGGACATTTGTCAATAGGCATTCAAGTTGAAGTTCTCTCCATATTTAGATCAACCTGTATATATCCAATAGGCATTCAATAAGCATTCAAGTTGATGTTCTCTTCATATTCAAATATTTTTATCCAAATTTACTTTACACACGTAACCAATTATTCATGATACCTTCATTTTTTTTATCATCATCCAGCCTTTTTGGATACAACATCGCATTTCAATTGTCCCGTTTATAAAATATTCAAAACCGTCTCCAATTCTTAAAGAAAATTTCTCATGATTTCAAAGACTTTTACCCCCATTTTGCATTTCAACAATTTTTTTATCTATTAGAAGGGCTGTATTTTGAAAAAACTTCAATTGTATTAAATTTCTAAATCTATTTTCTTGATATTACCGCTTCCATAGGCACCATAAATTCACTTTTTCTTTACTTAAAGCAATTGAAGTTATTGTTAAATTTTAAATTTCTATACCTTTTTCCTTAATTACACTATTTAAAAATGTGCCAAGATGTTATTTCAAGGTTTTTCACTTGACCCGTACTTTAAAAGGGGCTTGAATCTAATTTTTTTAATCTAAATTTAAAATTTAAAATTTATTTCCTAAACATTACTACTTTCAAATTTCTAAATCTATTTCCATATGCATCTATCATTGATTCTCCTGTGTATAACCGTATTGACCCTGATTTCTTGGTGATTTAATCTTTTTCTAATAAACTCCAATTTGTGTCCACAACAATATGCGCCTACCATTGATACCGTTCCTATAACCGTCCTGTTATAAACATTTATCAATATACATTCAAACCCAAGTTCTTTACATTATTTGATCGACATGAATATGATAACCCATGACTTTTTGATAGGACATATTCTTGATCCATTGATTCTGTTCCTATAACGGACTCCTTATGAACATTTATCGAAAGACATTCAAATTCAAGTCCTTTCCATTTTAGATCGACCTGTATATTTCAACCCATGACTGTTTTGATTATACACGTATTTTTCTTTAGTTTCACTATTTTTAAATGCACTATGAAGTTATTTGGTGATTTACGTATTTCATGGTTTTTCATTTGTCCCGTACTTTAAAAGGGACTTGAATCTAAGTTTTTTTGATCTAAATTAAATTTTTTTAATCTATTTTCTAAGCATTAATGCTATCTATAACTATATCGACACCGATATCTTAGTGATTTAGTCTTTCTACGGGCTTAATTATTGTATTTTTCTAATATCCTCCAACCGGTGTCCATAATTATATGTGCCTACCAATGATTCTGATGTTATAACACGTGTTATTGCGTGTCTCATTTGAGTCCTATGCTTGTCATATAGGTCTCTAATGTTTTGTCTATATGATGATATGGAGACAACCAACGTCTAAAGGACGACGTTGGCGACTGGTGCTGCTCGGCAAGTGGTTTCAGCTGGCGATCGTTGGTGGACGGTGTTCAATAGCGATCGGTAAATGAGTATATATACATACGTAAAATCTGGGTGGGTGGCGGGCTATATATAAAACCCCATAATTTGTATACATTTGGGAACAAAATGGGGTGTGTGTAATTTTAATTTGGAAACCGACTCCAACTAAGTCGAAGGTTATATTAACATAAATTGATATTACATTCCTAATTTAGATAGTTGCGGTTGTTGCGTTGGCTTATTTTATAAGCAACGAGTCTTTTAAGATCTTTCTTTAAAATTTCCTTTTTTATTCGCTCAAAGGAAACGGGTCACTGTCACTGCGATTTCATATCTCCATCGAAACCCTAACCACCGTGGATTCTGAGGAGCCGCCGGCGGAGATCTTTCCCCACAAAACCTTAACCCGCAGACTTTTAAACCCCTATGAGAGCGCTGATGAACCGCCGGTGATGACGCAGCCGCCGGTGATGTAAAGGCGCATCTTTCCCCATGGGAGTCCGATCAGCCGCCGGCTATGACGTGGCCCCAGGCGATGTTGAGGCGGCGAAATTAGAAGAAAGAGGATGAATTGGAAGCCTCCTAAGGCAGCTGATGCCAAAAATTGGTTCAATTGAAGAAGGATGCTGTTGATGATGGTGGTGGTGGTGAGATTGAGAGTTTTGATGTTAAGGAGATTGATCTGCCTATTGAGAAATAAACCAACTTTGGAAAAAATGAGAAGATTTTGGACGCAATTGTTCTCAACAGAAAGGAGCCTCATCCAAGTTTGTTTTTCTAATTTGATTCAATTTATTTTTCAAGAAATTTGATTGTTTAATTTTGGTTTTTATTTTTTAAATTCAGTTGAAGTTGAAGAGGACTCACACAGAAGCATTGATAAAGTTCTTTTTTCCAGTTGATTTGATAATGTGGAGAGACATCTCGAAGTCTGCTTTAGTTTTTGGGTTTGGTACATTCATTCTTCTCTCTTCCTCTAGGTAATCTCTTTCCTTTTGAAATCTAAAAAAAATTTGAAAAAAATTAATATTAATATTGTATCAAATTTTCCAATATGCAGCCTCATATCAGCAATTTCCTATCTGGCCTTAATTTTTATTTACAAGTCCATTCTTAGAAGGTAATAAAAATTAATCCTTCAAGAAACAATTATTTAATTGCATTCTGCAGTTTGTATTCCGAATGAAAATTTTGTTTTTTGAAACAGGGGAGTTTTAGAATTTGGTGAGAAAGATGAGAGATGCATGGTTAGAGAAGAAGATGCTACTCTTAGACTCCTCATTTCTTTTGTTAATGGAGTGTTGGCAAATCTCAAAAATCGGTTCTCTGGAGATCCTGCAACAACAATGAAGGTGAACCTTTTTTTAAAAACAAACCTAGTTCTCATGCAGTGAAATTTTTACACTTTGTTTGTGGAATGTTTATTCACATTACTAGATTTTGGTCCATAAATGCATCACGCCACAACCTGTTTTACAGTTTTGAAATATTTTCACGAATTAACTGAATTAGGATACATTGACTAATATATCTTGACAATACAAACCAACCCTTCACATTACTAGATTTTGGTCCATAAATGGATCACGCCACAACCTTTTTTACAATGTTGAAATCTTTTTCACGAATTAACTGATTTAGGATACGATGACTGATATAACCTGAAAATACAATCGTTCGTGGAACCAACCATTCACATTACTAGATTTTGGTCCATAAGTGCATCACACCACAACCTTTTTTGATATTGACCTGTAGACTTAAAATTTTGATATCGAATTATTTTTAAGATGACTTTCCATGAGTAAACTCGACCTATGTCTAAAATATATTAGAAATAGAGCTACAATTAAGAAGGTTCTATTGGGCACCATGCGTTCTTATCTTTTTGTTATTTTGTGATACGTTTAGTAGCAATGTCCACAAAAAATATGCACCTATCATTGATTCTGTACGTATAATCCTTCCTACTATAGCCATTTATGAAATGACATTCAAGCTCAAGTCCTCCATTATTTAATCGACGTGACTATGTAAACCCGTGACTTTTCGATCGTACACATTCATGATCCACTGATTATGTTCCTATAACCATCATCCTATGGACATTTATCAAGCTGTTTTTAAAGGAACTATAAAATTATTTGAAGCTGTTTACTTGTATCGTCCAGTAAATGGAGTTAAATCTATTTTTTAATCTAAATTTCAAATTTTCGAAACCATTTCCTTATTATTACTACCAAATTTCTGAATCCATTTCCATATGCACCTATCTTTCATTCCCCGTATATAACAGTGTTAATCCTGTTCACTACTGATTTAATCTATGCATAAATTTAATTATTTCCTTTTCATGATGTCCTCCAATTTTTATCCACGGCAGTATGTACGTGCCATTGATTCTCTTTTTATAACTGTCTCATAATTTACATTTGTTAATAGGCATTCAAGTTGAAGTTCTCTCCATATTTAGATCAACCTGTATATATCCAATAGGCATTCAATAGGCATTCAAGTTGAAGTTCTCTTCATATTCAAATTTTTATCCAAATTTACTTTACACACGTAACCAATTATTCATGATAACTTCATTTTTTATCATCATCCAGCCTTTTTGGATACAACATCGCATTTCAATTGTCCCGTTTATAAAATATTCAAAACCGTCTCCAATTCTTAAAGAAAATTTCTGATGATTTCAAAGACTTTTACCCCCATTTTGGATTTCAACAATTTTTTTATCTATTAGAAGGGCTGTATTTTGAAAAAACTTCAATTGTATTAAATTTCTAAATCTATTTTCTTGATATTACCGCTTCCATAGGCACCATAAACTCACTTTTTCTTTACTTAAAGCAATTGAAGTTGTTGTTAAATTTTAAATTTCTATACCTTTTCCCTTAATTACACTATTTAAAAATGTGCCAAGATGTTATTTCAAGGTTTTTCACTTGACCCGTACTTTAAAAGGGGCTTGAATCTAATTTTTTAAATCTAAATTTTAAATTTTAAATCTATTTCCTGAAAATTACTACTTTCAAATTTCTAAATCTATTTCCATATGCATCTATCATTGATTCTCCTGTGTATAACCGTATTGACCCTGATTTCTTGGTGATTTAATCTTTTTCTAATAAACTCCAATTTGTGTCCACAAAATTATGCGCCTACCATTGATACTGTTCCTATAACCGTCCTCCTATAAACATTTATCAATAGACATTCAAATCCATGTTCTTTCCATTATTTGATCGACATGAATATGATTAACCCATGACTTTTTGATAGGACACATTCTTGATCCATTGGTTCTGTTCTTATAACGGACTTCTTATGGACATTTATCGAAAGACATTCAAATTCAAGTCCTTTCCATTTTAGATCGACCTGTATATTTCAACCCTTGACTGTTTTGATTATACACGTATTTTTCTTTAGTTTCACTATTTTTAAATGCACTATAAAGTTATTTCAAGCTTCTTCACTTGTCTCGTTCTTTAGGACTTAAATCTTTTTTTAATCTAAATTTTAAATTTCCGAGCCTATTTCCTTATTATTACTATTAAATTTCTGAATTCATGTCCATATATCATTGATTCTTCTATCTATGACTGTTGTAATTCTGGTTCCTTGGTGATTTACGTATTTCATGGTTTTTCATTTGTCCCGTACTTTAAAAGGGACTTGAATCTAAGTTTTTTTAATCTAAATTAAAATTTTTTAATCTATTTTCTAAACATTAATGCTATCTATAACTATATCGACACTGATTCCTTAGTGATTTAATCTTTCTACGGGCTTAATTATTGTATTTTTCTAATATGTCCATAATTATATGTGCCTACCATTGATTCTGTTCTTATAACACTTGTTATTGCGTGTCTCATTTGTGTCCTATGCTTGTCATATTGGTCTCTAATATTTTGTCTATATGATGATATGGAGACAACCAACGTCTAAAGGAGGACGTTGGCGACTGGTGCTGTTCGGTAAGTGGTTTCAGCTTGCGATCGTTGGTGGACGGTGTTCAATAGCGATCGGCAAATGAGTATATATACTTGCGTAAAATCTGGGTGGGTGGCGGGCTATATATAAAAACCCATAATTTATATACATTTGGGAACAAAATGGTGTGTGTGTAATTTTAATTTGGAAACCGACTCCAACTAAGTCGAAGGTTATATTAATATAAATTGATATTACATTCCTAATTTAGTTAGTTGCGGTTGTTGCGTTGGCTTATTTTATAAGCAACGAGTCTTTTAACATCTTTCTTTAAAATTTCCTTTTTTATTCGCTCAAAAGAAACGTGTCACTGTCACTGCGATTTCATATCTCCATCGAAACCCTAACCACCGTGGATTCTGAGGAGCCGCCAGCGGAGATCTTTCCCCACAAAACCTTAACCCGCAGACTTTGAAACCCCCATGAGAGCTGATGAACCGCCGGTGAAGACGTAGCCGCCGGTGATGTAAAGGCGCATCTTTCCCCATGGGAGTCCGATCAGCCGCCGGCTATGACGTGGCCCCAGGCGATGTTAAGGTGGCGAAATTAGAAGAAAGAGGAGGAATTGGAAGCCTCCTAAGGCTGCTGATGCCAAAAATTGGTTCAATTGAAGAAGGATGCTGTTGATGATGGTGGTGGTGGATTGAGAGTTTTGATGTTAAGGAAATTGATCTGCCTATTGAGAAAAAACCAACTTTGGAAAAAATGAGAAGATTTTGGACGCAATTGTTCTCAACAGAAAGGAGCCTCATCCGAGTAAGTTTTTCTATTTTGATTCAATTTATTTTTCAAGAAATTTGATTGTTTAATTTTGGTTTTTATTTTTTAAATTCAGTTGAAGTTGAAGAGGACTCACACAGAAGCATTGATAAAGTGCATTTTTTCCTGTTGATTTGATAATGTGGAGAGACATCTCGAAGTCTGCTTTAGTTTTTGGGTTTGGTACATTCATTCTTATCTCTTCCTCTAGGTAATCTCTTTCCTTTTGAAATCTAAAAAAAATTTGAAAAAAATTAATATTAATATTGTATCAAATTTTCCAATATGCAGCCTCATATCAGCAATTTCCTATCCGGCCTTAATTTTTATTTACAAGTCCATTCTTAGAAGGTAATCAAAATTAATCCTTCAAGAAACAGTTATTTAATTGCATTCTGCAGTTTATATTCCGAATGAAAATTTTGTTTTTTGAAACAGGGGAGTTTTAGAATTTGGTGAGAAAGATGAGAGATGCATGGTTAGAGAAGAAGATGCTACTCTTAGACTCCTCGTTTCTTTTGTTAATGGAGTGTTGGCAAATCTCAAAAAACTTTTCTCTGGAGATCCTGCAACAACAATGAAGGTGAACCTTTTTTTAAAAACAAACCTAGTTCTCAGGCAGTGAAATTTTTACACTTTGTTTGTGGAACGTTTATTCTCATTACTAGATTTTGGTCCATAAATGCATCACGCCACAACCTGTTTTACAGTGTTGAAATCTTTTCACGAATTAACTGAATTAGGATACATTGACTAATATATCTTGACAATACAAACCAACCCTTCACATTACTAGATTTTGGTCCATAAATGGATCACGCCACAACCTTTTTTACAATGTTGAAATCTTTTTCACGAATTTACTGATTTAGGATACGATGACTGATATAACCTGAAAATACAATCGTTCGTGGAAACAACCATTCACATTACTAGATTTTGGTCCATAAGTGCATCACACCACAACCTTTTTTGATATTGACCTGTAGACTTAAATTTTTGATATCGAATTATTTTTAAGATGACTTTCCATGAGTAAACTCGACCTATGTCTAAAATATATTAGAAATAGAGCTACGATTAAGCAGGTTCTATTGGGCACCATGTGTTCTTATCTTTTTGTTATTTTGTGATACGTTTAGTAGCAATGTCCACAAAAAATATGCACCTACCATTGATTCTGTACCTATAATCGTTCTAGAAGTCAAGGTGGTGAAATAGAGCTACAATTATTTTTGGTCCATAAATGCACCTGCCACATTGTTAAGAAGGTCACTCCGCTCGGTCTAGAAGTCAAGGTGGTGAATCGGAATCCACGAAGAATCCATTCCATTTGGAAAGAGTTCGGTGAGGCGCTATAAAGTCAAGTATGGGAGGGCGACGAAGGCAACGTCTTTATGGCCCTTTCCTTAAGACCAGCTATATGCCCTTTAAACAGCTCCTAAATAAGAGCTCTTTATATATAATAAAGTAGTTTCGTACGAAACTTGAGGAAAAGAGCAACCAAGAGCTCACTGAAAAAGGTCAGGGCTCTTTACGAGTGCCTACCTCACTGGCTTCCTTACTACTCAAAGTGAACAGGACCCCCGCTAATGCCTATTGCCCTTGAAATCACAGGTAACCAATTTCAGATCAATAAGCACAAGAAGGCAAGAAAACCCTACCACCGATACTAGACTAACGGGTCGACTCATTGCTTCTACTGCCTCTCCATACCCAAGCCGGGAAACACACTATCTCGTCATCAGACGACTCTCAGGTACTTGACCGAACAAGGTCAAGTACGCAACTCACAGTAGATTGAATGAGTGGTTCGCTGTACCATTGAGACTTCCTTAAAAGATACTTGTGTGGAGCTTCTCGGCTCAGAACCGATGCCTTCTCGAACTATAGCAGCCTTTTCTACCGTAGTGAGATATCATCCCCCAGTAGTTTCATACCTCGGCACAAGATATTCATACAATCGGATCGGAAAGGGACCCACACAAGGACCGACGGATTCATGGTACTGAAAACCTAATTAGAGGAGAAGGTAGTTGACTGACAGACCCTTTCACGTACGTTAGCCAAAGGCCCCTTTCAACTCAATCTGGAAAGGGACCGTGAACTTCGGCAAAACCCCGTACGACCTGTGGGAGTTCAGTGCTCGGTAGCTGTTATGATCACAACAGATGAACTGACAGCCCATAAGCGATTTGATCTTCTTTTCCCGTTAGAAGCATACGCGTAGGGGCTTATTTGGAGAGTTCAGTAGAGCTGTAGTAGCGGGACTAGTAGCTAGCTCCAGTCTTGTAGAGAGCCGTCCTTTCAATAGGAAGAGCACAATGTTCAAGGGTTGGATTGATGAAGAAGACACATCAACATCAGACTCTTCTGTTGGCAAGAAACCCGAAGAATAGAGGTGGTTCCGCTTCGCACGGCTCACAGGAAATGATTCAATACTGGATGTTTAACAAGGGCCGGCTTTCGAGCCAATTAGATGCAGGTTTTCTTCTGGCTTGCCATGTTCTGAAAATGAGCCTCATTTGACTATGATTTTCTGAGAGTTTGGTAGCACAGATCATTCATCAATAATAATAAGTACTGGCACGGGACACTAAGGCCAGAGAACGGTAACCACCTTGCTGCTAGGTTGGGAGAAAGGCGTTAGAATAAGGGCGTGTCTTCGATCCAGTTCCTTAGCTTCGTGAGTGGAAAACAAAGGAAGGTAGTTCAATAGGGCTTTTTAAACTGAATCAACCGGGCATCAAGGATCACGACTTCTGCCTTCTCAGGATCTGCTAACTCAACAACAAAGAAGAAGCGAGGGCGAGCTTATATGGCTCACTTGCTTCTAAAATGCCCGGTTCGACGAAAGGAGTGGATTTGTCGAAGTCTGGTTAGGAGGCAGGTGATGCCGATTGGACGGAAAAACGTACCCATTGGATGTTGGAGGGTAGACCAGCCCTGTAAGAATATCTATCAGTACCGTTCCGCTCGTTCCGGGGACCCGAGCTTCACTCTGTTTACAATATAGATAGATCTACTGATCTAAATAACTCCGCGAGCGAACTGAGCGAGCCATGAGCCGCCTATCGCCAAGGCTTGGAAAAGCCTGAAGGCTCCCTCACTGAACTGATTCACAAAGGTCCAAACCAGCCGAGCTAGCTCATTTTTCCTTTACGAGATCTCGGCTCTTCGGAATGGTTGGAGAGAGCCAGAGCCCCGCCTCTTATTTCAGAAATACAAAATAGTAGGTAGTAGTAGTCTTCCCGATTTGTAGGAGTTAGCTCTACTCGTGTGCTCGAACTTGTGGAAGTGCTCGCATGCTCGGTTGGGTTATCGGGTTGGTTCCTCCTGCTTCGCCTTCGGGGAAAGAAATAATGCTTTCAATGCCAACTTTGATTTCAAATCAAGCTAGCGAGAAGTTCTTTCCGTCTCCTTTAATGCTTCGCCCATGTTGAAAGTCGAGATCAGGATGTATTAATTATGTCTATTTTGGAACACCTTTCTTCTTTCCTTTACTAAAGCAGGGCGTAGCTCTCTCCTTTCTCCCGCTCTGGTTAGCACGGTCAAGCTGGTTTAAGTCTGCCTTTCCGATCTCTTCCCTTCTGTGTCCTTCCGGTCTCTTTTCTTCTTTCCGTTTGGTTCGGTAAAGCTTGTTGAAATCTATCCTATCCTATCCGTTCAGTTCGGTAAAGCTTGTTGAAATCTATCCTATCCTACCCGTTCAGTTTTGTTCCGAAAGTCCGCAATCTATACTTTAAGATAGGCCATCAAAGAGCTCGGTACCAAACAAGCACAGCTAAGGAATCGTGCACTCAAAGGAACATGTCATCGACAAGTTTCCAACATTCACTCTCGAGCGGGGAGCGAGTTCAAGACCAAAGAAAAGAAAGCCAGAGCATCTCTTCCTTTTCGCCTTGCCTCGAGGGCTTACGGGTCCGTGGGCACAGTTTTTCGAGGCTCGTATTCAGATACTCCACCTGAAGAAGAGGTGGAAAAAGGCTATACCATAAACAAAAGTCAGAAATAAGAATAGAAAGAACCATTGGCAGAAGAACAAAGGAACTGTACATTCAGTGTTGTGTAACAAACAAAAGACAGAGATATAGTCCTATCCAAGCTTGTTAGGATCAAAGACGTTGGGATTAGATTAACAGACTATGGATGGGGCAAGACGTCGAGAAAAGTCTCTGTTATCTGTCTCCTTCCATGCAAGACGACTAGGATAAAATGGTTTACAATAATACTAAAGAAAGAAGAAGATCGAGACCATTCTTTTTGAGACAAAAAAGCTTGACTTCTATCGGGTTAGTGTCGAGGGAGAGTACACCAACTAGTTGGCTATGTAAAAAGAGAGTGGGCTAAAGGTTCATTTTCTGACCTAGAATCACGAAGATGTCGACTTAGCTCTATGCCATACGATCTCAGGATTGCTTCGATTCCTTGACGTTATGTGGGAGAACCCAACCAAGCAATCGGCGTTCATCCGAGGATGAAATTTGAGAGAAAAAGCAAGGAGAGTGGGACCTACCCTTCCGTTCGCTGAATCTGACCTTCATCCAAGAGTTCGGGCTTCCACGCGAGGAATGTGCTTTCTGACATCGAGTTTCAGCTATGCCAAGAGGTCACTACTTTGATACGATCGGTTCCATTGGTCATTCTTCAGGAGAAGTCCCGAAACTTAACTAGTCTATTGATAGGATCATTGCTAACCCATTGGCTTCATCGAGATCGGATAGTGCATAAGAGGGAATTTCATGAATGAGAAGATTCTCTTTCTACACTCTAGACATATCATGTGCCTCTCCCTTCCCTTTCTTTCACTTCACCTTATCGGCTTGGCGGGCTATCTCGTTTCGGCAAAGCGTAGGAACACCAAATATAGGGGCATATACTTAATAGTACGGGACGGGCGAGCTGCTAATCTAATACAGGTCCCTGACGACAGAGACTAAGGTGGATACTAGGCCACCAGATGGTAAAGTCATCAAGCAATCGAACTATTTCCATGTCAACAGGAGCCGATTCACTTTCCCTTTCTCGAGTTTGTTAATCGAAGGGAAGTCCATGAATCCGGGCTGATCAGTCGGCGAGTTCATGCCAAGATAAGGAGCAAGACGATGAATATCCGTGCGAGGACTAAGCAGACATAGCTAACGGTCGTGAGCTACAGGCAGGAATAAGGCGATGTAATCGTCTAGCCCTTCTATCGTCCAATCGGCAAAGAGAGTCAGGAGGAGGGCTTTGTGCTGGAAATGAGTAGTCCTAGTAGTAGTGGAATAGCCCGATTGCCTAGCCCTAGCGGAAGCAAGCTCTGTATATCGCAATTATCGGCAGATGACATCAATCGCACATTGGCAGTCTACAAACCAACAAGAAAATGGATTATATGCAAGGCTTTGAAATATAGCACGCTTAATTCAAACCAATTTAGCGCTAGCGCAAGTTTCTAAGGTTTCTTGCTGGCATTTCTCATTTCCCTAGGAGTCGATTTGCAGAAAAATCTTATTTCATTTAACAAGCAAGGGATGAGCGCGCTGGCGCGAAACCCGTTGCGCACTAGCGCAAGTTTATATATAAGGTTTCTTGCTGCAAAAGTCATAGAAAACAGAAGTTTCCACTGCCCTCCTTGAGGAAAGTCTTCTTAGTTTTCGTATAAAGGCAAGTCTTTCTTTAGCATTGAGAAAAAAGACTCTTTGCTATCGAAACGGAGAAGAGCATCCGATGTGGATGGTTGACTTCGATGGTGCCGTTAACAAGCATGGGACGTAGAATCTCCGCAGGGATTCCATCGCCTCAGTACACTTTGATTACCAACATGGCTGAAGCTTGCATCTTGGGACTAAAAACGTCGGGACTACTCGACTCCAAGTATTTGGTCCTCATCATAAGCCAAATCAAAGGAAGACGCGAGCTCATTCCCTATTTCGAGTATCTTGAGAAACTCACGGAGAATTTTGAGGCGCTGCTAAGTCCTACCTGTCCAAAAACTCTTATTCCGATGCCACTAACGCATCATGGATGAAAGTCTCAGAAGGGGCCGTGGAAGTCAGTGAAGAGCCAGCATATTGTCTTCAAATTGTGCCCGCCATCTCTTGTGGCATGCCTCAGAGAATACGTCTAGCATTTCTCAACTGAGTTACGATTTCCGAAGACTCTCATAGAAAGACCCTGCTATCGCGAAGTCGTTTTTTTCTGAGTGAAGGAATAATAGCAACAAGGGGCTTGCGGTGGTCTTTGCAGCCGATCGAGAGAATGGATCCGGGAATTTTTTCAAAATCCTATCCTAGACTTCGACAGTTGTGATCGCGCTTTGAGGAATGTTCTGGAATACCATCTTTAAGAGAGAAAGTTCCTTGCCGAAAGCAATCCAAGGCTCTCAGGCAGAAGAGGAATCAGATATTCTTCTTATTGCTGTCCTTTTTGGAGTACGGGGGACCACCTCGGATGGGAGGGATGCCCTGTAAGATTCGCCTTCGGAACCTTCGCGAAGGCTCCTCCGCTCTCAGTTTACTTTGTTTTAGTTGTTTAAGAATAGCTTTCAGTATCCGTTCACTCGTGAAGGCTCCTTCGCTCACTCTTAGTTTCATCGTCTTAGTGGTTTTGTTCAACAACTCAAACCTGTAAGGAAGGGAAGCTCTGTATACTTATGAGCGTTGTTACCACTTAGGTAAGGTTAGTCAATTTCTCTTTTCACTACTAGCTCAACTAAGGGGCTTCGCTCCGTTCTTGAGGAACTCCGCAATGTTCCAGGGATGGATTTACCGTTCACTTCGTTCACTACAGTAAGAAGTGCTTGTCGATATCTCCGTTCGCTCGTAAAGGGATCTCCGCTCTCTCACTCAGTTTACTTACTGAAAGTGTCGGTTGTTCTTGAAAAAGAAAACTACTCGATTAAAGCTCAACTCTCCAACCAAGGATGGGAGATTAATGGCGTTACATGCAAAGGTTGCTTGCACCTACTGAGAGGAAGAGTGCTCACTCACGGGTCACAAATGAGATCAAGAGAAGACAAACTACTAACAGAGCACCTCAACCCATGGCATATGACTTTCTTTCCCAAGCATACCGCATTCCATGCACGTGAGGAGTCCCTTTTGGGCCCCAAACAGAAGACGAACTTAAACGGAATCATTCGAGACCATAGATACCCCCGATTAGTATATAACTTCATCAGCTCTTTACCTCATGCAAGGGTCGAAATTTCCTCACACCGAGGTCCTTTGCTAAGAAAGTCTCACAGAGAGGTTACATCCGAAGAAATATAAGTAGAACTGATCTCTCTCAACTCTACTATATTTATTGAGGGAAGTTAGAGAAAATGAGGTTGGTTCTCATGGCTCTCATTGGCCAACCAGTCTGGACCCTGCTTGCCTTCTCTGCAAATGTGTGATATCTTGACTTCAGTAAGTTCCTGAATCATAAGGCGTGAATCCATAAAGATGCAATCCATAGCCGATCTTTTACGCCGCAAAAGAGCATTGATGACAAGCATAGATAGAGTCGCCTTCAATCCAAAGCTTGGCATTGATAGATAGCGCAGCGCCCAGAGACCACGAGTCTCAACTTCAGTCACACCATGGCCATGGAAAGAAACTTCCCCTGCAGCATCAAGTCTGAATATGTGCTTTTCTAATCGTGAAATCGGTCAAATGACCAGTCGAAGTTTCATTTCATCCAACCGGTAGGGACTACTTAACCAACTTAGGCTCATAAGGCTGGCTATATACTGATTTGAAAGCCCAGCTCGCCCATAACCGCTTGTTAGCATGTGAAATTTGATCATCCTCACCAGGTGAGAACATCTCCACAGCCTTTGCAACATCTGTAACATTGTCTTCTACCCCATTGAAGATGAATCTCTTCCTGCTTTTATACAGCAACCAACTAGCATAGGTAATAAAACCTTGCCGGAACTCTTTGAGCGTCGACCTCACCCGAGAGAATCTTCCACCATTCAGATAGGTTGCATCTAAGTTCCAGCCTCTCCCAAACTAACGCCTTTAGTTTTCTTGAGAGAACGAGCAGCTGTAAAGAAGATGAGCCAAGTCCTCCACCTGACTATTACATCTTGGACAAAGCACACAAACATTGGTGATCTTTCTATCCGCTGTTTGCACTCCCTAATCTTTTATATCCACATTCTAAGGAGTGGTCTTTAGCCTCCAAATCCAGTTCCACCCTATCCTTACATCTGGATTAGACTCTGGCTAGTCTTTGCTTATTAAGAAAGAAGATAAGGCTCTGACGGAGAGCTTAGAAAAATGCATTTTCCATTCCAGTAGAGTTTATCTTGAACATCACCTCGAGGATGGCTCTGACCTGCTGCTGAACTTATTCAAAAAAGATATTTGTAATCCTACTAACATCCCACTACTTGTGCTCATTCAAAAGATTTGCTACTAAAGTAGTGTGGTCACAGGCTTCCGTCTTTACCATAGTTGCACTATGACTAAGAAGAGAAGAGTAGTAGTAGTGAGCCAAGGGTCTGTAAGCACTCTAATCTTTGAGCTATTGCCCACTGCCCGCCTCGTACTACCTCCGCACCTTTGCAAACCGAACGCCAAGCCTAAGAGCATCCTGGTCTCGTCTCTTATAAAAGTTCCAAACCGAGGGATTGTCAACCCTATCCTTCTGACGAACTACTTGAGCCAAAACACTGTCTTGACACTGCATAGCCCGAACCGGATCTTTGCTCATGAAAGCCGTGTGCAGGGGGGCGTTTCATTCCTAGTCAACCTATCTTTCTGCCAGTACAAACTTGATTCCAGCCAGCTCCTTCCAACACCATCCTTACCCTATAATCAAGCTCGGAAATCACCTTCAAGCTTATTTAGCATAGAAGCCCGCCCACTAGATAGCATGTAAACCCACCAGAGACTGAAGCACAGATCTAAGGAGGGTGACGCGCCCAACAAATGACAGAGACGCAAGCGCCTTCCATCCTTCTTCCTCACTCTATCAAGTACAGGATTCAAGTAGTTCATCGGGATCCTTTTCCCATCCAGAAGAAGGCCTGGATCTTTCATGGGCAACTTCCCCTCCCGGATCTACCCCCAACCCAGAGTAGCTAGGTGCGGAAGTAAAATCAATCCTTGTTCATACATGGGTTTCTCTGGTACGAAATAAGCCACTTCAAATAGGTTCATTGCTCCGGCCCAGAATACGATTAATCCGGCATGGGCTACGTGAGCCCCAAGTAGTTTACCAGATAAATTGAAGTCTGGCATTCCCGGCCCACCAAGCGAAACCGGTGGTTTCTTGGTCACGACCAGCTAAAGAGTTCCATTAAAGAGTGTTTCCACGGGGCCTCACGGAATATAAGGTTTTCATGAGGCTGATCCTGAGCCGCCATCCAAGCACGAATACCTTCGTTTAATAGAATATTTTTGGTGTAGAAAGTCTCAAATTCAGGATCTTCCGCAGCACGGATTTCTTGGGACACAAAGTCATAGGCACGTAGGTTCAAAGCCAGACCGACTACCCCAAGAGAACTCATCCATAAATCGGTTACTGGTACAAATAACATAAAGAAATGTAACCAACGCTTATTGGAAAAAGCAACCCCAAAGATTTGGGACCAAAAGCGGTTAGCAGTGACCATTGAATAAGTCTTTTCGGCTTGAGTTGGGTTAAAAGCACGGAATGTATTTGCCCCGTCACCATCTTCGAATAAAGTATTTTCTACGGTAGCACCATGAATAGCGCATAGCAGAGCAACGCCTAATACTCCGGCAACTCCCATCATATGAAATGGGTTCAACGTCCAATTATGAAACCCTTGGAAGAAGAGGATGAATCGAAATATAGCCGCTACACTAAAACTGGGCGCAAAGAACCAACCAGATTGACCCAGTGGATAAATCAGGAATACAAAAACAAAAGCAGCAATTGGACCAGAGAATGCGATTGCATTATAAGGTCGCAGTTGAACAGATCGAGCAAGTTCGAATTGGCGTAACATGAAACCTATCAGTCCGAAAGCACCATGGAGAGCAACAAAAGTCCACAGCCCTCCTAATTGACACCAGAGTAAAATCTTATATATAGGTCATTCGGAAAGGGCTCCGTATAGTTCTATTTTAGGGCGTAACGTTGTGGTTGTTCCCTCGATTGACCGAGAAAAACAACGTTCCAGAGGCATCTTCCATTCATTTGAATTTTGGTTTTTCCGCACCATATTAAGATATGCCTCTTCTTCGATCCGGAATTCCCAGCAAATCCTTGACTCCTCGAATACAATGGGATTTCACACCTGGCGAATCTTTCACTCTACCTCCTCCGACTAAGACTATAGGATGTTCCTGCGAATTATGACCTTCGCCCGGAATGTGAGCAAATATATCATGTCGATTGCTCAAGCGTACTTTGGCTATCTTACGCAGAGCTGAATTTGATTTTTTCGGTGTTCTCGTCAGAACACATGGGCATACTCCTTGCTTCTGGGGATTGATTCGAAGCTCGAGTACGGTCCGTGCGCCGTTTCTCTTCTCTACCATGACGAAGAAATTGATTGAATGTAGGCATCCATCTTTCCTATGTCCTTCCCTCCTTTGCCTTATCACTAGTGGTTACTCCCGATCCGAAGCATCCCTTTTCCATTCATAGAGAGATCTAATCGTCAAAATCAATAAAAAGGCCATCATGGACCAAGGTCCAAACGGATCAATCTTGTTGGGAGGTACTGCCCAAGGAGAAGAAAAGGTGACTTCCGGATCAGGGATAATAAATAAAATAGGAACCGGATAAAATCGTATATCGAAACGACTTTTGGCATCACCGGAGGGATCGGAACCACATTTGTGGGCCGATAACTTTTCTGGATAGGTCGAACTATTGGAAGCAAATGGAAAAGGAACACCGAGTGGGATCAAAGAAACTAGCGAACTCATCACTAAATAGATACAAATAGGTGAAAATTCCGACATCACCAAAGCTCACTTCGTTCTCTCGCTTTGCTCGCGGCGCTCCTTGCTCGCGGAGCGGCATACCGAAAAAATGCACTCCCCCTCCTCTCCTATCCTTGGGTTGATTGGCACAACTTTTAATCATCCCCTCTCCACATTATTTTGTGGAGATCAAAAAGATGTTCGGGATTGCTGCATTTGAACGCAATGTGGTTACTGTGATTCAAGTATTTGGTAATGAGGTATCACAGGTGCTGTAATAGATCTTCGTGAAACGAAGTACTACTGCGGTTCAAGACGAACTCCTTATCCAGTATGACATCTAGTTTAACCTTTCTTATCGGGCCTTGGCTTTAAGAGGTTCTTTGAATGTTCTTAGCAGTGTTCTGGTTTATGATTGGCAGCTTCATTCCGAACATTTAGAATCGCTGTTCTATACTAAGGAGGATTTCTGTCAGAGTGTCTATTTTTGACTCCAGGACCCTGAGCTGATAGTCCTTTCGCAGAAAAGTGATGCTTCGATGTGTCTTCAGGTGGGCTACTTATGAATATAAAAAGTTTCTGAAGGACCTCCTCGGGGAAGTATTCTTGGAAGGTGACTTACTAAGGCCCTTTTTTTCTGGACATAGGAATCTATGTATTCTTCCAAGGCGAATTTCTTATGCTTTAGTTTGAGCAGGTTCAACAGGAACGGATTTTCTACCCGCACACCCGAGGGGAAGTGGAATAACCTGAGGGGTTACAAGCCTTCCTGATTGCCATCAAGCCTTGCATGATCAATCCAAACTCATTTTCCAAGAGCTGAAGTGAAGTCGGGCATCATTTGTCTTGGAAAGGAATTTCTCTAAAGTATCCCAACTTGGTCCTCACGGATGTGCTCTAAGAATGCTTTCTCAATTGTTGTCTTCAAGACATACATTGCCTTGCCAGCTTTGCTACTCCATCGGCCTAACCCTGCAGCATCATTATCTCCGGGTTTGTTGGTCTCACTCCCACCAACTACATCCCCCAAATCTTTACCTTGTAGGTCAGATTTGATGCATGACTTCCAGTAATCATAATTATGATGGTTGAACCGCTCCATTCCTGTAACTGCATTAGCAAGATCTGCCATCGTGATTGATGTGATCGCACCTCGATTTGATCCCTACAACAAGGTCAGTTCCGGACTGATCGGCTTAACAGACTCTGACTGCTCGGTCTTTGACGATGCTCAAATTAGTGTCCGCACGAAGACTATCTTTGATAGGCCAATAGTGGGTTGGGCTCAACTTCTGATTTGATCTGCATGGATCGCTTCGCTTGGCCGTCTCGGATTGGCTTGCTTGCCTAAGACTGGTTAGCTGACCTACTGGACTCGCCTTCGGGTAGGGAAGTCACAGGGCTAGAGGGAATAGAAGACAGGCATTTGCTATTGGGCTTATCAGTTCCCGGGCTCGGCTCGCTACTGGTAGGCTTGGGTTACCTGACTACCAATAGGATAGCACCACAACAGCTCCTTCCCCTAAAAGGAAAGAGGAATGTAATGCGGTTAACCACTTTCTAATAGGACAGGAAGAACCGAAAGATACTCTTTTTGAAGACCCAGAAAAATAGGTTAAACTATGATAATTGGATCGTGCTTTCGGTCGGTCTTTATTAGCTCCAGCGGATTCGGCAAATGGCCTTGAATTGAAGGACTTGTAGACAAAACTAAAACAATGGCTTACTTTCTTACGTGAGGGGCAAGTTTGATAGAGTAAGCTGCCCTTACTGGGCTTGGGCTTTGGCTATTAACCCCGGTCTTGACTTCTTATAAAGATGAGGTGATCGGAACACAGGACCAACGGCCATAGAAAAGCGGAAAAGCTCTTTTCGCTCCTAGCAGGCACTAGCACTAATGGATCATCAGCAATTCCTTAGAAGGCAGTGGGTGGGATTGGTCAAATAAATCGACTTCGAAGGTTCATCTCCAACTTTAGCAATATAATCGGGATAATCTGGCTATGGATCCATGGAAGCCCTATCACTTCGAGTTAGTGGAAGGCGGAGTGGGGTTAGACGCCGTTACATCGCCCTAATAGGGGTATTTGCTTCCTTTTTAGTGGGATTAGATCTGGGATAAGCCAAGTAACTAGAACTCGAGATTGGGATGGACTCTAAATAGAGCGGAAGGGGATGACTCAGCAGCTGGACTTGAGACGCCACTAACAAAACGAGAATGAGCACCTAAAATGAAAGATCGTACAGTCACTACAAGAATGGGGCGATGGCAGCTACTTCCTGTTTACGAGGAGTTGAGATTGACGACTGTCGCATCGAATGTTCCCGCATATGACCTTATAGCCTTGATGGAATGTAAGCCAAACTACTTGCTTCTGCTTCTGTGGAATTTGATCCAACGACCAGGCTTCGTGCGCCGCGCCCATAATGAACCAATTGACACTTACAACTGCCGACCTGGCAAAGAAAAGAATTGACTCAATCTGATCATTCAAATAATTAAGGCGCTAGTGTATAGTCAAAGAAATGAAAGCAGATCAATCCCGTCCTAGAGTTCGAGAAAAAGCATAGACCAAAGTGAAAGTGCCTTCCCTTTTTAGTAAAGAGTCGATCCCCTATAAACAAAGATGATTGCCCCTCGCCCTAGCAGGATAACCACGCATTCAGATTCTTTTTCGGAATTCGTCTCGGTTCGAATCCGGCAAATCGCCCTTATAGATCGAAGAGTCGAGGTTGAAGTTCGCTATGCTCACTCGTGGAGTAGCGACTCTTCCTCAACAGGGGATGAAGAGAAGGGCTTTGTTTTTCAAATACGCTCTTTGGCTCTTGTGCTAGAATCGGTATACGAATAAGCTCTTTTAATAATAGGTTATTTTCAAAGAGGGTACTGGCCTGGCTTTTGCAAAAGTTGGAGAATAAGCATCCCTTGAAGGAGTTCTTGTCGCAAGTGAATCAGAATAACTTTGAGGGAGAAGGAATCCCTAGCTATTGAATCCGGGTTAGCTATACATGGTGAAGTGAAAGATCTTTCACTATAGTGGTACAAGTGCGGCAGTAAAGGCCACTATGCCGTCGTCAGTCCTCTACCCATAATTTGAACCTTTGTGAAGAACACTGAAGAGCATCGAGATTCAGAGCCTGAACCAGACTCGGAAAATTTTCCATGTCAGCAACTCTTCTCAAGTCATTTGGCCAATGCTCATTGCGCCTAGAGTTGAGGAGAAGGAAGACCGGAAGCGGACCAGTATCTTCTGTTCTCAAGTAGCCTGCTGTGGCAAGAAGTGTTACCTCATTATTGATGGAGGCAGCAGCATGAACGTGGCATCACAACACTTGGTGGACAAGTTGGGGCTCAAGCTTGTGAAGCATCCAAAGCCATACAATGTCAATTGGATTGATGATAACACACCAAGTGGGAGCTCAATATTATTGTACTTTTCACTCGTGGAGAAGCGACTCAATAAAGAGTGGAGTTAGCGGTCTTCGATGAATAGAGGCGGGCTAGTAACATAGGTTGGTCTTCGATTCCGAAGTGAGAATAGCTCTAGTCCGAGAGCTATGAGTTGAAAAGTGAAGTATGGGCGTGGACTTCCTCTTTTCTTTAACCACAATCTCACTAACACTCGCCTAGCGCGCAGAGAACAGAGAAGACCACCGATTCGTAATCATTTACTTGCCTTGCCTGCGTTAGGAGAGCGAAGCAAAGGGAGGAACCAACCAGGAGTCTCGTTGCTAATGTTCCTACGCAAAGCAAGGGTAAGACTTACCATTTGATCCCTCGCTTAGTAAAAAATGGGAAGAAAATAGAGATTACCCCTGGGAGAGGTGGCTGAGTGGTTGATAGCTCCGGTCTTGAAAACCGGTATAGTTCCGATAACTATCGAGGGTTCGAATCCCTCTCTCTCCATTTTCTTGCTGACAAAAGAACTTAATTTTAGATGACAATTGGTCCTCTTAACTGATCGAACTCAAGCGACCCCAGAGGTATGTTGTGAAAGATTTGCTGCTCTTTCGACCATTCATATCTTTCATTATCCGTTACTCAAAGCATAAGGTGGTTTTTACTTGCTTACTTTAAAGAGTCATGTCCTGCTTATGAGTTGGGGTTGACGGCTTCGGGAGTGATGAACAAGGCTGTGCTCTGTTGGGTTACAGGAGAAAGATCCCATCTTAACAATCTAATCTGATCAGGGAAAGCCTAGTTTCTAAAGACCCTACCCCTTACCTTATACAGGTACAGGCTATGGAAAAAGCAATGGATGACTAGCTATAAAGCAAGTCAAGCAATAGCCATAGTGCGTTAGAACAAGCAAACAAGTAGACTAGCTAGAATAGAAAAGCGAGCTATGGAACACGCCAGACCAGAAGGTGAGGAGCCTTTGCTTTCTTGCTGCGAATCTTTCAGACTAGAGAACTCGCTAGGAGAAGTCCGATGGAAGAGGTTCTTCTCCCATTTTTGCTCTCGTGGCACTATATCTCGCAAGTTCTAACCTTCCTGGATACAGGCATTATTCTATGTAGAGAAAGCTTTCTTTCGATCCAAGTCTTTCACGGCAAGCTAAGCAAAACCATTAGGGCACAAACGTTCATTTTTAGTGTTCTTCTCGAGGATGAGACTCTAGGCTTCTAGAGGAATTTCCCTCGTGAACGAAGTGCCGAGCGAATAGTGCCTTATTAGTTAGTCAAGGGAGGGAATAAATTAGCCAAGCAAAGGAAAATAAAAAATACGCATGATCGATGAAGCAAACAACGGATACCAGAAGAGCGGCATCCGTTTTCCACAGGACAGTTGCCAGAGACCAATTCTCCATAGAGGACAGAAGACAGGGCCAGACGAGATATTGAAAGGCTTGAATTGAGATCGGGAAAGAAAGAATAACCCGAAACCCACTGTCGATTGTAGTACTTGATTCGCTCTAGCTTGAGATCCGCTACTATACTCTGTCTACTGAACTGCCTGTACTACCCACGCCTTGTCTTGTCTCTTTCCTACTACTGAGATGCTACTACCAATGCTACTTCACTCACAGCTGTGCACTGATTTGCTCTCTCTTGGTTAGCTATTCCTTGAGTTGAACAATTCCTTAATCATTCCTGTAATTCCCTTTTGATTAAGGACTCCAGTATGCGTGCAAAAGCATGGACTATAGGGTATGCTTTTGGTATCCTCCTAGCGAATTAATTTATTGATTTTCCCGCATTATCTAATGTCTCGTCCAGAGGATTGAAACTCCTGGATGTGCTCTTTTTTTCATGATGTGGTCCGTATGGCCGGCTGGCATAACGCTGACTTGTGATTGATGTCAAGACAACACCTTTGTCAAGATGATCTTTACGGGGTGTACTTCCCTCTTATTGTTATGTCTCTAGGCATTGCTTAGAAATCATTATTGGATTTATGAGAAGTCAGTACAGACCATCTTTGGATTCCATATTTGAACTAAAGTCGGGCACTGAAGCCATGAATCTTGACTGTATCTTTTCCCTGTTACATGAATCAAATGTTTCATTTCATCCGGGAAAAGCCATCTTTTTCTCAACAATGTCTTTGTCATTTGATCCAATAGCCTTCTGTTAGATAGGAAGAGATTTGATAAATACTGATAACTCTCAGATAGAGTATTAGAACGAAAAGATCCATTAGATAATGCACTATTGGTTCTAAGCCATCTCTGACGATGAATCAACAATTCGAAGTGCTTTTCTTGCATATTCTTTCTGAGCCCGCGTTTATATATAGATGTAGGAGGATTTGTTTGGGAAGTAATAAGCCCTTTTGACATCTCTTCATCTGCAGAGAATTCTCGACGTGAAAACCTTTCTTATTTGACTTTGACAAGGGGCTACTCTTTGAATAGGAAAAAGAATGGATCTGCAGGGTCCCAAATGAATTGGCTTATTCAAAAAAAGCCTTGTTCTTTGGAAGATCTATCTCGCACTCTGCAAGAACTTCGAATCATTCTTTTGAAGCTAATCCTCTTTCTGATAAATGATCCGCTTGCCCCGAAATGACCCGGCCCAATAGGGAAATCCCAATTCAGTGGGCCTTTCGATACAATCCAATAGATTGCTACAAGGGCTCCATATTATAGGAGCCCAAACTATGTGATTGAATAAATCCTCCTCTATCTGTTGCGGGTCGAGGGCCCTTCTTCAAACTCCGATTCATATTTTTCATAGAAAAATCAATCCATCAAGTCAACGATAGAAAAAGATCCATTTTGCATCATATCTAATGGATTCCTTGGTTCGGTATGATTCAATAGAAGTAATGTCACTCGATTATTATCAAACTGACTGCAATCTTTTTCTGTCCGTTAGGATCCCGCCAGAGCGCCTTCTACTTCTAATAGGCCATGAACTATATCAGAATCATTCTCAACGAATCCATAAGATAAGAAGTGATCCCCTTTTTTCACCGGATCCGGGTGAAGACCAAAGATCTTGAGCGAACGATCTGGCAGAACAACTCAAAAGATAAAGAAGTATCGTTAATTTCTTCATGTTTGTTCCAAGAATGGTGTCTACGGTACCATTTGTACAAATAAGAATCTCCTTGCATGATTTTTTCTTCATATAGATAGATATAGGATCTATGGGACAATTACTTAGAAGTACATTTTGTGCAACATCCCTTCCTATCTGATAAAAAAGGACCCCATGATCTTGAACCGATCTTACCTGGGATTGCAAATCCCAAGTTTGTCTATGAAGAGCTGATCTAATTGTATTAGTTTCTATAATTGATTTTTTCTGTGTAATACTAATTTGATAGGGCCTCATTGAGAAAAGTGCGGGGATTGGGTCGAGTCTCCGCTTTCTGCTTTCTTTCTACAAACGACCACTGTTGAACAAGAGAAAGGAGGTTGAGCTCCGCTGTGAGATGATATGGATCCGGTGGTTAGGGAGTCAAAAAGTGAATTGGAAGCTAGCTTTGCATTCTATCCATCCTCCAGTGGAATGTGTGGGAGGCGACTCTTTTCCTTTCCCACGCTTCTCAGTCCAGTCTAACGACAAATAATTGATGGGAGGGTCTTCTTCCTACGGCCTTACTTGGATTCGCTTTTCGTACCTTCTATCCCCAACATCTTCTCCCGTCTTATCGTGGAAACTCTTTGCCGGAACGAGTCAAACTCAAACAGAGCAATTACTATAGAAAATCGAGATAAGTAGTTCTCGAATTGACATCAACCGTTCTTGATCAGCCAACTCCACATCTCGCTGAGTAACAGGTCCATCCGAGTAAAAAACACGAGACGAATGATTCGCTCGAAGAATGGACAGAGGCAGAATAAGAGAGCTAACTTCATTGCTCAAGCTTGATTCAAACCGGCACTTGTTGGCTCGAAAGCCGGAACAACCCTTCCTCAATTGGCAGTTTCAAGGTAAGAGTTGATTATCAAGCCGCTTCCCCTGTAGTTGTCAGCTCGTACTTGACAAATTCGATCGGGTCTTCATAATCTGGAGTAAAAGGATTCGAACCTTTGCATGCCGGTACCAAAAACCGATGCCTTACCACTTGGCTATACTCCATACGGTCGGTCCCTTGGGGGAGGCCTGGTCGAGTGGTTCGTCGCTCGACCGTAAGGGTTTTGGGAGAAGCAGGGCTCGAAGAAAAAAAAACGAGCCGTGTAGTTGTCTCTATGAGGGCATATAGCAAGTAAGCAGCAAGCCCTTTAGGATCGACTACAACAAGCTCGGAACTCTAATCTAATAGAAACAAACGGTAAGCTCTTTGCTCTATTTTCTTGCAATGCCTTGCCTATCAAAGTAGGCGAACGCACATCCGTTTTCTTGCTCCTCTTGCCCTTGTTACGCAACACGCCAACAAAGAACCTTGGCCCTCTCGCTTAAAGGGCTATATTCGGTCGGAACCGAAGTCGTGTTGCTTTAGAGTCTATAGGTTCTCGAACATTCTCTTATGGATTCTCTGAATTTTTCACCAAGCCAGCAATCTGTTCTTATCCCTTGGCTTGGTGTCAAAGGGCAAGTTCATGTCTTTTGTCTTGCCCAAAAACAGTCTATTATTGGAGAAAGACTCTCGCGGCAAGGCAGTCCAACTGCTTTCTTTATCTCGCTTGCAGCATCTAGCTTTGGTGCCCCGGGGGTTAGACCGCTTGGGTTAGATTCCTTTTTCTAGTTGAAGATGCAGTCAACCTTCTTGTCCCATTATTATCGTAAATCCTTTCTTTGCTTTTTTTCCTTCTCTCTTCCAGTTATCTCTTTATTTGAGAGGGGTGGATAAGACCACTCTATCGACGAACAAGAAAAAATGCACTTTCAAATGGTTTAAGCTTGGAAGCAACCAACTATCTATCGATAGGCGAGAACAGACTGCTATTGGCTGCTTCGCCTATCTATTCTATTATGTATGGCCGGCTTGGAGACATCAGAGGAAGACCATCATCCCTATCCGGATACGATCAACGCTTCATTCATTCATTGAACCTTGGGGATAACCATTAGATTAGCATTGAGACCAATCACCACGCCACCTCTATCATACATACGACATTACACGACGCGAGAGTGCATCGTCAACACACACCTACAACGCCTACGTTCCGCTTGCAGCCAATACAACCACAACCTCACTTGCACGATATTAAACAACCGAAGCTACTGGTAGGAAGGGGGACGGCATCCTTCTATAATAGTTAGCAGTACTGAACAACCGAGTCATCGGTCCGGGGAAAGAAAAGGAATTCGCTTCACTCGCTAGGCCTTTGGAACTTTCTTCTTTTCATGCTGAAGACGTCATTCTATTCATTTTTTAATATAAATAATACATAAAATCTCTTATTCTATTAGAAAGACAAATAAACTCTCGCGGAGGATCTCAATACTCCCATTGAGGCGTTACTTAGCCTTCCGGTTGTGCCACTGGTGACTAAGCATACAAATAAATTATATCATTGTCAGAATGACAGCGCAGTCTTCCGGCCTTACGACCCGGTGCTCTCTTGTGAAGAGCCAACTTGACGTAGGGAGGTTCAGGTTTTTGGAATGCATTGCCCCAGAGAAAACAGAAGGCAACAAGGGAATGTGGGGCTGGCTTTCATCCAAAGTCGTCAATTCGATTCGACGTCCTTGCTCCTGTTTTGGTTCCACTACCCTTGTCTAAAGCTCCGATGAGACGATCGATCCGGCTCTTCATTGCCTTTCTCCAAGTCAAGCGGTCCTCTCAATCCTTTTTTGAATGAGTGACCGGAAGAAGCATCAGTGTTTGGTTAAGCAGGCCAAGGAGTCAATCGGGTCATACTAGTCGTCAAGACGCAAATCCTGGTTTTTCCCAGGCTCTCTATTGGCTGCACCTCGCTAGCAAGCCTTTGTGGCTTTCGAGCTCTCTAAGTCGAAGCCATACATAGCAAGACTTGTGAAAGGGATTCCCAAATCCATCCACAATTGAGGGATGTCACCAGGGTTTCACCGCCTTTGCTCTTCTTCTCTCATTCACCTTTCAGTGGGGGTGCAGCCGGGTCGGAGCTGTACGGGGTCTACCCGTCGACAAGATCCCTCTGCTCAGCGAAGGCCCCCTACTCCCACGCCTAACAGGAAGGTATCGGTCAAGCAAACCGAGGATGATCTGTCAAATGACCAGAAGGAGGCGATGGAATCCAAACATTCACCAGCACCAACCTTTCCCCAAAACGCACCAAAGCTCTTGGGCAGAAACGACTCCTATTCCATAATATCCAGATCAGAGAGAAAGTCAATCAGGAGCCCTCTTCTTGGGATAGGAAGGGAAAGAGAAGATTTCGATGAATCATCAAGCCCTTTGTCTTTGGTTTTTGCTATGGTAGGTTCCGCGCAGGAATGAGCACCCATAATTCAAACTTCTTAAGGTAGCAAAGAAAAGGGAGTTGAGCCCTACCCCCATTGTGTAATGATTTGGTTTCCAATATGTATGCCATTGTCTAGAGGCTCCTCCTCTGCTGACAAGGGCGCTTCAAGCTCATCGAGATACGTTGACACTTGACCCGCAGGGGACAGCCAGCGGAAAAAAGGGGCTTTGGTGGATTATCCCAAGTTCCAACTTCCATAGAAGGCGCTCAGACTCCAATGTCTCTCTTTTCCGAGCGAGAGTCAGCTATCCAATGAAGAAAAGAATGAATTCACTCTAGTCTTTCATCGGTCAACAGAAGCTTTTTCAGAGCACATAGACGGGCTTTCATGAAAAAGCCGATAGTGATGTCAAGTAGTTCAATCAGACGAGTCAGCCAAGCAAGTCATAGTTAGGGCAGTCAGAATGGGCAGGGAAGCAAAACAGTCAGCAAGCGGTAGTATTGAAGTTCAGTCAGTCAGGAGAGCGCTGCTCCCTTTCTTTCCCTCACTCCGTTCGTTAGCTAGAACAATTAGAGTAGACGAGGAGAACTGCTTCTGAATGCAGCCGTTCCGTAGGGGCCTTCCTAGAGGACTCAAAGTAGGCTACAAAATCTCCCTCCTGCCCGAAACACTACCGCTTCGGCTCTTTACACTTGCGGTATAGCAGTAGGCGCTCGTAAAGAGCCCTTGCCTGAGCAGTGAACGATGGGTTAAGGGGGCCCATACTACTATTACTATTAGTAGTCATCTATAGGAATCTGGGATTCGGTATTGAAAAAATCCTTAACTTTGTTCGGTCACTTCAGAAGTAATATAAGATACCTGAATGAAAATCGTTGAGGTATTTCATTTTTGAACTCCTTTACATTGTTGTTCACATTCAGTAACAGCTTGCCGGTGTCCCTTCAGGTTAGGAACTCCTGCAATAGTCCCCTCATGGAACTAAAGAACATTACTATCATCCCTCTTCCTGAGGTATCTACTATTTGTATTCGTGCTCCTTAAGTCGATTAAGACTTGTATATAAGTCTGATTAAGGAAGGCTCTGCAAGACCATAATATGAGTACTCTTAACGTTCAGTACGGCGCTGTTAAGCCCTATAACATTAACCTAACAGCAACAGTTGGCCGGTATTCAACCTAAAACAACAGGTGCCTGCCGGTGGATAAGCTTCGACGCTCTCATCCTGCTTTGGATCGTTTTACTATGGTGTACTCTTCAATGAGCTAAGAAAGACTGTCGAAGAAGTTCGTCAATCTCTTTTACTCGCTTTGCTATCTTCGCGAGTGATATCGGTTCGGACCAATAGAAGCACCTTCGCGAGAGAAAACCTGAAAATGATAGAGCAGGTAGAATTGAAGGGGAAATCGCAGTAGGTTTCTATTGAACCCGATTTCGGTATTCTCGGCTCACCGAATAAGACCACTCGAGCTTTTACACAGGAGTACCTCTCTGGACCCCATTACTGTCGCACCACGATACACCACCCCTCAACGCCCGTAAGCAACAACATAAGCAACTCCACTACCATTTCTTGGTTCTTGCGCGACACAGGGGCTGGCCCAGGGATCACGACTTCAACTTCAGGCCACTAGGAAAACTCTTTACCCCACCTAAGAGACCTCCCAAGCCCATAACCCTCCCCTTACCCACTCTACTTCTACAGGAAGCAAGATCCAATGGGATTCACTAGAAATAGAGTTCATGCCTCAGGGGCGATCCCGCAAATTACGACTATATGATCGAAACTAGGCTCAGAGGGGTTTATCCACCCGCCTCCACCGGAGCCAGTTCCCCTTACCAGGCCACAATACCTTTAGGATTTAGCGCAGTAGGAGTTTGCACGGATTTGGCACTGGATTGCCCCTAGATCCTCATGATGAGGTAGCTGATTCACAACCCAATTCCCATATCGATCTTACGTAAACCCCCCACTCCCTCTGCCTGTAGACGCCTTCCCACCGCCGATCGTTTATTGGTTTCGGATGCAGCGGGCTAGGGCTATGGATCCCTTTTATAAACTGAATCTTAAGCACAATTAGGGAGGTCAGAATTAGGATCTTTATCCTAACGTCCTGGAACTGCTCCTGCTGCATCTCGATTGGCTTTGAATATCGATCAAGGACTGGAACTGCATCTGGATCTGCTGCTAGTGCTACCTCTGCTTCTCTCATGACTGGACTCCCCCGCTAATAGAGTCAGAGATTCTATATAGAATCTATGGCTCTGCAGGATCCGATGTTTCTGTTTGATATGGGTCCAGATCACCGCCTGGAACCGCGACTTCTGCTAGTGGATTCGCAATTTCGTTGCTGGAACCGTGCAAGGGGAGGCGGCTGGAGCTGCTGGGCATGGATCCGGTTGGTATGAATCTGCAACTGGTTATGGAACAGGAAGAGATGCTGCTGGCACCTTGTTGTTGAATAGTCTGTCTATCCGAACGGTCCCACCTATCCCGAGCGAGTCAACCTTCCCTCTCGGGCTCAATGATAGAAGTGTCCAAGACGAAATCTTTTCTTGTCTGTTCTATTTCATTTTTTAAAAAAAAGTGTAACATAGATTGGTTTTTTCTCTCTGTTTTATGCTTGCAACTTTAGTTGTTTGCGAGTGAATTTCTTTGTTCAAAAAACCGATCCTACGATAGGTCGGTTACCGATCTTACGATAGTTAGGTTACCGATTTTACGCTTTAAACTTCAGTCACTTTAGGCTGTTAGTGCAACTTTCTTCTTGAAGCCTTGTTTCCCCCTCTCCGTTGGATGACTTTCAGCTTCTCGTTTGAGGTGGGCTAAAATTATCATGCATAGAGATTAGACCGGCTTGGTAAGCCAACAAGAGCTACTCAGATGAGTTATGTTTCCTCCCTCTGCTTCCGCTACGTTATCCACTCTAATGCATATCTGTGAAGCGATGCATAAGATGCATGACGGGTTGTGGCCTTGCTTTTTGTCTGAGGACATTGTGGGGACCCGGACGCTCTCGATGGTGTGTTGCGTAGCGGGATTGCAACCATGCTTGGCTAAATGGCTTTGCATTGCACTGTGATTTGGCTTAAGAACTTTGTTTGTGGAGGGTCGGTGCATTGCTTGTGTGGATGTCCTAAAGTGTTCCGAAGAATTGTCGGTGACGCGCGCTACATGTTACGCTGCGCAATGATGCTGGGAATCGTAAGTTGGTGTCATGCGAAGTGATTCACTCTATTGAAGCACGAGCGGACCGTGTAGAACGAAAGAGGCGGGTCTAGAGAGGGTATTGTAACGGGCTTAGCCACCCTTCGGCAACCGGCAAGAAAGTCATTCGCTTAAACGGGATATGGGGGGGCCAGCTGTGCTTTCTTGTTCGCTTAGGTGCGCTATTGCATTGCGAGCTTCGGTGCTGGTTATTTGAGTCCTATCTAGCACAGTGCTAAAGCACAGGGTTTCTTTCTAGTTCTTCAGATTTGGAAGAATCTCATTCCTTCCCCACCGCCCATGGTCCTTCACACAACCAACAAGCAACGGAGTGAGCGCTAACGCGCGAAAGCCGTATAGTGTTAGACCAAGCAAGGGATGAGCGCGCTAGCGCGAAGTATAGCGGTTGGCGCCTTGCATAATCCGTTTTCTGGCTGCGAAAATAACTTCATTTTTGAGTGGTTTTTAGCTATTTGAAATGGAGATACATAAGGAGATACTTCAAGTTATGCTTAACACATACATCAGACAGGTAGTTTTGACTTGTCTAACAGGTAAGGACAGATATGTGTCTAAGGGACCTTGCCTGTGTGTACCTTGATCCGCTTACCCTTAGAGCAACAAAAGAAGGAGTTGCCCTATAAACTGTCCAAGAACTGTGCTATGGCTATGGAAACTGACCTGCTTAACTATAGGTTGGGGTCGCTTGCTTTTCGCACTTACCTTCCTCAGCGCCCTTTTTCTTTGCTTCACTTCCACTCACTTAAACAGGTCTAACGGACTAGGAAAGGTTCTGTTCGTTCCTTAGCACGAGATGAAGCAGATGAACCAAACGTTGTTTCCGACACAGAAGAGTAAAAGCTCGGGCTGGCTGGACAAGCAGAACAAGGACTGTTAGCTCGCATAGGAGCTGAGAGGAGAAGATCAAGGGCGAAGTCTTTCCAAATTCACCACCGGGGATGAGTATGGGGCATAATCAGAAACATAAGAAGAGTGGGAGTTTCTTTCCAAAATCAACGAAGAGTAGAAAGGCGCTGTAGTCGGACCAGGGACTAAGAGTTCAAAGAGAACAAACACTAATGGCATATTCAGATCCGATAAGCCGTATTAATCATCTGAAGCGTCAACATGGAATTTGCCGGCTCCTCCGCTTGCTGCTTTTGGACAAGTAGCGTCATCGTGTAAATCTGCCTCTTCCCCAAGTTTGAATAGGGAGCGCAGAATATGCTACACTGGTGATTTGATACCATTTCGAATTGACGTATTAAACGAAGTGAAAGTAAAGCCTCGCTTCCCTGAACGAAGTATTCCAACAGAAGAAGACGGCCTTTCCCTTGTGGGTAAGAAAGAGTGGATTTCTCATGGTCTGAACTCTCAATCTGATCTGGAACTCAGGAACAAGCCGTAAAGGCTTTCGTTAGCGTTAGGCCGCGTCTTCAGGTACGTCTATTGGTGATTCCTCATCTGATTCCCTAAACGTGAGATTTTCCGGGCCCTTAAAGATTCTTCGGGAGTCACATCTACCTCAAAAGAAGGAAGGACATTCTATGATGAATCACCTTCCCCCATTCCCGGCCGTAGCACGGGCAAATCTATCTTCAACGGGTGCCCTGACTGCTTAGTCTTTCTTAGGAGCATTCATTCCTTGTCCATTTTTCATGCATTTTGACCAGCAAGAAAACGGATTATATGCAAGGCTTTGAAATATAGCACGCAAAATGAAAACCAATTGAGCGTCCTATATTCAGTCGCGCTTATCCTTTGTCCCTAACGGATCGATCGTACTATAGATCGTAGGAGAATTGGCGAGAATTGAAGAACGAGTCTATCGATAAACGAGGACAACAGTTAGGGGTAGTTCACTTGTATAATTAGGGTAGTTAACAGCTAATCTGAGTGAAAGAGAGCCACGTCGAGTAATCGACATGCGAGAAAAGAAAGGAAGACGGGGCGAAAGAGCAGCGACACGGATCTTTCTGAACAACTATGCTTTTTCTCACTTTGAAACCGAGACCTATGTACCTGCGGGAGGTACTACGGGACGGTAAGAACATACACATAGATCGGCTTTAGGGTATAATATAGTAGAAGAAGATCGGTGAAAAGAACAAGCAAGCCGTATAAAATCTCTTGTTTGAGTTCCTGGATTTACGGACCTAGAAGATCAGCTTTCTTTCCTTTTTCCGGACATCACTAATAGGCCACCTGACGCTTGACCAGCTTTAGGTAAGGCAAGAAAGACAGTTTAGCGAGCCCCCTTCGCTTTATGGTACATTCGAGTGGGAGTCAAGTTAATCAATCCAGGCTATCCAACTTCTTGCTCAAGGCAGTGATTCGATACAATATCCAGTCCTGACACGAATGGATTGGCTGCTTGACTTGTTTCATCTCGTCAGTAGGGTTCGGAGATACAGGTTCTCCGTGCCTTAAGTCCGGGTTGCGTGCTCGAGTTCTTGGAAAGCCAGCTAACCCGCTAACTCGGTTAAGAAAGAATCCCGGTTTGGTTCAAAGAGCAATTCGTCTTCTTTCTTTGTGGGAAATGATGTTCAAGAGGTCTCGTATGAAGGGATCCATGTGATCTGTTTTGGTTGTGGCACTTATGGCCATAAGACGGAAGCATGCCCTCTCTTGCAGAGAACTGAAGATGGCCCGGTGGAGAAGGCGATGCCGAGTGGAAACGAGTCAACTCGGGCGGGTCTGAGGTGGAAAAGCGCCCTACCTTTGGGCCTTGGATGCTTATGCAGAGAGCGCCGCGTAGGCAAAGAACCACCACTACTGCTAATACGGCCCCTAATACCACGTCCACACCTCTGCCAAGTGGCAATTCGAGGAACAGACAAAACTCCTCTGCTCGGTCCTCCAGAACGGGTTCCCGGTTTACCCCTTTAACCATATCCTCCAATGTTCCATATTGACCGTTAGGTCTCGACTTCTCCGCTATGATCTTTCCTTCGAGTTGCGCGAATCACTAGCTCGTGAGATGGAAAAGGGGCTGTATCCGATTTCAAAAAAATTTCTAGTTTTTTGTTAGCTCGCCAAAAAGTGGTATGCAATGCGGAAACTCTTTTTTACATGTTTATGAGTAGAGGGTGGTCAAGGATCAGAAGGAAAGTCTTATCCCTTGGGTACGAAACTACGCTATTCAAAGCATCGAGAAATAGATAAAAAAAAGAAAAACGATATCCCCTTCACTAGAGTTGTAGCTTTCTTTATAACTAAGAAAGGTTCTTAGCCTACCGGTGACCTTCGTTAGCACTCAGACTTTTGGCGGAGGTTTCTCGAAAAACTAGCTTACTTTAAGAAGAAAGATGAAAGTCCACTTTCTATATGCAATATTGTAGATAGACATAAAAGTGAGTCCGAGAAATCGTCTTGCATTAGATACCTTTATCTCTTGATCTTACAGTTACGTAACGTATGAAAAAGCCGAAAAGCTATTCGCTTAACACTCACCTTTTTGGGTGACGAAGGAACGATCTCATATATATCTGCCGAGATCGATGCCTCTGGACGCTAATCCTGAATAAGCGAGCCATCTATTTTAAGTCAACCAAAAGACGGGGCTCAGGTGGCGCGATCATGATCTGTCTACCACCGCTATCCTCACCTGCACATCTTTCTCATACTCAATTTAAGGTGGTGGTCCAGTCTACTCCTATATCACCGGCTGCACCTCTTTTTAATAAGAACCCTATGGTGACACGTGCTAAGTCGAAAGGACTTCGTCATTGTCTTCTACATTCTCGGCACCCGCCCTTACCTCATTCGTCTTTCATCTTGTCACATCCTCAACGGTGGCTCCTCACTTCCAGTTCGTTCCCTCACCCATATTCTAGCAATCATCGTTAACACTGCTTGTTTGTTCCCCACCCAGCAAGAAAACGAATTATATGTAAGGCTTTGAATATAGCAGGCACATGAAAACCAATATCGCCTGCTATATTCAGTCGCGCTCATCCCTTGCTTGTTGGAAGAGAAAGAAAACCTCATCTTTGGATGCTTACTATCTCTTCACAGGTCTCAAAAGCCTTTCTATGCAATGCGGGAAGAAGAGTTCTTTCTATAGGTCAGGACTCGGCCACACGAGACGCGAGGAATCCATTCCATCCCTTCAGTGCAGCCCTTAAAGCCTACTGCTGCTTTTAGACCGATCGTGCAAACATTCACCCATAGAGGAAATGCTGGAAGATCAAAACCAGAGCTAGTAGCATGCCCCTCCTTTATAGCTTGTCTGCAACCCCCCTCAAAAAAGGGTGACAAGTGCAAAGTATAGATTGCGGACTTTCTTTTTCTAAGCTCCGCGATTCTGTTGGATTTGATGAAGTCGGATAGCGCCCTTTGAACATGACGCTGGTTAGCCCCTCTAACGTTCCAAGAACCGGTTGATGCTTCTTGTTACGAGAGGGCCGTTGGGGAAGGGGCTGGTGCGTATCAATCAGTCCCTTTCTTCTTTGCGGATTTTCAAACCAAGGATCTGTGTGCAGAGGGGCGTCCATGACCTGCGTCGGTGAGGCTTGCTGATCAGCATCCAGGGCGAGGAGCTGCACTGCGCTTTCTAGTGATGATCTGGATTCGGGCTCGGCTGCAATTCAGGGATATCTTTTTTACTTTCCTACGAAGACAAATGCTTATCAGAGGGGGGATTGGCGTTGGTAGAAAGAGGGAGCAGTGAGAAGCTCTCGTGCTGGAGTTTGGATAGTTGTCCCAATCCCTGTGAGACCTTCTAGTTCTTGCATGACTCGGAGGGAGACTAGCTTGTAGGGAAGGGACGAGGGTAGGTCGGTCTAAGGAAGGGGATATGCATGATGACTCCTGATTATTATTCTCTCGACCCTCGCGCCAGCAATATCATCCTGCAATCTCCAACATCATAGCTATCTCCCTGAATTGGTTCGTTCTCAAGTTATGGCTTCTTTACTTTATCATCCATTTTGTAGTGAGGACCAGGTTGGCGACCCTATCCTATGTTTATGGCTATTGTGCATCTGCTGCATCACCAAAGGAAAATAGGCTTGTATGGGCCTTAACTAGCTCTTTCATCTTTCGAAGCCCCTTTCACATTGTTTTAATAATAAGCTCTAAGCTGCGTCCTTACCTTCTTGAAAGCTTAGTAAGGCAAGTGCTAAGGAACTTCTTCTTTGTACAAGACAGATAGGGCAAGAAGAGGGATTAGGCGAGAGTGGCAGAGACGAGAGAAGTTGCGTCGAATCGAAAAAAGAAGGCAATGTGCGAAATCGTTCAAAGTAGATGCACAATGGTATATAAAAAGTCAAATCAAATACCCGGAAATCTCCGACTCCAAGAAGAGTGCGCAGTTCCAAGGGGACATTATTTCATAGTTTTCATTTGTGTCTTTCTTTAAAAGGGACTTAAATCAATTTTTTTAAAATCTAAATTTCAAATTTTTGAATCTACTTATTATTACCACCAAATTTCTGAATCCATTTCCATATGGACCTACCCTTCATTCCCCGTCTAGATCCATCATTAACCCCGATTCGTTACTTATTTACTTATTTAATTTACCTATGGGCTTAGTTAATACCTTTTCATCATGTGCTCAATCATTGACCATGACAATATTAACCTACCATTGATTCTCTTCTTATAATCGTCTCATTATGGACATTTGTCAAGAGGTATTTAATTTGAAGTCCTCTCCATTATTATATTGACCTAAATATGTCAACCCGGGGCTCTTAAGAATGCACACATCCATGAGTGTGGCTTTGGCCAAATTTACTTTACACGCGTAACCCATTATTCATTATACCTTGATTTTTTTATCATCACCCAGGGCTTTTTGGAAATGACATCGCATTTCAATTGTCTCATTTATAAAATATTTGAAGCCGTCTTCAACTTGTAAAGCAAATTTCTCAGTATTTCAAAGACTTTTACCCCATTTTGCGCATTTTTATTTATTTATTAGATTGGCTGTATTTTGAAAAAAAACCTCAACTGTATTAAATTTTTAAATCTATTTTCTTGACATTACTACTTTCAAAGGCACCATAAATTTTCACCGTTTTCGGTACTTAAAGCAGTTGAAGTTATTTTTAAAATTTAAATTTCTAAACCTTTTTCCTTAATCACACTATTTTAAAATGTGCCATAAAGTTATTTCAAAGTTTTTCACGTATACCATACTTTAAAAAGGCTTGAATCTAATTTTTTATTATCTATAGTTGAATTTTTGAATCTATTTCCTAAACATTACTATTTTCTATTTTCTAAATCTATTTCCATATACATCTATCATTGATTCTCCTGTCTATAACTGTCTTGACCATGATTTCTTAATGATTTAATCTTTCTACGGCCTTAATTATTGTCTTTTCTAATGTCCTCTAACTCGTGTACACAACAATATGCATCTACTATTGATTTTATTCTTATAACTGTTCTCCTATACACACTTATCAATAGACATTCAAATTCAAGTCCTCTCCATTATTTGATTGACGTGAAACCATGACTTTTCGATCGTACACATTCAACATCCATTGATTTTGTTCCTATAATCGTTGCCCATGGATATTTATTAAAAGGCATTCAAGTTCAAGTCTATTCCATTCTTTGATCGACTTGTTCATGCCACCCCGTGGCTATTTTGATTGTACGCGTATATTACCTTAGTTTCACTATTTTTAAATGCACTATAAAATTATTTCAAGATTTTTCACTTGTCTTGTTTTTTAGAAGGACTTAAATCTTTTTTTATTTTGTGAGTCTATTTCCTTTTTATTACTACAAAATTTCTGAACCCATTTCCATATGAGCCTATCATTGATTCTCATGGTTATAACTGTTGTAACCCTGATTCCTTGGTGATTTACTCTCCGTATGTGCTTAAATATTGTATTTTTAGAATGTCTTCTAACTTGTGTCAACAAAAAATATGCACCTACCATTGATTATTTTCATATAATTTTTCCTGCTATAGATATTTATGAAATGACATTCAAGCTCAAGTCCTCTCCATTATTTGATCGACATGACTATGTCAACTCGTGACTTTTCGATTGTACATATTTATGATCCATTGATTATGTTCCTATAACCGTCGTCATATGGACATTTATCAAAAGACATTCGAGTTCAAGTCTTCTCCATGATTAGACTGACATATGTAGCCCTTTCAATTATACACGTATTTCCCCTTAATTTCACTATTTTTACTATAAAATTATTTCAAGATTTTCATCTGTGTCGTTCTTTAAAAGGACTTAAATCTAATTTTTTAATCGAAATTTCAAATTTCCGAATATACTTCCTTATTATTACTACTTCCATATTTTTGAATCCATTTCTATATGCACTTAGCATTGATTCCCCGTCTGTAACTGTCATAACCCTTATTCATTACAGATTTAATCTACCTATGAGCTTAATTATTGTCTTTTTTTTTGGATTGCACACATCCATGAGTGTAGCTTTCGCCAAATTTACTTTCAACACGTAACCAATTATTCCGTATACCCTGATTTTTTATCAATACAAATCGCATTTCAATTGTCTCATTTATAAAATATTCGAAACCGTCACGAAAATTTAAAGCAAATTTCTCGGTATTTCAAAGACTTTTATACCATTTTGCATTTCAGCGTTTATTTATTTATTAGAAAGGCTGTATTTTGAAAATACTTCAATTGTATTAAATTTCTGAATCTATTTTTCATGACATTACTACTTTCAAAGGGACCATAAATTTTCACCTTTTTCGTTATTTAAAGCAACTGAAGTTATTTCACACTATTTTAAAATGCGCCATGAAGTTATTTCAGGGTTTTTCACCTTTCCCATACTTTAAAATGACTTGAATCTATTTTTTTGTCTAAATTTAAAATTTTGAATTTATTTCCTAAACATTACTACGTTCAAGTTTCTTAATCTATTTTTATATGCACCTATAATTGAGAGTCTTGGCACTGATTTCTTAGTGATTTCATCTTTTTACAGACATAATTATTAACTATTTTGATTGTACACGTATTTTCCCCTTAATTTCACTATTTTTAAATGCACTGCATAGTTATTTCAAGCTTTTTCATGTGTCTCGTTCTTTAGATGGACTTAATTTTTTTTATCTTAATTTTAAATTTCCGAGTCTTTCCTTATTTTTATTACTATTAAATTTCTAAACCCCATTTCCATTTGCACCCATCATTGATTATCTTGTCTATAACTGCTGTAATCTCGATTCTGTAGTGATTTACTTTCTCTACAGGCATAATTATTGTCTTTTTAGAATGTCCTCTTAACTCTTGTCCACAAAAAATATGCACCTACCATTGATTATGTTTCTATAACTATTGTTACTATAGACATTTATGAAATGACATTCAAGCTCTTGTCCTCTCTATTATTTGATTGACATGACTATGTCATCCCATGACTTTTTCGATTTTACACATTTATGATCCACTAATTATGTTCCTATAACCATCGTCGTATGGACATTTATCAAAAAACATTCAAGTTCAAGTTCTCTTCATTATTAGATCGACGTGCATATGTCAACTTGCGACCCTTTGGATTGTACACATATTTTCCCTTAGTTTCACTTTTCTAAATGAATTATATAATTATTTCAAGCTTTTCACTTGTGTCGTTCTTTAAAAGGGAATCAATTTTTTTAAAATCTAAATTTCAAATTTCGGAATCTACTTATTATCACTACCAAATTTCTTAATCCATCTCTTTATGCATCACCTATTCTTCATTCCCTGTCTATAACTGTCCCCTGATTCATTACTGATTTAATCTATTTATGAGCTTAATTATTGTCTTTTCATAATGTCTTATTTTTGTCCACAGCAATATGAACCTACCATTGATTCCCTTTCTATAAGTGCCCTATTATGGACATTTGTCAATACGTATTAAAATTGAAGCCCTCTCCATTATGTCAACCGGGGGCTCTTGGATCCTATTTATTTTGGCAAAATTACACAAATTTACCCATCAACTTTCACGTTTTTTGCGATTGATATCATGAACTAATTTAATTACAAACAAGTATCATGAACTATCACTCTCGATTGCAACTAAATACCATCAACTTTTTTTCCCGTCTGCAAACGTTATATTTTGCTGCCGTGTCATCAATATTTGACTTGTTTTCCTCATTTTACCCTTGTGTTCTCGGTCAACTCCTAAAATTTCGCGAGGTATAATGGTTCATTAAGGCACAAAAGTTAACGCCGTATGGAGGTTATGTTAAAAAAATAGTTCATGGTACTAATCGTAAATTATTAAAGTTTATGGTATCAATCGCAAAAAACACGAAACTTGATTGGTACATTTATGCAATTTAGCCAATTTTTAGTCAAAATTTAAAATTTTGAATATATTTCCTAAACATTACCTTCAAATTTCTAAATCTATTTCTATATACACCTATCATTGATTCTCTTGTCTATAACTGTCTTTACCCTAATTTCTTAGTGGTTTAATCCTCGTACGAACTTAATTATTGTTTTTTTTCTAATGTCCTCCAACCTAGTGTCCACAACAATATGCGCTTACCACTGATTTTATTTCTATAACCGTCCTTATATAGACATTTATCAATAGACATTAAAATCTTAGTTCTCTCCATTATTTGATCGACATGAACATGTCAACCTATTACTTTTCGATTGTACACATTCATGACCCATTGGTTCTGTTCCTATAACTGTCGCCCACTGACATTTATTAAAAGGCATTCAAGTTCAAGTCCTCTTCATTTTTTGATTGACCTGTATATGTTAACCCGTGATTCTTTTTATTGTACACATATTTTCCCTTATTTTCACTATTTTTAAATACATTACCAAATTATTTCAAGCTTTTTCACGTGTCTTGTTCTTTAGATGGACATAGATCTTTTTTTACTCTAAATTTTAAATTTCCGAGTCTTTACTTATTATTACTACCAAATTTCTGAACGACTCCCATACAAAAGCACTGGAGAAGCGTCTACGAGTAAAGCACCGTATCCATATAACTGCTTTCCACCTACGCTCCGCCATCCATTCTAAGTTTACCCATTTTCATATGCATCTATCATTGATTCTCTTGTCTATAACTGTTGTAATTATCATTCCTTAATGATTTACTCTCCCTACGGGCTTAATTGATTTCTTTTTAAAATGTCCCCTAACTCGTGTCCACAAAAATATGCACCTGCTATTGATTAATTTTATTATAACCATTCCTACTATAGCGGTTATAAAATGATATTCAAACTCAAGTCCTCTCAACTATTTGATCAATGTGACTCATCCCGTGACTTTTTGATTGTACACATTCATTATGCACTGATTATGTTCCTATAACCGCCGAACTCTGGAAATTTATTAAAAGACATTCAAGTTAAGTCCTCCCTATTATTAGATCGACGTGTATATGTCAACCTAAGGCCATTTCGATTGTTCACGTATTTTCCTTTAATTCACTATTATAAAATTATTTCAAGCTTTTCACTTGTGTTGTTCTACAAAAGGACTTAAATCTATTTATTTAATCAAAATTCCAAATTTCTAAATCCATTTCCATATCCACCTATCCTTCATTCCCCGTCTATAACGATCCATTACTGATTTAATCTACCTATGAGCTTAACTATTGTTTTTTCTAATGTCCAATTTTTGTCCATGACGGTTTTAACCTACCATTGATTCTCTTATTATAACCGCCTAATTATGGACTTTGTCAATAGGCATTCAAGTTGAAATCATCTCCATTATTAGATCGATCTGAATATGTCAAACCAAGACATCTTTGGATTGCACACATCCGTGAGTGTGGCTTTTGCCAAATTTACTTTGCACACGTAACCAATCATTCATGATATCTTGATTTTTTTATCATCATCCAGCCTTTTTGGATACAGCATCGCATTTCAATTGTCTCGTTATCGTCTCCAAATTTTAAAGCAAATTTCTCGGTATTTCAAGGACTTTTACCCCATTTTGCATTTCAACATTTATTTATTTACTAGAAAGGTTGTATTTTGAAAAAACTTCAATTGTATTAAATTTCTAGTTTTATTTTCTTGACATTACTACTTTCAAAGGCGCCATAAATTTTCACTTTTTTCATTACTCAAAGCTATTGAAGTTATTCTTAAATTTTAAATGGCTAAACCTTTTTTCCTTAATCACACTATTTTAACCTTATTTCAAGGTTTTTCACTTGTCCCGTACTTTAAAAGGACTTGAATCTAATTGTTTATCTAAATTTAAATTTTTGAATCTATTTCCCTAAACATTACTACTTTCAAATTTCTAAATCTATTTCCATATGCATCTTTCATTGAGTCTATTTCCTTACTATTACTATTAAATTTCTGAACCCATTTCCATATGCACCTATCATTGATTATCATGTCGATAACCGTTCCCGATTCCTTAGTGATTTACTCTCCCTATGGGCTTAATTAGTCTTTTTAGAATGTCCTCTAGTTCGTTTCAAAAAAATTTGCACCTACCATTGATTATGTTCCTATAACCGTTCCTACTATAAATATTTATGTAATAATATTCAAGCTGAAGTCCTCTCCATATCCATGACTTTTCGATTGAACACATCATAATCCATTGATTATGTTCTATAATTGTCATCCTATGGACATTTATCAAAAAAAAACATTCAAGTTCAAGTCCTCTTCATTATTAGATCGACGTGTATATGTCAACCCGCCACCCTTTCGATTGTACCATATTTTTCCTTAATTTCACTATTTAAAAATGAATTATTAAATTATTTCAAGCTTTTTGCTTATGTCATTCTTTAAAAGGACTTGCATTTATTTTCTTAATCTAAATTTCAATTTTTCGAATATACTTCATTATTATTACTACCAAAATTTTGTATCCATTTCCATATATACCTATCATTGATTCACCGTCTATAACTGTCTTAACCCTAATCATTACTAATTTACTCTACCTATGGGCTTAATTATTGTTTTTTATAATATGCTCAAACTTTTGCCCACCTACCACTATAACCGCCCCATTATGGACATTTGTCAATAGGCATTCTATTTGAATTCCTCTCCATTATTAGATCGACTTGAATATGTCAACCCAGGGCTCTGTGGATTGCACACATTTGCTGGTATTTCAAAGACTTTTGCCCCATTTCGCATTTCATTATTTATTTATTAGAAAGGCTGTATTTTGAAAAACTTAAATTGTATTAAATTTTTGATCAAATTGTATTAAACTTCAATCGTAACCAATTAAATTTTAACGGCGTAATGATCGAATTTGGCTTGATTTGGTTATAGGACAAAAAGAAGTTTTGAGAATATGAAATTTAAGAATTTTATGTTGCTTGGAGATATTTAAGGAATCTAAGAATTTGTCGAATTTTATATATTTGGGGAATCTAAGAGTTTGTGGAATTTGAGATATTGGGACAATTTAAGAATTTTATGAAGTTTGGAGATATTTAAGGAATTTTATGGAGTTTGGTGGAATATTTTGATAATTTGAATATTTTTGTGGAGGTAAGGATAGAATTTGGGTTTGATATATTTCTAGTTTAACGACTTAGAGGTCGACTTAAATTTTATTTGGATTTTAAAGGCGAGATCAAATTTTAGTTTGATTTGCTTCATGGTTAACTACTTAGACGTTGATTATATGTCGATTTTAAATTTTATTTGGATTTTGGGATTTTTTTTATGAAAGTTGAGAATATTTTAGAGAATTTGGCAGATTAATGGAAATAAAGATGTTTTGAGAATTTGGAATTTATGGAATTGGAGAATTTAAGAAATTTGTGAATCATGAAAATATTTACGGAATCTAAGAATTTGTAGACTTTGAAATATTTGTTCGATTTGATTTGGTTTTAGTTTAACCATATAGCATTCGAACTTGAACTTGATTTGGCTTTCAGTTGTTGAATTTGGGTTTGATTTGGTTGTAGAACATAAAGAAGTTTTAAGAATGTGGAATTTATGGAATTGGAGAATTTAGAAATTTTTTGTTTGTTGGAGATATTTAGAGAATCAAAGAATTTGTGGAATTTAATAAATTTGGTGAATCAAAGAATTTGTGGAATTTGAGATATTAGGACAATTTAGGAATTTTATGGAACTTAGACATATTTAGGGTGCGCTTGGTAGGAGATGAACTGGATGGTAATTCTACATTCTCATGAAATAATACCATGCTTATTTAGGTGTAAAAACTATTCCTAGAAACTTTATGGAGTATCATGGTAATCAAATGACCATGTTTCATGTGAATACTATTCCCCCAAAAACATGTACCTATCCTACATTACCATGAAATATCCCCACCTAACACGACGTGTGCAATGACCGTCCGCCACCCGCCGTCAGCTTCCATCGCCACCCGCTGAATGGCCCACCGTCGTTCGCCGTCGGTCTCCCTCACCGATGGTCGGTTGTTCGCCGTCGGTCTCCCCCGTTTAGCCGCTCGCCACCGTTTTCCCTCGCCGCCGGTCACCCTCTCTTCCCGCCGCCGGACGTCCACCGGTTGGACGTTTGCTGTCGGTCTCCTCGCCGCCGATCGGCCTCCCTCGCCGACGATCGGCCGTTCACCCCCCATTGTTGACCTCGCTTCTTGTCGTCCATCGGCCGCCGTCAGTCGACAGTTGCACATACATATGTACCAAGCGCAAGCTTGGTGGAATATTTTGAAAATTTGAACATTTTCGTGGAGCTTAAGAGATTTTAGAAAATTTAGAATTCTAATTTAATGACTTAGAGTTCGATTTGATTTGGTTCTATTTTAACGTTGTATCGGTCATCGAACTTGATTTGGCATCCAATTTTAACGTTGTAGGGGTAGAATTTGTGTTTGATTTGGTTCTAATTTAACGGCTTAGAGGTCGACTTAAATTTGATTTGGGTTCCAGTTTAACAGTGTCAGATCGAATTGAAGTTTGAATTGGTTCAAGTTTAACTTAGAGGTCGATTTGTTCTGGTTCCAATTGAACGACGTAGATGTCGATTTTAGATTTGATTTGGACTGGATTTTAGGAATTTTATGTGAAAGTTAAGAATATTTTAGGGACTTTGGAAATTAATGGATATAAAGATGTTTTGAGAATTTGGATTTTATGGAATTGGAGAATTTAGGAATTTTATGAAGTTTGGAAATATTTAGGATATCTAAGAATTTGCCCAATTTGATATATTTGATAGATTATTTTGAAATTTAGATGATTTTCTAGAATTTAGGAGGTTTTGGAAAATTCTGTTCCGTTTAACGATTTAGAGTTCGATTTGACTTGTTTCAAGTTTAACGATATAGTGGTCGGACTTGAACTTGATTTGGGTTGCAGTTCAACGGCATAGAGATCGAATTTTGGTTTGATTTGGTTCCAGTCTAACAACTTAGAGATCGATTTGATTTCGGTTATGGTTTAACTACTTAGAGCTTTATTTTATTAAGTTCAAGTTTAACGACGTAGTGGTCGAACTTCAACCTGATTTGGGTTGTAGTTTAACGGCGTAAAGATCGAATTTAGGTTTAATTTGAATCCAGTCTAACAACCTAGTGGTCGATTTGATTTGTTTCCGATTTAACGACATAAATGTCGATTTTAGATTTGATTTGGATTTTGGGATTTTTTGCGAAAGTTTAGGATATTTTAGAAAATTTGGTAAATTAATGGAAATAAAGATATTTTGAGAATTTGGAATTTAGGGAATTGGAGAATTTGGGAATTTTGTGAATCTTGAAAATATTTACGGAATCTAAGAATTTGTGGAATTTGATATATTTGTTTGATTTGGTTTGATTTCAGTTTAACGTATAGCGTTCGAACTTGAACTTGATTTGGCTTTTATTTTAACGGCGTAGTGGTTGAATTTGGATTTGATTTAGTTATAGGACATAAAGAAGTTTTGAGAATGTGGAATTTATGGACAATTTAGGAATTTTATGGAACTTAGACATATTTAGGGATTTTGAAATAATTTGGTGGAATATTTTGAAAATTTGAACATTTTTGTGGAGCTTAAGAGATTTTGGAAAGTTTAAAATTCCAATTTAACTAAGTAGCGGTCAAACTTGAATTTGATTTGTCTTCCTGTTAAACGATGTGGAGGTAGAATTTGGATTTGATTTGGTTCTAGTTTAACGACTTAGAGGTCAACTTGAATTTGATTTGTGTTCTAGTTTAACAGCGTAGAGGTCGAATTTAAGTTTGATTTGGTTCAAGTTTAACTCAGGGATCAATTTGTTTTGCTTCTAGGTAAACGACGTAGATGTCGATTTTAGATTTGAATTGAATTTTAGGTATTTTTTGTGAAAATTTGGAAATTAATGGAAATAAAGATTATTTGAGAAGTTGGAATTTATGGAATTGAAGAATTTAGGAGCTTTATGGGTTTGGAGACATTTAGGAAATCTAAGAATTTGCCGAAATTTGATATATTTGGTGAATTTTAGAATTTTTTGTGGAATTTGAGATATTTAGAGAATTTAGAAATTTATGTTGTTTGGAGATATTTAAGGAATTTAAAAGAATTTGGAGGATTATTTTGAAATTTTGAACATTTTTTAGAATTTAATGCGTTTCGAAAATTTGATTCCGGATTAACGACTTAGAAATCAATTTGTTTTGGTTCTTGTTTAATGATGTGGCAGTCGAACTTGACCTTGATTTGGGTTGAAGTTTAATAGCGTAGAGTTTGAATTTAAGATTGATTTGGTTTCAATCTAACAACTTCGAGGTCGATTTGATTTGGTTGCAGTTTAACGATATAAATTTTGATTTTGGATTTGATTTGAATTTTAGGTATTTTTTGTGATAGTTTAGGATACTTTAGAGAATTTAAGAAATTAATGAAAATAAAGATGTTTTGAGAAATTGGAATTTTGTGGAGCTCGAAGATATTTAAGGAATCTAACAATTTATGGAATTTGATATATTTGCAGAATTTTAGAATTTGTGGAATTTGTATTATCGGAACAATTTGAGAATTCTGTGAAGCTTGAGAATTTAGGGAATTTGTAAGAATTTTGTGGAGTATTTTGAATATTTGAACTTTTTTTGTAGACTTTTAGAGGTTTTGGAAAATTAGAGTTCGATTTGATTTGGTTTTAGTTTAACGATATAGCGTTTGAACTTGAACATGATTTGGCTTCCCAGTTTAACGCTAGTGGTCGAATTTGGATTTGATTTGGTTATAGGACATAAAGAAGTTGAGTACATGGAATTTATGGAATTGAAGAATTTATAAATTTTATGTTGGTTGGAGATACTTGGGAAATCTAAGAATTTATGGAATTTGATATATTGGGACAATTTAGGAATTTTATGAAGGTTAGAGATATTTAGAGAATTTGAAAGAATTTGGTGGAATATTTTGCAAATTTGAATATTTTTGTGGAGTTTAAGAGAATTTGGAAAATTTGGAATTCTCATATAATGACTTAGAGTTCGATTTGATTTGGTTCTAATTAAACGATGTAGCGGTCGAACTTGAACTTGATTTGGCTTCCAATTTAACGATGTAGGGGTAGAATTTGGGTTTGATGTGTTTCTAGTTTAACGAGTTAGAGATCGACTTGAATTTGATTTGGATTCCAGTTTACCGGCATAGAAATCGAATTTAGGTTTGATTTGGTTCAAGTTTAACAACTTAGGGGTCAAATTGTTTTGGTTCTAGGTGAATGACGTAGATTTTGATTTTATATTTGATTTGGATTTTGGGAATTTTTGTGAAAGTCGAGTATATTTTAGAGACTTTGCGTGATTAATAGAAATAAAGGTGTTTTGAGAATCTGAAATTTATGGAATTGGAGAGTTTAGAAATTTTATAAAGTTTGGAGATATTTAGGGAATCTAAGACTATGCGGAATTAGTATATTGGGCGAATTTTAGAATTTTTGTGGAATTTGAGATATTTGGAAAATTTAGACTTTTATATGGCTTGGAAATATATAAGGAATTTAAAAGCATTTGGAGGATTATTTGGAAATTTTGAAGACTTCATAGAATTGAACTGGTTTTCGAAAATTCAGTTCCGGTTTAACGACTTAGAATTCGATTTGTTTTGGCTCCTATTTAAACGATGTATCGGTCGTACATGAAGTTGATTTGGGCTGTAGTTTAACGGCATAGATTTCGAATTTAGGTTTAATTTGGTTCCAGTTTAACAACTTAGAGATCGATTTGATTTGGTTTCGGTTTAACGATATAAATGTCGATTTTAGATTTGATTTGGATTTTGGGAATTTTTTGTGATAGTTTATGATACTTTAGAGAATTTGGGAAATTAATGGAAATAAAAATGTTTTGAGAAGTCGGAATTTTGTGGAGCTTGGAGATACTTAAGAAATCTAACAATTTATGGAATTTGATATATTTGAGGAAATTTAGAATTCGTGGAATTTGAGGTATTGGGGAAATTTGAGAATTCTATGAAGTTTGAGATATTTAGGGAGTTTGAACGAATTTGATGGAGTATTTTGAAAATTTGTACTTTTTGTAGACTTTTAGAGGTTTTGGAAAATTCGATTTCTTAGAGTTCGATTTGATTTGATTTTAGTTTAACGACAGCTTTCAAACTTGAACTTGATTTGGCTTTCAGTTTAACGGCGTAGGGTCGAATTTGGGTTTGATTTGGTTGTAGGGACATAAAGAAGTTTTGAGAATGTGGAATTTATGGAATTGGAGAATTTAGGAATTTTATGTTGTTTGGATATATTTTTGGAATTTAAGAATTTGTGGAATTTCATAAATATGGAGAATTTAGGAATTTGATATAGTTGAACAATTTAGGTATTTTATGGAGCTTGAAGAATTTGGTGGAATATTTTTAAAATTTGAACATTCGTGCGGAGTTTAAGAGATTTTGGAAAATTTGGAATTCTAATTTAATGACTTAGAGTTCGATTTGACTTGGTTCTAATTTAACGATGAAGTAGGCGAATTTGAACTTGATTTGGCTTCCGGTTTAACGATGTAGAGATAGAATTTGGGTTTGATTTGGTTCTAGTTTAACGACATAGAGGTTGACTTGAATTTGATTTAGATTCCACTTTAACGTCATAGAGATCGAATTTAGGTTTGATTTTGGTTCAAGTTTAAGTCGACATCTAAGTCGTTATCCATAACCATCTAGACTTGAACATGTCCTCCTTTAGCTCCTTTGATTGACACAATAATAATCATGGTTTTGTGAAACCTACTTTGCATGCATGACAGTTTTGTCAAACCGACTTTGCATGCATGACGTATCATTCTTGAGACATTGATTCGTAATCATCATCCACCCTTTTGGATGACACAACCTATTTTACTTGCCCCTGTCCTTGAAAATTTTGTAATTGCATTTCAATATGCAAGTATAATATGATTTTCCGATGTTACTACTTTCAATTGCATTACAATTCACAAAGTACTCCTTAAAGTGACTTTTAGACCCTTCGAAATTGTTACTATTGGATGTTATCAAACTTCTGAGTTTGTGTCGGAATTCCACAACTCCACATTCCTACCTTTAATTCACTGCCTATAGCTATCATAACAATGATTTTGTTGTGTTGAAATCTTCTAATTGGTTTAATCTAATTCTTTTCGTTTCTTTGTGAACATGGTCATTGGACTTGAATATGGAGCCTTTTGGCTCCTCTGATTTGACACAATTAAAATCATGGTTTTGTCTAATCTACTTTGCATTCCTGACGTATCATTCATGACACATTGATTCGTACTCATCATCCACCCTTTTGGATAAAACTACCCATTTTACTTGTCCCTGTCCTAGAATGATTTGTTACATTTCAACATTTCAATTTCTAAATATTTGATGTTTTTCTAATGTTACTACTCACAATCCGCAAAGTACTTCTTAAAGTGGCTTATCAAAATTTTATCGACCTAATAAAATTTAAACCTTAACATAATCAACCCTTGTGCATGTTTGATTAGACACAATCATGACTTACGGTTTTATCAAAATTCTTTTACCTTGAACGTTTTGATCCCCTTATGGATTTAACCTCTTTAACTTGCCCTATTCAAAGCTATGTTTCAACTCTTATATTTCTAAATATTGCTTTCCTAATTGGGTTTCTACTTAAACCCCCCCTAAAACTTAGTTAATTACTAAAAAACCAAAACTTGATGATTACTTATTACCCAAAAAACCTTCAAGCTGCTCATTTGTCCCCTTTCAAATTTTCCGTCCGAAGAAAGTATGGTCGTTAGCTAATTTATATTATCCACATCTACCCCACTTATAACCCCATGACTCTATGCGATAAAACCGTCATTTCTCTTTTGTTCTTCATCTTCCTCTTCCTCTTGATCTGGACCCATGTACCAACCGAAGAACTTTCCCTCCTTCGTTTTCAGTTTTCCACTTACACGAAACTTGCAATTAAACCAGCATTCGCATTTCACTTCTTCGTGGCCGGAGAAGGTTAAGAAAAAAGAACCATATTCCATTGCCAATTAGAGAATTTGAAAAGCAATTCCTATACCCGAATTTGAATTGGGCTCTAATTGGGAATTTTAGATGAAGAGTGAAGACGAGTGATTTGGGTGGTTTTAATAACCCTATACCGAGTTTCTCTGTTAACTGGCTAACGAAGTGAGGGAAAAGGACTAGTGGGGGGGGTGGGGTTTAAGAGCAACTTCAAAATTTTGGGGTAATAAGTAATTGCCAGGTTTTGGGTTTTTTAGTAATTAACTTAGTTTTTGGGGGGTTAAGTAAAAAAAACTTCCTGATTTATCTTTCATGCATCATAAAGCACTTCCATTATGGCTCTTTCAAAAATTTTTATCCACATAATGATTCTCTAATCTCTAACCTTATTTTTTAAATGATAAAAATGTTGCGAAAGATTTGTAGTATTTTGAAACCACTTTAATGAACAACGTACCTTTGATAAGGACCTTTCATAAAGCTACAAAAATGGTTTTTGATCATAACTATATCTTTTATTAGTGTTTCAGCCTTAATAATGCTTTTCCATAGAATAGTTTCCTTTTAAACAGAAAGGTTTTCATGAAAAACCTGCCTTTGAATAACGACCCTTGAGAAAGCTATGAAATGTTTTTGAATAATAATTTTCTTGCAAATTTCTTGAGACTTTTGAAGATTTACTCCATTCAGCATTTCTACACGTTTATTGTAAAAGTTTCATGAAAATTCCTTTGAATCGTAGAATTCTGAAAGATACATCTAAGTTGTTAAGTCGTGTCATGATATCCTCCGGTTTGTTTCCACAACTCTATGTACCTACCATTGAATTCTCTGCTTGTGATCATCTTTACGATGGTTTTGTGCTGATTCAATCTTTCAAAAAGCTTAACCTTTGTAGCTTCTTTTCTCTGTGATAAATTTTGCAATAGGCCAGTTAAATTAAGTTTAATCCATAACTGTTGAAAGCTAAGCATGTGAACCATTGCTCCTTCGATTGGACACAATCTCTATTATGATTAGTGAAATTACTTTGCACACACGACCAACTTTTCTTGACGCCTTGATTCTTAATCTTCATAGAACCTTATGAATTACCGACTCATTTTACTTTCCTTTTTCCATAAAAGATTTGCAACTATTTTTAACTTGTGAATTTTCAATGCTTTCCTAATTTACTACTTACAGTTACATTGCGAAGTACTTCTTATATTGGGGTTTCAATGTGTTCCGGCCTTTTAAATGATTCTCCATGAGTATATTTTCAAATCCTTTTCATGAAAAGCTTACCTTTGTTAAACAACCAATTAGGAACCATGAAACATTTTTGATCCATTACTCACTTTTCTAACAACTTTCTTAAGATTTTAAAGAATTTACTCCATAAAGCACTTCTACGCTTTTGATTATAAAAGTTTCTGGAAAACTCTTCTGTATGATGGGATTCTCAAAGATATCTCAAAGCCTTTTAAATCGTATAGTTTGGATGTTATCAAAATTATGAGGTTGTGTTATGGTATTGTACTATTTTCGTCTGAAACTGTACTTACCTACCAGTGATTCTCTTCCCCCATGTCTTAACCATGAATTCTTTTTGATTCAATCTTCAAACCGGCCTAATCTTGATATTTTTCATTTATGATAAATTTGTTGGATGGCCTTCCACATATAGCTTTATCCATAACCAGCTGAAACATGTCAGCCTTGCTCTCCTTTTGATTGGAAGTGATTGCGATTTTTTGTCAAATCTAATTTGCACGCTCATGCAACCGTTATTAATGCATTAATTCTTTGTCATTTTTGGAATTTTTTTTCGAAACTTGGAATTTTTAAGTAGTCAAACACTTTAAATCTGTTCACGGTTGGATGTTATCAAAATAATGGAGCTGTGTCAGAATATCCTTCAATGCGTCCATAACTCATAAAATTTATTGTTTTGCCACATTGTGATCTTAGTTGATCTTTTGAGCTGTAGTATGAAATGTCTCAATTTGTTGGACTCAACATACCATAGTTCTTAATTACTGCTATTCTCCAGTTCTCAATTTGGTACTGTTTGAGTGAAGTTCTATATGTTGGAAGTGGCACTAGGAAAATTATCTTTTAGGTTATAATGTGGGTACAAGCCGAAAGTTGTGCTTAGTTTTTGCATTACATTGTTACTGATTTTCAATACTAATGGAACCTTGTTTTTAGATGTGCACGCAGTTTAGAAACCGGATTCAAACACGCACTTACATTGATCTGGAGATGTCAATATCAGGTTGAAAAGGAAATTAAATGTTCTCCAATTTTTCCATTATACTGTTGCTAATGGAAATAGGGAAATGAGCTTTTAAATTATTCTGTGTTTTTTGGTAAATGACCGGATACAGCTCTAAAGACGTACTGAATTTTTACAGTGCTACATTATAACTGATTTTTATTACAACAGCTACCTCTTTTTCAGATGTGTTCACACATTCTGGAAACCAGTTGCGAGCAGTCCCATATATCCATGAGATGTCAATATTATATTGAAAGAGAAATTATAATCCAGATGATTGTCAGTTAGACGAAAATGAAACTCACCTGTAAAAGGGAGGCGTTTTTGGGCCGTCCGATCGCTCTCGACCCATTTTCCGGTTGGTCATGAACCCAGAGTCAATTAACTTTGGCCAATTGTACACTAATCCAGCCATAATCACCGTGTAATTGTGCCTAAGATATGGGCAGGACATGTCATGCTGTAAGGAACTAGATAATTGAATGGCACGATAGTTCAAGCCATGTGGCCACTATTGGAAATGCGGGGCACTACTGACATCTTGTTTCATTCCGTAGTCAACTTATTTGTCCACTATGGATGGGAGATGTCTTCCCGTAATGAACCTATTTGGCCACTATGGATGGGACAAGTCTTCCCATAATGAATCCATTCGGCCAAGATCAGATGCGGTGTTGTCAAAGGCGCAAACAGGCACGCACCTTGGGCATGAGGCATTGTGAGGTGCATGTTGGTGCACCACATTGCTGAGACATGTGCCTCGGTGTGCCTCGCATCACCTCAGGCACATGCTTTGCAATAAGCCTTCACAATGGCGTCGCATCACCTCAGGCTCATGCATCGCCTCAGGTACGTGCTTTGCATCATCTTTTTCTTTTCTGGTTTCCTTGTATTAGTTGTTACCCCTCTCATTCTCTTAGACCCATGTTATAATATTTCAGTGTTCTTGTAGTTTGATTTTGCCTTAGGTGGCTGGTACTTGTTAGTTTGGTTTATTTGGGTTTCACAATTTGCTATTCAATAAAACCCCAGTATATTTTTTAATTTTTGTATCTAACTCCTTATTGTCTTTGTATTAGTTTCTAGTCTTTCAATTACTCGTTTAATCTTTGATCAGAATATTTGATTGTTTTGAAATAATCATTTTTACTAATTTTTGTTTCTAAAAGTGCTTTTTGTGGGAAAATTATTTGGATTGTTTAATATTAGTAAGTGTAAAACAAACCTTTTCCAGTTTGTTGTGTATTTCTTTCATATTTTAATCTAACAAACAAGTTTTTTGCACAAAAGTTATATTCTGTACTAGCTTTTCCTTTTCGATTACCATAGCGATCAACTCTTTATTTTTATTTTTCCTCTTGCATCAATAATTCAGTACACAAAACATGTACAAGGCTTATATACAATCGATAAGAGTTCAAACTTTATATTTAAAAATAATTTCTTGATTTTATATATAGATTCTCTCTTGGCCCCCTAACAGTTTAATCCTAGCCCTGCCACAGTTTATATGTTTAGTCGTCAATATTGTGTATACTTATGAATTGGTTTTGCAATACGTAAAAAATATTGTGCCTCAATTGCTCGGTCGCGTGCCTTGCCTTGTGTCTCAGCCACACTGGGCACAATGCACCTCATGCAGCACGTTGCGCTTTGATTATGCTGGCCAGAAGTACAGAACACAACTCATAGTTGTGCAATAACCGATCTGGCGAGCCACAATCAAATGTGTCGAGTGGCATTGTAGGCCTATATCACTCCCCTGTGGTGTTACAAGTAGGATAAGGCAGGCAAATTGGATCCAATTTCTAAATCCCTGCTATTATTATTTCTATCCTCTAGTTATTCTTGCCCTCGGGGATCGAGCTATATAGAGGCCTTTTTCCTAGGAAGAGTTTGAACTTGTTGCCTAGAGCATAACCTCGCCTTTATTTTCTCCGTCTCAGAGATAATCTCATGAAGGTGATGACGCGTTGACCTAATGAAACAATGTTCACCGTGTAATCCACATCCAAATGGGTGTTTCATATTCTCGCACTTTGGAGTAGAGAGAAAAGAGCTTGGGTTATAGCTTGGGTTAAATGCAAAGCCAAACATACCCAAAAAATTTCTTTCACTGCTTCGTAAGTCATTAATCGGGCTTTCGTCCGGATCGTCCTTTGCTGTCAGGATACCAGGGAAGGGGATTTTGCAACGCTTGGAAAATTGGCACCTTGGTGGCCTGCATGAGAGGCAGACCAATATCCTTAGGGTAAGAGACCACTCGCCCGATTATGTAGACCGACATATATATGTGTATTTCATGTGATCATTTGAAACTATTTTGATTCTTCCAATTTATGTTAAATCTTTTTCTCCGATTTATTTCATTTCAAATTTACATTTCATACAGAACTAAGCAAAATCTGTTTCTATGATCATGAGCTACCTTATTTTTATTTTGCTTCTCTTTAACCAATCGCTTGTAATATGTTCACTTATTTGCTATTAAATGTTGATTAGGTATCAGTATTTACTTTTGTATGGATCTTTATACATAGCACGTGATAATTTTGCACTGTTCATATATGTTCAGTTGCTGTTGTACCTTGTTTAATTATGTACATTCTTACAGGCATTTATTTATTTGACATCTTGGTGGAGGGAAAGGTGAGGTCAGTATTAGAGGGGTGATCCAATGGGGAAAACCTAATTAATCATTAACATATATTAATAATAATAATAATAATTTCTCTATTTACTTGGAACATTAAAGAAAAATGTAGCTTGTTAAATTCAGATTTAGAATGCAAACCAATTTGAATTATAATTCCTATGAAACTATCAAATGTCAGTTGCAGCCCCACAAAGATAATTTGTTTGTCCTGGGTTTAGATTTGGTTGATTAAAATGGCTGTTGTTTATTATCTTACACGCATTGCCTTACCTATTTATTGTGTTACCAGTTGTTGCACTATTCGTAAACCGTTGCTTGTTCGTCGCCTACAATAATGGTCGAGATTATATATCAGGTTATGTTGCAATACTATAATTGCAATTTGTTTGTAACTTAAGTTGAATGTGGTAACTAAAATGATCGGTGGTCTATCGTCGCAACCCTCAAGCATTATCTTATCTATTTGATTTTGTTACCAGTTACCACACTATTCAGAAACCAAACCTAGACTACTTGATACTAATTGGTAGGCGTTTGACACCAGGTCGGCAATTGGTTGTAAACCTATGTCAACTTTTAATAGCAACTTTTCATCATAGAATAAGACTCATTATTTCTCCATAGATTGGGTTCTCACGGCCAACCAAATTGTAATCAAAATGGCTTATACGATGATGACGGCGTATTTCTACGAGTGTTGTCATGGCCAATCACTTCTGTCCATTTTCTGCTGAATCATGCATGCATGCCTGTAGATTCATAATTTATGCTGGGTCTTTTTGTAGCATAAATTTACTCTTTTGGTTATTTGCACTCTCTCTAGTTGATATGTAAATAACTCAAGATTGTTTCTTTCACGGTTGCAGCTATACAGATTTCTGCCCTAGTAATGTTTTCAGGGTACAACACACCCTGTGTTCTGAAAAGGAACAAACTACCCCATTTGGAAACACAATTTTGAAGTCCTTTTTGTTGCTCCTTTTCTTCTATGAACTGTTTCTGCAGGAACAAATTGTTGCTCCTCATTTGGAAACCAATTTTGAATCTGTCTACATAATTAAAAAGCCAGAGAATACAAGCGAATATAGCATCGTCTGATTTTTAATTCAAATTGCTTGTAGATTTGGAAAAGATACGGGACTAAGCTCCTCTCACAAAACTACCCCAATCTTTTCTCTGCAAGCCCCCATCGCAACAACCAGCATTTTTGTGTTATATTGCCGTATTTCGATGACTAAATTAAGGGTGTTGTCTGCGATAATTAATTTAGAAGTCCTTTTTGTTTGTTTGTTTTTCTTGGGTGTTTTTCCAGCCCATATTTTGTGAAAAACATGTAATTGCAGTTGGCGTAGTTCTCACAAGCTGCTCTCTACATGTATCTGTTGTTTTTTTATTTGTATATTTATTATTTTAGTTTCTTGAAGAAGAGAGCTAGAATCAGATGAGTTGTTTACATGTATAACTTTTGTATCAGCATTTTGTTGATCCTTAGGTCTTTGTAGAGCTTTGTAAAAGTGTTGATGGGGATGACTCGCATTTTGTTAATAAGTGTACCTCAAAACCGAGTCTTGTAAAAATGCTGCTCCTTTTCCTGAACTTATGTTAATTATACCATATAGATTTTTAAAATAACTCTTAATATTCTTAGTGAACTTTTATAAGTTGATTTATATGGAAATCGCCTTCTCTGCGGTATCTAGGTATCTATAGTAATTCTACATAAAAACTCTTTTGTTTCACTTTTACCTCAATCAACAGTTTAATCATTTCAAGGTAAATATAGTATAAATAACAGAAACCATAGTAAAATTTCAAATTTTCTTCTATATATCAATAGTTAAATTTTCTCTTTATTTGACAAGGAGGCATTGATAACTCAAATATCCGCAGTTGCGGTTATTTTCTCACGTTGTCTTTCCTATATCAGACTATGGTCATATATTTGATGGTGATGACTGGTTGTCATTGTTATGCATCATATTTGTGACTTTTAGGAAGACAAATGCTGTACATCGGTTGGGGCTGGGGTGCATGGTTGCTTAAGCAAAGCCAAAAAAATCAGACGTTTCTTATAAATTATTTGCGCTATTTATAAATTATTTGTTAGTGCTGCTGATGATAACTTTTTTATAAAAAAAAGTTTCCGCTTGTAAATGAGTATGTTCGAAAGTGTAGAAAACTAAAAATACCAATTGACGGTGAGTACGACGGAGCCCAAGTATTAATCTCGCACCAAGAAAAGTCTAAAAAGCACATTTAACAAGACTGGATAAGACTGTGATAGGAAGATGCGGTAATAAAATTACTTGTACGACACTTATATACATCTAAGCAGACCTCTCTATAAGTAAACAAGGGTATATTCGCTACATAACTTGATATTTTACGTTCTGTAGCATATCTCAACCTACTCTATAAGTAAACAAGGGTATATTCGCTACATAACTTGATATTTTATGTTATGTAGCATATCTCAACCTATTAACATATCATCCAACTTTAATTCTTATTACATAAAAATTAAATAGAAAAACTGTAATGACCCTAAATTCCATGTATCATTCTTTTTGTTTAAGTTCATAAAAGAGCATGTATTCTGTTCTGGTATCTAGTTAGAAGTTATTCTTAATAAATACTATGCAAAATTTTTCTTATAGTCCATTAGTTAAAACTCTCCACTGTTGTCTCATAGCCTAATTAGAGACTCGACAATCTCTTCCCCTACCTCCTTTAATCGCTTTTAATCCCTTTTTAATTCATAAACTCCCATTTCCTTCCCCTAAATAAACTAGGCTAGCTCAACTCATCCCCATGTTCATGCTATTCTCGAGTTTACCCTCTAAATTGTTTTCTCAAGAAACTAAGTACCATCAAGGAGCCAAGTACCCATAAGTTAAAATACGATATTTATATTTTTATCCTTTGCAAATATACCTGTATAACCCTCGTTAGGGGAACCCGTTTATGGATAGTGCGGATTATCGCACATCTTGGGGATAGTAAAGTGAGATGCAGAGCTACTTACGAAAAAATCAGTCTCGACAGGAATAAAATACGGTTATAAAGAAAATACGAGTTTTAAAGCAAAGTTAAACAAATTGAAAATAATTTAAATTATATATTCGTAATTTTAAAGAAATTTTTTGTGTGAAAATTAGATTTTATAAATACTATAAAATGAAAGGATTAAAGTTTTTAAGAAAATACCCTCAAGTTTCCAAAAAATAGATTTTCATTAAAATACCATAAACTTTTAAAAGTTAGGTTTTAACACTAAAATAACACAAAATATAAAATACCTTTTATAAAAACTCTTGACATTATAATTAACATATATATTTTTCCAAAACACCCTCGAGATTATTTTCAACTAGACTATTTTACATAAAACCCTCTCGAGAAATTCAAAACATGTAATTATCTATAATCATGAATCCTTCAGGACTTTAGATTAATAATGGGTGTAAACGATATCATTTCTCTTGAGCCTCGGGGAGCCGGAGAAAGTGGGTGCTTGCCTGTCTAAATAAAACTGCAAAATAACTGAATTTTCGTTGGCAATTGTGTTTGAAAAAGCCACAAATCCTGTCGCCCATGTGCAGTGGTTACCCGATTATTCTCAAACTTAAGATCTTCAAAAGATAAATCTTTTAATAAGATATGATTAGAAATTGAACTCGAATCATAAATTGACTTGAATTCTAATCTAACTTATATCTATTTGAAACTTGACATGTATACATGAACTCAACAAGTAAATCTGAAACCAACTTGACTCAAACCATGAATACAAATGACATGACTTACACTTACATGACTACATGAACTCAATCATGATATTATTTCACCTTTTGTATTCATGGACCCGATCAAGGCTCGTAACATTAATCACAGACTAATATACACGGGTGTTGGGGTAGTTTAAGTGTGAATCCAACGAAATCTCAGGAGTACCCCTAGTTCATGAATTCATGTAACACCCTAATTCATTTATACCAGTTCTTTTGGGTATTTCTTTATTTATGGCTATTTCTTGATTTATTGTTATTTGGATGCGAATAGTGTAATTGGTATCTGTATTTGCATTCGACCCGACCCGCATGCTGGAAACCCGCATTGATTCCTGTTTATAATTTATCCCGGCTAGTTATGAGGATCCGTGCACTGTCATGTTTTATATCCTGCATTATATCTGGTATCTGCATTTTTTTTACTACAATTATAATCAAATATTATATTTTAAAAATATCTAGCATGGCCTGCATCATACCCCTAACCCTGTTGTGGCATCCGTACATCTTATTCTCGTTCCGTTCAGTGAAACAGGCTCATTTGGATTGATACGTACACGCTACGTGTATCCGTTCTTAGGGGTATGCATTTTCGTTACCCGGATATCCTATTTTGGTTTTGGTTAACACGTATATTATCCGTATTTTCAAACCATAATTTTAGACCCGACCCGAACGTGTTTTAGACTATTTTTGTATTAGCCAAAAACTCAAATTTTTCCTAAATATTATATTCGTAACTATATAACTGTTATATATATTCATTTCTTTAACCAAATTTATATTTTAAATATTTTTTAGATACTAACCATCACAATCTGATCTGCTCTCGTGACTCTTTCTCTCTATTAATATTCTTTCTTTATATTTTTTCTTTCCCCATAACAAATCCTACATCAGTCTCTCTCTCTACCTAAATATATATTTATAAATCTTAACTAATCCTGCCTCAGCCTATATACATATTAATTATATATTTTATTTTAAAAAAAACCTTATTTAAACTCCCCACGTTCTTTTCTTCTCCACTTTCTTTCCCTCGTGTTCCCGCCTCTCGTGAACCCGATTTTGAACCCACGCCTTCGCCGCCTCCAGCCCTTCACCCTCGCCGTCATCGCCTCACACCGACGACCTCCATCACAACTTCCTTACCCTCATCCCCACAATCGCTGTCACCTTCTTTCCCCGACGAACCCATCACCGAGCACCCAAAGAAAACTCTAACCCATCACCGGAACTCCGACCCCTCGTCACCACCCCGTCATCATCTCCCTTCAACTCTCTTCCACGACCTCTCGACACCACCTCACCTTCAGCCCCGACCAACCCACTGCAACCCAACCCGAGAACCCTCGCCTGCACCCCTTCCTCGCCACCGACCACCCTAGTCGGCCTTACCCCGTCTCCACCACTTCCATCTTCTCCTTCTCTCCTCTTCGCCTTCAACGCTCGACACCAAGAAACCCTAACTGCACAGAATCGAACCCGATCCCGACTTCAAGAAACCCACAGCTTCCATCGCCGTGAACCTCACCGCGGCCCACCATCGACGTCACCCCCTCGCAGCCTTCTCTGACCCCAGAGCCTAACCCAAACCCAGTCCTCTTCCCCTCTTCTTCTCCTTCTTTCTTCTTCTCTTACTTTTTCTTGATCTTGTATTTTCCGGTGATCTTCGGAGCCGTGCCATCGCCGACAATCCAGGCGATCCAATGGATATCCCCAGCCAGCGTGGTCACCTTCTTGCTTTGCCTGGTCTTGTCCCATGCGCGCTGTGTACATTGCGACGTTTACCCGACGTCGGACACAGCATACGCATTCCGTCGTGAGATCCGATTAGGAAAGTTTATCTTGCTACATGCTATGTTATTATATTTTCATCCATGTGAATAAAAATATTACATGTTTACTGCATTGTGCATCCTATGTTACAGTTTTACAATATCCGTTCACATCCGTACAGCTTATTACATATCTAGTCGCATGCAATTTTATCTCGTTACAGGTTATGCAACGTATTTTACATCCATAGGTATAGAATTATTACATGTTCATTGCATTTCACATCCATGTTACAGTTTTACCGTTTCTCCGTTATCCGTTCGTATCCATGTTATTGATTATATATCTAATTGCATGCCATGTCATATTATATCATGTTACCGTTATGTTAGCACCCCATGCTTGATAATGTGCATCATACTTAGTCATGGAGTTGTAGATGTGATCCCTGGTAAATACTTGTGCATCCGTGTTTTACCGTGTTTCGATACTAGTTGCATTTTACTCTTGGGCATCCATTGAATGCACTGTACACCACTTGACATGACCTGATACACCACTGCTTGACTTGATACCGGATCCTGTTAATAATGCTGACAACCCTGACATGTTGTCCTGACAGATGTATCCTGTTGTCTGCATAGACAAAATCTGTACCTGCTTGATCCTGTGTTGGCATTAGCTCCAGATTATCAATACCTGACTTTAACACATAACCTTGGGGTTATGGGGAAATCAAAGGTGTAACCGAGTGTAACTTAAAAGGATATTACTTGATCCGTGGTCCCGGGAGGTAACGGGACAGAATCATTCGTGATTCTTCTTGGTCCGTGGTCCCGGGAGTAACGGGACAGTGTCATTCGTGACTCCTACAACTTGGTCCGTGGTCCCGGGAGGTAACGGGACAGAACCATTCTTGGTTCACATATCTTGATCCGTGGTCCGGGGGGTAACGGGACATATTCTTTGAGTTACATTAGGAGTACATCGATTGATTTCGAATAACTTAGAATAGACAACCCAGTAGCACAGTTTAGATTACTCACCGCATTTCACTTACCCATATACACCTCACTGTTCCATATCTATGTTTTCCTGTTATAGTCATATTATCGTTTATATCCATGCATGTCTACATCGTTACATCCTGGTTACATTTTATTGTTTGGTATTATGACACACTGACGTCTGGGTTTTGCATGGCCCAGATTCTCTGTCTCTTTCGCAGGCTGATCAGGAGTATTTCTGCCGTCAGGCCGAGCGGTGAGGATCCTGTTAGTATCTAGTTTAGTTTAGTTTTATTTCCGTACTTTCATTTTCTGATGTGAGCCCTTATTTGGGACGTACTTTCCAGATGTTATTGCTTATTGGATTTATTGCTTTCGCACATATATTATTTCTTGACTCGTTTATTCTGGCATATGGACATGTACTAGATAGTTCATTTTTATTTTACTGTTCTTGATATCTTATAGACAGCCGTAATGTGACTGTGGAGGGATGTTTCCTAGCCACAGGTAGCATGGTTGTCTCTGTCACGTGCCGATCTTAGCGCACTCTGGGAAGCGGGGCGTGACAGGGTTTGTTCGGTATCAGAGACATAGGATTTAGGTTAATCGGGTTTGGTTCTTTTTGTAGTTGGGTATTGAACCCAATACGTTAACCAGAAAACTCGTATTTAGGAACATGTCTTGCCACATTGTTGTCGTGATTTTTGAATCTTATCTTTCTCTTGACCCTTTATCTTGACGAGATAGAATAACTTTGCATCTCGGCTTGAAATCCTTTTGTTCCTTATTGTTTCTCCCTACCTATTCTTTCGATTCTGATTGTAGGATTTGGGTGACTTGAATGGAGTTATGTGATTGTAACTCTGAACTGCAGCATGGTTACAATGCAGTACTCTATTTGAGTAACTTGGAGTCCTAGTCTTGATTCATTTCCTTGATTTATGGTCGTTATATTACCTTGCTTCTCTCAGTTTCATTGCTTACCAGTTCATGTTTTATCGCAAGCTTGAATCCTGTTTATCGTGCTTATCTTTTTCAGTGTCTTGGCTTCAGATGAAGTCGTTTCAGGTATCCTACTTGTTCATGGTTTTTCCGCATTAGTATTATTCGATTCCGGTGCATCCCATTGCTTTATGTCATCCAAGTTTATTGCTGCACATTCGATTTCTTGCACGACCCTGTCTTGTTGTTGGGACATACATATTGGGAAAGAGAAGACGAGATTCGATAGAAGTTTCCACACCTCTTCTCGTAAATTCATATTTTTTTATCTTTTCTTGTTCCGGGAATTTCGAGGACCAAATTCTTTTTGTAGTTGGGTATAATGTAACACCCTAGTTCATTTATACCAGTTCTATTGGGTATTTCTTTATTTTTGGCTATTTCTTGATTTATTGCTGTTTGGGTGAGAATAGTGTAATTGGTATCTGTATTTGCATTCGACCCGATCCGCATGCTGGAAAGCCGTATTGATTCCTGTTTATGATTTATCCCGGCTAGTTATGAGGATCCGTGCACTGTCATGTTTTATATCCTGCATTATATCTGGTATCTGCATTTTTTTAATACAATTATAATCAAATATTATTTTTTAAAAATATCTAGCATGGCCTGCATCATACCCCTAACCCTGTCGTGTCATCCGTACATCTTGTTCTCGTTCCGTTCAGTGAAACGGACTCGTTTGGATTTGATACGTACATGCTACGTGTATCCGTTCTTGGGGGTATGCATTTTCGTTACCCGGATATCCTATTTTGGTTTTGGTTAACACGTATATTATCTGTATTTTCAAATCATAATTTTAGACCCGACCCGAACGTGTTTTGGACTATTTTTGTATTAGCCAAAAACTCAAATTTTTCCTAAATATTATATTCGTAACTATATAACTGTTATATATATTCATTTCTTTAACCAAATTTATATTTTAAATATTTTTTAGATACTAACCATCACAATCTGATCTCCTCTCGTGAGTCTCTCTCTCTCTCTCTATTAATATTCTTTCTTTATATTTTTTCTTTCCCCATAACAAATCCTACATCAGTCTTTCTCGCTACCTAAATATATATTTATAAATCTTAACTAATCCTACCTCAGCCTATATACATATTAATTATATATTTTATTTTTAAAAAAACCTTATTTAAACTCCCCACGTTCTCTTCTTCTCCACTTTCTTTCCCTCGTGTTCCCGCCTCTCGCGAACCCCACCTCGAACCCACGCCCTCGCCGCCGTTGCCGCCTCCAGCCCTTCACCCTCGCCGTCATCGCCTCACACCGACGACCTCCCATACTACTTTCTCACCCTCATCCCCACAACCGCTGTCACCTTCTTTCCCCGACGAACCCATCGCCTAGCACCCAAAGAAAACCCTAACCCATCGCCGGAACTCCGACCCCCTCGTCACCACCCCGTCATCATCTCCCTTCACCTCTCTTCCACGACCTCTCGACACCATCTCACCTTCAGCCCCGACCAACCTACTGCAAACCAACCCGAGAACCCTCGCCTGCACCCCTTCCTCGCCGCCGACCACCCTAGTCGGCCCCGTCTCCACCACCTCCATCTTCTCCTTCTCCTCTCCTCCTCTCCTTCAACACCCGACACCAAGAAACCCCGACTGCACAGAATCGAACCCGATCCCGACTTCAAGAAACCCACAGCTGCCATAGCCGTGAACTTCGCCGTTGACGGCCCACCATCGACGTCACCCCCTCGCAGCCTTCTCTGGCCCCAGAGCCTAACCCAAACCCAGTCATCTTCCCTTCTTCTTCTCCTTCTTCTTTCTTTTTATCTTTCTTTTTCTTGATCTTGTATTTTCCGGTGATCGCCGGAGCCATGCCATCACCGACAATCCAAGAGATCCAATGGACATCCCCAGCCAGCGTGGTCACCTTCTTGCTTTGCCTGGTCTTGTCCCGTGCGCACTGTGTACATTGCGATTTTTACTCGACGTCGGACGCTGCATACGCATTCCGTCGTGAGATCCGATCAGGCAAGTTTATCTTGCTATATGCTATGTTATTATATTTGCATCCATATGAATAAAAATACCACATGTTTACTGCATTGTGCATCCTATGTTACAGTTTTACAGTTTTACAATATCCGTTCACATCCGTACAGCTTATTACATATCTAGTCGCATACAATTTTATCTCGTTACAGGTTATTTAACATATTTTACATCCATAAGTATAGAATTATTACATGTTCATTACATTTCACATCCATGCTACAGTTTTACCGTTTCTCCGATATCCGTTCGTATCCGTGTTATTGATTATATATCTAGTTGCATGCCATGTCATATTATATCATGTTACCGTTATGTTAGCACCCCATGCTTGATAATGTGCATCATACTTAGTCATGGAGTTGTAGATATGATTCCTGATAAACACTTGTGCATCCGTGTTTTACCGTGTTTCGATACTAGTTGCATTTTACTGTTGGGCATCCATTGAATGCACTGTACACCACCTGACATGACCTGATACACCACTGCTTGACATGATACCTGATCCAGTTACTAATGTGACAACCCTGACATGTTGTCCTGACGGACGTATCCTGTTGTCTGCATAGACAAAACATGTACCTGCTTGATCCTGTGTTAGCATTAGCTCCAGATTATCAATACCTGACTTGAACACATAACCTTGGGGGTATGGGGAAATCAAAGGTGTAACCGAGTGTAACATAAAAGTATATTACTTGATCCGTGGTCCGGGGGGGGGGGGGGTAACGGGACAAAATCATTCGTGATTCTTCTTGGTCCGTGGTCCCGGGGGTAACGGGCCAGAGTCATTCATGACTATTACAACTTGGTCTGTCGTCCCGGGGGGTGACGGGACAGAACCTTTCTTGGTTCACATATCTTGAACCGTGGTCCCGGGGGTAACATGACATATTCTTTGAGTTATATTAGGAGTACATCAATTGATTTCGAATAACTTAGAATAGACAACCCAGTAGCATAGTTTAGATTACTCACCGCACTTCACTTACCCATATACACCTCACCGTTTCATGTTTATGTTTTCCTGTTATAGTCATATTATCGTTTATATCCATGCCTGCTTACATCGTTACATCCTGGTTACATTTTATTGTTTGGTATTATGACGCACTGACGTCTGGGTTTTGCATGGCCCAGATCCTTTGTCTCTTTCGCAGGCTGATCAGGAGTATTTCTGCCGTTAGGACGAGTAGTGAGGATCCTGTTAGTATCTAGTTTAGTTTAGTTTTATTTCCGTACTTTCATTTCCTGATGTGAGCCCGTATTTGGGACGTACTTTCCAGATGTTATTGCTTATTGGATTTATTTCTTCCGCACATATATTATTTCTTGACTCGTTTATTCTGGCATATGGACATGTACTAGATAGTTCATTTTTATTTTACTGTTCTTGATAGCTTACAGACAGCCGTAATATGACTATGGAGGGATGTTTCCTAGCCACAGGTAGCATGGTTGGCTCTGTCACGTGCCGATCTTAGCGCACTCTGGGAAGCGGGGCGTGACAGGGTTTGTTCGGTATCAAAGACATAGGATTTAGGTTAATCGGGTTTGGTTCTTTTTGTAGTTGGGTATTGAACCCAATACGTTAACCAGAAAACCCGTATTTAGGAACATGTCTTGCCACATTGTTGTCGTGATTCTTGAATCTTATCTTTCTCTTGACCCTTTATCTTGACAAGATGGAATAACTTTGCATCTCGGCTTGAAATCCTTTTGTTCCTTATTGTTTCTCCCTACCTATTCTTTCGATTTTGATTGTAGGATTTGGGCGACTTGAATGGAGTTATGTGATTGTAACTCTAAACTGCAGCATGGTTACAATGCGGTACTCTATTTGAGTAACTTGGAGTCCAAGTCTTGATTCATTTCCTTGATTTATAGTCGTTAGATTACCTTGCTTCTCTCAGTTTCATTGCTTTCCAGTTCATGTTTTATCGCAAGCTTGAATCCTGTTTACCGTGCTTATCTTCTTCAGTGTCTTGGCTTCAGATGAAGTCGTTTCAGGTATCCTACTTGTTCATGGTTTTTCTGCATTAGTATTATTCGATTCCGGTGCATCCTATTGCTTTATGTCGTCCAAGTTTATTGCTGCACATTCGATTTCTTGCACGACCCTGTCTTATTGTTGGGATATACACACTGGGAACGAGAAGACGAGATTTGACAGAAGTCTCCACACCTCTTCTCGTAAATTCATATTTGTTTATCTTTTCTTGTTCCGGGAATTTCGAGGACGAAATTCTTTTTTGAGTTGGGTATAATGTAACACCCTAGTTCATTTATACCAGTTCTTTTGGGTATTTCTTTATTTTTGGCTATTTCTTGATTTATTGCTATTTGGGTGAGAATAGTGTAATTGGTATCTGTATTTGCATTCGACCCGATCCGCATGCTGGAAAGCCGTATTGATTCCTGTTGATGATTTATCTCGGCTAGTTATGAGGATCCGTGCACTGTCATGTTTTATATCCTGCATTATATCTGGTATCTGCATTTTTTTAATACAATTATAATCAAATATTATATTTTAAAAATATCTAGCATGGCCTGCATCATACCCCTAACCCTGTCGTGGCATCCGTACATCTTGTTCTCGTTCCGTTCTGTGAAACGGACTCGTTTGGATTTGATACGTACACGCTATGTGTATCCGTTCTTGGGGGTATGCATTTTCGTTACCCGGATATCCTATTTTGGTTTTGGTTAACACGTATATTATCCGTATTTCAAACCATAATTTTAGACCCGACCCGAACGTGTTTTGGACTATTTTTGTATTAGCCAAAAACTCAAATTTTTCCTAAATATTATATTCGTAACAATATAACTGTTATATATATTCATTTCTTTAACAAAATTTATATTTTAAATATTTTTTAGATACTAACCATCATAATCTGATCTCCTCTCGTGACTCTCTCTCCCTCTCTCTATAAATATTCTTTCTTTATATTTTTTCTTTCCCCACAACAAATCCCACATCAGTCTCTCTCTCTACCTAAATATATATTTATAAATCTTAACTAATCCTTCCTCAGCCTATATACATATTAATTATATATTTTATTTTTTAAAAAACCTTATTTAAACTCCCCACGTTCTCTTCTTCTCCACTTTCTTTCCCTCGTGTTCCCGCCTCTCGCGAACCCCATCTCGAACCCTCGCCTTCGCCGTCGTCGCCGCCTCCAGCCCTTCACCCTCACCGTCATCGCCACACACCGACGACCTCCCTCACCACTTCCTCACCCTCATCCCCACAACCGCTGCCACCTTCTTTCCCCGACGAACCCATCAACGAGCACCCAAAGAAAACCCTAATCCATCGCCGGAACTCCGACCCCTCGTCACCACCCCGTCATCATCTCCCTTCACCTCTCTTCCACGACCTCTCGACACCACCCTCACCTTCAGCCCCGACCAACCCACTGCAACCCAACCCGAGAACCCTCGCCTGCACCCCTTCTCACCGCCGACCACCCTAGTCGGCCTTACCCCATCTCCACCACCTCCATCTTCTACTTCTCCTCTCCTCCTCGCCTTCAACACCTGACACCAAGAAACCCCGACTGTACAGATCGAACCCGATCCCGACTTTAAGAAACCCACAGCTGCCATCACGGTGAACCTCGCCGTTGACGGCCCACCATCGACGTCACCCCCTCGCAGCCTTCTCTGACCCCAGAGCCTAACCCAAACCCAGTCATCTTCCCCTCTTCTTCTCCTTCTTCTTCTTCTTTCGTCTTCTCTTTCTTTTTCTTGATCTTTGTATTTTCCGGTGATCACCGGAGCCGTGCCTTCGCCGACAATCCGGGCAATCCAATGGACATCCCCAGCCAGCGTGGTCACCTTCTTGCTTTTCCTGGTCTTGTCCCATGCGCGCTGTGTACATTGCGACGTTTACTCGACGTCGGACGCAGCATACGCATTCCGTCGTGAGATCCGATCAGGCAAGTTTATCTTGCTACATGCCATGTTATTATATTTGCATCCATATGAATAAAAATACCACATGTTTACTGCATTGTGCATCCTATGTTACAGTTTTATAGTTTTACAATATCCATTCACATCCGTACAGCTTATTACATATCTAGTCGCATGCAATTTTATCTCGTTACAGGTTATGCAACGTATTTTACATCCATAGGTATAGAATTATTACATGTTCATTGCATTTTACATCCATGTTACAGTTTTACCGTTTCTCCATTATCCGTTCGTATCCGTGTTATTGATTATATATCTAATTGCATGCCATGTCATATTATATCATGTTACCATTATGTTAGCACCCCATGCTTGATAATGTGCATCATACTCAGTCATGGAGTTGTAGATGTGATCCATGATAAACACTTGTGCATCCGTGTTTTACCGTGTTTTGATACTAGTTGCATTTTACTGTTGGGCATCCATTGAATGCACTGTACACCACCTGACATGACCTGATACACCACTGCTTGACTTGATACCCGATCCTGTTACTAATGCTGACAACCCTGACATGTTGTCCTGACGGACGTATCCTGTTGTCTGCATAGACAAAACATGTACCTGCTTGATCTTGTGTTGTCATTAGCTCCAGATGATCAATACCTGACTTGAACACATAACCTTGGGGGTATGAGAAAATCAAAGGTGTAACCGAGTGTAACTTAAAAGGATATTACTTGATCCGTGGTCCGGGGGGGGGGGGTAACGGAACAGAATCATTCATGATTCTTTTTGGTCCGTGGTCCCGGGGGTAACGGGACAGAGTCATTCATGACTCTTACAACTTGGTCCGTGGTCCCGGAGGATAACGGGACAGAACCATTCTTGGTTCACATATCTTGATCCGTGGTCCCGAGGGGTAACGGGACATATTCTTTGAGTTACATTAGGAGTACATCAATTGATTTCGAATAACTTAGAATAGACAACCCAATAGCACAGTTTAACATACTCACCGCACTTCACTTATCCATATACACCTCACTGTTTCATATCTATGTTTGCCTGTTATAGTCATATTATCGTTTATATCCATGCCTGCGTACATCGTTACATCCTGGTTACATTTTATTGTTTGGTATTATGACGCACTGACGTCTGGGTTTTGCATGGCCCAGATCCTCTGTCTCTTTCGCAGGCTGATCAGGAGTATTTCTGCCGTCAGGCCGAGCAGTGATGATCCTGTTAGTATCTAGTTTAGTTTAGTTTTATTTCCGTACTTTCATTTCTTGATGTGAGCCCGTATTTGGGACGTACTTTCCAGATGTTATTGCTTATTGGATTTATTGCTTCCGCACATATATTATTTCTTGACTCGTTTATTCTGGCATATGGACATGTACTAGATAGTTCATTTTTATTTTACTGTTCTTGATATCTTATAAACAGCCGTAATGTGACTGTGGAGGGATGTTTCCTAGCCACAGGTATCATGGTTGGCTCTGTCACGTGCCGATCTTAGTGCACTCTGGGAAGCGGGGCGTGACAATTCATGTCTACTAACACGAACAATCTATCACGAGGGCCCGTGTTTCCAAGCCTCTAAGGCCGTAATCTTGGGTTTGGAATACTCCAACGACGGTTAAAATCCTGTTACTAACACATCTCGATTCGGGTCCGTGGTTCCTTGCTCCTAAGGCCTTACCCTTGAGTTCGAGAACACTCTTGAGATTGGTTGGCATTTACATTTGAACCCACGTTAGTTAACTTATCCTTTCAGTGACTTCTTTAGTACGCATTGCTATTCATTACATGTTCAGCACTTTTACTTGTTGTATGCTCACTATACCTACACTACACGGCCATGATATACTTGTTTGACATGCTCATGTTACATTGGTATGTTTATATATATATATCTATATCTATATATATATATTGCCATACTTATGATACATTGCCATGTGCATATAGTTGCTAGATTTAATTGACACCCATAATCACATTAGAATTCATATGCTACTTGCATACTATCCTTTACCACATTCATATTTCTATCCTTTTTGGGGACTTACCGAGCGAAAATTCGCTGACGGGCATTTCACCCATCTTTTATTTCTTTGGAATGTTCGTCAGATAATCTAGAGACTGAAGAGGTGGAACCTACTGCTGAAGATTACGACCAGTTCATTTCTAAAGTCGTTCTTTAGTTTTCTTTCCAGTTTGCATATGCCACTTGTTTTTTTTATTTCATCTTTTCTTTTTAAGTAAGTCACATGTTTAGGTTTTTATGTTTATGTCTCTCGTTCAGACTTCTCGTAATCAGTTTGAAATTTGTGAAATTTGAATAATTGTTGGATTTTATTCACTTGTCATTCGTATAATGCTTATAAATGCTTAGCGTATTTGTTTCGGGAAATGACTTTCTCGAATTAAATACGCCGTGGACCTCGTCGCGTGCTTGCTCCCATGTCCTTTTGGGAAGCGAGGCGTGACAAAAACTTAATTCAACTTGCACTACTACATACAGTCACTATTAGAGACCGTATGGAACGGTCCCCAAAAAATAATAAACGGTCGCTAAAATACGGTCGTTGATTGGGTGGTCGCTGATATGTATATTATACGAACGGTCGCTCATATATGTATCAGCGACCGTTTCCCCCGGTCGCTAATAAGGAGACGTGTGGACATCCTAACAAATTTAACTGTTTCCTAATATCAGCGAATGGTCGCTGATAATGTATGAGCGACCGTTCTTGTAGCTAATACGGTCGCTAATACCTATTTTTCCTGGAAATATTTTTTACAGAAAAATGATGTATTCAATACAATAATACAAAAGATCACAATATATTACGCCACAATAGCGTTTCACATACAAATCAATATATATGCACAATCCATAACATATCCAACAAGATCAACAACAAATACGAACACATACGCATACAAACCAGCATATAAACATTATCCATGATATATCCACCAATATCAACAACTCAACCAAACACATATGAACTAAATTCTTAATAAAAAAGCTGTCACACCCCGCTTTCCAAGATACGTAAACTACGGTACGTGACAGAGCCAACCATGCTATCTGTGGTTAGGAACCATCCCTCCACAGTCACATTACGGCTGTCTATCGGATATCAAGAACAGAAAAGAACATAATCTAGCTAGTACATGTCCATTTGCCATCGTAAATAAAATCAAGAAAATGCATAAAGCGGAAACGAATCAAGATCCAATAAACAGTATCTGAATCATGTCCCAATATGAGCTCACATCAATAAACAAAACTACGGAAATAACTAAACTAAACATCTTTAATAATACACGTTCAATTCCTCATTGTTCGGCTTGATTGCTAAAGTACTCTTGATCTACCTGCGATAAAGGTAGAGGAACTGGGCCATGCAAAACTCAGATGTCAGTGCGTCATAATATCAAAATAACAGTAATAACCAGGATACAATAATATGATTAAACAAGAATATAAATAAATAACACAGATATGAAACAGTGAGCTATGTGTATGTATGGTGTGTGATGTGTATCCTAAATCCGTTGACCGGGAAGTAGCATATAATATAGGAAATGAAGTGTTTCTAGGTTATCTATTCTAAAAGTCTTTGAAATCAATTAATGTAATCCTCATTGTAACCCAGCAGTATATATCCCGTTCATTCCCCATGGGATCATGGTAATAGTATTTATTCCATAACGCCCGGAAACACGACAAACAAGTATTTATTCCGTAACGCCCGGAAAACGACAAACAATTATTTATTCCGTAACGCCCAGAAAAATGACAAACAATAATAATATCCTCGTGAGTTATGTTTCGGTTACATTCTTGATTTCCTCTTTTCCCCCAGGTTTGTGTTCAAGTCAGGTATTAACGATATGAATCTAATGCTAACACAGGATCAAGTAGGTACAGTTCTTGTCTAAGCAGACAACAAGTCACGTCCGTCAGGACAACAAGTCAGGATTGTCGGCATTAGCAATAAGATCCAAGTAACAAGTTAAGTAGTGTGTTGTGAACATGTCATGTGATGTATATTAACCAAATAGATACCCAATCTGAAACTGTAATCAATATCGAAACACGGTAAACACAATTGATACCAAGATGCATATGTATCTATCTGTAATAACCATTATACGTCCCTTACCATGTATGATGCAAACTAGATAACATGTTGTACTGATATTGTAGTATGATGATATCATTATGTTCCGGCATGCAACTAGATAAACTATTATCAGTACGGATACCGTAAAACTGTAAATCTATAATATTTGCTGAATAATAAAACACATGCACTATTTTTATTCATATAGAGATCGATATAATAATATAGCATGCTGCAAGTTAAAACTTGCCTGATCAGATCTCATGTCAAGATACAGATGCTACATACTACGTCAGATTAACGTTGCGATGCAAACTTACGCGTGCAGGACTGGACCCGGCTGAGCAGTGACGTGACGTGGTGACTAGGCTGGATGATGATGATGACTGGGTCGTCTGGATCATCGGCGACGCGTGCAACTCTGGCGAGCCGATCGGAGAATCAAGAAACGATCAAGAAAAAGAACAAGAAGAAGGAGAAGAAGACTGGGTAGCTGCTGTTGGGTTCTGGGGTGGCGAGGACAGAGACAAGACGCCGGCGGCGACGTGGCTGCGTCGGCGAGATGGCAGTGGGTTCTTGGGTTGGTGATCAAGGTTGGGGATGTCGTGAAGTTGGTAGTGGTGGTGGTCTAGGGTGTCGGAAGAGGAGAGGGAGATGAGGAGGTGAAGGCGGGGTGATTTAAATTAAAATGGTGTTAATTAGGAATTTGAAGAGTATCTGTTTGATTGCAGGAAAATCAAACAGTGCAGGGGAGTAGAGGGGAGCTGAAGAGACGTGTGTGTAAAGCATGGAGGCGATTGGAGCAATGGAGATCATCGGTGGCAGCCAGATGGGAGAAATGGGTGGTTGGATTTGGTCCAAGTGCCTCGAGATTCGTGCCACATGCTTAACTCTGTGTTTACTCCTCATTTATCCTGTTTGATTTTTCTGAAACTTTTCGATTCTCCGTGTATTGCACATGCAACTCTTGGGCTTCCGAAAAGTTAAAAAGAAAAATATTAAAAATAAATGGAGCTGATGGGAATCGAACACACAGGCTATGACACAGCAGTGTAGAGGCTTTACCAGTGAGCTACAAGTTGCTTCTTGCTCTTATTGAACAAAAATAACTTATAGCTCCTAATCAGGCTGAAATACCCTTTCTATACATTAAACCAGAAAATTTTATACAGGAATTTCAGAGTCGTTACATTCTACCCTCCTTATAAAAATTTCGTCCTCGAAATTTATACAAAAGTTTAAACTTCAAACAGATGAGGGTATTATGCACGCATATCATCTTCTCGCTCCTAAGTCGATTCTCCTGGTGAACCTTTCCTCCACATCACTCGGACCAAGTTCACCTCCTTGTTTCGCATTGTCTTCACCTTTCAGTCCAGGATCTCAACTGGTTGCTGCTCGCAAGTTAAATCAGTATGTACAGTGAGCTCTGAGTGATCATGTATGTGGCTGGGTTCGCTCACATATCGTCGTAGTTGGGATATGTGGAACACATTATGCACTCTTTTCAATGATGGTGGTAGTGCCAAACGGTATGCCACTTCTCCAACTCGTTCGAGTATGTCGAACGGTCTAATATACCTTGGACTTAGTTTACCCCTCTTCCAAAACGTATCACTCCTCTGTTCGGAGAGATCTTTAGGAACACATGCTCTCCAGGTGTTGACTCTTTGCATCTGCCTAATATTTCTGTTGGTCTTAGGCTATGCGCATCTTTTCCCTGATCGTGCGAACTACATCCATAGTTGCCACGATCATCTCTGGTCCAAGGAGTTCACGATCTCCAACGTCGTCCCAACTCAGCGGGGAACGACACTTCCGTCCGTAGAGTGCTGCGAATGGTGCCATCCTAATGCTTGCCTGGTAGCTGTTATTAGATGAAAACTCCACAAGGTGTAGGTGATCTTCCCACGAACCTCCGAAGTCTAACATATAAGCTCTCAGCATGTCTTCCAGAATCTGAATAGTTTGCTTGGACTGTCCGTCTGTTTGTGGATGGATGATACGCCGTGCTGAAATTCAGACTCGTTCCCAGGCTAGCTTGCAGACTCTGCCAAAACTGTGATCGGAATCTCGTATCATGATTGGAGACGATGCAAATAGGTACCCCATATAATCTCACGATTTCCTTCATGATTTTATAGGTATAAAAACAAGTATGGTACATCTTGAAGGTATAAATCTTACTTTAGATTTTTACTCACCTCCATGTACTTCCTTGCTAACGTCTCGGTTGATTGTCCAACTTTGAATGGAATAAAGTGAGCCGACTTGGTGAGTCGATCCACAATAACCCAAATTGTGTCATTACCCTTCGTGCTACGAGGGAGAGCAGTCACGAAGTCTATGGTAATGTGCCGCTATTTCCATTCTGGGATTAGTAACGGCTGAAGTAGACCAGCAGTTCTGTGATATTCAGCCTTCACTTGCTGACACACTAAATACTTTTCTACGCTTCTTGCTACTTCTCGCTTCATTCCATACCACCAGTAGTGTTACCGTAGATCCTTGTACATCATTGTGCTGCTGGGGTGTACCGAATATGGAGAGTTGTGAGCATCTTTCATCAACTCTTCTCGAATATGGCCGACTGGCACGTATAAATGGCTCCCATACCGTAATGATCCATCTTCGTGGATGATAAAGTCAGTTCGAAGTCCACTTTCTACTTCTTCTCGGATCTTTTGTAGCTTGGCATCATTTGCTTGAACTGCCTTGATCTGATTGACAAGAGTGGATTGGATTTGTAAGTTCATCAAAGATGAAGCATTACTTGGCACAACTACTTTAATCTCCAATCCGTGCAATTCTTGTTGTAGCTTCCACTGGGCGGTGAGGTTCATAGGTAATGGCTGGCGATTAAGTGCATCGGGAACTGCGTTCGCCTTTCCAGGATGATATTGTAGGTTTATATCGAAGTCTGCCATGAGCTCAAGCCATCTTCTTTGTTGCATGTTTATTTCCTTCTGAGTAAATACATACTTCAGACTTTTGTGGTCAGTGTATATATCCACTCGTTCTCCACCAAATCTTGAGTGCGAAAATGACGGCTGCCAATTCCAGATCATGTGTTGGATAGTTGTGTTCATGAACTTTTAATTGCCTTGATGCAAAAGCCACAACTTTTCCATGCTGATGTAGAACACATCCTAATCTTTTACCGGACGCATCACAATGCACATCAAACACGCTAGATTGATCCGGTATTACAAGAATAGGTGCAAAGGTTAATCTCGACTTGAGTTCTACAAAAGCCTTGTTACATGCTTCTAACCACATGAATACTTCGTTTTTACGTATGAGCTTGGTCAGAGGTACTGCGGTCTTTGAGAATCCTTCGATGAAGCGTCTGTAATATCCTGCTAAGCCCAGAAAACATCTTATATCTTTCACCATCTTTGGTGTCGGCCACTCACTGATAGCTGACACCTTAGCTGGATCTACAAAGATTCCTTCGCCTGAAACGATATGTCCGAGAAATCCGACTTGATCTAGCCAAAATTCACACTTGTTGTACTTGGTGTAGAGCTGGTGTTGTCGTAATATCTCCAGGACAATGCGTAAGTGCTCGGCATGCTCTTTCCGATAATTTGAATACATCAGGATGTCATCGATGAAGATGACAACAAACCTATCTAAGTACTCTCGGAAAACATGGTTCATCAGGTTCATAAAAATGGCAGGTGTATTGGTCACTCCAAATGGCATTATGAGATATTCATAATGGCCATAACGAGTCCTAAACGCTGTCTTCGGAATGTCAGACTCTTTGACCTTCACCTGATGATAACCCAAACAATGATCTAACTTTGAAAAGACACAAGATCCACTTAACTGATCGAAAATGTCATCGATGCAAGGTAATGGATACTTGTTCTTAATTGTTACTTCATTCAGAGCTCGATAATCCATGCACATCCGGCAGGTACCTTCCTTCTTCTTCACTAGTAACACCGGTGATCCCCAACTTGAATTACTATGTTTGATCCAACCTTTCTTCAGGAGCACGTCTAACTGGATACGAATTTCTTTCAATCCTTTCAGACTTAGTCGATATGGAGCTTTGATTATAGGTTGTGCACCGGGTTGTAAATCAATACTGAATTCAAGAGCTCGACCGGGAGGCAAACCTGATATGTCTTCAAGGAAAACATCCTCGAACTCTCGAACTACTTCAGGCTTTTCTTCTTCATCTGGTAGGGAGAACACTTCTGCATTCTTCGGCTTGACACGGTAGCTTCCTAGTTCCAAGGTTCCGTCTCCACTTTTGAAATAGAAGGCTAGGTGACCTGGTATCTCAAATACTACTCTCCTTTGATGGCAGTCAATGGTAACATAATATACTCCCAGCTAATCCATTCCCAACACAACATCGAAATTTGGTATGTCCAATACTTTGAAATTTACGTAGAATTCTCGGCCGCAAACTACAACTGGGCATTGATCATATCCCAAAGTTGCCTTCAAGACTCTATTCCCGGAATTGACATTCCAGCTTGAAACGAGTGACTTGATGGGAATTGCGTGCGTTCTCACAAACCGTTGTGACATGAAGCAATGTGAAACTCCAGTGTCGAAAAGTGCTAGTGCGGGAAGGGTGGCTACTAATATAGTACCTAAGCTGTGTGAGGTTGTGTTTAGATATAGAAAAAGATAACGGTGTACTAGTATCGAAGGTTGAAAGGATGAGAAGATTTTACCGGTGATGACTTGTCCCGTGGTTTCGGCCTCCTCGACCGTCATTGTAAAAACCTGTCGTCTCGGTACATTCATCCTTGCCGGAGGCACATTCCTCTGCCCTTGAGGCACGTTTCTCTGTGCTTGATGGAATTGACTCTGAGACTGTGCTGGTGGTCCTCGTGGAGCTGGTGCAGGAAGAGCTAGGCGGGATGCAGGTGCCTGAATGGCTGGCCTCTGCGGAGTTAGAAAATCCTGGTCTAGGTGCTGGTGTTGTATTACCACGATATGGGTATGCTCCTATAGCGTGAGTGGATGCGGCAAAAATCAAACACAGGCCATTTGCACGCCTGCAGTCCTTCGCCAAGTGTCCAGTTCTTTTGTAGTAGAAGCAGAAATCTGGACTGGACCGGTTAAATGATCCTTCTGGCCTCTTGGGTGCAAAAGTCGGCCTGGAAGAGGCTCCTCCTATCATCTGAGTAGCAGAGTGTTTGATTCCGGCTACTTGCGGTTTACCCTTCTTCTTGACCACAGCTTCATAACGGCGCACTGTCATCAGAGCGAGTTCATGAGTTGGATAATCGCCTGTGGCTAAGGCTGCTTGAATCTCCGGGTCTAAATCTTGTTGGAATCGTATAGCCCGAATCTCATCGGTAGGGATCAGGTGTGCCGCGAATCTGATAAGATGTCGATGCCAGATAGTTACGTGTTTTACGGAACAGAATTTGAGACGAATTCTTTTCCTGCTAAGCATGATGAATTCGGCATCATATTCATCCACTGATTTTACCCATATAGAGCCTTATTGCAGGTGGATGAACTGCTGTTCCATCTCAAAACGGGCAGTCTCGGGGAAAAACTTCGCATCGAACAAATCGCGGAACGTCTTCCACTCTATTGGTTGTGTAAGACGGCTTTCATCTGCCTTCCACCAGACTCTTGCGTTTTCCGTGAGCTGGAGTTTTGCCACACGAACCAAAGCTATGTTTAGTACCTGCGCTGCTGCAAGGTCGTCCTCGATATTTCGGGCTCATTCTTCAACCTCAAGAGAACTCTCTTTCCTTGAGAAGTTCTTAGGATGCAATGCCCAAAATTGCTTTACTCAAGATGCTTTGGCTTCAAGACGGTTCATGAGAATAGTAGTCTGCTGCTGCTGGCCCTCTAGAAAGCTTTTGATGGCTTCTAGAAGCACCGTCTGTTCATTAATTGGAGCAGCAACGGTAGCGGGAGGTGGTAAGGTAGGTGGTGGTGTGTTACCATTGACGTTGGTGCTGATGTTGTTTAGAAAATCTATCACCTTGATAGAAAAGACATATTAGGATAGATTCAAGAATTTTGAAATGCAAGGAATGTATAGTTGCTGATTCTTATAATTCTTATGGTATATTGCTTAAGACTTTATGCAGAACTGACCTGCATGGGCCACCAACAAAACCTGTCATGCACCGCTTCCCAATAGACGGAAACGGTGATGTGGCAAGCCCGCAACGTATTTACTATGAAAATATGTTAAGCGTAATTAAGCGATATAACAATATGCACGAATGAAAAGAGTAATAAAATGAAACAGCAACTTTATTTACATTCAACCTTACATATAACTGTCTGGAAATAAAAGATACAATAATAATGCAAATGCTTAAACAGTGGCATAATGAAAGTAAGTACAGGCAGGAAGAAGCTGGTAGTCTGGCTGAGTAGCAAACCGGTCCAAGTCCTCTTGGTTTAGCTCTATGTCCTCGGAGTCCGGTCCTCCTGACAAACATTCCAAAGAAAGAAAATAGGGAGGAATGTCGTAGGCAAACTAGCTCTCGGTAAGTCCCAAAAAAATTAAGAAAAGATAGTATATAATGTGAATAGAAACCAAATGCACAGTGGACAGGTAAAGTTATATATAATCATTCACAGGTATAAGATAGTTATTCTAACATGGTTATTTGTATTTTAATAAAGAAGGTATTCATGTATACGAGTGTTGGGGTCAAAAATTACACCCCGGTTGTCCAAGTTAAAATCAAAGTCAACCACAAGCCAAGTTGGCCCAAGCCCAGGTCAAGACCGAGCATGGAAGCGACCGGCCCCATTACAAAAAGAATGAAACCATAAATTAGTTTAATTTAATTCTTTTTTTTTAAAAAATAAATGTATGTAAAATGGGCAAAAAGACAAAATTTTGTAAACCCCATGGCTTATGTGCAAAAAAGAAATAAGCACATAAGGCATGGGATGGCACAAGTGCCATATGGAAAAGTCCAAGGGGCTATGTGTAAAGTGTGTAGCCTATAAAGGCAAACATGATGAAAAAATCAAGAACAACTTTTTCATTCTCTCAAAAAAATTATAGGGTTCTGTGCCTCCTTCTCCTTCCTCAAGGTTCTAAACCTTATTCCTTTTTCTTAAATTAAACCAAGAGTTTCACTTAAAAGAATAGTTTTTCACCATGAAACCCACAAAAGGGAGCTCAGATCTCCCATTAGATCTCTAAAATGGGAGATTTTTTAAGTATCCCCCCATTTTCTCTAAGATCCAGCTAACAGAGAGGAGAAAGAAGGAGACCTATCTCCAAGAATCGCACTTTGGGAAGATCCAAGAATCAAGAGAAAATCTAGGGCTTAAGAGAGAAGAAAGGGGTCCCCTTTCATCATCTCCGAAAATCTCTTAGGAGTTTAACTCCACCAAAAAAAATAATATAATAATAAATCCTTTTTTTAGGAGTTTAACTCCAAAAGTCAACCGGGAAGTACAACTCCCTATGCAGGGGCTATGCCCCTCTTCCTTTTTTTAGGAGTTTAACTCCAAAAGTCAATCGGGAGTACAACTCCCTGTACAGGGGCTAAGCCCCTTTTTCCGCGGGCGCTCAGTGCCCACGTGTAAGGCACGTGATCCGCTGGCGTCCAACGCCCACATGCCATGCACATGACCCGCTGGCACCCGGCGCCCGCGTGCGGGGCACGTGACCCGCTGTCGCCTGGCGCCTGCATGCCTGGCATGTGAACCGCTGGCGCCCAGCACCCACATGCAGGGCACATGACCCTTTAGCGCCCAATGCTTACGCGCCACGCACGTAGCCCGCTGGCTCCCAGCGCCCACGCTCCACTCAGCATGCAAGGCGCGGGACCCCCGTAAACTCTGCGAGTCATCCGATATACGCAAAACCCTTCAAGACACACATACACACACTGCATATTGAGTTCGCATGACTAGTTGACCCTTCAATCGGAGGTTCCTTCGCTTTAAAGGCGAGGGGTAATTAACGGCAGCTTAGTCCGCTACTGCCGGAGATTCGGATCCCCACAATTAATAAACCCCGGCCTACCCTAGGTAGGAGGAATCTGTATACGCCTGACAAGCGACGTGTATTCCCATCTTAATGGGGTGACGAAAACACCCTACAGATTCTGGCACGCCCGATGGGACCTTTTCTCTCCTCCCATATTTCGGGTTAAACGTTCATGTGAACTCAATCAACACGTATATCGATTGCCTGTACTGAATTCATTTTTTTTCTTGTGTGTACAGGTGAACAGCTTTCAGTTACAATCTCGAACTCAGCAATCATGTCTTCCAAGATGAGCTTCATTTCTGACTCGACTCTGATCCAGTACGTGGTCAAGATCAATGCCCGCGTGGTTCTCCCTGCAAGTCTCAGCCGGCAATGAGAGGAGCCACCCTGTCAATTTAGTTCCGTCATCATCTACTCTGCTGGAAGCGCTCATCTGGCGGAGGTCACGGCAAACCAGGTGGCCAAACCGGTCTCAAGGGGAAAGAGGTCGAACGTTGTGATCGCCAAAGCACCACAGCCCAAACGTAAAACGGTGTTCAAACGACTCTCTGGTGCTCCAGCTGGAGGTAAGACTACCAGAACAAAGGGCATCATCGAACGTCGCGGACAAGCACATGCGATGCCTCTGACAATTGCACAATCAGGTTTATCTTCAAAGCTCTCCATCGCTCGGTCTACGGCGGCTCTCCGAAGAGCCGAAGCCTGCCAACTGCTCAAATCAGAAAAGTTAAAGTAGAAGCGGCTCAGATATATAGCCAACAAGAGGGCAAGGACTCCGGCCAAGTGGAATCTTGTGAGGTTCCAAGAGCAGGGTCACCCCCGACGACGGCTGAGTTGGCCGTAAAAGTCAGCAATTCCTTCGAACCTCTGAAATAGGTTCAGAAAAACGCCATGACCGCCAGAATTAAGGAGACAACAGTCCGAACGATGCTATAAAGAGACGTGTCCCAGCCCCAACAGAGAAAGCATGACACCGTCTCTTCAAGAGTCTATCAGGCGCTCTATGCCACGCGAAAGCAGCAGGGCAAATCCAAAAAAGAAGCGCCAGCACCACTTAAGAATCCGATCAGGCCAGCCATCTTCAATCGATTGTCCGTTACCAAAACAGAAGGTCCATGATCGCACGCTTTTCGGCGTGTCGCGTATTCAAAATTCTAAAGTGTTAACCGCGATCAAGGACGGTGTCGCTTTGCAGCTAGCCGGTTGAGCACGGGTCGATCCGCAGTGAGATGGTTGTATGTCCGTTCGAGTCTTAGACGTGTCAATAAAGAATGTATATGTGGATGTTCGGTTCTATCCTAGTTGTTCGTATTTTTTGTTCAAGTAAGCTTGTTAAGGTTAAGGTTGGTTAGTAGAGTTAGGATTAGTCTTGTGCTTATCTTTTGTCATTCTTAAAACGATGTTGGGATAATTGAAAGTAGCAGGGATTAGGAGGACATAGGAATGAGATTTATGAGTTTAAGCGAGCTTTCTAATGCTAAATCCATTCCTAGTGCCCCTTGTCCGTCCTCTAAATACGCTTATTTCCAACCCTCGGCCAAACACACGCAACTATGTATCCAATTAAGTCACAACTACATGTCATGTTGTAGTGCGCTTAAAGGACTTCTCGACTTAGGTCACAGCTACATGCCACGTATAACGCACCTAAGTGAGGGGGTTGCGTTTGTTTGGTTGGGGTTCGTTTCAAGATGTTTGGCGAAGAGAAACACAAGGGATTTTTCCGTCCCTCATACCACCTTCCTTAGCCTTAACAAGAGTGGAATTATTCACACATTATAAAAGAAAATAAAACAAAACTGTCACGCCCCGCTTACCATAGTGCGCGAAGATAGGCACGTGACAGAGCCAACCATGCTACCTGTGGATGAGAATTATCCCTCCACAGTCACATTACGACTGTTGAGATATCAAGAACAGAATATACTATCTAATACATGTCCATAAGCCAGAATAAAGAGTCATGAAATAAAATAATGCGGAAGAAAAAGATCCAAGTACAATAAAATCTGGAATGTACGTCCCATAATACGGGCTCACATCAGGAATGAAAAATACTGAAAGGAAACTAAACTAAACTAAGCTAATAACAGGTCCTCACTACTCGGCCTGTTGACTGAAATACTCCTGCTCGGCCTGCGGCAAAGGTAAAGAATCTGGGCCATGTAAAACCCAGACGTCAGTGCGTCGTAATATCACAATAATATAATCAAGGAGTAGCAAGACATGCAGGCACAAGTATGAACAGTAAATAAGGTATAACGGTAACATAAATATGAACAGTGAAGGGTAAAAGCACATGTGACGTGCAGTGAGTAATCTAAACTGGTCTACTGGGTTAACTACTCTCAAGTCTTTGAAATCAATTTAATGAATCATCGATGTAACTCAATAGTATCCCGTGAGTGCCCGGGACCACGATCAAAGATTCTCAGGATGAAACCGAGACTTGTCGCTAGGCAGTAAAAAGGTAGCATATAAAGATGAATGATCTCAGCAGCAGCATCCCGGGGCTGGGCTGGCCCGTAAAACTGATCAGTAAAGGCATCGAACTGTCGAGTTACAAGTTAGGTTGCATCATTGATTTCCCCATACCCCCAAGTTATGTGTTCAAGTCAGGTATTGATAAATCTGAGACTAATGCCAACACAGGAATCAAGCATGAACATGTTTGTCTATACAGACAACAGGATATGTCCATCGGGACAACAGGTCAGGGTTGTCGGCATTAGAAACGGGATCAGGTAACAAGTCAAGTAGTAATATATCAGGTCATGTCAGGTTGTGTACAAGTATCAAGTCAGGTCAAGCAATGGTGTATCAGGTCATGGCAAGTAGTATACATGTATCAAGATCATATCAAGTAGTGCACGGGTATCAAGTCATGTTAATTAATGCACAGGTATCAAGCGGGTGCTCATAATCAAACTGTAGCAAGTATGGGTACACAAAATCAAGTATGGAATACTAATATAACAATAAAATGAAATAATATGGCATGGTATGCAAATAGATATAAAATCAATGATATGGATGCACAATTATCAAATAGGGTTACATTTATAGTTCCGATACTAATTAGGATGCACTTTATTAAACATGGGGTGTTAATTTAACAGTATTATGTATTAATGTGATTTGTAGATGCAGCTATATGTATACTATATGATATGGATGCAAACGGGTATCCGAAACTGTAAAACTTGCATATGGATGTATAATAAACGGTTAACATTTTACTCATATGGATGCGTAATACTATACCTAGAATGTAGCAAGATGATTTAGCATGAGACTAGATATGTAATTATTAATATGGATTCACACGGACGTGATTTAACAGTAAAATGATAAACTGGTTAAAGCATGATGTAAAATTAAATAATATGATCTGTTATATTCAATTAGATGCAGTATACTGTAGTATAATATGTAACAAGATAGGTTTGCATGCGCTAGATGTAAAATAATACGTACGGATGTATACGGATGTCGGAAAACTGTAAAACGAGAACTTGAGATGCATGATTTAAAATACCAGTGTTATAATTATTAAAATAGATGTATATAAAGTAATGTAGCATGTAGCAAGATAAACTTGCATGCCCTAGATGTGAAATAACATATACGGACGCATACGGTGTCCGAAAACGGTGTAATATGAAAAGTGAATATGTGGATTGCAAAACTAATCATTATGGGGTATTATAATTCAAATAGGCATAGAATACGGTAGTATAGCATGTAGTAAGATTAATTTGCCTAGACAGATCACGAAACGGATATGTACGGTATGTCCGACGTCGGCAAAATATCGCGACGCACGCACGACACAAAGAACGGGTCCAAGTAACGTACGGGGGTGATCACGCAGGTAAGGTACGTCGTCTGGATCATCGATGTCGATCCCGGCTCCGGCAAACTACGGAAACATAGAATTCAAGAATTAAAGAAAAGAGAAAGAGAAAGAAAGAAAGAAAGAAATAGGAAGAAGAAGAAGAGAGGGAAGAGGCTCACTGGATTGTGGTGTACAGGGGTCAGGAGAAAAGTGCTGGTGTCGAGGAGATGATCGGCGCTCCGGCGATGAGGTTTGGTGTTAGGGTTCGGTTAAGGTTTGGGCTTGGGTTAGGCTCGGGTGTTGTTGGTGTGCAGGGTTAGGTGTAGGAGAAGCAATGCATAGGAGAGGAAGAGGAGAGGTGGAAGGAGATGGCGACGGTGAGGGGTGATCGGCGGCGATGAGGTGAGGTAGTGCAGGTGGGTTCTATGGTGCAATGGTGTGTGCAGGTATTGGTGAGGAAGGAGGTGACGGAGGAGGAAGCTCGGTTGAGGGAGGAGGAAGTAATAGGGATTTTAGGGTTAGGGTTTGAGGTGGTGATGGGTTGAAGGAGAGGAAGGGAGCTCGGGTTTTTATAAGGGAAGAGGAAGACGAGAATATGGGGAGTTGGTTAAGGGAGGTGATGATAAGAGGAGAGAGGTGACCGCATTCGAGAAATATGCAGTAATCCCGAGACGAGAGAGAAAGAAGTGAGAGAGAGAGATGAGCGAGAGGAGAGAGAGAGGGAGGAGAAAGAATTTCGTCGGTTAGTGGGGAGAGAGAAAGAGATACTGCGAGGGTGAGAGAGAGAGGGAGAGAAGAAAGAGAAAGAGAGAGTGAGAGGTGTGGGCTCTGTGAGGTGGGGCCACAGGGTCGGACAAGAGAGAAGGAAAGAGAGAGAGAAAGAACTGTGCTGTTTAAATTGTTAGGATTTTAAGTTTTTAAAATTTTATTTTGTTAGTTAAAAATATGAACTGTTAACGAAATTTTAATTGTAGAATTTAAAATAAATATTATATTTGAATTTTGGCCGGATACAAAAATATTCCAAAACACGCCCGGGTCGGGTCTAAAAAATTCAGTTTTAAAATATGAAAAATATATTTGATGAGCAAATTTAAAAATGAATGCTCGGGTAACGAAAATGCATACCCCCAAGAACGGATGCATGTACGTGCGCGTAGCCATCCAAACAAGTCTGTTTCACTGAACGGGATGAGAACAAGATGCGCGGATGCTACCACAGGGTTAGGGGTATCATGCAGGCCATGCAATGTATTTTTAAAATATTTTTCGTGACTTAAAATGTTATATTGTGAAAATGCAAATGTTAGATAAAATGCTAGTATGCAGTATTCATGAATGTGCACAAGTCTATGTAACAAGTCAGGATAAATCATGAATATGAACCAAGACATGTTTCAAGCAAGCGGGTCGGGTCAGATACTAATATAGATGTCAGATGTATTATTTGCACCCAAAATACAGTAAATCAAGAAAATACCATAATAAATGAAATACGAGAACTGGAATTGGTATAAATGAACTAGGGTGTTACATTATACCCAACTACAAAAGAATTTCGTCCTCGAAATTCCAAGAACAAGGAAAGATAAACAATCATGAAACTACAAGAATAGATAAGGAAAATTATGTCGAATCTCGTCTTCTCATTCCCAAGTCGATTCTCCATGCGAGCGATTTCCCCAAGAAACAAGTACGAGTGGGATAACCTTATTCTTAAGGACCTTTTCTCTTCGATCAACGATAGACATCGGTCGTTCCTCAAAAGTCAAATCCTCTCTTACAGTCAGCTCTGAATGATCCAGCACGTGTGTTTCATCTCGAACATATTTACGGAGTTGAGATACATGAAACACGTCATGAACATTCGCCAAAGATTGTGGTAAAGCCAATCGATAAGCTACTTCTCCAACACGCTCCAAAATCTCGAAAGGCCATACGAATCGAGGACTAAGCTTGCCTCGACTCCCAAAATGAATCACTCCTCTAGTAGGTGATATCTTCAAGAACACCAGATCACCAACAGAGAACTCTAGAGGTCTTCTTGATGTATCGGCCAAACTCTTCTGCCGATCTTGGGCTGCCTTCATGTGATTCCGGATAGTATTAACCTTCTCAACTGTTTGTATGATCAAATTCGGTCCCAACAATCTTCGCTCTCCAACATCGTCCCAACAAATGGGTGAGCGATACTTGCGACCATACAATGCTTAGAATAGAGCCATCTGAATAGATGCCTGAAAGCTGTTATTGTAAGAAAACTCCACCAAGTGTAGATGATCCTCCTATGAACCCTTGAAGTCTAACATGCAAGCTCTCAACATGTCTTCAAGAGTTTGGATCGTTCTCTCTGACTGGCCATCTGTCTGAGGATGATAAGCTGTGCTAAACATCAATCGAGTTCCCAAACTTTCCTGAAAGCTCCTCCAGAAGTGCGACAAAAATCGGGTATCACGATCAGAAACGATGCTCACAGGTACTCCATGAAATCTCACAATCTCCTGCATGTATCGTTCTGCTAACATTTCAGTTGACTGACCAACTCGAAATGGTATGAAATGAGCTGCCTTGGTCAATCGATCAACAATCACCCAAACTGCATTGTTGCCCTTTGGACTCCGCGGTAAAGCTGTCACGAAATCCATGGTTATATGTTCCCACTTCCATTGAGGAATCGGAAGTGGTTGCAATAAACCAGCAACCCTTTGATGTTCAGCCTTAACTTGCTGACACACCAAGCACTTCGCTACAAAGCGGGCGATCTCCCGTTTCATTCCTTCGCACCAGAAATGTTGTCGTAGATCACGGTACATCTTCGTGCCTCCTGGATGTACGGAATATGCGAAACTGTATGCCTCCTGCATAACTTCTTCACGAATGTCTCCTTTTGGCACACACAAACGGCTACCATACCGCAACGAGCCATCTTCGTGAATCAACAAGTCCGTTCGAAGTCCAGCTTCAACTTGTTCTCGAAACTTCTGCAATATAGGGTCCTGTGACTGTGCTGCTTTAATATTCTCGATCAGCGACGACTGTACTTGCAGCTGCATCAACTGTCCCGAAGAATACGGTAGCACGATCTCCAGCTCGAATCTCAGAAAGTCTTCGATAAGATCCCTCTATGCAGTCAACATCTGAATTGCTGGCAATCGACTAAGCGCATCCGGCACAACATTAACTTTCCCCGGATGGTACTTGAGATCAAGATCGTAGTCAGCCATCAGCTCCAACCATCTACGCTGCCTCATGTTAAGCTCTTTCTGCGTGAACACGTACTTTAGGCTTTTGTGATCGGTGAATACTTCAACCTTTTCGCCCAATAAGTAGTGTCTCCAAATCTTCAAAGCGAAAATCAGTGCTGCAAGCTCCAAATCATGAGTTGGGTAATTCTTCTCATGGATCTTCAATTGTCTCGATGCGTAGGCTATAACCTTTCCATGCTGCATCAAAACACATCCCAAATCTTTCCCAGATGCATCGCTATGAATCACCAATCCTCCGGAACCGTCTGGTACGGTAAAAATAGGAGCGGTTATCAATCTCTGCTTCAACGCCTCAAAAGCTGACGCACATCAATCCGTCCATACGAACGGTACTTCCTTGCGCGTAAGCTTGGTCAAAGGCTCAGCCAAACGAGTAAAAACCACGAACCTTCTGTAATGTCCGGCAAGTCCAAGAAAACTTCTGATCTCTGCTACGTTCCTCAGAATCGGCCAATCCTGAACTGCTGCAATCTTCTCAGGATCAACGGCGATTCCACCTCCGGATACGACATGCCCCAAAAACTTCACTTCTTCAAGCCAAAACTCGCACTTGCTCATATTTGCATATAATCTTTCTTGCCTCAATGTCTGCAGTGCGATCTTCAAATGTTCTGCATGCTCTTCTAGGCTCCTCGAATAGACCAGAATATCATCGATGAACACCACAATAAACCGGTCCAAGAACGGTGAAAAGAATCGGTTCATCAAGTCTATAAATATTGCCGGTGCATTCGTGACTCCGAATGGCATCACTAAATACTCGTAATGTCCATACCGAGTTCGGAACGCAGTCTTGCAAATATCCTCTGGTTTAACTCGGACCTGATGATATCCGGATCGCAAATCTTCCGGATCGCAAATCCAGCTTCGAGAATACCCTTGCGCCATTAAGTTGCTCGAATAATTCGCCAATGCGAGGGATCGGGTACTTGTTCTTAATACTCACCCGGTTTAATTCTCGATAATCGATGCACATCCTCTTTGTGCCATCATTCTTCTTGACTAGAAGAACTGGAGATCCCCAAGGTGAATTGCTGCTGCGAATCCAACCCTTCTCTAGCAATTCTGTAACCTGCTTCTTGACTTCTTCCAACTCCACTGGTACCATTGGATAATGCGCCTTTGAGATTGGCGCTGCTCCAGGAACAAGATCGATCGCGAATTCCACATCTCGTTTTGGCGGTAAACCTGAGATGTCCTTGAATACGTCCATGAACTCTCGAACTACAGCTGGCGCTACCTCCGTATCAACTTCCATCGACGCAAGAACGGTGATTGTCGGCCTAGCCCTAAATTCGACTGGCCCGACAGAACTGCTTCCTCCAGTGAAAACAAGCTCCGGATGTCCGGGAATCTGGAAAATCACTTTCTTTACCCAACAATCAATGTGAGCGTGGAAAGTGCCAAGAAAGTCCATTCCCAAAACAATATCATAACTGCCGGTATCAATTACCAAGAAATCTTCAAAACATAAACTGGTAAGCAATGAAACTGAGAGAACCAAGGTAAAATAAAAGACCATGGACAAGGAAATGAATGAATACCAGGACTCCAAGTTACTTAAATAGAGTATCGCATTGTAACCATGCTGCAGTTCATGGGTACAATCACATAACTCCGTTCAAGTCGACCAAATCCTAGTATCAGAATCAAAAGAATAGGACGGAAGAAACAATAGGGAACCAAAAGATTTCAAGCAGAGATGCAAAGATGTTTGCATATCGTCAAGACAAAGGATCAAGAGAAAGATAAGATTCAAGAATCACGAGAACAATGTGGCTGGACATGTTCCTAATTACAGGTTTTCTGATTCGTGTATTGGGTCCAATACCCAACTACAAAAGAATCAAACCCGATTAACCTAAATCCTATGGCTTTGATACCAAACAAACGCTGTCACGCCCTGCTTCCCAGAGTGCGCGAAGATAGGCACGTGACAGAGCCAACCATGCTACCTGTGGATGTGAATTATCCCTCCACAGTCACATTACGGCTGTTGAGATATCAAGAACAGAATATACTATCTAATACATGTCCATAAGCCAGAATAAAGAGTCATGAAATAAAATAACGCGGAAGCAAAAGATCCAAGTACAATAAAATCTGGAATGTACGTCCCATAATACGGGCTCACATCAGGAATGAAAAATACTGAAAGGAAACTAAACTAAACTAAGCTAATAACAGGTCCTCACTGCTCGGCCTATTGACTGAAATACTCCTGCTCGGCCTGCGGCAAAGGTAAAGAATCTGGGCCATGCAAAACCCAGATGTCAGTGCGCCGTAATATCACAATAATATAATCAAGGAGTAGCAAGACATGCAGGCACAAGTATGAATAGTAAATAAGGTATAACGGTAACATAAATATGAACAGTGAAGGGTAAAAGCACATGTGACGTGCAGTGAGTAATCTAAACTGGTCTACTGGGTTAACTACTCTCAAGTCTTTGAAATCAATTTAATGAATCATCGATGTAACTCAATAGTATCCCGTGCATGCCCGGGACCACGGTCAAAGATTCTCGGGCTGAAACCGAGACGTGTCGCTAGGCAGTAAAAAGGTAGCATATAAAGATGAATGATGTCAGCAGCATAATCCCGGGGCTGGCCTAGCCTGTAAAACTGATCAGTAAAGGCATCGAACTGTCGAGTTACAAGTCATGTTGCATCATTGATTTTCCCATACCCCCAAGTTATGTGTTCAAGTCAGGTATTGATAAATCTGAGACTAATGCCAACACAGGAATCAAGCATGAACATGTTTGTCTATACAGACAACAGGATATGTCCATCGGGACAACAGGTCAGGGTTGTCGGCATTAGAAATGGGATCAGGTAACAAGTCAAGTAGTAATATATCAGGTCATGTTAGGTTGTGTACAAGTATCAAGTCAGGTCAAGCAATGGTGTATCAGGTCATGGCAAGTAGTATACATGTATCAAGATCATATCAAGTAGTGCACGGGTATCAAGTCATGTTAATTAATGCATAGGTATCAAGCGGGTGCTCATAATCAAACTGTAGCAAGTAAGGGTACACAAAATCAAGTATGGAGTACTAATATAACAATAAAATGAAATAATATGGCATGGTATGCAAATAGATATAAAATCAATGATATGGATGCACAATTATCAATTAGGGTTACATTTATAGTTCCGATACTAATTAGGATGCACTTTATTAAACATGGGGTGTTAATTTAACAGTATTATGTATTAATGTGATCTGTAGATGCAGCTATATGTATACTATATGATATGGATGCAAACGGGTATCCGAAACTGTAAAACTTGCATATGGATGTATAATAAACGGTTAACATTTTACTCATATGGATGCGTAATACTATACCTAGAATGTAGCAAGATGATTTAGCATGCGACTAGATATGTAATTATTAATATGGATGCACACGGACATGATATAACAGCAAAATGATAAACTGGTTAAAGAATGGTGTACAATTAAACAATATGATCTGTTATATTCAATTAGATGCAGTATACTATAGTATAATATGTAACAAGATAGGTTTGAATACGCTAGATGTAAAATAATACGTACGGATGTATACGGATGTCGGAAAACTGTAAAACGAGAACTTGGGACGCATGATTTAAAATACCAGTGTTATAATTATTAAAATAGATGTATATAAAGTAATGTAGCATGTAGCAAGATAAACTTGCATGCCCTAGATGTGAAATAACATATACGGACGCATACGGATGTCCGAAAACGGTGTAATATGAAAAGTGAATATGTGGATTGCAAAACTAATCATTATGGGGTATTATAATTCAAATAGGCATAGAATAAGGTAGTATAGCATGTAGCAAGATTAACTTGCCTAGACGGATCACGAAACGGATATGTACGATACGTCCGACTCCGAATGGCATCACTAAATACTCGTAATGTCCATACCGAGTTCGGAACGCAGTCTTGCAAATATCCTCTGATTTAACTTGGACCTGATGATATCCGGACCGCAAATCCAGCTTCGAGAATACCCTCGCGCCACTAAGCTGCTCGAACAATTCTCCAATGCGAGGGATCGGGTACTTGTTCTTAATAGTCACCCGGTTTAATTCTCGATAATCGATGCACATCCTCCTTGTGCCATCTTTCTTCTTGACTAGAAGAACTGGAGCTCCCCAAGGTGAATTGCTGCTGCGAATCCAACCCTTCTTAAGTAATTCGGTAACCTGCTTCTTGACTTCTTCCAACTCTACTGGTGCCATTGGATAGTACGCCTTTGAGATTGGCGCTGCACCAGGAACAAGATCGATCGCGAACTCCACATCTCATTTTGGTGGTAAACCCGAGATGTCCTCGAACACGTCCATGAACTCTCGAACTACAACTGGCGCTTCCTTCTTGTCAACTTCCAATGATGAAAGAACATTGTTTATCGGCCTAGCCCTAGACTCGACTGGCCCGACAGAACTTCTTCCTCCAGCAAAAAAAAACTCCGGATGTCCGGGAATCTGGAAAATCACTTTCTTTGCCCTACAATCAATGTGAGCGTGGAAAGTGCCAAAAAAATCCATTCCCAAAACATCTTCATACTGTCGGTATCGATCACCAAGAAATCTGCAAATAACTCCCGTCCACAAATAACAACTGAACAATCCTTACAATCTCTACTAGCTATGATCTTTCCATTCCTAGTGTGTTTGTCCCAACAACTAGACAGGGTCGTGCAAGAAATCGAATGTGCAGCAATAAACTTGGACGGCATAAAACAATGGGATGCACCAAAATCGAATAATGCTAATGCGGGAAAATCATGAATAAGTAGGATACCTGAAACAACTTCCTCTGAAGCCTTGGCTTCTTCAGCCGTCAGGGTAAAGGCTCGAGCTTGATTGGGTCCCTGAGTCAACTGCTTCTGCCCTGAAACTGCTTCTGCGGTGGCCTCTGAACATCATCCTTCAAATGAAGCTTCGACGGGCAAACACTGATAGTATGATCAGCCGATCCGCAAACCAAACAAAGTCCAAGCTTCCTCCGACAATCTTTCTGCAGGTGCCCAGGTAGATGACAGAACTCACAAAACATCCTTCCCTTCTGCTCTTGTGCGACAGGCTTCTTCATCGGTACTACGCCACGTCGGTTCACCGGAATACCTCTGCGTATAGGTGCTCGGTTCGGCGCAAACGCTGGCTTCCGCACTGCAACTGCCTGCTGCTGCATACCCCCAGTCTTCACCTATAAGCTCTGCTGCTCTCGGGCCGCTTTAAGCACTTGCAAAAAAGTGGTCAATCCCAGAGATATAATGTGCCTCTGGATTTCCACGTCCAAACTGCGCATGAACCTCCTTGCCCCATCAGCATCGTTGGCAACCAAAGGTCCAGTGAATCTACTGAGCCGTGTCCACTCAGCCGCATTTACATCCACGGGTACGCCGTTCTGCTTCAAACTGATAAACTTTTCTTCCATTTCCTCCCGTGCAGTCTGCGGGAAGAACTTCTCCAAGAAACTCTTCGAAAAATCTGCCCAACTGATCGGCTTGGGCAAGCGGGTCTCTTCCATAAGCCACCATTCATGGGCATAGTCTACAAATTGGATGCGTACTACATCCACTCTCTTGTCCTCTGGAATCTATGCCGCAACGAGAAAATTCTCCGTATCAACCAGCCATTGCTCCGCTGGCAACGGCTCTTCCAGACCAGTGAAAATGGACGGACCAAGTCTCCTGAAATCCGCCACGGTACCTACACGCTCAACTGGTTTGTCCACAACATTGTTTACGGACTGCTGGACGGTCCGCAAACCTTCCTGAAAAGCTTCGGCTTGCCGCTGGTTCAGCTCGGTCTGCCGCTTCTGGTTCTCCAGCATCCTACGAATTACTCCAAGCAAAGCGTGTTGGAGATAGTGCCCTCATAGTCAATTATTGGATCGCAGGTACGTGATTGCAATGATTGCGGAGGACCTATCCCGGTAGCACAGTCTTACTCGAGATGATAGTATGCTATCTGGTTTGCCTTTATCAGTCGTGTACATGTTCAGGTGACTGATTGCATGTTACACTTTGATAGAGCCCTTAGGATCTTGCTTTACTACCAACAGTATGATGGCGATCATATACGTGAGAGTTGGGTAGTTTATATGCATATCCTTAATTGTGGTCCCTAGTCGTGGGAGTTTCGAGACAGGGCATCGATACTCCGGAGTAGACTAGTGTGTACAGTCGAGACCCCGACGAGGGGCGGTGGCCGGTCTCACAAGCCACTGGTGTCAGTTGGATCACCTAAGATGTATACAGGTGCTCATTGGGTTATGAGTACACCGGACAGGACTCGCCGGGAATCTGCTAGTTAGTATTATACCTACCGTCAGATAGCAGTTCCCTGGTGACATGTGTACAGGTTAGTTCATCGACCTGAGGTCGTCATTTGTCTCGTGTGAGTTCCCACTGTGCTTTGATTTCTACCCTACCACGGCTCAAAGGAGTCGTGCAAACAAGTAGCTTTTGGGTACAGTCCCGAGCCATATGGAGGCACGTGAGCGGATCGGCAGGGGATTCGTCTCTCCCGGTATTGGGGGCGAGGTCGTGCTGTGTCTAGGAGAGCCATTACAAAAATCCATGGCCATGGTAGGAGATTTACTGGTAGGTACTCCAGTAGTATCTCAGGGTGTATTGGGCTTCACTCCGACACGACTTATACTGCTATTGGGGGTCTGACGTTACTAGCCCCCTAGACAGATATGCGATACTCATTGACGAACGGACCGGACTGTATATACATTGTCACTGTTAGGCTCAGTAGGGTTTTCGGAGGAGTTCGCTCATCGGTCTCCCTTGAGTTCGCTCCTCGGCCACCCTTGAGGTCAGTCCATGGGCAGCCGTTACGCATAGCTAGTGCCGCTGACGGTTTGTGGTTAAACCCACAGCCAGGGTGCTGACGAGTCATTAGAGTCCCCCACAGACAGTTTCCCAAATTCGGGCGAAACATTGTAGAGGCCGTATGGTTTTATGGCAGGGTTCGGAAAATGCACGTGCGTTTACGCACGTGTCAGTTTTCGGGCAGATGATACTGGTCGGCTTTGGTTTAAGCCGGATCCGAGTATTATATTGAGTAGGTATAATATCTTTGTCTCAGTTGCATTTGTATTCGGTCGTAAAACAAATGCGGGTATATTTATACAGTTTCGGGGTTATCCTGAAAGTTGTTTCAGGATCACTTTTGGAAGTTGCCAGTTTCCAGTTTTCTATCAGCCGTCTTTTAACATTCGGTTAAAGACGGATTTATCTTTTCTTGGATGAGAGTGACTCAGTGTTCTAGAAGGTTCTAGAAATGGTGACTAGGATGATGAGGTGGAGGGTGACTCATCTTTGCATTAAAGACTTGATGACTAGGTTTATATGTGTCATTGTTTTCTTTAAAGCTTTTTGTTTTGCTTAAGATCTTTTGTGATGATAAGGCTTCTTGATGTGGTCACCTCCCTCCTCCTACCATCACCTCCCTCCTTGATTAATTTGGCCGGCCCCCTCCTCTTCCCACTTCCACTTGCTTGCTTGATTAATTTGGTAGAAAAGCAAACTTGACGATCGAGTTGCCTCGAGTCAGAGGCGGGAGCCCGTTTAAAGAACCGATCATGTGGTGCCACCTCGACGGGGAGATCGGAGATCGACGAGATCGGAGCAGCCGCAACGGAGCGTGGGATGATGGTTGAAGAACGAAGGACTCGGATCGTTCGGTACAATCTTTCTACACTCTTTACAGTTTGTTAGTTTAGCAATAATGGCAGATCCGGGTTAAAGTATACGATAGCGCCAGTTTAAAAGTTTTTGTTCCGCATTTGGCGTCTGTAGACTGCCGGGGCGCTAGCGTAGACTTACAGTGGTATCAGAGCCTCACCATTTTGCTATACTAACTTGTGCTAACGCGTTTAAAACATCGATCCGACCGAAAATCGAAAACTGCAAAAATCCAAGCCGACAGTTTCTGTTAATTTTAAACGGTCTCAAAATTCATTTCTGTATATCTTAAAAATCCGTGCAGACATATTTAAGAACCACGACAAAATTTGGGGTCGTGATCCCTCCAGGCTGCCGCGGAAGGGCGGCCAAACCGATGGTTTGGCCGCGCATCCGCGGCCACGTGGGGAGCACGTGCTCCCAAATTTTCTCAGTGGGTTCTGTGTTGGATTTTGGGGGTTTTGGTGAATATAGTTTTGGCCCAGATTTTGTTACTGTTCACCAGTAAGCAGTGGGGCCCACTTTTTGATATTTGGTCTTTGGTCGATCGAAATTTAAACACGTTAGTTTACAGTGCTTACATTATATCTCCGACCGGGAATGTCATTTGATCGGTAAACCGCGTCTGATTGCTATAGTTCTTTTAGACGGGTTTGCGAACGTGACATTCGCGTTGATGTTCTGTGTTGTGCTGTGATGTTGCGGATTTGTCGTGGTGGATAGCAGTGTGCAATGGTAGTACAGTTTGTGTTTATTTGTACATTTGATATTGCGGGGCGAGCGTCCAACTTGTGGACTGCCTTCACTGCCTGTTGTATAATATTCTTTTTAGGGCACGGCCAGGTTGCGGTCGATGTACCTATTGTACTATTTTTCATTACTGTACTAGGTTTTACCCCGCGACGGAGTGCACGGATAGCCGGGTTCGGGAAAGCAACGGGTCCGCATCTCATGGCTTTGAGAGGCAGAGGGACCCCACTTCAGAATTGGCAGACTATTCGCCGCACTCGTAGGGGGTACAGGTTGACCCAAGGAGGGGTGCTCAATTTACCGGATTCCGTGAAGTGCCGGGTGTTCCATTCACTATGCTGTGGGGACTACCTCGCTTCAGGTTTTGGCGGGTAACTTGCCGCACCCGTAGGGGTCTAGGTTTCATTGCACAGGCTATCCACACGACAGGGGAACGTCGAGTTTCAGCAGCGGCTCTGTGAAACTCGGGGATCCCAGATATCTGTATTGTTCTGTGATGCTTATTACTTTTCTGTAATGTTGCATATTATCACGCCTGGAGCGATTATGTATATTGGTTTATATACTATTAGATGTTGTATATGTTTTACACCCGCGCTAGTCCAGTCCCCGCTCTGTCGTTAGTTAAGTAACATAACGGGTGATGACGGGACCCAGTGACGAATGCGGATGGCATATACGTACATTTTATTTTCGTTCTTTTCTGGTGTGATTAATGATGGGACTGCGTTGATTCTGATCAACGCAAAGTTAAAACAAACCTATTTGCAGTTGTTGGAACTAATTTAAAAAGTGTTATTGTAAAGACGTTTCCTTTTGTTATGCATAGCGGTATTCAGTGGAATATCCTGCACCTCATTCGACGAGGCAAGGGCCGATATCCCTTCACCGGGACCGACCCCTTGGACAGAAGTTTGCGTCAGGGTAATAACTTCACTATAGTCGATTACAAGTTGCTTTGCATAGCGGTATTCAGTGGAATATCCTGCACCTCATTCCACGAGGAAAGAGCCGAGATCCCTTTACCGGGAGTGACCTCTTTAGCAAAAGGTTTTCGCCACTATATTTTAAAAAGCTATCAGGTTCCTTCAGCGATATCAAGTTCACTACGCTAAAGGTTTTTCGCCAAAAACCAGCCGTAGCCCTCCGTCATTTCATATGGATGGTCAGTAGTATTCAAGCTATGTTGGTCTAGCCCTTAGCTAGGACATAGTGATTGGTAGATGCTGGGGTGTTCACATGTTGCATAGATAGATGAGTTGGTTTGGGACAGTCGTACAGCCTTGTTGGCCCTTAGTCAAGGACGAGTACGGGTGGGTTCAAATTAACAAGATAATGATGGGAAGAACTTGACATGTGACTTATGGTGGGGTGGCCCTTAGTCACGATCATAAGAGCATGGGGAAAAAACTATATCAGGAGTTTCTAAAGAAACTGAAACTTGCCAAGTATGCGCATACCATCTGGAGTATGAGTAACATGGATGCATTCCATCACGTTATCATGCGATGAGAGTTGGATCCTGATTCCCACTGATGAGTTGGTTTACTCTTCGGGTAATCCCGATTGATTCTTCTTTAGGTTTGGAGGAGAATTTGACAGTACAGTGGGAGGTTTCCGGATTAGATAAAATGATGACCATTCTGATCTAGGTTAGAGTGCACGCAGAGTGTTTCTTTTCTCTCTCTCTCTTTGGCAGCGACCTTTGACCGACCCTAGACTATGACTCAGTAACCAGGTTGACCGAACCTTCTTAAAATACTGGCTTTTGGATTGTCTGAGTTGCATAAGTCATTGCCACTCCTTCTTTTACCCTTTGAATTTCTCAGAACACCCGTATACTGCGGATATCCACTTCCATTGGATAGATCCATCGTATGGTTATATACGAACTCGAAGGGACTTCTTCGGGGATGGATCCAGGTTCAGGAGAAATAGAATTGGTTTATTCAGTTGTCTTTTATTATCACCTTCTCTCAGGTTGCGAGAGCTCCTTGGTTTAGGAGAGTACACCTATTACGCCTATTGGATAGTCTTATTCCAAACCATAGGCTGGTGCCGAAAGGTAGGGAATGAAGAAAACCAATTAGCCTAAGTAGGGTGTGCAGAAGGTAATATGTAAGGACAAAATAAAGGGATTAGAAAGAGGGCAAAGTAAATTGCGACTGATATCATTCACGACCAAAACTGCGTACTTCATCGCCGCTCCTATTTCACCTTTAAAAGAATAAGGTATTATTCAATTGTCTTTTATCGTCACCTTCTCTCGAGATGCGAGTACTCCTTGGTTTAGGAGGGTACACCTATTATGCTTACTGGATAGTCTTCTTCCAAACCATAGGCTGGTGCCGAACGGTAGGGAAGGAAGAAAACCATTTAGCCTAACGATGGTGTACAGAAGGTAACGACTAAAGACAAATAAAGGGATTTGGAGAGATGGCAATAAAATATACGGTTGAAGTCATGAATTGGATTATGGAAGAGGCATTGCTATGAATACCAGGATACCCCTACGAAACATTTTCATGTTTCAGTGCATTGTTAAAGGAAAAACTGTTTTCCCGATTAGACACTTACTCCAAGGGTATGTATTTACCAGGTTTCATTCTCATATCTGTATGGTTTTACAGATGATGAGTGGGAGTAAGATATTGGGAATTAGGTGATCATCCTCATTATATCGGAATTCGTTGTAATTGGTGATAGTTGAGGAAATCGCCAGGGTAAAGTTTTCCACCTACAACGCACAGGTTTTGAGTTGTTTAACTCAGTGGACTTATACAGAGTATTGTATGTTGTCCAAGTGTCCATCAGGGCAAAGGGGTAGGTCCTCGTACTATGTTCTGTTTACTTATAACTTCTCTAGTATTTAGACAAGTGTTTCGTAGAAATACAAGGTCTAAGTTTTGAGAAGTTGTGGGTATAAGAATAAAGTAGAGAACCAGGTATCACAAGTATCGGGATTCTTCAAAGAGATCGAAGATGTAGATTCTTGTGATTGGTATTCAGATGATAGTGATGGTTTTGAGAAACGTCTTTCTCTTTCAGGTTACTCATAATTGGATGGATTCCTAAGTTGAGTAATGCTGATTAGCCTCTTTCCATTAAGTTGATATGCACTGGAGACAGCTGCATGGTTTGAATATGGTTCCAATTAAATAAGTGCCAAAGTTTCTATATTGGATATAGAATAGTTCGTACCTTAAAAGATATTAAGGTACGGGGAGTTGTCCAGCTTATGATTAAAACCAGACACTGGATAACTCAGGGCACATTTCTGTAATGGCTGTTTATGGGTTGACCCTGGCTATGACGAGGGTTGATATTCTACCATTTCGAAGATCAATAGTGATATTGTTCTTGACTCGCCACAGTTTTAGTAAAATGGATCTTTTTCAGAAAACAGTAGTGGGAGTATGGTAGAACTGGAAGTGATTCCAGAACCGCGAACGATTACGGAAAATTTAATAGGACCTATATATTCAATCAGGTTTGACATTCCAATAGCCACTCCGCAGGTATGGTAGGTAACCTCAGACGCCCGAGAGGTACTTCGGTAGCCTCAGAGACGGTGACAGGGAGGTTCTTATCTACCAAGACTTGACACTACTGTTGTTCCAGGTTATGAGACCCGGTAGGAGGGTTGTCGTAGTCAGTGGGAGCAATGGAAGCATAGTGGGTAAGATGCTTATATCTATTTATAGACTTGAGCAGTTATAGCGGAGATAGATCATCTAATTTTGATATGACAGTCATGGTTTTGACTTCAATCAGAATAGGGGATGGATCAGTTAAGAAGGTAGTAGAGTGTGATGTCATGTTATCTGGATGACATACACAGAGTAGGAAGTAAAATTCCTATACTACGATCGGTTGTACTATGGTCGTCACACAGTTGTTTCTCCAGACAGGATATAGATATAATATTTGACATTCTGGTTTCTAGATCTATGGTTTTAGATCTGGATTTGGGTAGTTTCCCAATGTGGATACTTCGACAGATATTCTAATGGTTTTTGGAATAGTTGACTCCTAGCATGGTAGTGTACCTGCAGGTGATGGAGTCACCCTCTCTAAATGTGTCGTATAGACTAAAGGGGAGAGGGATGTGCATGATTGGCAGATCACTTGCTTAGGCAATTGAGTCAATCATGAGATGTCAAGTACCGCACCAAATGTTGTTTTTGCACTAGATGCAATAAGTTTGTATTAATCCAATCCTGGAGAAACATAAGGAAGCAGTTTTAGAACATTAGTACATGTTCTACGGATTTGATGACGGCAGCCTCCTTCGGGAGACGATTATCATTCCAGGCTTCAAAGGTGACGTGGATGACAGAGTGACTGTCAGAGTTTTAGTTTTTCCCTCTGACGAAGAGGGACAGTATTATGGACAGGTGGTCCAAGAGGATACTGTGGGAAGCAAGGTGCCCGATACTGATTAGGTTCAGTGATCGATTCAGTCTAAGAAGTTTGGATATGGAGTTCATTTATGAACTAAGGTCCCATCAGATATCCAGATATATTCTAAGACAGGTACTACTCAATTCGGGAGATGGCTTTCTCCGCGAACTTGAGATTAAGAGAGATACAGAAAGATACTACTAGGCGGATCCACTCACTGAGGCTATTTCTCGAACACAATAGTTTTACAAACGGGCTTTGTGAAACTGATTAGTAGAGGAGTTGGATCTGTGAGTAGTCGACATCGCAATATTAGCCTTGAGTGCAAGTGGGAGATTGTTGGAGATAGTGCCCTCATAGTCAATTATTGGATCGCAGGTACGTGATTGCAATGATTGCGGAGGACCTATCCCGGTAGCACAGTCTTACTCGAGATGATAGTATGCTATCTGGTTTGCCTTTATCAGTCGTGTACATGTTCAGGTGACTGATTGCATGTTACACTTTGATAGAGCCCTTAGGATCTTGCTTTACTACCAACAGTATGATGGCGATCATATACATGAGAGTTGGGTAGTTTATATGCATATCCTTAATTGTGGTCCCTAGTCGTGGGAGTTTTGAGACAGGGCATCGATACTCCGGAGTAGACTAGTGTGTACAGTCGAGACCCCGACGAGGGGCGGTGGCCGGTCTCACAAGCCACTGGTGTCAGTTGGATCACCTAAGATGTATACAGGTGCTCATTGGGTTATGAGTACACCGGACAGGACTCGCCGGGAATCTGCTAGTTAGTATTATACCTACCGTCAGATAGCAGTTCCCTGGTGACATGTGTACAGGTTAGTTCATCGACCTGAGGTCGTCATTTGTCTCGTGTGAGTTCCCACTGTGCTTTGATTTCTACCCTACCACGGCTCAAAGGAGTCGTGCAAACAGGTAGCTTTTAGGTACAGTCCCGAGCCATATGGAGGCACGTGAGCGGATCGGCAGGGGATTCGTCTCTCCCGGTATTGGGGGCGAGGTCGTGCTGTGTCTAGGAGAGCCATTACACAAATCCATGGCCATGGTAGGAGATTTACTGGTAGGTACTCCAGTAGTATCTTGGGGTGTATTGGGCTTCACTCCGACACGACTTATACTGCTATTGGGGGTCTGACGTTACTAGCCCCCTAGACAGATATGCGATACTCATTGACGAACGGACCGGACTGTATATACATTGTCACTGTTAGGCTCAGTAGGGTTTTCGGAGGAGTTCGCTCATCGGTCTCCCTTGAGTTCGCTCCTCGGCCACCCTTGAGGTCAGTCCATGGGCAGCCGTTACGCATAGCTAGTGCCGCTGACGGTTTGTGGTTAAACCCACTGCCAGGGTGCTGACGAGTCATTAGAGTCCCCCACAGACAGTTTCTCAAGTTCGGGCGAAACGTTGTAGAGGCCGTATGGTTTTATGGCAGGGTTCGGAAAATGCACGTGCGTTTACGCACGTGTCAGTTTTCGGGCAGATGATACTGGTCGGCTTTGGTTTAAGCCGGATCCGAGTATTATATTGAGTAGGTATAATATCTTTGTCTCAGTTGCATTTGTATTCGGTCGTAATACAAATGCGGGTATATTTATACAGTTTCGGGGTTATCCTGAAAGTTGTTTCAGGATCACTTTTGGAAGTTGCCAGTTTCCAGTTTTCTATCAGCCGTCTTTTAACATTCGGTTAAAGACGGATTTATCTTTTCTTGGATGAGAGTGACTCAGTGTTCTAGAAGGTTCTAGAAATGGTGACTAGGATGATGAGGTGGAGGGTGACTCATCTTTGCATTAAAGACTTGATGACTAGGTTTATATGTGTCATTGTTTTCTTTAAAGCTTTTTGTTTTGCTTAAGATCTTTTGTGATGATAAGGCTTCTTGATGTGGTCACCTCCCTCCTCCTACCATCACTTCCCTCCTTGATTAATTTGGCCGGCCCCCTCCTCTTCCCACTTCCACTTGCTTGCTTGATTAATTTGGTAGAAAAGCAAACTTGACGATCGAGTTGCCTCGAGTCAGAGACGGGAGCCCGTTTAAAGAACCGATCATGTGGTGCCACCTCGACGGGGAGATCGGAGATCGACGAGATCGGAGCAGCCGCAACGGAGCGTGGGATGATGGTTGAAGAACGAAGGACTCGGATCGTTCGGTACAATCTTTCTACACTCTATACAGTTTGTTAGTTTAGCAATAATGGCAGATCCCGGTTAAAGTATACGATAGCGCCAGTTTAAAAGTTTTTGTTCCGCATTTGGCGTCTGTAGACTGCCGGGGCGCTAGCGTAGACTTACAGTGGTATCAGAGCCTCACCATTTTTCTATACTAACTTGTGCTAACGCGTTTAAAACATCGATCCGACCGAAAATCGAAAACTGCAAAAATCCAAGCCGACCGTTTCTGTTAATTTTAAACGGTCTCAAAATTCATTTCTGTATATCTTAAAAATCCGTGCAGGCATATTTAAGAACCACTACAAAATTTGGGGTCGTGATCCCTCCAGGCTGCCGCGGAAGGGCGGCCAAACCGATGGTTTGGCCGCGCATCCGCGGCCACGTGGGGAGCACGTGCTCCCAAATTTTCTCAGTGGGTTCTGTGTTGGATTTTGGGGGTTTTGGTGAATATAGTTTTGGCCCAGATTTTGTTACTGTTCACCAGTAAGCAGTGGGGCCCACTTTTTGATATTTGGTCTTTGGTCGATCGAAATTTAAACACGTTAGTTTACAGTGCTTACATTATATCTCCGACCGGGAATGTCATTTGATCGGTAAACCGCGTCTGATTGCTATAGTTCTTTTAGACGGGTTTGCGAACGTGACATTCGCGTTGATGTTCTGTGTTGTGCTGTGATGTTGCGGATTTGTCGTGGTGGATAGCAGTGTGCAATGGTAGTACAGTTTGTGTTTATTTGTACATTTGATATTGCGGGGCGAGCGTCCAACTTGTGGACTGCCTTCACTGCCTGTTGTATAATATTCTTTTTAGGGCACGGCCAGGTTGCGGTCGATGTACCTATTGTACTATTTTTCATTACTGTACTAGGTTTTACCCCGCGACGGAGTGCACGGATAGCCGGGTTCGGGAAAGCAACGGGTCCGCATCTCATGGCTTTGAGAGGCAGAGGGACCCCACTTCAGAATTGGCAGACTATTCGCCGCACTCGTAGGGGGTACAGGTTGACCCAAGGAGGGGTGCTCAATTTACCGGATTCCGTGAAGTGCCGGGTGTTCCATTCACTATGCTGTGGGGACTACCTCGCTTCAGGTTTTGGCGGGTAACTTGCCGCACCCGTAGGGGTCTAGGTTTCATTGCACAGGCTATCCACACGACAGGGGAACGTCGAGTTTCAGCAGCGGCTCTGTGAAACTCGGGGATCCCAGATATCTGTATTGTTCTGTGATGCTTATTACTTTTCTGTAATGTTGCATATTATCACACCTGGAGCGATTATGTATATTGGTTTATATACTATTAGATGTTGTATATGTTTTACACCCGCGCTAGTCCAGTCCCCGCTCTGTCGTTAGTTAAGTAACCTAACGGGTGATGACGGGACCCAGTGACGAATGCGGATGGCATATACAAACATTTTATTTTCGTTCTTTTCTGGTGTGATTAATGATGGGACTGCGTTGATTCTGATCAACGCAAAGTTAAAACAAACCTATTTGCAGTTGTTGGAACTAATTTAAAAAGTGTTATTGCAAAGACGTTTCCTTTTGTTATGCATAGCGGTATTCAGTGGAATATCCTGCACCTCATTCGACGAGGCAAGGGCCGATATCCCTTCACCGGGACCGACCCCTTGGACAGAAGTTTGCGTCAGGGTAATAACTTCACTATAGTCGATTACAAGTTGCTTTGCATAGCGGTATTCAGTGGAATATCCTGCACCTCATTCCACGAGGAAAGAGCCGAGATCCCTTTACCGGGAGTGACCTCTTTAGCAAAAGGTTTTCGCCACTATATTTTAAAAAGCTATCAGGTTCCTTCAGCGATATCAAGTTCACTACGCTAAAGGTTTTTCGCCAAAAACCAGCCGTAGCCCTCCGTCATTTCATATGGATGGTCAGTAGTATTCAAGCTATGTTGGTCTAGCCCTTAGCTAGGACATAGTGATTGGTAGATGCTGGGGTGTTCACATGTTGCATAGATAGATGAGTTGGTTTGGGACAGTCGTACAGCCTTGTTGGCCCTTAGTCAAGGACGAGTACGGGTGGGTTCAAATTAACAAGATAATGATGGGAAGAACTTGACATGTGACTTATGGTGGGGTGGCCCTTAGTCACGATCATAAGAGCATGGGGCAAAAACTATATCAGGAGTTTCTAAAGAAACTGAAACTTGCCAAGTATGCGCATACCATCTGGAGTATGAGTAACATGGATGCATTCCATCACGTTATCATGCGATGAGAGTTGGATCCTGATTCCCACTGATGAGTTGGTTTACTCTTCGGGTAATCCCGATTGATTCTTCTTTAGGTTTGGAGGAGAATTTGACAGTACAGTGGGAGGTTTCCGGATTAGATAAAATGATGACCATTCTGATCTAGGTTAGAGTGCACGCAGAGTGTTTCTTTTCTCTCTCTCTCTTTGGCAGCGACCTTTGACCGACCCTAGACTATGACTCAGTAACCAGGTTAACCGAACCTTCTTAAAATACTGGCTTTTGGATTGTCTGAGTTGCATAAGTCATTGCCACTCCTTCTTTTACCCTTTGAATTTCTCAGAACACCCGTATACTGCGGATATCCACTTCCATTGGATAGATCCATCGTATGGTTATATACGAACTCGAAGGGACTTCTTCGGGGATGGATCCAGGTTCAGGAGAAATAGAATTGGTTTATTCAGTTGTCTTTTATTATCACCTTCTCTCAGGTTGCGAGAGCTCCTTGGTTTAGGAGAGTACACCTATTACGCCTATTGGATAGTCTTATTCCAAACCATAGGCTGGTGCCGAAAGGTAGGGAATGAAGAAAACCAATTAGCCTAAGTAGGGTGTGCTGAAGGTAATATGTAAGGACAAAATAAAGGGATTAGAAAGAGGGCAAAGTAAATTGCGACTGATATCATTCACGACCAAAACTGCGTACTTCATCGCCGCTCCTATTTCACCTTTAAAAGAATAAGGTATTATTCAATTGTCTTTTATCGTCACCTTCTCTCGAGATGCGAGTACTCCTTGGTTTAGGAGGGTACACCTATTATGCTTACTGGATAGTCTTCTTCCAAACCATAGGCTGGTGCCGAACGGTAGGGAAGGAAGAAAACCATTTAGCCTAACGATGGTGTACAGAAGGTAACGACTAAAGACAAATAAAGGGATTTGGAGAGATGGCAATAAAATATACGGTTGAAGTCATGAATTGGATTATGGAAGAGGCATTGCTATGAATACCAGGATACCCCTACGAAACATTTTCATGTTTCACTGCATTGTTAAAGGAAAAACTGTTTTCCCGATTAGACACTTACTCCAAGGGTATGTATTTACCAGGTTTCATTCTCATATCTATATGGTTTTACAGATGATGAGTGGGAGTAAGATATTGGGAATTAGGTGATCATCCTCATTATATCGGAATTCGTTGTAATTGGTGATAGTTGAGGAAATCGCCAGGGTAAAGTTTTCCACCTACAACGCACAGGTTTTGAGTTGTTTAACTCAGTGGACTTATACAGAGTATTGTATGTTGTCCAAGTGTCCATCAGGGCAAAGGGGTAGGTCCTCGTACTATGTTCTGTTTACTTATAACTTCTCTAGTATTTAGACAAGTGTTTCGTAGAAATACAAGGTCTAAGTTTTGAGAAGTTGTGGGTATAATAATAAAGTAGAGAACCAGGTATCACAAGTATCGGGATTCTTCAAAGAGATCGAAGATGTAGATTCTTGTGATTGGTATTCAGATGATAGTGATGGTTTTGAGAAACGTCTTTCTCTTTCAGGTTACTCATAATTGGATGGATTCCTAAGTTGAGTAATGCTGATTAGCCTCTTTCCATTAAGTTGATATGCACTGGAGACAGCTGCATGGTTTGAATATGGTTCCAATTAAATAAGTGCCAAAGTTTCTATATTGGATATAGAATAGTTCGTACCTTAAAAGATATTAAGGTACGGGGAGTTGTCCACCTTATGATTAAAACCAGACACTGGATAACTCAGGGCACGTTTCTGTAATGGCTGTTTGTGGGTTGACCCTGGCTATGATACGATCTCAGACTTCTGTCCGCCATGATTCTGAAGCCAAAACACCGAAGAGGATTAGCAAGATGAACAAGATTCAATAAACAGGATACAAGAAGCAAGATAGTTATGGATTCAAGGATGGCAAGATAGCAATAAGGCAGGACATGCTCCTAGTTACGAGTATTCTGATTCGTGTATTGGGTCCAATACCTAACTACAAAAGAATCAAACCCGATTAACCTAAATCCTATGCCTCTGATACCAAACAAACCCTGTCACGCCCCGCTTCCCAGAGTGCGCTAAGATCGGCACGTGATAGAGCCAACAATGCTACCTGTGGTTAGGAAACATCCCTCCACAGTCACATTACGGCTGTCTATAGATATCAAGAACAGGAAAATAAAAGAACTATCTAGTACATGTCCATGATCCAGAAATAACGAGTCAAGAAATAATATGCGGAAGCAATAAATTCAAGTAACAATAACAATCTGGAAAGTATGTCCCATAATACGGGCTCACATCAGGAATGAAAATGCTGAATAAAACTAAACTAACTAGCAACTAACAAGATCTTCACTGCTCGGCTTGTTGGTCAAAATACTCCTGAACTGCCTGCGACAGAGATAAAGGATCTGGGCCATGCAAAACCCAGACGTTAGTGCGTCATGATATCAAACAATAATAAATGAACAGGATACACGAGATATGCAGGTATGAATCATAAACAGTAACATGAATGTAATAAGTAAACACGGATATAGAACAGTGAAGTGTATCAATACATGTGACGTGCAGTGATCAGTATAAACTGTGCTACTGGGTTATCTATTCTAAAGTTTGTTTGAAATTAATTAATGTAATCCTCCATGTAACTCAAAGGATATGTCCCGTTATCCCCCGGGACCACGGATCAGGTAGTCGGAGTCATGAATGACTCTGTCCCATTATCCTCCGGGACCACGGATCAAGTAAGAATCACGAATGATTCTGTCCCGTTATCCCCCGGGACCACGGATCAAGTAATACCCTTGTAAGCTACACTTTAGTTTACACTTTTGATTTCCCCATACCTCCAAGGTTATGTGTTCAAGTCAGGTATTGAAAATATGGAGCTAATGCCAGCACAGGATCAAGCAAGAACAGGTTTGTCTATACAGACAACATGATATGTCCATCGGGACAACATGTCAGGATTGTCGGCATTAGAAACAGGATCAGGTAACATGTCAAGTAGTGATATATCAGGTCATGTCAGGTAGTATACATGTATCAAGTCATGTCAAGTGGAGGTGTATCAGGTCATGTCAGGTAGTGCACAGGTATCAAACGGGTACTCATAATCAAACTGTAGCAAGTATTGAATCAGGGTGAAAGTACGGATGTACGATAAAAGCATAGATGCACAAATATCTATCAGGGGTTACATCATGGCTATGTAGGATGCATGTTATCAAGCATGGGGTGCTAATGTAACAATAATATGAGTTAATACGACAGGGCATGCAACTGGATATAAAGAATTAATGGTATGGGTGCACAATAAAACATGGATGCATGAATAACTATTAGGGATTGCAACTATAGCTCCATTACTATGTAGGATGCATATTTTCTAGCATGGGGTGTTAATATAGCAGTAATATGAAATAACGTGACATAGAATGCAAATAGATATATAATTAATGGTATGGATGCACAAACATCGATTAGGGTAACATTTACAGTTACAAAACTAAGTGGGATACGCATTATTAAGTATGGTGTGTTACTACAATAATAATATGAATTAATGTGATCTATAAATGCAGTTATATATATTTTAAATAATATGGATGCAAACGGGTATCCGAAAACTGTAAAATTGTAATATGGATGCATAACTAAACAATATGTAATACTATTATTCAAATGAGTGTAGTATATTGTAGTATAGCATGTAGCAAGATAAACTTGCCTCGATCGATCACAATACGGATACACACGGCACGTCCGATGTCGGTAAAACGTCGCAACGCACGTACGGCACACGGGACAGGTCCAAACAATGCAAGAGGGTGATCACGCAGGTAAGGTACGTCCACTGGGTCGTCTGGAACGACAGCGATGTCGCAACTCCGGCGATCGCTGGAGAAAGCAAGAATCAAGAATCAAGAAAAGAAAAGGGAAAAGATGGAGAAGAAGAAGAGAGAGGGGCTCACTGGAGTTGGTGCTGGGGTCAGGGAGACGAGGTGGTGGTGTCGGGGTCACCGGCAGAGAGGTACCGGCGAGGGTGCAGGGTGCAGGCTGGGCTCTGTTGGTTAGGGTTTTAGGGTGATGGTGCAGCTGGGGTCTGGTGTAGGAGGGAGAAGAGGAGAGGAGAGGGAGAGGAGGAGATGGTGGCGGTGACGGCGAGGTAAGGTGATCGTCGATGATGAGGTGCAGGTGAAGGGTTCTGTTGGGTTGAGGGTTGGTTGCAGGGTTCTCGGGGAAGAAGAAGGAGAAGAAGAAGGTGACGAGGAAGAGGAGGAGAAGGAGATGAGGGTTGAGGTCGAGGGCAATGAGGTGATGAAGTTTTAGGGTTAGGGTTTCGTGGAGCTGTGGGTTTTTGAGGAGGGGCTCGAGGGATTTTAAATAAGGGAGAAGAAGAAAAGCACGAAGGGAGGTGAGCGTGGCGCGCGGCGGTGACGCGACTCGAGGAACGCACAGTAACTGCAAGAGGAGAGAGAAAGAAAAGAGAGAGAGACTGAGTGCTGCGGAGAGAGAGAGAAGAGAGGCTGTGTCAGTAAGAGAGAGGGATAGGTTGTTAGGGAAAAGATTTTTTTAAAATTTTTAAAAAATATATTTTTAGTTACGAAAATTCTTAGTGTAACAGTTTACAAAATAATATTATATTAATAAAATTTGATTTTCTGGTAAATACAAACTTAGTCCAAAACACGCCCGGGTCGGGTCTAAAAATTTAGTTTTAAAATACGAAAAATATACACGACGACCAAAATTAAAAATGAATATCCGGGTAACGAAAATGCATACCACCAAGAACGGATGCACATACGTGCGCGTAGCCATCTAAACAAGTCTATTTCACTGAACGGGGCGAGAACAAGATGCGCGGATGCTACCACGGGGTTAGGGGTATCACGCATGCCATGCAATGTATTTCTAAAATATTTTACGTGACTTAAAAATGTTATATTGTAAAATGCAAATGCCAGATAAAATGCCAGTATGCAAGATGTATAAATTAAAATGAAAGTGCACGAATCTACGTAACAAGTCAGGGTAGATCATAAACATGAATCAAGACAGGTTTCAAGAAAGCGGGTCGGGTCGGATGCAAATACAAATGTCAAATATACTATTCGCACCCAAAACACAGTAAATCAGGAAAATACCATAAATAAAGAAATACGTGTACTGGAATTAGTATAAAAGAACTAGGGTGTTACAACTACTTGAGTCGAGTTTTCCTGGGGGCAGAAAACAACTACTCCCCTATCGAAAAACACTGCCTGGCGTTAATCTTCGCGATAACGAAGCTCAGACACTATGCGTTAGCGCATGAGGTCCATCTCAAGGTGGATCCTCTAATATTTGATGTTAAGAGCCATACTAACGGGACGGCTCGCTAAATAATCCCTACTCTTAATGGAATTCTTGATAACATACGGACCTCTCAAGGCGGTGAAAGGCCAGGTCATCGCTGACTTTCTCGCTGAGCATCCGATACCTGCCGATTCACCCCTAAATTGCGAACTGCCGGACGAGCACGCGTTTGACATGATCGATAGGGAGAGAGGAAGGAGTGATACCCGATGGAAACTCTACTTCGACGGGACATCTTCCATGACGAATCAAAAGCACGGCTCCCCCATAATCAAATCTCGGGTAGGCCTCATCTTCGTGACTCCACAAGGAGGGATAATGAGCTTTGCCTTTTCCTTGACAGAAACGAGGACAAACAATGAAGCGGAATATGAAGCTTTGATAGCAGGTCTTGAGATCGCTGTCGAGATGGGGATCGAAAACCTCCTCATATGAGGAGACTCCCAGCTGGTCGTTAGTGTCACGCCCCGCTTCCCAGAGTGTGCTAAAATTGGCACGTGACAGAGGCAACCATGCTACCTGTGGCTAGGAAACATCCCTCCACAGTCACATTACGTCTGTCTATAAGATATCAAGAACAGTAGAAATAAAATAAACTATCTAGTACATGTCCATGAGCCAGAATAAACGAGTCAAGAAATAATACGCGGAAGCGATAAATCCAATGAGCAATAACATCTGGAAAGTAAACATAACTAAACTGGATACTAACTGGATACTAACAGGATCCTCACTGCTCGGCCTGACGGCGGAAATACTCCTGATCAGCCTGCGACAAGGGTAGAGGATCTGGGCCATGCAAAACCCAGACGTCAGTGCGTCATAATATCAAACAATAATATAATCAAGGGGTAGCAAGACATGCAGGCACGAGTATGAACAATAATAAAAGTACAACAGTAACACGAATAAGGAACAGTGAAGGGTAAAAGCATATGTGATGTGCAGTGCGTAATCTGAACTAAGCTACTGGGTTAATTACTCTCAAGTCTTTGAAATCAATTTAATGAATCGTCGATGTAACTCAATAGTATCCCGTGCGTACCCGGGACCACGGTCCAGACTCTCGGGGCTGAATCCGAGACGTGCCGCTAAGCACAAACAGGAAATATGTACAGACGAAAGATGTAAGCAACATCATCCCGGGACTGACCTAGCCCCCAAAACTGATCAGTATAAGCGTCGAACTGTTGAGTTACAAGTCAGGTTCCATCATTGATTTCCCCATACCCCCAAGTTATGTGTTCAAGTCAGGTATTGATAAGTCTGAAGCTAATACCAACACAGGAATCAAGCAGGAACAGGTTTGTCTATACAGACAACATGATATGTCCATCGGGACAACATGTCAGGATTGTCAGCATTAGAAACAGGATCGGGTAACATGTCAAGTAGTGATATATCAGGTCATGCAAGTATTGGTGTATCAGGTTATGTCAAGTAGTGTACAAGTATCAAGTCATGTCAAGTAATGCACAGGTATCAAGTCATGTCAAGTAATACACAGGTATCAAGTCATGTCAAGTAATGCATAGGTATCAAGTCATGTCAAGTAATGTACAATAAAAGTATGGATGCACAAATATCGATCATGGGTTACATCATGACTATATAGGGTGCACAATATCAAGCATAGGGTGTCAATATAACAACAATATGTAATAATGTGACATGGTATGCGAATAGTTATAGAATTAATGGTATGGATGCACAAATATCGATTAGGGGCTACATTTACAGTTCCAATACTAATTAGGATGCACTTTATTAAGTATGGGGTGTTACTACAATAATAATATGAATTAATGTGATCTATAAATGCAGTTATATATATTTTAAATGATATGGATGCAAACGAGTATCCGAAAACAGTAAACTTTTAGTATAGATGTACAATGAGATAAACGGGTAACATTTTACTCATATGGATGCATAATAATATACCTAGCATGTAGCAAGATGAATTAGCATGCGACTAGATTTGTAAATAGTGATATAATAATATTAACATGGATAATATATTTAAACCGATTGATAACTATAAAAGTGGTATTGATTAAACATGCACAAGAAAGTTCCGTTCAAAAATTTAGCGTCACCCTGATTTTTAAAATAGCTTAAAAATTAACAAACGTTCTCCAAATGGGACGTGTCTTATACCAAAACAAAGATAATTCAATAAGGTTTTCATTTTTATAAGTTGAAGTATCTCAGGTTGTTCCTACAAAAAGTTATGAACATTCGAAGTTGAAAGTTTGCTGCTGGAATTTCCCTGGACAGCAGTTTAGAGATATTTTCATTTGCATTTTACGTTATTTACACAATTTATTTTGCAAGTAAATATTTCATAGAGTTATATTATTCTGAGTTAGCTTCATAACGAACTAAAGAACGTATACTAATGATTTTTCTATAATTTATAATGAATTTTATAAGGTAATGTGTACAGTAAATTTCAGATTTGTCGTATCCGCTTTGCAACGACGTTTCATGTGTAAACTATAATATTTTCAACTATATTTTGTATAACATTATAAAATGCAGATTATAAACTAATTAAAGATAATAATAAGAAATATTACGACTATATATATTTTTATAAATATAATTATAGCATGTCGCAAGTTGTAAACTTTCATACATTTTATATTATAAAACCGATTAACGTTAAATAACTACGGTGTATAAATTATATAGATATAGATTTATGATGATGATGATGATGATGATGATGATGATAATACGAAAACATATAAATAAATTACATAAAGCATAGCATGTAGCAAGTTGTAAACTTGCCTCGATCGAATCACGCGACGGATACGCACGACACGTCCGACGTCGGTAAATCGTCGCAACGCACACACGGGACGGGTCCAGGCAAGGCAAGAGGGTGATCACACAGGCAAGGTACGTTCACTGGATCACTCGGATCATCAGCGACGAGCACGGCTCCAGCGGTGATCACCGGAATCAAGAAACAAGATCAAGAAAAAGAAAGAAGAAAGAAGAAGAAGAAGTAAGAAGAGGAGGCTGTGTATTAAATAAGGAAAGAAAAAAAATAAAATAAAAAATATATAAATATATATATGCAGAGGAGAGAGAGAGAGAGAGAGAAAGGGGTTGCTAGTTTGTTAGGAAATTAGTTTAGATTTAAATTTAAAAAATATTTTATTAGTTAACTAAATTTTAATTTGTATCAGTTTATAAAATTAATATTATATAAATAAAATTTGATATTCTGGTAAATACAAATATAGTCCAAAACATACCCGGGTCGGGTCTAAAATTCAGTTTTAAAATACGAAAAATATACATGTCGACCAAAATTAATGTTGGATATCCGGGTAACGAAAATGCATACCCCCAAGAACGGATGCACGCACGTGCGCGTAGCCATCCAAACAAGTCCGTTTCACTGAACGGGACGAGAACAAGATGTGCAGATGCTACCACAGGGTCAGGGGTATCATGCAGGCCATGTAATATATTTTTAAACTATTTTATGTGACTTAAATGTTATATAAAATGCAGATGCCAGGTAAAATGCTAGTATGCAAATGAAAGTGCACAAGTCCACGTATCAAGTCAGGATAAATCATAAACATGAATCAAGACAGGTTTCAAGCAAGCGGGTCGGGTCGGATGCAAATACAAATGTCAAATACACTATTCGCACCCAAAACACAGTAAATCAAGAAAATACCATAAATAAAGAAATACAGGAACTAGAACTAGTATAAATGAACTAGGGTGTTACATTATACCCAACTACAAAAAGAATTTCGTCCTCGAAATTCCCAAGACAGGAAAATGTAAACAATTAAGAATCTACAAGAAGAGATCTGGAAACTTCTGTCGAATCTCGTCTTCTCGTTCCCAAGTCGATTCTCCGTGCGAGCGATTCCCCAAAGAAACAAGCACGAGAGGGATAACCTTGTTCTTAAGGACCTTTTCTTTTCGATCAACAATCGACATCGGTCGTTCCTCAAAGGTCAAATCCTCTCTTACAGTCAGCTCTGAATGATCAAGCACGTGTGTTTCATCTCGAACATACTTACGGAGTTGAGATACATGAAACACGTCATGAACATTCACCAAAGATTGTAGTAAAGCCAATCGATAAGCCACTTCTCCAACACGCTCCAAAATCTCGAAAGGCCTCACAAATCGAGGACTAAGCTTGCATTGACTCCCAAAATGAATCACTCCTCTAGTCGGTGATATCTTCAAGAACACCAGATCACCAACAGCGAACTCTAGAGGTCTTCTCGATGTGTCGGTCCAACTCTTCTGCCGATCTTGTGCTGCCTTCATATGATTTCAGATGGTATTAACCTTCTCAACTGTTTACACGATCAAATCCGCTCACAACAATCTTTGTTCTCCAACATCGTCCCAACAAACAGGTAAACGCCACTTGCGACCATACAACGCTTTGAATAGAGCCATTTGAAAAGTCTCCTGAAAGCTGTTATTGTAAAAAAAACTCTACCAAGTGTAGATGATCCTTCCATGAACCCTTGAAGTTTAACATGCAAGCTCTCAACATATCTTCAAGAGTTTGGATCGTTCTCTCCAATTGGCCATCTTTCTGAGGATGATAAGCAGTGCTAAACTTCAATCGAGTCCCCAAACTTTTCTGTAAACTCCTCCAGAAGTGTGATAAGAATCGGGTATCACGATCGGAAACGATGCTTACAAGTACTCCATGAAATTTCATAATCTCCTGCATGTACTATTCTGCCAACGCTTCCGTCGACTGACCCACTCGAAACGGAATGAAATGAGCTGCCTTGGTCAATCGATCAATAATCACCCAAACTGCATTGTTGCCCTTTGGACTCCGCGGTAAAACTGTCACGAAATCCATGGTTATATGTTCTCACTTCCATTGAGGAATCGGAAGTGGTTGCAATAAACCAGCAACCCTTTGATGTGCAGCCTTAACTTGCTGACACACCAAGCACTTCGCTGCAAAGCGGCAATCTCCCTTTTCATGCCTTCCCACCAGAAATGCTGTCGTAGATCACGGTATATCTTCGTGCCTCCTGGATGTATGAAATATATGGAACTGTGTGCCTACTTCATAACTTCTTCACGAATGTCTCCTTTTGGCACACACAAACGGCTACCATATCGCAACGAACAATCTTCATGAATTAACAAGTCCGTTCGAAGTCCAGCTTCAACCTGTTCTCGAAACTTTTGCAATCTTGGGTCCTGTGACTGTGCTGCTTTAATATTCTCGATCAACGAAGACCGTACTTGTAGCTGCATCAACTATCCCGAAAAGTGCGGTAGCACGATCTCCAACTCGAATCTCCAAAAATCTTCGATAAGCTCCTTCTGTGCAGTCAACATCTGAATTGCTGGCAACCGACTAAGCGCATCCGGCACTACATTAACTTTCCCCAGATGGTTCTTGAGATCAAGATCATAGTCAGCCATCAGCTCCAACCATCTACGCTGCCTCATGTTAAGCTCTTTCTGTGTGAACACATGCTTTAGGCTTTTATGATCGGTGAATAGTTCGACCCTTTCGCCCAATAAGTAGTGTCTCCAAATCTTCAAAGCGAAAATCACTGCTGCAAGCTCTAAATCATGAGTTGGGTAATTCTTCTCTTGGGACTTCAACTGTCTCGATGCGTAAGCTATAACCTTCCCATGCTGCATCAAAACACATCCCAAACCTTTCCCAGATGCGTCGCTGTGAATCACCAATCCTCCGGAACCGTCTGGTACGGTCAAAATAGGAGCGGTTATCAACCTTTGCTTCGACGCCTCAAAAGCTGACGCACATCTATCCATTCATTCGAATGGTACTTCCTTCCGCGTAAGCTTGGTCAAAGGCTCAGCTAAGCGAGCAAAATTCTCCACGAACCTTCTGTAATATCCGGCAAGTCCAAGAAAACTTCTGATCTCTGCTACGTTCTTCGGAATGGGCCAATCTTGAACTGCTGTAATCTTTTCGGGATCAACGGAGATTCCATCTCCGGATACGACATGCCCCAAAAACTTCACTTCTTCAAGCCAAAACTCGCACTTGCTCATCTTCGCATATAATCTTTCTCGTCTCAACGTCTGCAGTGCGATCTTCAAGTGTTCTGCATGCTCTTAAAGGCTCTTCGAATAGACTAGAATATCATCGATGAACACCACTATAAACTGGTCCAAGAATGGTGAAAAGATTCGGTTCATCAAGTCCATAAATATCGCCGGTGAATTCGTGGCTCCGAATGGCATTACTAAATACTCGTAATGTCCATACCGAGTTTGGAACTCAGTCTTGCAAATATCTTCTGATTTAATTCGGACCTGATGATATCCGGACCGTAAATCCAGCTTCGAGAATACCCTCGCGCCACTGAGTTGCTCGAACAATTCGCCAATGCGAAAGATCGGGTACTTGTTCTTAATAGTCACCCGGTTTAATTCTCGATAATCGATGCACATCTTCCTTGTGCCATCTTTATTCTTGACTAGAAGAACTGGAGCTCCCCAAGGTGAATTACTGCTGCGAATCCAACCCTTCTCAAGTAATTCGGTAACCTGCTTCTTGACTTCTTCCAACTCCACTGGTGCCATTGGATAGTACGCCTTTGAGATTGGCGCTGCACCAGGAACAAGATCGATCGCGAACTCCACATCTCGTTTTGGCGGTAAACTCGAGATGTCCTAAAACACGTCCATGAACTCTCGAACTACTGCTGGCGCTTCCTTCTTATCAACTTCCATCGACGAAAGAACATTGCTTGTCGGCCTAGCCCTAAACTCGACTGGCCCGACAGAACTGCTACCTCCAGCAACAACAAACTCCGGATGTCCGGGAATCTGGAAAATCACTTTCTTTGCTCTACAATCTATGTGAGCGTGGAAAGTGCTGAGAAAATCCATTCCCAAGACAACTTCATAACTGCCGGTATCAATCACCAAGAAATCAGCAAAACATGAACTGGTAAGCAATGAAACCGGGAGAACCAAGGTAATAAAACGACCATGGAACAAGGAAATGAATCAAGACCAGTACTCTAAGTTACTTAAATAGAGTACTGCATTGTAACCATGCTGCAGTTCATGGGTACAATCACATAACTCCGTTCAAGTCACCCAAATCCTAGTATCAAAATCAAAGGAATAGGTCGGGAGAAATAACAGGGAACTAAAAGATTTCAAGTCGAGATGCAAAGTGGTTTGCATATCGTCAAGGAAAAGGATCAAGAGAAAGATATGATTAAAGAATCACGATAACAATGTGGCAGGACATGTTCTTAATCACGAGTATTCTGATTCGTGTATTGGGTCCAATACCCAACTACAAAAGAATCAAACCCGATTAACCTAAATCCTATGGCTCTGATACTGAACAAACCCTGTCACGCCCCGCTTCCCAGAGTGAGCTAAGATCAGCATGTTACAGAGCCAATCATGCTACCTGTGGCTAGGAAACATCCCTCCACAGTCACATTACGGTTGTCTATAAGATATCAAGAATAGTAGAAATAAAATAAACTATCTAGTACATGTCCATGAGCCAGAATAAACGAGTCAAGAAATAATATGCGGAAGAGATAAATCCAATGAGCAATAACATCTGGAAAGTAAACATAACTAAACTGGATACTAACTGGATACTAACTGGATACTAACAGGATACTCACTGCTCAGCCTGACGGCGGAAATACTCCTGATCAGCCTGCGACAAGGGTAGAGGATCTGGACCATGTAAAACCTAGACGTCAGTGCGTCATAATATCAAACAATAATATAATCGGGGGTAGCAAGACATGCAGGTACGAGTATGAACAGTAATAAAAGTAGAACAGTAACACGAATAAGGAACAGTAAAGGGTAAAAGCATATGTGATGTGCAGTGAGTAATCTGAACTAAGCTACTGAGTTAATTACTCTCAAGTCTTTGAAATCAATTTAATGAATCATCGATGTAACTCAATAGTATCCCGTGCGTACCCGGGACCACGGTCCAGAATCTCGGGGCTGAATCCGAGACGTGTCGCTAAGCACAAACAGGAAATATGTACAGACGAATGATGTCAGCAACATCATCCCGGCACTGGCCTAGCCCCCAAAACAGATCAGTATAAGCGTCGAACTGTTGAGTTACAAGCCAGGTTCCATCATTGATTTCCCCATACCCCCAAGTTATGTGTTCAAGTCAGGTATTGATAAGTCAGAAGCTAATGCCAACACAGGAATCAAGCAGGAACAGGTTTTTCTATACAGACAACATGATATGTCCATCGGGACAACATGTCAGGATTGTCGGCATTAGAAACATGATCGGGTAACATGTCAAGTAGTGATATATCAGGTCATGTCAAGTAGTGGTGTATCATGTCATGTATAGTAGTGTACAAGTATCAAGTCATGTCAAGTAATGTACATGTATCAAGTCATGTCAAGTAATACACAGGTATCAAGTCATGTCAAGTAATGCACAGGTATCAAGTCATGTCAAGTAATGCACAATAAAAGCATGGATGCAAAAATATCGATCGTGGGTTACATCATTACTATGTAGGGTGCACGATATCAAGCATGGGGTGTCAATATAACAACAATATGTAATAATTTGACATGGTATGCGAATAGTTATAGAATTAATGGTATGGATGCACAAAGATCGATTAGGGGCTACATTACAGTTCTAATACTAATTAGGATGCACTTTATTAAGTATGGGGTGTTACTACAATAATAATATTAATTAATGTGATCTATAAATACAGTTATATATATTTTAAATGATATGGATGCAAACGAGTATCCGAAAACATTAAACTTTTAGTATGGATGTATAATGTGATAAACGGGTAACATTTTACTCATATGGATGCATAATAATATACCTAGCATGTAGCAAGATGAATTAGCATGCGACTAGATATGTAAATAGTGATATAATAATATTAACATGGATAATATATTCAAACAAATTAATAACTATAAAAGTGGTATTGATTAACCATGCACAAGAAAGTTCGTTCAGAAATTCAGCGTCACCCTGATTTGTAAAATAGCTTAAAAAATAACAAACGTTCTCCAAAAGGGACATGTCTTATACCAAAACAAAGATAATTCAATAAGGTTTTCATTTTTATAAGTTGAAGTATCTCAGGTTGTTCCTACAAAAAGTTATGAATATTCGAAATTGAAAGTTTGCTGCTGGAATTTCCCTGGACAGCAGTTTAGAGATATTTTCATTTGCATTTTACGTTATTTACACAATTTATTTTGCAAGTAAATATTTCATAGATTTATATTATTCTGAGTTAGCTTCATAACAAACTAAAGAACCTATACTAAAGATTTTTCTATGATTTATAATGAATTTTATAAGGTATTGTATACAGTAAATTTCAGATTTGTCGTATCCGCTTTGCAACGACGTTTCATGTGTAAACTATAATATTTTCAACTATATTTTGTATAACATTATAAAATGCAGATTATAAACTAATTAAAGATAATAATAAAAAATATTACGACTATATATATTTTTATAGATATAATTATAGCATGTCGCAAGTTGTAAACTTTCATACATTTTATATTATAAAACCGATTAACGTTAAATAACTACGGTGTATAAATTATATAGATATAGATTTATGATGATGATGATGATGATGATACGAAAACATATAAATAAATTACATAAAGCATAGCATGTAGCAAGTTGTAAACTTGCCTCGATCGAATCACGCGACGGATACGCACGACACGTCCTACGTCGGTAAATCGTCGCAACGCACACGCGACACGCGGGACGGGTCCAGGCAAGGCAAGAGGGTGATCACACAGGCAAGGTACGTTCACTGGATCACTCGGATCGTCAGCGACGAGCACGGCTCCGGCGGTGATCACCGGAATCAAGAAACAAGATCAAGAAAAAGAAAGAAGAAAGAAGAAGAAGAAGTAAGAAGAGGAGGCTGTGTATTAAATAAGGAAAGAAAAAAATAAAATAAAATATATATAAATATATATATGCAGAGGAGAGAGAGAGAGAAAGGGGTTGTTAGTTTGTTAGGAAATTAGTTTAGATTTAAATTTAAAAAATCTTTTATTAGTTAACTAAATTTTAATTTGTATCAGTTTATAAAATTAATTTATATAAATAAAATTTGATATTCTGGTAAATACAAACATAGTCCAAAACATGCCCGGGTCGGGTATAAAATTCAGTTTTAAAATACGAAAAATATATATGTCGACCAAAATTAAAGTTGGATATCCGGGTAACGAAAATGCATAACCCTAAGAACGGATGCACGTACGTGCGTGTAGCCATCCAAACAAGTCCGTTTCACTGAACGGGATGAGAACAAGATGCATGGATGCTACCACAGGGTCAGAGGTATCATGCAGGCCATACAATATATTTTTAAACTATTTTATGTTACTTAAATGTTATATAAAATGCAGATGCTAGGTAAAATGCTAGTATGCAAATGAAAGTGCACGAGTCCACGTATCAAGTCAGGATAAATCATAAACATGAATCAAGACAGGTTTCAAGCAAGCGGGTCGGGTCGGATGCAAATACAAATGTCAAATACACTATTCGCACCAAAAACACAGTAAATCAAGAAAATACCATAAATAAAGAAATACAGGAACTAGAACTGGTATAAATGAACTAGGGTGTTACAGTTAGTCAAGTAAACGGCGACTATCAAACGTGCAAACCAGAGTTGGTGAAGTACGGCGAAAGAGTGCAACAATTACTGACTCAAATCCCTTCCTATGCCCTAGAAAGCATACTGCCTGCGGAAAATAGCAAAGCGGATGTGTTAGCCAAGCTCGCTAAAGAACTGGCTGAAGAAAACCTCGATGACGTAAGGATCGGTTCATATTGGCGACAACCGATTACTTCTCTAAGTGGGAAGAAGCCATACCGCTAAGAGAAGTGAAGACGGAGAACATCCTCTATTTCTTCAAGACACACGTCATCTATCGGTTCAGCACTCCGCGACGAATTATCTCCGATAACGGGTCGGCCTACAGAAGTGTAACACTTTGAATCTTAGTTAGAATGTTTTTCGTGTTAAATTAGAATTGTGAGTGTTACTATTTGTGTACATAGGATTATTAGTTAATTTAGTCGTGTTTACCCTAATTGGGAATTTTTATGTTAAGTGCACACATGCACACTTAGCACAATTTTTGTGACCTAGGTAAAAAGTGTTAGCATGTTAACCTTTTTCCTTCATGCATGGTTGTTATGTTCCCCACCATTTTTAAATCAAAACAAAATCCCTTTTAAAATTCCAAAATTTCAATTAAACAATTGAGAGCATGGTGTTAGGTAAAGAGGATTGACTTTTGACCCCATTTCCCGCTCTTCTCCTCACTTCAGAATTCTGCAGAATTCCAGCAAGAAAACCTTGTTTTTCTCCATCTTTTCTTCTCCCTTTTCATTTCTCTTTGATCCCTACACAAAAACCTACACAAATCAACACATTTTCATCACAAAACCATGGAAAAGTGAGCTTTTTGAGGTGTTTGGGAGCAAATCTGCTTACTTGAGGAGAGAGCTGAAACTTTGGTGTTCTATAAGGTCTTTTGGAGGTATATAGCTCATATTTAACACTCGCTTTTCATAACTTGTAGTAATTTTAGCAAAATATCACTTTTTGTGCATTGTTTTGTGCTTTTAAGGGGATTTTGTGGTGATATGCTTAAATTAGCATTTTTATGGTTTAATTAGCTTGGTAATGAGTTGTTAGTGTGATTTTAGACTAGGGTTTTCTTCAGATTTCAGAAAAATACCATAAAGTATCATTTTAGTGTAAAAATATGATTTTTAACTAGAATTGGGGCTCTGTGGAATCTGCTACTACCCGAGTTGTTTCAGAATGAAATTGGATTTACTGTAGCTTGTGTAGGGGGTATAGAGTGCACACACCAAACCTGGGGGTCCCTCTCCTTACCCAGGCCGCCGAAATAAGCATTCTGGCCTCAATTTGTGGCCAGATGGGGGCGTTTTGTGTTGGGGTTTGGACCACTGGAGTCTGCTGTTATGTAGGTTATTTTGGTAAATATATTTTTATACTATTTGTTCTGTATCAAAATCTGGAGTAGAATACCCTATTTCCCGTATTTTAATCTTTCGCGACACGCGTGATACGTGTGTGTGGGTTTGGGGTTTCTGCGTATCGCGAAACGTCGGAGTTGCTTCAGGCGCGTAATCACACGTTTTAGCGTATCGCGCACACGCGCGCTTGGTTTGCGACACGGGTTTCTAGTTGACTTTAAATGTCGTGTTTGTACGGTTTTGAGCTTATGCGTGATATATTGTGAAATTCTAGGATTCGCAGGCGAGTGCGACGGGCGGCGCGAAGGAGGGGAACAAGTCGTCGGCTATATCTAGCGAGAGACTACGGTGAGTAGATTTAACATCTACGGGGATATCGCCCGCATGGCGTTCTACGTCAGGGCTGATAGGATCTTATAGCTACATTTCCGTATATTGATTGTTCATGGCTACTATTTAGTGCATACCACATTTCCTGCCATATGTATATAAACTAGAATTGATAGAACACTGCACCGTTACTAACGGTTCATGTTGCACGAGCACTATCCTGCATGTTACACACACACCGTTAGTAATTGCCATGACACTCACACTGTAGGATTCCCATGATCATTATGTTGTAGCTCATCTTTTATGCGACTTGACATGATATTCATACTTGATGCATATATCACATCGGATCAGTATGTTGTAGCTCATCTTTATATGACTTAACATGATATTCATACTTGATGTATATATCACATCGGATCAGTATGTTGTAGCTCATCTTTATGTGACTTGACATGATATTCATACTAGATGCACATATCACATCGGATCATTGACTTGCATATTGGTTTGGATTACATATGATTTCTGGATTTGGGAATCATGGTTATTTCAAATATGTAATCATTTAAAAACCCGGTTCCCTTGATATGATATTTCGGTGCGCCCACCATGTGTTTTCTCGGTGCTAGAGCGATATATTGAGAGAGGGCTGACCCGGACTGACGGATGCCCGATATATTGAGAGAGGGAACCCGGACTGACGGATGCCCGATATATTGAGAGAGGGCTGACCCGGACTGACGGATGCCCGATATATTGAGAGAGGGCTGACCCGGACTGACGGATGCCCGATATATTAAGAGAGGGCTGACCCGGACTGACGGATGCCCGATAGAGGAGGGTTTGCGGGTCGATGCTAGATACGAGTATTTATGATATTTGGGTGCTGATGTTGGGCACTTGTGATTCTCAGGGATGTACAGGATTCGAGGGCCGATGGGAGTGCCGGCGTCTGGGTTGTTAGGATTTGCGGTGCATATATATATATATATATATATATATATATATATATATATATATATATATATATATATTGCACATTGACATTCCGTGTAGATGTTATATTCCCATACTCATTATTCATTATTGCATTTCATCTTGTAGTTATATTACCTGATAGAGCACTTGCATGATTATTGCACATACTGCTTATCACGCGTTGATATCATCTACTGGCATATGATAGAGTAGCGCAGTACGTGCACGCTCGCGATTACCTTTATATGTTATCTCTATTCACAAGTTGGCAACTCACCCCCGTTGTGCCACAGTGTTTGCTGGTTGCCCTTCGGAGTAGTCGCGGCAGGCTGCGTTTTGCATCTTTTGACACAGATACCCCTACAGTTGGTGTACTAGCTCTTTTACTGATAGGTGGGTTTTGTGCGGTATCTGTTTATCTTTCAGTATGTACATTGTTGTATCTAGTATTCTCCATCTACCATATATGTACTTGACTTAGAGACAGTGTGAGGACGATGATGTATATTATTTGTATTCTGGTGTCGAGCTCGTTGTGAGCCGACTTACTTATGCAGTTTATTCTCATCTGTGATGTTCCCACTTGTGGATCTTGATCTTCGCTACGGCATCGTATATTGCTATCTTGGTGATAATTTACTTAAGAATTCTTGTCACTTTAATAAATACTTCCATTTAAAACTTAAACACTCTATACTTTTACTGGTTTGATTTCTGGGTTTTCGGTTCACTTAGCTGCGTTACGCCTGTAGACGTTACGTGGTTAAGTGCCGGCCACGGGCCAAACTTCGGGTCGTGACAAAGTTGGTATCAGAGCGTAGGTTTTACCTTCGGAGTGTACGATGACCCTGGTATGATGGAGTAGGTAGCTGCAGCAGAGTGGCGTAGCGTGCGTATGTTCCGCGGCATACTCACGACACGGTACTCTGCCTAAGTGACCTTAGGACTTATTGATTGAAATTCCCCCATGATTGTGTACATCCTTGCGATTCGATTTCCGTATCCTCATCGAATCCTACTTTCTTTTCAGCCATTATGCCGCCTAGGACTACGAGGGTGCAGAGAGCGGCCGTGAGAGCCGAGGTTCGAGTTGGTTCATCTGAGATGAGGACTGATCCAAGTAGTACCCCTGTTGTACCAGGATAGATTGTCCCCCCTACGACAGCTCAGATCGCTAGACTAATGGTAGAGATGCAAGGCTTGCGCCAGGCGATGAGCTCGTTGGTGGAGGTCGTTTGAGCACAGCGACAGGTGGTTGTCACCCCTGTTACCCAGTTGTTCCTTGCGATCATCATGCAGTATTCCTTCCCCTACATAGCACCGGTGGTGGCAGCCCCAGTTTACGGGATACGTCTTCCAGAGACCATGAGAGTTCCAGAACAGTTAAGGAATCGTACTGGTGTACCAGCCCATAGCAGAGGCTTAGGACGAGGACAGTTGTTTGGCTCTCATCCCCAGGAAGGACGGCAGCCGGCGCGTAGATGTTTACGATGTGGGAGCCTTCAACACCTCATCAGGCAGTGTTCCTTCACACCACGTCAGGGTCGTATTCTGAGACGTCATGGATGCGGAGGGTTCGCGCAGAGGGGACAGGATAGTAGAGGAGGAGTTCGGTCAGTCGCAGATGAAGGACAGGCACAAGTTTTCGCTTCGACTCATCGGGACGCGAGGGCGTCCAACGCAGAGCTTTCAGGTACTCTTTCAGTATGTCCTTTGTTGCACACGTATTGTCTGATCCGGATCCTTGTGCTCGTATGTTTCCACGTACTCGTACGTATCCACACTCTTTGTACCGAGTTTGGGTAGAGAGTCCGGTTTGCTTGATCAGCCGCTAGTTGTGACTACTCCCGTGGGAGAGTCGTTTGTCGCTAGTTACGTGTTCCGATCCTGTACCGTCCGTATTGGCGAGAGAGAGTTGCCGGTCGATTTGATCCTTCTTGAGATGTTGAACTTCGACGTTCTTTTGGGCATGAATTGGTTAGCCACGTGCTATGCTTCTGTTGATTGCCGCGAGAAGACAGTTAGATTTTGTTTTCCCGGCGAGTCGGTTTTTGTTGTGTTGGGGGACCGTAGTGCCACCCCTCACAGTGTGATTTCTTTTTTTCATGCTAGGCAGCTTTTGAGGAAGGGATGTCAAGGATTTCTCGCCTATGTTTGCGATATTAGAGCTAAAGAGGTTCCGATGGATCAGGTTCCGGTTGTTAGTGAGTTCCCTAATGTGTTCCCTGACGAGCTGTTAGTGTATATGCCCTAGAGGCCATTACTGTATCATACTAGTTTGTATATTACTTAATGGAAGCTTGGGATATTCACCTTGTATAAACAATCTTGCTCAATATAGTAGTATGCTACTTGGTTTGTTTCTACTTCAATATGTACATGTGTTTATTTTAGTATATCACCTATACACATTAGTGGAGCCCTTAGGATCTTTGCTTGATTACCAGCGTTGTGATGGCAGTCACACTAGTGGGGGCTGGGTAATCTATAAGCACATCCTTATGCAGGTCCCTAGTCGCAGGACTATCGAGACAGGGCATCGATACTTCGGAGTAGACTAGCGCATGCGCTTCTCATCCCAGAGTAGGAGATGGTCTGTCCCACAGCCATCAGTACGTCGTACTGGAGATAGTATGCGGGTGCTCGTTGGGTTACGAGTACACTGGACAGGACTCGTCGGGAACTGACCGGTTGGTATTATACCTATCGTCAGTTATCAGTTCCCAGGTGACATGAGTACAGCTTAGTCCGCTGACTTGACACTGTCACTTTGCCTCGAGTGTGTTCCCACTGTACTTTGATTACTACCCTACCACGGCTCAAAGGAGTCGTGCAAACAGGTGGTAGTTGGGTGCAGTCCCGAAGCACTTGGAGGCAGTGACGGTTAGACAGGATTCGTCTCTCCCGGTATTGGGGGTTGACATCGCGCTGTGTCTAGGAGAGCCATTGCACGAGTAGTCCCTGGCCAGGGCAATCGAGATATACTGGTAGGCTTCCAGTGTTATCTCAGGGTGTTTTGGGCTTCACTCTGACACGACTTGTACCGCTATTAGGGGACTGACGTTTACCGCCCCCTTAGGCCCGCCATGCGATGTATCAGACGAACATACCGGACTGTACGGAGACTGTCACATTCAGGCTCAGTAGGAGTTCAGATGGGTTTCACCTCGTCAGTCTTCTTGTCGGCATCTACCTGGGGACCATTACGCACAGCTAGTGCCGCTTGCGGTCTGTGGTTAAACCCACTGCTAGCGTAGTGTCGAGTCTTTAGAGTCCCACACAGAAAGCTATTCGCCTTTAGGCAAAAGAGTAGAGGTCGCATGGTTTTGCGACAGGTCGCATGGTTTTGCGACAGGGTTCGGTCACATCCGTGCACTTGTGCACGTACAGTGTCCGGACAGTTAACACTAGCGGGCTTTGGTTTAAGCCAGATCCTAGTGTACGTTTTGGGATTGGTTTTATCCAGTATGTATTCATGCTCCTCAGAACGCGGATGCGGGTGTGTATGCACAGTTGACAGAGAGACAGAGGCAGAGGATTCTCATTAGGATTGTTGACTGTTGACTGTTGACCATTGACTTTTTGCTCAACCCTAATGAGAATATGATATGTAATTAAAAATAATATTAATTAAGTATTATAGTGACATGGTTGTTGAGGGGTTGACTTTGTTGACTTGTTGACTTTGTTGACCGGTTGACTAGGTTGGACTAGTTGACCATCATGATGACAATGGCTATCATTTCATGACAAAGACTTTTGCTTGCTTGTTCTCTTGTGCAAAATGAGTGCATGAAATGATATGGCTATTGTAGCTTAAACCATTACTAATACTTGATTGCTATTATTGGTTATGATAGTTTTGGATTATGAGAGCCAAGAGAGAAAAGTCTTGCTCATTCTTTCATTTCCTTTCTCTCTCTTGTGTTCTTGAGCTCTCATCCTCTTCCTCTTGCTCTCTCTCTAGTCTATGGTTCACTTGTCTCATGTGTTGAGAAGCAAGAACCATAGAGAAAAATCCCAACACACTCTCCTCTACTCACTCTAGTTCATAAGGTTTAGCGAACCGAGTGAACTAGTTTCTTCAAAGCTCGAAGAAGAAGCCAAAGGTAGAAGCTTTCGGGTGGATCGATCTTCGGCGCAAGGAGACGACGGAGTGAAGCCGATCCGTACACCATCGAGAGTCAAAGATGAAGGAGTTCAAGAAAGAAAGGTATAACCTCCTAACCGAGTAGTTAATAACTCCTAGTTAGATTGTTAGGTAGATAGTTTAACAAAGATCCGTTTTGAGTCCATGTTACCTCCTCTTGAAAAATCGTTTTTCGTCATTTCCGCAAGCCCGTAAGTATCGGGAGCGGTAGCATGGACTTACATGAGCTTCCTGGGCTACCGCCCGAGCGTGATATTTCTTTCTGTATTGATTTGGTTCCTGGCACGGGGCCTATTTCTGTACCGCCTTATCGGATGGCCCCGACGGAACTTAGAGAATTGAAGGGTCAGTTGCAAGATTTGCTGGATAAGGGACTCATTCGACCCAGTGTTTCTCCTTGGGGTGCTCCAGTCCTGTTTGTCAAGAAGAAGGACGGCAGTATGCGTTTGTGTATCGACTACCGTCAGCTGAACAGGGTGACAGTGCGGAACAGGTATCCTTTGCCACGCATCGACGATTTGTTCGACCATCTTCAGGGGGGCAGGATACTTTTCGAGGATCGATTTGCGATCAGGCTACCATCAGCTACGGGTTCGACAGGAGGATATTTCTAGGACAACTTTCCGCACACGCTACGGCCATTATGAGTTTTTGGTGATGTCGTTCGGACTCACCAACGCACCAGCAGCATTCATGGACTTGATGAACCGCATTTTCCGGCCGTATCTAGATCTGTTCATCATAGTATTCATTGACGATATCTTGGTGTACTCTCAGAGTAGAGAGGAGCACGAGCAGCACCTGCGGATTACACTGCAGACCTTGAGGGAGCATCAGCTTTTCGCCAAATTCTCCAAGTGTGATTTCTGGCTGGATAGCGTAGACTTCTTGGGGCACGAGATTACACGAGATGGTATATGTGTAGACCCGAGGAAGATTGAGGCCGTTCAGAGTTGGCCTAGACCCACGTCAGTGACGAAGGTTCGCAGCTTTCTAGGGCTGGTAGGCTACTATAGGCGATTCATGCAGGAATTCTCCCGTATTGCTACACCTTTGACCGGGTTGACCCTTAAGGGAGTTCGTTTCGATTGGACGGAGGAGTGTGAGCACAGTTTCCAGCAGCTACGGGCTCTACTGACTGCGACACCAGTGCTATCATTGCTTTCAAGATCAGGCGGATTTATGGTCTTTTGTGATGCTTCACGAGTGGGGCTAGGGTGCGTATTGATGCAGCATGACAGGGTGATCGCGTATGCTTCACGGCAATTAAAGAACTTGAACTGAATTACCCCACTCACCATTTGGAGATGGATGCAGTGGTCTTTGCACTTAAGATCTGGCGACATTACCTATGTGGCGAGTCGTGCCAGATATTCACTGATCACAAGAGCTTAAAGTATATATTCCAGCCGCGAGACTTGAACCTTAGACAGTGCCGATGGATGGAGTTAGTGAAGGACTACGATTGCGAGATCTTGTATCACCCGGGCAGGGCTAATGTAGTGGCGGATGCTTTGAGCAGGAGGCCCGGGGGTAGTCTATCTTGTTTGAGCGCAGTGCAGAGGCAGTCGTCGGCAGATTGGCAGATCTTATGCGACAGCCGGTTACAGTTCGAGTTTACGTCGATCGGAGGACAGATTGTGCATGTCATGCACGCCCACAGTTGTTTGACCGTATACATAAGGCACAGCACTATGATGACCGATGTTCAGAGATTAGGACACAGATGGGACAGGGCAGATTTTCCGAGTTCGTGATCGATGATCAGGGAATACTACGATTTAGGGCTAGACTGTGCGTACCAGATGCTGAGGGATTGCGGCGCGAGATTCTTGAGGAGGCACATCGATCGGTATATGGTGTTCATCCCGGTTCCACCAAGATGTACCATCACATGAGAGGTGTTTACTCGTGGGACGGAATGAAGAGAGACATCGCAGATTTTGTGTAGAGATGCCTGACTTGTCAGCAAGTCAAGGCTGAGCACCAGAGGCCACGGAAGAGCTACAGCCGTTACCCATTCCGGAGTGGAAATGGGAGCAGATTTCTATGGACTTCATTGTAGGTCTACCCAGGACTAGTCGAGGGCATGACTCCATCTGGGTGATCGTTGATCGTTTGACGAAAGCAGCTCACTTCTTACCGGTGAAGACGACTTTCGGATTTGCTCAGTATGCCCAGATTTACATTGACGAGATTGTACGACTGCACGGAGTTCCGACATGTATCGTGTCCGACAGAGGCACCCAGTTTACCAGCCGACTATGGCAGAGGCTTCAGGAGGCTTGGGCACTCGCTTGAGTTTAGCACATCATTTCATCTGCAGACCGACGGACAGTCAGAGCGGACTATTCAGACTCTAGAGGACATGCTCAGAGCGTGCGTTTTAGACTTCGGAGGTAGCTGGGATCATCATTTACCCTTAGTAGAGTACTCCTACAACAACAGCTACCAAGAGACCATTCAGATGGCACCGTTTGAGGCTCTTTATGGGAGGAGATGCAGATCGCCCGCTTGTTGGACAGAGCTCAGTGAGAGCAGTATCTTAGGGCTACAGATTGTTGAGGAGATGACCGTGAAGATCCAGTTGATTCGCGACAGGATGAGGGCAGCCCAGAGTAGGCAGAGATCTTATGCGTACCGTCGTCGGCGCAGACTTGAGTTTTCTGTTGGTGATCATGTTTTCTTGAGGGTCTCCCCAATGAAAGGTGTGATGAGGTTTGGGAAAAAAGGGAAGCTTAGTCCCAGATATGTGGGCCCCTTCGAAATCCTCGAGCGTGTTGGTGCGTTTGCGTATCGGTTAGCCCTTCCGCCCAGTTTTCCAGACGTGCACCCTGTATTTTACGTTTCGATGCTCCGTAGATATCTTCATAATCCTTCGCATGCGATTCAGCACCCGACGATCCAGCTTGAGCGTGACCTTCCCTATGTAGAGCAGCCGGTGACCATTTTGAATTGACAAGTGAAGAAATTGAGATCGAAGGACATACCATCAGTCAAGGTACTTTGGCGTAGTCCGAGCAGAGAAGAGGTCACTTGGGAGACCAAGAGCGAGATGAGAAAGAGGTATCCCCATCTTTTTGAAGGTGCGTGTAGTTAGATTTTTAAATTCGGGGACCGAATTTCTTTAAGGGGGTAGATTGTAACACTTTGAATCTTAGTTAGAATGTTTTTCGTGTTAAATTAGAATTGTGAGTGTTACCCTAATTGGGAATTATTGTGTTAAGTGCACACATGCACACTTAGCATAATTTTTGTGACCTAGGTAAAAAGTGTTAGCATGTTAACCTGTTTCCTTCATGCATGGTTGTTATATTCCCCACCATTTTTAAATCAAAACAAAATCCCTTTTAAAATTCCAAAATTTCAATTAAACAATTGAGAGCATGGTGTTAGGTAAAGAGGATTGACTTTTGACCCCATTTCCCTCTCTTCTCCTCACTTCAGAATTCTGCAGAATTCCAGCAAGAAAACCTTGCTTTTCTCCATCTTTTCTTCTCCTTTTTTATTTCTCTTTGATCCCTACATAAAAACCTACACAAATCAACACATTTTCATCACCAAACCATGGAAAAGTGAGCTTTTTGAGGTGTTTGGGAGCAAATCTGCTTACTTGAGGAGAGAGCTAAAACTTTGGTGTTCTATAAGGTCTTTTGAAGGTATATAGCTCATATTTAACACTCCCTTTTCATAACTTGTAGTAATTTTAGCAAAATATCACTTTTTGTGCATTGTTTTGTGCTTTTAAGGGGATTTTGTGGTGATATGCTTAAATTAGCATTTTTATTGTTTAATTAGCTTGGTAATGAGTTGTTAGTGTGATTTTAGACTAGGGTTTTCTTCAGATTTCAGAAAAATACCATAAAGTATCATTTTAGTGTAAAAATATGATTTTTAACTAGAATTGGGGCTCTGTGGAATCTGCTACTACCCGAGTTGTTTCAGAATGAAATTGGATTTACTGTAGCTTGTGTAGGGAGTATAGAGTGCACACACCAAACCTGGGAGTCCCTCTCCCTACCCAGGCCGCCGAAATAAGCATTCTGACCGCAATTTGCGGCCAGATGGGGGTGTTTTGGGTTGGGGTTTGGACCACTGGAGTCTGCTGTTATGTAGGTTATTTTGGTAAATATATTTTTATACTATCTGTTCTGTATCAAAATCTGAAGTAGAATACCCTATTTCCCGTATTTTAATCTTTCGCGACACGCGTGATACGTGTGTGTGGGTTTGGGGTTTCTGCGTATCGCGACGCGTCGGTGTGGCTTCAGGCGCGTAATCACGCATTTTAGCGTATCGCGCACGCGCGCGCTTGATTTGCGACACGGGTTTCTAGTTGACTTTAAATGTCGTGTTTGTACGGTTTTGAGCTTATGTGTGATATATTGTGAAATTCTAGGATTCGCAGGCGAGTGCGACGGGCGCCGCGAAGGAGAGGAACAAGTCGTCGGCTATATCTAGCGAGAGACTACGGTGAGTAGATTTAACATCTACGGGGATATCGCCCGCATGGCGTTCTACGTCAGGGCTGATAGGATCTTATAGCTACATTTCCGTATATTGATTGTTCATGGCTACTATTTATTGCATACCACATTTCCTGCCATATGTATATAAACTAGAATTGATAGAACACTGCACCGTTACTAACGGTTCATGTTGCACGAGCACTATCCTGCATGTTACACACACACCGTTAGTAATTGCCATGACACTCACACTGTAGGATTCCCATGATCATTATGTTGTAGCTCATCTTTTATGCGACTTGACATGATATTCATACTTGATGCATATATCACATCGGATCAGTATGTTGTAGCTCATCTTTATGTGACTTGACATGATATTCATACTTGATGCATATATCACATCGGATCAGTATGTTGTAGCTCATCTTTATGTGACTTGACATGATATTCATACTAGATGCACATATCACATCGGATATTGACTTGCATATTGGTTTAGATTACATGTGATTTCTGGATTTGGGAACCGTGGCTATTTCAAATATGTAATCATTTAAAAACCTGGTTCCCTTGATATGATATTTCGGTGCGCCCACCACGTGTTTTCTCAGTGCTAGAGCGATAAATTGAGAGAGGGTTGACCCAGACTGACGGATGCCCGATATATTGAGAGAGGGCTGACCCGGACTGACGGATGCCCGATATATTGAGAGAGGCGGATGCCCGATAGATTGAGAGAGGGCTGACCCGGACTGACGGATGCCCAATATATTGAGAGAGAGATGACCCGGACTGACGGATGCCCGATAGAGGAGGATTTGCGTGTCGATGCTAGACACGAGTATTTATGATATTTGGGTGCCGATGTTGGGCACTCGTGATTCTCAGGGATGTACAGGATTTGAGGGCCGATGGGAGTGCCGGCGTTTGGGTTGTTGGGATTTGCGGTGCATATATATATATTCCATATTGACATTCCGTGTAGATGTTATATTCCCATGCTCAGCATTCATTATTGCATTTCATCCTGTAGTTATATTACCTGATAGAGCACTTGCATGATTATTGCACATACTGCTTATCACGCGTTGATATCATCTACTGGCATATGATAGAGTAGCGCAGTACGTGCACGCTCGCGATTACCTTTATATGTTATCTCTATTCACGAGTTGTCAACTCACCCCCGTTGTGCCACAGTGTTTGCAGGTTGCCTTTCGGAGTAGTCACGGCAGGCTGCGTTTTGCATCTTTTGACACAGATACCCCTACAGTTGGTTTACTAGCTCTTTTGCTGATAGGTGGGTTTTGTGCGGTATTTGTTTATCTTTCAGTTATGTACATTGTTGTATCTAGTATTCTCCATCTACCATATATGTACTTGACTTAGAGACAGTATGAGGACGATGATGTATATTATTTGTATTCTGGTGTCGAGCTCGTTGTGAGCCGACTTACTTATGCAGTTTATTTTCATCTGTGATGTTCCCACTTGTGGATCTTGATCTTCGCTACGGCGTCGTATATTGCTATCTTGGTGATAATTTACTTAAGAATTCTTGTCACTTTAATAAATACTTCCATTTAAAACTTAAACACTCTATACTTTTACTGGTTTGATTTCTGGGTTTTCGGTTCACTTAGCTGCGTTACGCTTGTAGACGTTACGTGGTTAAGTGCCGGTCACGGGCCAAACTTCGGGTCGTGACAAGAAGTCACAAAATCAGTCGCTTCGCACAACAGCATAATATAGACCGGAGATACTCTTCGGTCTATAATCCCCGAGCTAACGGTCTAGCTGAGGCTTTCAACAAGACCTTGATGAAGATCATAAAGAAGACGGTGTCCAAAAATAAGAAGGACTGGCATGAGAGACTGCATGAAGCACTCTGGGCTTACCGAACCACGTTCAAAATGGCCTCAAACACAACGTCGTATGCATTAGTATTCGGCATTGAAGCATTACTCCCCTTGGAGATAGAGCTACCCTCTCTACGAGTGGCGGTTCATTACGAGCTAACAGACGAAGAGAATGCTCATCTTCGGCTTGAGGAGCTCGACGCCCTCGATGTAACTCGTCTCATGGCGCAGCAAAACTTGGAGGCTTACAAGGCAAAGATGACACGCTCATACGAGAGATTGACCAGGCTGAGGACATTTCGCCAGGGCGAACTCGTGCTAGTTGTTAAGAGACCTATGATCTCCAATCGTGCCAAACGGGGAAAATTCGAGCCGAACTATGAGGGCCCGTACATCATAGACAAAGTCTACCAAGGTGGGGCTTACTTGCTCATGGATATGCATAGCGAAAGACCCTTCAGGCCAATAAATGGCCGGTTCCTGAAAAAATACTACGCCTGACATGTCACGGCCTAGGTCAATGATAGATGACGACGCCTATGTCCGCTCTCTATCTTCCCAACCCCAAACTCTATAAGTAGTATCCAGCGAAACCGTTATCTCCAAAATGGCAGCAATGGACCGAAACGTCCTTAAACTAACAACGAACCGAAACGTCCCTAAACTAACAATGGACCGCAATGTCCTAAAACTAGCGACGAGCCGAAACGTCTCTAAAACTACTACAAACCGCAGCAACCTTGGGCTGACGCAAAAAAAGGGTACGTCCATAAGTAAAATGGGCACGGATGAAAACCCGAAAGGGCTCCATGAGTAAAAACAGTAGGGCTACCGGCGAGTTTGTGAAAACTCGAAAGGACCCAGACTCGTAAAAATTCATGCGCACTTGCAAGGTCCTCTCGACCTTGTAAGGAGAAAATACCTGCGTGAGATCCTTACGACTCATAAGGGAACAACACACTTAGGAATCCCCACGATTCCGGAGAAGAAATTACACTTATGAGATCCTCACGACTCGTAAGGAGAACCATCTTATGAGACCCTCACGACTCATAAGATTCAAAAGACTTAAGCTACAGGGATCTGAACCTGTTCTTAAGCTATCACATTTCCCAGACTGCCCTACAAACGGTTCAATATTGACCCTTGTATACAATCCACGGGAACAAATTAACGTCTCCCCCATCAAGTCCCACCAACGACGAGGAATGTCCACATTTGGTGAACAAACACTTGTAGGTCCTCTCGACTTGCGAGGAGAAAATGTTCTTATGAGATCCTTACGACTTATAAGAGACCATACAATTAAGAATCCTCATGATTCTTAAGGAGAAAACGCACTTACGAGACCTTTACGACTCGTAAGGAGAAACATCTTTATGAGACCCTTACGACTCATGAAGTCAAAGCCTTAGTCGACAGGACCTTAACCCTGTTTGCTAAGCCACCTTTGTTCAAATTGACAGAGGCAAATGATGATTCGCTCGTGGCAATGTTCCAGTGGTAGCAATGCTGATGCCTAAATCGGTATCAAATTCCAAGTCCTTTCACGGCAAATGAAGATTCGCTCCTGGCAATATTCCAGTCGCAGCGATGCTGATGCTAAGATCGGCACTAGATCCCAAGTTCCATACTCGCAGCAAAAGTCAGCGAGCTATAAATGCATAATAGCCGAAATAATAGGGCAACTTGCAACAAAATCAGCAAGTAAAAGATATGCATACAAAAATAGCCGAAATGATGGGGCACCGCGAAAAATAGCCGAAATGATTGGGCAATCGCGGCTTTCGCGATATAAAAAGCTGAAATGATAGAGCATCGCGGAAAGAAATTAAAAAAATGATGAAAAAATGAAACTTCTGCCCTGCAGGTAAGTCCATATTGACCCCTGTATACAATCCATGGGCAGAAACAAAAAGGGAACCACATGTCCCAACAAACTCTGTCAAAGGGAAAGTCAGATCTCGACAGCAACATCTGCATCCTAGAAGATCAACAACGGCGTTCCTCCTCATGCCAGCAGGGCACGAACGCGACAACACTAATCGGAACCACGACAAAGTCCCCAGTTCCAAGACTCTACGGTTCACAGAAGACCTAAAGTCAGCCCTGACACTACAGAAAGCGGAACACGTCCTCCAATGACCCCGTCGTGGAAATACGTCAGCAAATGACCCCGTCGCGGAAATACGTCATCCAATGACCCCGTCTCGAAAATACGTCAGCAAATGACCCCGTCGCGGAAATACGTCATCCAATGACCCCGTCGCGGAAATACGTCAGCAAATGACCCCGTCGCGGAAATACGTCATCCAATGACCCCGTCTCGGAAATACGTCAGCAAATGACCCATCTCGGAAATATATCAGCAAATGACCTCGTCTCGGAAACACGTCATCCAATGACCCCGTCGCGGAAACACGTCATCCAATGACCCCATTTTGGAAACACGTCGTCCAATGACCCCGTCTCGGAAATATGTCAGCAAATGACCCCGTCGCGGAAATACGTCAACAAATGGCCCCGTCGTGGAAACATGTCAACAAATGACCTCTGTCTCGAAAACAAGTCAACTCACCAAACCACTTACGAGTCCTCTTGACTTGTAAGGGAGAAAATTCTCTTGTGAGATCCTTACGACTCTCAAGAGAAAACACACTTAGGAATCCTCACGATTCCTAAGGATAAAATACACCTACGGGATCCCCTCAACCTATATGGAGAAAAGTCTTTATGGGACCCTCACGGTTCATAAAGTTGAAAAGTCTTAGGTAGCAGACCTGAACCTGTTTCCTAAGTCGTCGCTGTCCTGCAAGAAGATCAAGATAGACTATTTATGAAACGCATTGGCTAAAAGGGACACACCAATATGAAATAAAGTATATGTCTTTTATTCATGAATTCAAAATGAATACAATATACATGTCATAAAAAGAATCAAAATGGATACAAAATATTCTCTCATTCAGAAGTGAATACAAGAAAAGGAGAATATACAAAAAATCTTTAAGCCGGCGGACGGTGTAATAAATTCGTCAGTTCATCCTTCTTCCGCTGGGCCTCAGCTTCAAGTTTTGTTATTGTTACGAGACGGGTCTCCGCCTGAGACTGTTGAGCCTGATACGAGGCGAGCCGACTCTCAAGCTCCTTTTCAGCAACTTTGTGAGCTTCAACCATCTCGCGGGTAAAGATAACGGCTTTATCAATAGCTGCCACCTTCCTGATAGCTTCTTGAAGCACCCGCCAAAGTTCATACGCACGGGTAGTCTTAGCAGTGAGTTCAGCTTGAAGTTCCCTCAAAGCATTTGAAGCTAGCTTCCTCTCCGAAAATTTTCGGTTGAGCCTTTTCTCGCACGACTGAAGATTAGCGGCGCTCCGCTCAATCCATCCCCGCAAGCTTACCTTGGCACTTAAGAGCTCGGAAAGAAGGCGTATACACTCGAGATTATGTAAGCTGGCCTCCACTTGACGACAATACTCGATCCAAAACTTGCACAAACCATGTGCTATGTAAGGCAACAGGGAAAGTCTTTGGTGTACACTCCATTAAGCATGCATTCGCGACTATATGCCTGCTTAAATGAAAATGGTATCCAAAATGCGCTGATTTGCGGGAAACACGACGATAGTGTTCGCACTTAAAAAAATTCCTAGGGGTAAAGTACAAAGCTTATGTACACAGGCGAGATGCACATACAAATATATGTCAAACAGAAAGCATTCAACAGTCAATAATAAGAGAAATACATCGATATAAATGTACTACTCTACAAGGAAAAGATCACCAAATATGGGATCAGAGATACATGGGTTAACAAAACAAAACACAAGGTTCTCCAATTCTCTCCCTGCCCTCTCCACTACGTCGAAGCGGCGGTCTTCACGAGGGGTTGATCCCCACCGATTAGCGCCATGCTCATCAGCAAAAGCAGAAATGACAGCCCGTCGGGCTCTTATCTGACCCAGCTGATGAACTGAGCGATCCTTCAGAGCCTGGGTAATCAAGCATGCCTTGTAGAAACACTCAATCTTATCCTCCGCCGTATCAAAAATTACCAGGGTCATCTCTGCCAGATGAGGAGGAATATCGGCGAGCACGGCTAGAAAGATCGTCCGGAGCTAAATGGGGCCCATAGGAAGAGGAGAGCCCCTACGAGTCAGAAGCTCGTATATCACCACGTCACATTGAGCGTCGGTGAGTAGGGGATCTGCTAGCCGCGCAGCAAGGCGAGGAACCATCTCCTCGATGGGTACCTCCCATGGTTGCCAACGAGCGTGTGGGCGTTTGCAAGACATCAATTGTGATTTGTTTATCAAGATGATCACCCTAAGGTCTAAATGGTTTTCTCTTTAGAGAAGAAGAAAGGCTTTGGCTTCAAGTTATAAAGAGATGCATTCAATGTTATGCACAGAAAATGTTGTGCATGGTGGAACTATTTCCAAGGCCTAGAAAAAGGGAAGAGCATCGGAAATGAAAGAGGTGACTCATTGGAATCAGAGTAGGGAGATGAAACGACCTCATCAGCAGAGCCTCACGTGCATAGCACGTGAGCACCAACCTTGATCCTTATTGGAAGATAAAACGGCACCGCACATGCATAACACGTGAGCAGGCGCTAATACAGGATTGAAATCCCCAACAGTGCCTCATGCGCAAAACACGTGAACACCAACAACAGTATGACAAAACTTCATACAGAACACATGTAAATATAAAAAGGGGGAAAGGAAAGTTTTGTCATTCATACTCCGAAAATTCATACAAAAATAAAAGAAAATGTTTACAATGGTAAAACATTAAATCCAGGACACGGATTAAGAAATTCGGAAGTAAGGCCGTCTAAAATGCTTATGGCCTCTCTGACCATTCTCGTGTGCATCCTCTCACGAATACAAGCGTCAAGATCCTTGCTAATGTCCTCCGCCCTTTGATAAGCAGCGATTATCGTCGTCTTTTGGAAAATTTGATGCAAAATATCAACAAGATTATCTCGCCGTTTCTTCAAGATCAGGCCCATCAGATATACTGAGTACACCTTATCTTCAGCATCATCCAGTGCCTTAAGCGGCATGGCTTCGTAAAATCCAGGAAGTGCTCTCTAAATTGTTCTCACTATAATCTTCAAAAGAGCGGAGCGACGAGGGAGTAGTCGACCGTTGTATTCATTGAAGCGACTCATAATCTCAGCTCATTGGGCTTTTGTAAACTCTTAGTTTTGACAACGGCCTTGTGCGCAAATGTCTTCATAAGAAATAATTTCTTCAAGATCGTACAGATGAGTAGCCATAATGTCTGAAAAGAGAAATCAGTGAAAGTTTAGTGATCAAACTGATCAAGAAAATGCTTATTGGAACATGTATACCACCGGAAACTGGAGACGGCTGAACGTCTAGCCTGAATCTAGGGTCAGATGCTATTTGGTGTTATCCGTCCACCTCTCCGAAGATACCAAGTTGATTTATTGCACCGTGTATCGAAGGTTTAAACGGATGCGGTCGATGTAGCAGACTTCGTCAGATTCCCCCTCATTGAGGGGTTTTTGATTGTAGGGACGCTCTTTCCTGCAGGCGCAAGCCCCTGCAGTTAATTACGCTACCGCATCGCGGTAACCACTTTCTCCTTCTCCAGATAGTCACTTCGTGTCGTGGGTGTTTGTTTTGTTTTTGGTTGCCCGTGGATTGTACACGGAGACTAATTTATGTTGTCGCCCGTAGGGCGTGGATTAGTCCAAATCTGTATTTTCTTAGATTTGGGTTTTAGTTTGGGTTTAAGGATACATTAGTCTCATTTGAGACTAAGATCAACTTAAACGTTTGTTAAGGATACATTAGTCTAATTTTAGACTAAGATCAACTTAACGGGATCATTTAGATCCAACAAAAGAGCATTTGGACTCTATTGTTTTCATTGGGTTTATTGATTGTCAGGACCCGCCACCTCTCTGAAGACGTTGAAGAATTACAACGACATGTATCAGAGGTGTGATGAGATGTACCCTTGAACCAATGTCAGTTGAGGGATTTATAATTAGATTGATTTAAGGATCGTTAATATCGTTTGATATTAAGATCAACTTAAGTGGTTGTTAAGGATACGTTAGTCTTATTTAGACTAAGATCTATTTAACAGGATCATTTAGATCCAACAAAAGAGCATTTGGGCTCTATTGTTTTAGTTTAGGGACATTGCGGTCCATAATTAGTGTAAGGACATTACGGTCCAGTTTAAAGACGTCATAGTCTATAAAGTTTAAAGACATCATAGTCTATGAGTTTAGGGACCTCACAGTCCATAATGGTTAAGGACATCATAGTCCGTGAGTTTAAGGACCACACAGTCCATAGAGGTTAAGGACATCATAGTCCATGAGTTTAAGGACATCACAGTCTATAGAGGTTAAGGACATCATAGTCCATGAGTTTAAGGACCTCATAGTCCATAGAGTTTAGTTTAGGGACATTACGGTCTAGTTTAAAGATGTCATAGTCTGTTTGGTTTTGATTCAACTGTTTGGGGATGCACCAAAAGTTATCGGTTATCGGGACCCTCCATCTCTCTGAAGGCGCTGAGGAATTACAACGACATGTATCAGAGGTATGAAGAGATGTACCCTTGAACCAATGTTGGTTGAAAGGCTCTGGGTTTTGCTTTGAATGTCATATGAGATGATCAATTTTGGAAGACAAGAGTGTATTTGAGGTTCAGTCAAAAGGGGGTCCTGCCTCTGGAAGACTTAGTTAATTTGGGCTAAGATTGGCTCGAATATAGTGTTAAACACTAGAGTACATTCGGCTATCACGTGTTCCCACGTGATGTGCTTAGAATAGTGTTAAACACTACGGATGAAGCGTACAAAATAGTGTTAAACACTAAAAAAAGAAGCGCTCACGTGGGGTCACGTGAGGCGCTTGAGTATTGGGCCAGACTTCCCTCATTTTACTCTCAGAATATGCAAGTAAGTGTTAAACACTTAATCATCACGTGTGGACACGTGATAGTGCCCATGCATTAGGTATTAACTCCTCAGTTTTACTTCATTTTCTATTTTTTTAAAGAGGTGTTTGTCAGGGGTCACATGGGAGCTCATGAGGCGCCCAAAATCTGTTCTGACTTGGCTTTGTTCTCTTTATTTTGAGAAATTTATCCAAAGGTCACATGGGAGCACATGACCCCATCTCATTCATTCTTTTTTGACCATTGAGGGGAGGGTCACGTGTTGCCACGTGATCATATTGGGTACTTGATCTTTTGACGTGCATGAAAAGTCTAAGTCCCTTGTTTAAGAATTAAATTCTTTTATAGGGTTAAACCCTAATTGTATTTAAAGGAATTAAATTGCTATGTATTTGGAAGAATTAAATTCTTTAAACCCAATTCTCTCTCTAAGTTTTTGATCTGCATGGTAGAATCTCCCCGATGAGAATTAAATTCTCAATTTATGGGGAGATCTACTTCTGCAGATCTTCAACCATAGGAAGAACTAAGTTCTTATATTAAGGGTTAAACCCTATTTTTTTGGAGGAATTAAATTCCTATATGATTTGTGGGAGAATATAATTCTCTGAACTTAGTTCTTCCCTTAGGTTTTAGATCTGCATGGCAGAATCTCCCCGATGAGAATTAAATTCTCAACTTATGGGGAGATCTGCTTCTGCAGACCTTCAACCAAACGAAGAACTAAGTTCTTATTCAGAAGAGTTAAACTCTTAGTTTGAGAATTAAATTCTCTTTTTATTTTGTGGGAGCTTATAAGATGATCTCTTTCCCTCTCTTACCTAGGGTTTCTTTTACTGAAGAGACCTTCTTTTCTCTCTGGAGAATTGAATTCTCTTTTCTTTTGTATTCTCTCTGTTGTTGTATCTATCCTCCCTTCTTTTTTTTGGCTCCTATTTATAGAAGAAAAAAAAGAATCAGTTTGTTTAGTCAATCTTTCATTGAAAGATTTTGATTGATTTTGTAACCAACATGATCTTTTAGATCACTCGGTGAATTTTATTCACCAATGGATTTTTAATCCAAAAGATATTTTATTTGTTGTTCCTGACAGATTTTAGGAAAATATTTCCTTGTATAGAATCTTTCAATAAATTGGTGATTTTTTAATCACCATTGGATTTTTAATCCAGCGGTGCTCCACTTTACAGAGCGCAATCCTTTTGTTTTGAAAGATCTAGGGAAATATTAGGGTTTTTGATTTCCCTTAATTAGAATTTAATTCAATTAATTCAGAAGGTCTTAGGAACCCATCACGTGTTGGCACGTGACCCCCTGTCACGTGTAGGCACATGATGCCCCATTTAGGGTTTTCTTTCCATTAACTCAGAGAGTTTTAAGACCCTATCACGTGTTGGCACGTGACTCATTGATTAAGTATTTAATCAGAATTTAATTTTATTATTTAAAGAACTCGGGAACTCATCACGTGTCGGCACGTGACTCATGGTCACGTGTGGGCACGTGATGCCCCATTGAGGTTTTTTCTTGCTGTTTTATTATACCTTTTAATTCCTTTCAGTGGGTTTAAAGGCCCATCATGTGTAGACACGTGACCCCATTTGATTAAGATTCAATTCTTATTATTTCAGAATCCTCAGGAAGCCATCATGTGTCGGCACGTGACCTCCGATCACGTATGGGCACGTGATGCCCCATTGGGGATTTTCCTTGCATTTTATGAGGGAACAAATGCCCCCACAGCGTTGTTCTCACGTGTTTGCATGTGAGTGCAACGCTGTCATCTTTGTGGCCGTTGGATTTGCCTAGGAAAGGGGCAGATGAACCGTTTCCCATCACATCCTATAAATGCAAGGGTCTCTTCAGAAGCGCCTCTACTCTTTCATCTTCTTCCTTGTTCATTTTCCTTTGAGAATTTAATTCTCTTCCTCAGAGCTCAGTTCTCTGTTCCAAAAATTTTAGAGTTTAACTCTGTCCAAGAAAGAATCTTTTCTTCAGGTAATGGTTTTGAACGATCGAAGAACTTTTATAACAATTCTCTTTGGATTTTAAATCCACACCAAGGGTTTCTCCCTATATAAAAAAAAACTCATCTTTCTGATGTCCTAAGAACGCTCGATCTTTAGGTAGCAAACCCTAAATGTTGGCTATTTTCCGGATCTTAGGGTTTTGACGATTGTACTTGTTTTCCCTCTGGAATTTAATCCCATTTCAAAGAGCTTAGCTCTGAAAATTTTCATGGAATTTAATTCCTCTAGAGAACTTAGTTCTTAAAAGAAGACCTCTTGGGATTTTTTTTTATCCTGAGTTGTTCTTGCAAAAATAGTTTAGGAGAGATCCTTCTCGATTTGCACAGAGTTTCTGCAATGGGTTTTCTCCTTGGGGGAATGTGTAGAGTTGTTTGAATTTATTGAGAATCTTCCTTTTGTTCTCATGATGATTGCTCAGCCTCATTATTAGTGAACCGCCATATTGATTTTGTGGAGCCCATGTGTTTTGTACCCCATGGTCCCATGAAATAAGTTGTTTGTCGTTTTATTCCATTGTCTTCTTATATATACTTATATATATATATATACACGTGTGGGCTTCACTAACAGTTTCTCCTTTCTTTATTTCAGAAACAATGGCTTCTCTTCCATACTCTCCCTTTACTCGCTCGGAGGCGGCTTTCCCTCAATCACCGTCGGATGAAGAGGTGATGGCAATGATTAATGCTCATGACCCGGACCGCACCAATCTACTTTTGTGGGGAACCTGGTACGGTCATATCATCCGCAGTCACCGAAGCTTTCTTTGCGAGGTGCCAACAGAACCTCTCCGCCCGTTCTTGCCGATGGACCGTCTACGGACTGCTTTTGTTGTAGAGGTGGCGGATTGGACTCCTACAGGCCGGCTCGAGCCGTCAACAGTTGGGATACCAAACCAACCTATGCCGGCCATAGATATCTTGGGGCGTCGTATTTGCCAAGGCGAAGCCCAGCCCTGGGGACAAGTCTACAAGATAGGGCTTACCCCTCGCCATCCCACGGGCTATCTTCTCTGGGCTCGTTACATCCTGTCCGCCTATCGTGCGCGACTGCAGAAGGTCGGGCTTTACCAGGCCGTGTACGCGTCTCTCTTTCATTATCAGTCTCCTCACGTATGGTGGGTTAAAGCTTTCCTTAATCAATGGAATCTTCCCACCAACACTTTCTTGTTAGGAGACCGTGAAGTTTCGATTTCTTTGGAAGAGTTTCGTGAGATCTCGGGTTTACCGATCAGGGGAGCGCCTTACGAAGAATTGTTGCCCTCTGACGAGTATGTCTTCGAGACTGCGCCCGCTACGCTTGGCGGCTTGTCGACTTAAAATGTCGTCCGCCATAAGTACCTGAGTCTAATCAAGACCCTGGGTATTTTTGAGAAGCTGTTCACAGAGTCAGAGGAACAGGGCGTCACATTTAAAAGCTTTATCACCTGCTTCCTTCGTAGAGACGTTCTATCAAAGGCGGCTCCGAAGTTCGCGAATATTAATGACCCCTTCGGGTTTGGTTTAAATAAGCTACCGGCTAGAGAAGAGGATTTGCCACAGTTATACATTCCAATCTTGTCGACTGTATCTTTCGAGTCGATCGCAGCTCCTGGCATGGATGAAGAAACTTTCTTCGTCGGTTTTATCAGCGTTTGGCTCAGTTGGTTTGTCGTTCCAACGCACCGTCGATTCATGAGAGCCTCGGTCATTTACCCTGCTCATCGCATTGCCGAAGGGACACGACTAGCTATGGGCATTGCAGGGTTATCGCATCTGTACCATGGGCTAAGCACTGCAGCCAATACCTCAACCCCAGGCATGAACGTAGTGAGTTTCTCTCTTCATTATTTTACGTCATGGATTGAGATTCATGTTCTAGGGGAATTTGCTGCGCACCAGAGACCCATCTTTTATGATGTTTATACCTTTCCGCGGCTCATGAGGTTGGTGGACGCTTCTGCTCCTGACCCAACTCAATTAGGGGCGCTTCGTGTGCTGCTCAATCCGTATGCCAACGAAGGTGGAAAGGTATTTAATGATCGAATCATCTCTGCTCCCTCGGGACCTATTCAACAGTTGTGTGATTTATCGAAAGAGGGAGAACCATCCTTGAAGCCCAAGGAAGCCATGCACTTGTACTCGATCAGGCCGGGTTATCTAGTGTTCCGCCAAAGTGATGCGGTTCTTTTTATGCGTTATAATCTGCACCGCTTCGCCCGGCAATTGGGTTATGACCAGGGTGTTCCCTTTGAAGCATTCATGGTGGAGCCTAGCTCTTCTTTGGAAGCTGTTCGTGATGCCACCCACCATTTCATGGGGCTGAACACCGGTTCTCATTTCATGATCCCCGAGGCCGACTACATTCCGAGGTGCGTGGGGGCTTTCACGGGTTGGTATCGCCACCGGGTTAGTCCAATCATTGCTGAGGAGAGGAGGATACTTTTTGGGGTTAGGGCTCCCGCCCCGCTCTAGGCTACGGGAATCCCGCTGCGGCCACGGGTAATGGTTCGCCCTCCCTTGAGGGGGACTGGCGCCTTACTTATTCCTGAGGCGGTGGACGCGGGCCTGACTCCTCCTACTGTTGGGCTGCCGACGCGCACTAGAGCTCAAGTGAGGGCTTCTGATAAGGCGCAGGTAACAGTTTCATCGGCTGCGGCGTCAGCGATAACAATGTCATCATCGGTAGCACCGCCGAGAGAGGATACTGAAGGTGAAGTGGGTCAACATCGCACCAAAGCACCAAGAGGAAAGAAGCGATCATCTTCTGGTGTTAGCTCTAGGTCAAAGAGGCGAAAGAAGACGGTCACCAATCTGCTCGACTTTTTAGTGGAATCCGAGCCTATCTTTTAAGATGAACCAATAGCTATGCAAGAGCCGGATGGTGGTCTTCTTTCCAGGTTCATCTGCCGAGGAAGCCGCACAATTGGATGAGGCTATAAGACGCTCCCAGGATGAGACTGAAAATGTGAGGGTCCCGAAAAGGCCTTATCCTGCCGTCATCTTCTACGAAGATCCTCCATCGATACAGCGGATATTTATAGGTCCTTTGGAAGAGGGAGGCGAGATATCCCTTAAGAGGCCTATCTCGGCCGATGCCGAAGATGAGCTGTCGTTGTGGACTAGTGGCCACGAGTCTACCCTCGAACCCCGGCGATCACAAATTCTTGAGAAGGAACGCCGGCTTGAAAAAGCCATACTAGAAGCTCATTGGCGCATTGGTATACCTATACATATTTTTGTAGTATTTTGCACTGTTTATATATATATATATATATATATATATATATGTATGTATGTATCCTTATCTTCGTGAAAACTTTGCAGCGACTTCGGCAACGGCAGAGGATCTGAGTTCGAGTCGCGCCTTGACTATGGACTCTGTAAATATCCCCAATGGGACACCAGTAAGTGTGGAGGAGGTCGATACAGCTGTTCTTCCTGCCACGGAGCTCCCATTGGTGGTTTCCGTTCTCCCAATGCTTGCTCTCCCGGAAGAGGCATCTTCATTGGCCGCAGATTCAATGGATCTTTCTAGGGACGGCCCGAAGACTATGGGACAGGTAGTTGAGGCCACCTTCCTTTCATCGGAGCCTGTAGCGGTGGCCGCTGCTCCTCAATTGGAAGCTGTTATAGCGGCCCGTGTTCCCGAAGATGTGCCTGGGGCATGGAGGAGGCTGTCGAAGCTGCTATCCCTCCAGTTCTGAGCGTGAGGAGAATCGAAGGTAGCCTTATATATTTTATTTTAATAATCTCTCCATCATCTGAACCTTTCTGTCTTTTCATAATTACGTGGGTTGGCGGCGTCTATCGCTGATCTGTCTCCTAGAAAATCCTTTCAGCGTTTGCTAGAGATGGCCGCTCCACAGGCAATATCCCCTCAACGCATCGTCCTCTCTTCCGGGCAAGGTTAGTGTTATTTGTCCTCTTGATGGCATTATTATTATTTTGTATAATGATACCGATGTCTTCTGTAGTTCTGGAAGTTGATGATGAAGTTGAGATCCTTGACGGGCTTGGAGATTCGTCTAGTCCTCCTTGCATGACCGTGGGTAAGTAAAGTTTTGGCGTTGTTCCATCTGCTTTTTGCTTGCAAGTCTCGCTGATTGTTTATAAATCTTAACAGCTTTTCCAGTTCTTACCATGCTGGAATCTCGCATCATCATGCCACCCGGCTCCTATGCTCTACGTGCCTCTGAACGGATGGCAAAGCTAAGCCTTCACTCTTTGTCAGCTCTGATCGAAGACCTTCGTGCTGGTAGCTTGATCACGACCGAAGAATTTACCGCCGAAGCCAACAGTTCTCTCCCCTTTCTTGTTGCTTACCATAGTGAAACATTGGTGCAAGTCTGGGTTGAGTTTTGTCGTCGGGTGGAGGCTTGCTTGCATAGTCTTGAATGTACGCGCCTTCCTTCAGAGGTTATGGCTGCAAATGTGAGCTTGCGGGGGCTGATTGAACGGTGCGCCGCATATATGCTGTCATGCGAGAAGAGGCTCAGCCAAAAAATTTCAGAGAGGAAGCTGGCTTCAAATGCGCTGGAGGAATTTCAAGCTGAGCTTACGGCCAAGACCACTCGTGCGTATGAACTCTGACGGGTGCTTCAAGAAGCTATCAGGGAGGTGGTAGCTATTGATAAAGCCGTCATTTTTACCCGCGAGATGGTTGAAGCCCACAAAGTCACTGAACAGAAGCTTGAAAGTTGGCTTGCCTCGTACCAGGCCCAACAATCTCAAGCGGAGGCCCGTTTCGTAGCGATAACAAATTATGAAGCTGAGGCCCAGCGGAAAAAGGATGAACTGACAAATCTGTTAAATCGTCCGCTGGCTTGAAAAATTGTATATTTTTCCTTTTATTCTTCTTTTGTACATACTCCTGAATGAGAGTATTTTTTTTATATTCTTTCATAGATTATAATTTGTATTCATTTTGATTCATGAATAAAAGACATATTTTTCTTGTCTCCCTCTGTTATTTTTCCGTTTTGCTGTATTGTCGCTATGCTACTCTGGCAAGCGTAGAGAGTATTTCGTCCTAGCCTTCTTGTAGGGTATCGATGGCTTAGGAAGCAGGTTCAGGTCTGCTGCCTAAGACTTTACAATTTTATGAGTCGTGAGGATCTCAAAAAGATTTTTCTCCCTACGAGTCGAGAGGATCTCGTAGGTGTATTTTCTCCTTAGGAATCATGAGGATTCCTAAGTGCGTTTTCTCTTAAGAGTCGTAAGGATCTCACAAGAGAATTTTCCCGCCTACAAGTCGAGAGGACTCGTAAGTGGTTGTTTCCCTCTTTGTCGATGTTCGACTTCGGAGAGTGTGACCCGTGAATAGTATGCAAGAGTCCATCTTGGACCGACTTGCAGGGCCCCAGTGCTTAGGAAACAGGTTTTCTAATCCTCATTACCTAAAGCTTTGCCTTACGAGTCGAGACTGTTGAATATGTATGCCCCAGAGGCCAGTATTGTATATGTATACATATGGATGCTAGGGATATATATATATATATAGAACAATCTTGCTCAGTTTTACAGTATATTATTCAACTTGTCTTTGTTAGGATATGTGTATTTATTTCTGTTGTTGTTATATCTAGCTTGCACATATTGATGAAGACTCGATACGGTAGTATACTATTATGGTTTGTCTTTATCTTAACATGGCATATGTCATACTCGTTATTACATATTGCGGTTACGTATTGATAAAGCCCCTAGGATCTTGCTTGACTACCTGCGTTGTGATGGCGATCATACTTGTGGGAGCAGGGTAGTCTACAAGCATATCCTTAAATGGTCCCTAGTCGCATGAGTATCGAGACTGGGCATTGATACTCCAGAGTAGACTAGTGCATACGTTTCTACCCCCGTCGGGGGATGGTTGGTCCCGCAGCCATTGGTCTGATGTACCCAAGATCGTATACAGGTGCTCACTGGGGTGAGTACACTGGACGGACTCGCCGAGAACTTCCATGTGGTACTATACCTATTGTCAGATGGAAGTTCTCAGGTGACATGTGTACTGGTTAGTCCTTGGACCCGAGATCTGCATTTGTCTCGTGTGAGTTCCCAATGAACTTTGATCACTGCCCTACCACGGCTCTACTGAGTCGTGCAAACAGGTTTTGGTTGGGTTCAGTCCCGAGCCACATGGAGGCAGTGAGCGATTGTCGGGGATTCGTCTCTCCCGGTATAGGGAGTCAATATCGCACTGTGATTCGATTGGTCAGGACCATAAGACCTTGGCCAAGGCAGATGGAAGTTATTGATAGGTTGATCAGTAGTTTCCCGGATTGGTCCTGAGCCACATCGGCATGACTTATCAGGTTATTAGGGTCTGAAATTTACCATCCCCTATACCCGGTATGAAATACTCTTTGACGAAGAGACCGGACTGTGCGGATATTGTCACGGATAGGCTCAGTAGGAGTTCGAAAGAGCTTGCTCGTCGGCCTTCCTTTTCGACAGGTACCTGGGTAGCCGTTACGTACAGCTAGTGTTGCTGACGTGCTTGTGGTTAAACCCACTGCCAGAGTACTGTCGAGTCTTCAAAGTCCCACACAGAGGGTTTCCCTGATCCAGGCGAAATGATGTAGTAGTCGTATTGGATACGTGCAGGGTTCGATCGGTTGACGTACTTTGTACTCGGACTTTCGATCGGACAGTTTGTAATACTAGCCGGCTAGGGTTTGAGCCGGATTATTAAATCAGGTATTGATTTAATAATTTACATATATGTATTTCAATATATATATTCTAGTATTACGTTCTTCGTGTTATTCTATCTCTTTGGGCATTCGGATTTTTATCCGATTGCCGGTATATATGTACAGTAGACTGAAATCCGTATTTATTACAGATTTCCTTCTAGAAGGTGGCCACCTCATTATGTATTTTCCTTTTATTTGATAATTGGAAATGAGGTGTAAAGTAAAAGGTATGAGAGGAATGGTGATAACCATACTTTAATAGTTTACAAATGAATTTTTAATTCATTTGGAGTTGCTATTGAAGTATGGTTGTTAATTGTTTAATGATAGAATTCATACACAAAACCTATGGGTGTATTTTCTCTTTCATGCTTGCTTCATTATTCTCTTGAGCTCTCATTTTGCTCTTCATCTCCTCCCTCCTCTTGTTTTGCTTCACCTTCATCTTCTTCCGCTTCACTAACATTCTCATGAGTTGAGAAACAAGTGAAGAGGTTAGAAAAGAGATAGCAAATACTTAGACACCCTCACTACATCCTTAACTACTTTGTTTAGCAACCCAAGTTCTCTAGTTTCTCCTTATAGCTATTTGGTTAGGAGCTAGAGCCATGGATCATATTCCCCGGGTGGATCATCTACGACAAAGCAAGGCCGGAGAACAAGCTCGATCCCGGAGGACCGATGGAGCCGGAGTTGGAGATCGAACAAGTTCAAGGAGGCCACAAGGAGCTAAGGATAAAGAACGAAGATCGAAGGACTTGGTTCGTTTGGTAAGAATTCCTCATCATAGTAGATAGAACTCTAGTATAGCTAACTAGGTTTATGGTAAAGATCCGGTTAAGGTTAATCTAGTACCAAGTTTTGTATCGTCTTAAAAAAATTTGTTCCGCATTTGGCCACGGTAGTTGGCCGGGGCACTAGGGTAACCCTTCATGGTATCAGAGCCATCCCATAAACACTAGGTTAGCAAGTTTAAGCAATGTTAAAACAACGAAATCGAAACGATTCCAGAAAACCAAAACCATGATCTGCAGTTTCTGTTGATTTTGAAAGTCTCTGAAAAAATTTTAAACAAGTGCAGAGTGGTCCTTACCCTATGAGTTGTACCCAGAACCAAAAAGAGACAGTTTGGAGTTTTTTTGGCCGGCCACATACTTAGTAAAACCGGCCTCCTCGGTTTTGTGGGGGCAGAATGCTATTTTTTTTTGGGTCTGGGTGCTTATCTCTAGGTATTTGGTTTCCTGGTGTTGTTTAATTTTTGCCCAAATTTGATTCTCTGTAGATTTTAGTTTGAGGCAACTAGAGGTGTTTCGAATTTGTTATATTTTACAGTGTTTAACAGTTTACAGTTCATTCACTTTTATCTGCGACCCGGAATGTCACTCGATCGGTATAACTCATCTAATTGCTATATGTTCCTTTAGACGGGTTTTGCGAACTTGACATTCGCGTTGATGTTGTGTGCTTGTTCTGTGATTGTGGTTGGATAGTCGTGATGGATAGCATGTGATGCAATGTTAGAAATACAGTTTACATTCATTTGTACATTTGTTATTGCGGGGCGAGCGTCCGACATGTGGACTGCCGTCTTTGCCGGGTTGTATATTATTTTGGGGCACGACCGGGCTGAGGTCGATGTCACCGCTTGTATATATTATTTTCTTTTTCTGTATTAGGATTACCCCGCGGTGGAGTGCACGAATATTCGGGTTCTACAAGGCAACAAGCCCGCATCTCATGGAGCTGAGACGGAGGGGGCTTCATTCTAGAATTGGCGGGCTATTCGCCGCACTCGTAGGGGGTACAGGGTTTTCATTGCACAGGTCATCTACACGACCAGGAACGTCGGGTTTTATTTGCGGCTCAAATGAAACCCGGGGCTCCAAGATTATCCACCATTCTATATTTTTATCTGTGATGTTGTTTATTATCATGCCTGGGACGAATGTTATATATACTTATATATATACTGGTAGATGTTGTATATGTTTTGCACCCGCGCTAGTCCAGCCCCCGCTCTGTCGTTAGTTAAGTAACCTAACGGGTGATGACAGGGCCCAGTGGCGAATGCGGATGGCATATACGTACATCATATTTTCGTTCTTTTCTGGTGTGATAGGTTACAAATTGATGGGACCGCATTAATTTTGATTAATGCAAGATAATAAACCTAAAAGATGTTGTTGGAACCAAGCTTTAAAAACTGACATTACAGACGTTCTCTTTTGCTTTGCACAGTGGTATTCAGTTTGGAATATCCAACACCTCATTCGACGAGGCAAGGGCCGAGATCCCTTCACCGGGAGTGACCCCTTGAGTAAAAGTTTGCGTCAACGTAATAACTTCAATATAGTCGATTACTTTTGCTTTGCATCGTGGTATTCAGTTTGGAATATCCTGCACCTCATTCGACGAGGAAAGAGCCGAGATCCCTTCACAGGGAGTGACCTCTTTAGCAAAGGTTTTCGCTACTATATATATTTCTAAAAACCACTCAGGTTCCTTCAACGATATCAAGTTCATTACGTTAATGGGTTTTTCGCCAAAAACCCAGCCGTAGCCCTTTGTCATTTCCTACGGGCATTACTCAGTATTCGTGTTGCGTTTGTTGACCTTGTCAAGGCATAGTGAACGGTAGCTGGGTGGTGTTTGTTTGTAGCACATGATGCGATTAACTAGGACAGTCAGATAACCTTGTTGACCTTGTCAAGGGCTTATGCGGGTGGGTCTAGGGTAATCAAGATAATGACAGGTTGAACTTGACTAGCAATTTATGATTTGTTGGCCTTGTCAAGATCATAGGTTGTTAGGGGCAAAAACCACATCGAGAGTTTCAAACATATAGGAAAATAGCAGATTTAGCATACCTTCTGGAGTGTAGTGACTAGAGTGGATTCCATCTAGTGCATCACACAATGATAGTTGGATCCCGATCCCACTGATGAGTAGGATTACTCTTGGGAGATTTTTTCACTTAACAATCAATGCTATAAACCAAGTAGGTGTCTAGAACGGTGTTAGCGGGGCTACGCCTCCAGGCAAAAGAGGTTATGTAATTAAGGAACTTCGCGAAAGCATTGGAAAACCTCCCTCGAAGTACCCACACCAGCCTGGCTGAAAGATTAAGCAAGTATTGTGACGTGCGATTAATCCTGACTAATTCTTCTTTTAAGGTTTGAAGAAGAATTTGAGGAAACAGTGGGAGCCATCCTGGTTAGATAAATTAATAACCAATCTAATCTTGCAAGAGCGCACGCTGAGTGTTTTCCCTCTCTCTCTCTCTCTCTCTCCAGGTAGCAACCATTTCACGCCCTAATCAAGATAATAAAATGTATCGCTTGACCGATCCGAATTCTTATTCGGGGCTGGGGAACGTCGGTTCGGCTCTAACTTATGACAACGGTCATGAGTATGAGCAAGGAAAAGAGGAAAGTTTGAATTCCTTGATAACCCCATCGAAGAAGAAGCATACTGTTGCATCTTCTTCAGGCGTTCTTGTTATTGAGAATTGTTTTTCGGTCAGTCCTACCTCCTGGGTACTCGATACCGGATCAGGATCTCATATCTGTAATTTATTACAGGGACTGAGAAAAAGTAGGATAGTTGGGCCTGGTGATATGTCCCTCAGTGTAGGGAACGGAGCATAAGTTAATGCTGCAGCCGTCGGTGAATATCACCTAGTGTTGCCAAATGGAAATGCTATGATTTTGAACAATTGCTACTATGTACCTTCCATGCTTTGCAACAGCATATCAGTTTCTTTACTTGATAAAGGTGGATATAACTTTGTTCTTGATAAAAATATCATGAACATTTACCTTGATAAGGTACTGGTTGCAGAAGGTACACTGTGTAATGGTATTTATGTTCTAAATCAGAATACAGTTCTCAATGTACAAAACACACGCAAGAGGAAGAGTTAAGATACGAACGAATCCTACTTGTGGCATTGTAGACTTGGTCATATCGGAGAGAAAAGACTAAGTAAGTTACATAAAGATGGATACGTTTGAATTTTCATCTTATGAAACTTGTCAGTCTTGTCTCAAAGGAAAGATGACTAAATCTCCGTTCACCAGGCATAGAGAAAGAGCAGCAGAGCTCTTGGGACTCATACACAATGATGTTTGTGGTCCGATGTCTATACATGCAAGGGGTGGGTTCTCGTACTTCATCACATTCACTGACGATCTCTCTAGATTCGGATATGTGTATCTTATGAAACACAAATCTGAAGCTTTTGAGAAATTCAAAGAATTCAGAAACGAAGTAGAGAACCAGACTGGCAAAAGTATTAAGATCCTCAGATCTAATAGAGGAGGGGAGTACTTAAGCACGGAATTCCTAGAATACCTAAAAGAGAATGGAATTCTCTCTCAACTTACTCCTCCGTATACACCACAGCACAACGGTGTGTCGGAGAGGAGGAATCGTACCCTATTGGACATGGTTCGCTCCATGATGAGTATTGCTGAGTTGCCTCTTTCATTCTGGGGATATGCGATTCAAACGGCAGCACATCTGTTGAATCATGTTCCATCCAAGTCCGTGCCTAAAACACCATTTGAGATCTGGAATGGTAAGAAACCATATCATAAAAAATTTAAAATATGGGGTTGTCCAGCTTATGTTAAAAGGCATAAACCAGATAAACTAAAGGCACAATCAGTTTTATGTAAGTTTGTCGGATATCCAAAGAATAGTTATGGATATCTGTTCTACCACACCGAGGAACAGAAGGTGTTTGTTGCTCAACATGCTATTTTCTTGGAAACAGAGTTTCTTGCAAAAGAAATTAGTGGGAGCACGGTAGAACTGGAAGAAATTCCAGAGGGACAAACTGTGATTGAAGACTTGGTGGAACCTCAGGATTCAATAAACCCAGACGAACCTCAGCCACTCCGTAGATCTGGTAGGATTTCTCATCCGCTCGAGAGATACTACGGTTTTCTCATAGACGGGGATCGAGAGGATTGCATCTTGGAAGAAGATGATCCTACTAGTTTCAGATAGGCCATTATCAGTAGGGACTCTGATAAGTGGCTAGATGCTATGCAATCTGAAATGGAGTCCATGTACACCAATAAAGTGTGGACCCTGGAAATTGCTCCACCTGGGGTAAAACCCGTTGGATGCAAATGGATCTACAAGAAGAAACTTGGTGTGGATGGGCAGGTGGAAACCTATAAGGCTAGACTCGTTACGAAAGGTTTTCGTCAAAGACCAGGAGTGGACTATGACGAAACCTTTTCTCCATTAGCTATGCTCAAATCCATCAGGATCCTGCTTGCCATTGCTGCTTTCCATGACTATGAGATCTGGCAGATGGACGTAAAAACGGCTTTTCTAAATGGAAGTTTAGAAGAGTGCGTTTATATGGATCAGCCATAAGGTTTTGTAGACATTGGGAGCAGCGGAAAGGTGTGCAAGCTGCTTAAATCCATATATGGATTAAAGCAAGCATTGCGGAGCTGGAACATCTGTTTTGATGAGACAATCAAGGACTTTGACTTCATCAAAAACGAGGATGAGCCTTGTATTTATAAGAAGATTGTAGGACGAACTGTCGTGTTCCTAGTCTTGTACGTGGACGACATTCTTTTGATAGGAAATGACATTCCTATGCTACAATCGGTCAAGCTATTCTTATCACAAAGGTTATCTATGAAAGACCTAGGTGATGCCTTATACATTCTGGGGATCAAGATCTACAGAGATAGATCCAAGAGATTACTGGGACTTTCGCAGTCCAGGTACATAGAGACCGTACTAAAGAGATTTAGTATGGAAGATTCCAAGCGCGATAACATACCCGCATTGCACGGAATCACCCTCTCCAAGGAGATGTCTCCCAAGACTGACGAGGAGAGGGTTCGCATGAGCATTATACCCTACGCTTCGACGGTAGGATCTATAATGTATGCGATGCTATGTACAAGACCAGATGTAGCTTACGCGCTGAGCAACAAACACCTTCTGTTCCTCGGTGTGGTAGAACAGATATCCATAACTATTCTTTGGATATCCGATAAACTTACATAAAACTGACCGTGCCTTTAGTTTATCTGGTTTATGCCTTTTAACATAAGCCGGACAACCCCATATCTTAAAGTGTGGACCCTGGAAATTGCTCCACCTGGGGTAAAACCCGTTGGATGCAAATGGATCTACAAGAAGAAACTAGGTGTAGATGGGCAGGTGGAAACCTATAAGGCTAGACTCGTTGCAAAAGGTTTTCGTCAAACACCAGGAGTGGACTATGACGAAACCTTTTCTCTATTGGCTATGCTCAAATCCATCAGGATCCTGCTTGCCATTGCTACCTTCCATGACTATGAGATCTGGCAGATGGACGTAAAAACGGCTTTTCTAAACGGAAGTTTAGAAGAGTGCGTTTATATGGATCAGCCATAAGGTTTTGTAGACAGTGGGAGCAACGGAAAGGTGTGCAAGCTGCTTAAATTCATATATGGATTAAAGCAAGCATTGCGGAGCTGGAACATCTGTTTTGATGAGACAGTCAAGGACTTTGACTTCATCAAAAACGAGGATGAGCCTTGTATTTATAAGAAGATTGTAGGACGAACTGTCGTGTTACTAGTCTTGTACGTGGACGACATTCTTTTGATAGGAAATGACATTCCTATGCTACAATCGGTCAAGCTATTCTTATCACAAAGGTTCTCTATAAAAGACCTAGGTGATGCCTTGTACATTCTGCGGATCAAAATCTACAGAGATAGATCCAATAGATTACTGGAACTTTCGCAGTCCAGGTACATAGAGACCATACTAAAGAGATTTAGTATGGAAGATTCCAAGCGTGATAACATACCCGCATTGCACGGAATCACCCTCTCCATCGAGATGTCTCCCAAGACTGATGAGGAGAGGGTTCGCATGAGCACTATACCCTACGCTTCGGCGGTAGGACCTATAATGTATGCGATGCTATGTACAAGACCAGATGTAGCTTACGCGCTGAGCGTGGTGAGCCGGTATCAGTCAGACCCAGGTGAGAACCTCTGGACAGCAGTAAAGAACATTCTCGAGTACCTGAGAAAGACTAAGGAGATGTTCCTAGTTTACGGTAATGGAGACCTCAGGGTCGAGTCCTTTACCGACTCAAGCTTCCAGAGTGACAAGGATGACAGCAAGTCTGTCTCGGGTTTTGTGTTTACCCTCAATGGAGGGGCAGTGTGCTGGAAGAGTTCCAAACAGGATACCGTCGCAGACTCGACGATGGAGGCTGAATACATTGCTGCAAGAGATGCCGCAAAAGAGGCGGTCAGGATAAAGAAGTTCATAGCTGAACTTCAGGTAGTTCCGTCCATTGTTGATCTGATACCGGTGTATTGTGATAACAATGGGGCTATAGATTTAGCGAAGGAACCACGGTCCCATCAGAAATCCAGGCACATCTTAAGGCGGTATCACCTGATCAGGGAGATCGTAGATCGCCAGGAGATCGAGGTCCGGAGAGTGGATACGAAAGAAAACACGGCGGATCCATTTACAAAGGCCCTCCCTCAAGTACAGTTCGAGCGACTTTTTGGGATGCTGGATATGCGGTACGCCAGCAGCTGGCCTTAGTGAAGACGTTGGGTATTCGGTACGCCAATTACTGGCCTTTAGTGCAAGTAGGGGATTGTTGGATATGTATGCCCTAGAGGCCAGTATTGTATATGTATACATATGGATCCTAGGGATATATATGTACAGAACAATCTTTCTCAGCTTTATAGTATATTATTCGACTTCTCTTTGTCAGGATATGTTTATTTATTTCTGTTTTTGTTTTATCTAGCTTGCACATATTGATGAAGACTCGATACGGTAGTATACTATTATGGTTTGTCTTTATCTTAACATGGCATATGTCATACTCGTTATTACATATTGCGGTTACATGTTGATAAAGCCCCTAGGATCTTGCTTGACTACCTGCGTTGTGATGGCGATCATACTTGTGGGAGGAGGGTAGTCCACAAGCACATCCTTAAATGGTCCTTAGTCGTGTGAGTATCGAGACTGGGCATTGATACTCCAGAGTAGACTAGTGTATACGTTTCTACCCCCGTCGGGTGATGGTTGGTCCCGCAGCCATTGGTCTGATATACCCAAGATCGTATACAGGTGCTCACTGGGGTGAGTACACTGGACGGACTCGCCGAGAACTTCCATGTAGTACTATACCTATCGTCGGATGGAAGTTCTCAGGTGACATGTGTACGGGTTATTCCTTGGACCCGAGATCGGCATTTGTCTCGTGTGAGTTCCCACCGAACTTTGGTCACTACCCTACCATGGCTCTACTGAGTCGTGCAAACAGGTTTTGGTTGGGTTCAGTACCGAGCCACATGGAGGCAGTGAGCGATTGTCGGGGATTCGTCTCTCCCGGTATAGGGAGTCGATATCGCACTGTGATTCGATTGGTCAGGACCATAAGACCTTGGCCAAGGCAGATGGAATTTACTGATAGGTTGATCAGTAGTTTCCCGGATTGGTCCTGAGCCACATCGGCACAACTTATCAGGTTATTAGGGTCTGACGTTTACCATCCCCTAGACCCAGTATGCGATACTCTTTGACGAAAAGACCGTACTGTGCGGATATTGTCACGGATAGGCTCAGTAGGAGTTCGGACGAGCTTGCTCGTCGTCCTTCCTTTTCGACAGGTACCTGGGTGGCTGTTACGTACAGCTAGTGCCGCTGATGTGCTTGTGGTTAAACCCACTGCCAGAGTACTATCGAGTCTTTAGAGTCCCACACAGAGGGTTTCCTTGATCCAGGCGAAATGATGTAGTAGCCGTATTGGATACGTGCAGGGTTCGATCGGTTGACGTACTTTGTACTCGGACTTTCGATCGGACAGTTTGTAATACTAGCCGGCTAGGGTTTGAGCCGGATTATTAAATCAGGTATTGATTTAATAATTTACGTATATGTATTTCGATATATATATTCTAGTATTACGTTCTTCATGTTATTCTATCTCTTTGGGCATTCGGATTTTTATCCGATTGCCGGTACATATGTACAGTAGACTGAAATCTGTATTTATCACAGATTTCTTTCTAGAAGGTGGCCACCTCATTATATATTTTCCTTTTATTTGATAATTGGAAATGAGGTGTAAAGTAAAATGTATGGGAGGAATGGTGATAACCATACTTTAATAGTTTACAAATGAATTTTTAATTCATTTGGAGTTATTATTGAAGCATGATTGTTAATTGTTTAATGAAAGAATTCATACACAAAACCTATGGGTGTATTTTCTCTTTCATGCTTGCTTCATTATTCTTTTGAGCTCTCATTTTGCTCTTCATCTCCTCCCTCCTCTTGTTTTGCTCCACCTTCATCTTCTTCCTCTTCACTAACATTCTCATGAGTTGAGAAACAAGTGAAGAGGTTAGAAAAGAGATAGCAAACACTTAGATACCCTCACTACATCCTAAACTACTTGGTTTAGCAACCCAAGTTCTCTAGTTGCTCCTTATAGCTATTTGGTTAGGAGCTAGAGCCATGGATCATATTCCCCGGGTGGATCATCTACGACAAAGCAAGGCCGGAGAACAAGATCGATCCCGGAAGACCGATGGAGCCGGAGTTGGAGATCGAACAAGTTCAAGAAGGCCATAAGGAGCTAAGGATGAAGAACCAAGACCGAAGGACTTGGTTCATTTGGTAAGAATTCCTCATCATAGTAGATAGAATCTAGTATAGCTAACTAGGTTTATGGTAAAGATCCGGTTAAGGTTAATCTAGTGCCAAGTTTTGTATCGTCTTAAAAATTTTTGTTCCGCATTTGGCCACGCTAGTTGGCCGGGGCACTAGGGTAACCCTTCAGAGACGAATCGAGAAGTTCTTGCAAGGATGTCCTAACGTCATAGTTAACCTCTGCTCTATACTACAGAGGTCCGTTAAGGTCTGTGGTACTAGGGTTGTGTCCGTCGTACCATCGCGCTGGCTGATATATTCCTCGATAGGTAATTTTGCTGTTCGAGTAGCCTTGCGACTGTCGTGTCTCTGATCCCTTCAGGGGCTGGACAAGACGTCTTCAAGTAATCTTCCAGGTAGTATTACCGTCGAAAGAACAAGCGTTAGGGATATTCCATGTCGCTTTTTACTTGAGGTTAGGCTCCGTTTGGGAGCCCCGATGAGTCATGACCATTCCGTGCTGGTGTGGGATGATCTCCGATAGTCTTTCTAGTTTTATATGAGTTACCGTCAAGACCCTGAAGCTAGGAATATTTCCTTCGCTTCGTTTGCTGGCATTGCGTCTGCTGTATCGAGACGAATGTCGCGGTTGTCTCTAGGTTGTTGGTGAACCGTCGAGGTTTGGAACTAGGGACTTTGTCATGGCTCCGTTGTTTGATTGTCATGTTTGAATTCTGCTGGAGGAAGAACGCTGTGGTGACATCTCGCCTGCTGTATCGAGACGAACGTCGAGGTGGTGACCACTCCGCGCTGGTGTGGGATGATCTTCGATAGTCTTTCAGTTTTTATATGAGTTGCCGTCAAGACCCTGAAGCTAGTAATATTGCATTTGCTTCGTTGCTGGCATTACGTCTGCTGTATCGAGACGAATGTCGCGGTGGTGATCACTCCGCGCTGGTGTGGGATGATCTCCGATAGTCTTTCAGGTTTTATATGAGTTGCCGTCAAGACGTGAAGCTAGGAATATTGCCTTCGCTTCGTTGTTTTGGCGCGTTCAAATCCTGTTGGAGGAAGAACGCTGTGGTGACATCTCATCTGCTATATCGAGATGAACATCAAGGTGGTGACCACTCCGCGCTGGTGTGGGATGATCTCCGATAGTCTTTCAGGTTTTATATGAGTTGCCATCAAGACCCTGAAGCTAGGAATATTGCCTTTGCTTTGTTTGCTGGCATTGCTTCTGCTGTATCGAGACGAATGTCGCGGTGGTGATCACTCCGCGATGGTGTGGGATGATCTCCGATAGTCTTTCAGGTTTTATATGAGTTGCCGTCAAGACCCTGAAGCTAGGAATATTGCCTTAGCTTCGTTGTTTTGGCGCGTCCAAATCCTGTTGGAGGAAGAACGCTGTGGTGACATTTCGTCTGCTGTGTCGAGACGAATGTCGAGGTAGTCTCTAGATTGCTGATGAACCATCGAGGCTTGGAACTAGGGACTTCGCCGTGGCTCCGTTGTTTTGTCGCATTCGAGTCTTGCTGGAATAAGGAGGAACGCCGTTGTGAGTCTCCAGGCTGTAGATGTTGCCATCGAGACTTGGCTCTCTTTCTGATGGAGCATGGTGGGATGATATGGTTCCCTCTCTTTTTGTGCCCCTGGATTATATACAGGGATCGATGTGATCTCATCTGTAGGGCTATTGTTTCATTTTGTTATTATTTCTTTTATATTTCAGCGATGCTCTATCATTTCAGCTTTTTTATATCGCGAAAGTCGCGATTGCCCAATTATTTTGGCTATTTTGCGCGGTGACCAATCATTTCGGCTATTTTTTTTTGTTTTTTACTCGCTGCTTTTTATTGCGAGTTGCCCAACCATTTCGGCTATTTTGTATGCATATATTTTTTGTTACTTGCTGATTTTGTTGCAAGTTGCCCCATCACTTCGGCTATTTCATATGCATTTTTGGCTCGCTGATTTTTTTTATCGCGAGTGTGGAACTCTGAACCTGATGCCAATCTCAGCATCAGCGTCGCTACGATTGGAATATTTCCAGGAGCGAATCATCATTTGCCGTGAAAGGGCTTGGAATTTGATACCGATTTAGGCATCAGCATCGCTACCACTGGGACAATGCCAGGAGCGAATCATTATTTGCCTATGTCGATGTCGAACAAAGGTGATTTAGCAAACAGGGTTAAGATCCTGTCGACTAAGGCTTTTTGACTCTTACGAGCCGTAAGGGTCTCATAAAGGAATTTCTCCCTACGAGTCATGAGGATCTCGTAGGTGTATTTTCTCCTTAGGAATCGTGAGGATTCCTAAGTGTATGTTCTCTTATAAGTCGTAAGGATCTTACAAGAGTGTTTTCTCCTTATAAGTCGAGAGGACCTACAAGTGTTTGTTCACCGTGTGAGCATATTCCTAGTCGCTGGCGGGACTGTGTTAGGGAAATGTTTATTCGTGCCCGTGGATTGTATACAAGGGTCAATATTGAACTGCTTGTAGGGCGGTCTGTGGGTTGTGATGGCTTAAGAACAGGTTCAGATCCCTTTAACTTAAGGCTTTTGAATCCTATAAGCCATGAGGGTCTCAAAGGGGAATTTTCCTTACGAGTCATGAGGATCTTGTAAGTGTAACTTCTCCTTAGGAATCATGGGGATCCCTAAGTGTGTTGCTCCCTTGTGAGTCGTAAGGATCTCACGCGGGTATTTTCTCCTTACAAGGTCGAGAGGACCTTGCAAGTGTCTTTTAACAGGATTGCGCCCTTTCGGGTTTTCACAAACTCGTCGGTAGCCCTGCTGTTTTTACTCACGGAGCCCTTTCGGGTTTTCATCCGTGCCCATATTGCTTATGGACATACCTTTTTTTTACCACGTCAGACTGAGGATGTCGCGGGCTAGTAGTAGTTTAACGACGTTTCGGTCAAGCGTTAGTTTAGGGACGTTTCAGTCCATTGTTAGTTTTAGGACATCTCGGTCCGTCGTTAGTTTACGGACGTTTCGGTCCGTCGTTAGTTTAGGGACATTTCGGTCCTTTGCTAGTTTTAAGACATTGCGGTCCATCGTTGCAACAATTTCGTTGGCTACCACTTATAGAGTTTGGGCTTAGAAAGATAGCGAGCGGACATATGCGTCGTCATCTATCATTAACCTAGGCCGTAACTCGTCAGGCGTAATATTTCTTCAAGAAACGGCCGTTTATTGTCCTGAAGGGTCTTTCGCCATGCATATCCATGAGCAAATAAGCCCCACACTGGTAGACTTTGTCTATGATGTATGGGCCCTCGTAGTTCGGCTCGAATTTCGCCCGTTTGGCACGATTGGGGATCATGGGTCTCTTGACCACTAGCACGAGTTCGCCTTGGTGGAATTTTCTCGGCCTAGTCAATCTCTTATATGAGCGCGTCATCCTTGCTTTGTAAGCCTCCAGGTTTTGCTGCGCTATGAGCCGGGTTTCGTCAAGGGCGTCAAGCTCCTCAAGACGAAGGTGAGCATTCTCTTCGTCCGTTAGCTTGTAATGAACCGCCACTCGCAGAGAGGGTAGCTCAATCTCCAATGGGAGTACTGCTTCAGCGCCGAATACTAATGCATACGGCGTTGTGTTTGTAGCCGTTTTGAATGTGGTTCGATACGCCCAAAGAGCTTCATGCAGTCTCTCGTGCTAGTCCCTCTTATTTCTGGACATCGTCTTCTTCACGATCTTGGTCAAGGTCTTATTGAAAGCCTCAGCCAGACCGTTAGCTCGAGGATTGTAGACTGAAGAGTATCTCCAGTCTATATTATGTTGCTGCGCGAAGCGGCTGATTTTATGGCTTCTGTAGGCCGGCCCATTATCGGAGATAATCCGTCGCGGAGTGCCGAACCGATAGATGACATGTGTCTTGAAAAATTGGAGAATATTCTCCATCTTCACTTCCCTCAGCGGTTCTGCTTCTGCCCATTTGGAGAAGTAATCAGTTGTTACCAAAATGAATCGATGTCCTCTGGACGATGCTGGTTCGATGGGCCCAATTATGTCGGTTCCCCACATTTCGAACGGCCAGCTAGTCACCGTTGGATGTAGCGGATTTGGATGCTGGTGGATAAAGTCCCCGTGAATTTGGCACGAGTGGCACTGCTTCGCGTATTCAAAGCAGTCCTGGATCATCGTGGGCCAATAGTAGACCATCATTTTGATCTTCAGTTTCATCTTTGGCCCGGCTTGATGAGAACCGCAGAGTCCGTCGTGAGTTTTTTGAACGACTCTCCTAGATTCTTCCGGTCCCAGGCATCTTAGCCATAGAGAGTCGAATGATCTCTTATATAGAGTATCATTGACGAAAGCGAAAGACAGAGCTCGTTTCATGAGCTGATGTCTTGAGGACGCATCTTCAGGTGTTCGACGGGATTTGAAGTAGTCTATAAAGACTTATCTCCAATCCTTAGCCTTTTCCTGGTCTTTTATTCATAGGGTCGTTTCCTCGATCGCTTTCTTTTCTTTGGACGACTCCGGAGACATATCTGCCGGTGCGAGAACCCGACGGCTTTGTACAACAATCCTCACGTCGTCGAGGTTTTCGTCAGTCGGATCTTTAGCGAGTTTGGCTAACGCGTCCACCTTGCTATTTTCCACGCGTGGTATTCTTTCCAGAGCGTAGGAAGGGATTTGAGTCAGCAGTTGTTGCACCCTTTCACCGTACCTTACCAACTCTGGTTTGCACGCCGTTTACTTGACTAACGACCAGTTGGGAGTCTCCATATATGAGTGGGTTTTCGATTCCCATGTCGACAGCGATCTCAAGACCTGCTATCAAAGCTTCGTATTCAGCTTCGTTGTTTGTCCTCGGCTCTGGTAAGGAAAAGGCAAAGCGCATTATCCCTCTTTGTGGAGTCACGAAGATGAGGCCTATCCCAGATTTGATTATGAGGGAGCTATGCTTTCGCTTCTTCATGGAAGACGCTCCATCGAAGTAGAGTTCCCATCGGGTATCGCTCTCTCCTCTCACCCTGTCAATTGTGTCAAACGCATGCTCGTCTGGCAATTCGCTATTTAAAGGTGATTCGGAAGGTATCGGATGCTCGGCGAGGAAGTCGGCGATGGCCCGGCCTTTCACTGCCTTGAGAGGACGATATGTTATCGAGAATTCCATTAAGAGTAGGGCCTATTTAGCGAGTCGTCCTATTAATATGGCTCTTGATATCAAATATTTGAGAGGATCCACTTTTGATATGAGATGGACCTCATGCGCCAAAGCATAATGCCGGAGCTTCGTTATCGCGAAGATTAACGCCATGCAGTGTTTTTCAATAGGAGAGTAGTTGTTTTCTGCCCCCAGGAGAACTCAACTCGGATAGTAAAGGACCCTCTCTTTCCCTTGGTCGTTCTCCTGTGCCCATAGTGTGCCTAAAGAACCTTCAAGGGCTGTTTTGTATAGAATGAGGGTCTTTCCTTTAACCGGAGCGGTCAGTACTGGCGGATTCTGCAGGTATTGCTTGATTTCGTCCAGTGTGCTTTGGAACTTGCAATCCCAAACGAACGGGGTTCCCTTCTTCATCAAGTGACTGTAGGACGGCATTTGCCAGAAAGATTGGCTATGAACCGCTGAATATACGCGAGCTTCCCTTGGAGAGACTGCAGTTGCTTGAGAATTCTTGGCGGAGGCATTTCAATAATCGCCTTGATCTTCGACGGGTCTATTTCGATAGCTCGATGTCGTACGATGAATCCCAGGAATTTTCCTGAAGAGACTCTGAACGCGCATTTGAGAGGGTTCATCTTCAGATTGTATTTCCGAAGATGTTGGAACACTATCTTCAGATGCTTCCAATGCTCCTCGTGCGATTTGCTTTTTACCACTAGGTCATCAATGTATCACTCGACGACTTCATGTATGAGGTCATCAAAAATTTTCGTCATGGCCCTCTGATAGGTAGCGCCGGCGTTCTTCAGACCAAAAGGCATTAGTTTTTAGCAAAATATCCCCAGCGGAGTCCGGAAAGCGGTATACTTCTGGTCTTCGGGATGCATCTTTATTTGATTGTACCCTAATGAGCCGTCCATGAAGGAGAAAACTTCGTGAGTGGACATGTTGTCTATCATCAGCTCAGTGACCGGTACAGGAAAGTCATCCTTCAGATATGCTTTGTTGAGGTCCCGAAAGTCTACGCAGATGCGCACCGTCCCATTTTTCTTCATGACTGGGACAATGTTGGCGATCCAATCGGGGTACTACACCTCTTGGATGAAGCCGGAGTCGATTAGCTTCTTGACCTCGGCGTTAATGCTCATTTCAAGTTCGAGCCGCATCCTTCTTGGTGCTTGTTTGATTGGCTTGATATCCGGAGATATCGCTAATTTGTGCACAGCTACCTCTGGATCTTGTCCCGGCATTTCGGAGTAGTTCCATGCAAAACAGTCTTTATATTGCATGAGCACGTCTTTTAGCGTAGCCACCTTTTATTCAGACGGCAACTCGCTGACGAACGTAGGCCGCGGGTCGTTTGCTGTCCCCAAGTCAATTTTTCTGAGGTTATCTGCAGTAGTATGTATCCCATCTTCCAGCTCTTTTGGCACCGGTGGAAACTCTGAGATCACTTCGTCATCATTGTTTTCGAAGCACCAGGAGGGGTCATCCATATTCTCGAGGACTCCTTCTTCTGTCAGCGTTATTACATGACAGGTATGAGATTGTTCCCAAGACCGATATTGATCCGGTTCTACTCTCATAGCATAAGTGGCTTTTGATTCATGCTTCCGTGGCGGGCTTACCCTCCAACTGTTGGATAGAGCGAATCTGCCGAGTTGATACTGGTCCATGTGGGGAGAGTTTGGTAACCGAATCGGCAGTCTTCAATAGGATGTCCTATCGCTCGGTGATAGGAGCAATAGTCTGGGTGATGAACCTTATTTGCTCGATCGGGGTGCTTAGACTCCAGGAGCGTAATCATATGATGTTTCACGACGAGGTCGAAGATTTTCTTTGTCTTTTCTTGGGGAAAAGAATATGCTCGACTCATCTTCTTTATAAGAGATGGATCTCGGCTGCTCGATTTTTGATCGCGTGACTTCTTAGATCCGCTTCGTTGCTGTCGAATGTTTTTTCTGTTCTTCAGTTTGTTTTTGTTTTTGCGTCGGGTCTTCTGTATGACAGACTGGCAACGAAAGGCATCGTCATTCTCTGTAGCCTGCTGAAGGAGGCGTTGTGTCCTGGCTTTCTTGTAGATGGTCATTTCGCGGTTATGATCATCCCGGACCTTTTGACCCGCTTCCCTTATTAGCTTGTCCATCTGTTCTTCAAACGACGGACTTGACATTTTCATGGCGGGACCTCGTTTTGGTTTAGGGTTAGTGTCTTTTAACAGAACATATCCTTCTTCATCAAAGTCATGTATGACGTAGCTGCCATGGACTCGCTCCCGTTTCTTGGATCGAATATATCCAAGCCCGATCGTTTCCATTCTCCCGGTGGGCAATTTTCGCTGAGTTCCGGGGACGTTCCAGATTATATTGTAGAACTGAGCTTGTCGCGTGGTCTGCTTAAGGGGTACTCCTTGGCGCCTCAACAGCCTCTTCAATCCTTCTGTGTAGTATCTGGGCAGCTGGATGGGCGGAAGTCTGTCAAGTGTCGAATCAGCACCATGCCAGACTTCTTTCTCCATTTTGGTTTCCATGGATTGATAAAAGAGGATCACATTTTCATCTCTTCGCTTGGGAGGGACGTAGAATGTTTGCAGCTCTTGTACACTATAAGTTTCAAGTGCATCGAGCTCTTTGTAATGCTCTTGCGGAACCATGGCAACTTGCAAGCTTTGATCTTCTCCAGTGGAGGCTTGTATTGATGGCCGAGCAGAGAATGCAGCATTGATTTCGTCTTCAGAGTCACTGCCGAAGACCAACATAGGGGTGGACGGTCCCGGCTTGGTGTATTGGGGCAGCCCGGAATAGACTATCTCTTCGTCCTCCTCGGTATCGCTCCCGAAGACCGGAATGGTGGTGATAGCTTTTTGTTTGCTCTCCGGTTTGCGACATCTTTCTGTGTCTTCGAAATCTGGCAGGAAGTACTTGGCATCTTCATATTTGTGGACTTCGTTCACGTAGAATAGGTTTAGTTCCCCCATCACAGTGTACTCGAGACCATCTTTAAAGTACTTCATACACTGATGTTGTGTAGAAGGGATAATGTTGTACTCGTGTAACCAAGGCCGGCCGAGCAAAGCGTTGTATAAAGTCTTGGCGTCAATGACGTGGAACTTGATATCAGTGAAGAGCATCCCAAAGTGTAACATCAGTATCACAGACCCGAGCGTCCGTGATGACTGAGAGTCGAACCCGGAGATAGTGATTTTATCCTGAGCGAGGTGTTGAACGCTCATGCAAATCTCCTTCAACACTCTTGCATTGAGAAGGTTGACGGAGGACCCATTATCAACTAGGATCTTCCCTATCTTAATATCATGGCAATACTCGGAGACATATAGGGGACGGTTGTGGTCACACGTTCCGAGGAGGAGGTCCTCATCTCCGAAAGTGATGTCAGCGGTGTGCACTTTCTCCAACTCGTCCTTCATCTTTTCTTCGGCGAGGAAAACTTGAAACTGTCTGGGGTCTTGTAACGCTTTGATTAGGGAATCACGCGCCTCTTTAGATAGCAAAAGGGCATCGAGAATGCTCAACTGCGAAGGAATCTTTCTTAGGTATGCTAGAACGTTGTAATCCACCTTTCTTTTCTTGGGCGGGTCCTTGGCTGCCAGCTCTTCGATGACTCGATCGTCGAGGGCAATATCTTCAGGGACTTTTTCCTTCCCTTTATCCTTTTTGTTCGATCCCTTGTTTGAGGGTCCGAGATTCTTTTCAGGTAATGTGCGATTACGCAGCTGGATGTTCTCGAAGGTCTTCATTTCTTCTGCTTCGGAGGTAAATTCCTTGAAGAGAAGGCCAATGGGTATTTCTTCATCAGAATCGCTCCCGAAGGTAGGATCTTGGGATCCCTTGATATCAACCATGTGACAGTTGCCGGCAATTCTTCTGCGCTCATGTGTCGTGCTCCTTTGTTCTCGACGAGTTTTGCGCTTCATCCGCTTGAACTGCTGTTGATGAGCAACGTATCCCTGCCACCAATTTTTAAAGGCGGTACATTCCTCAGTAGGGTGCATGGTCCTTCGATGGTACAAGTAGTAGTTTGGATGTGCACCCCCTTCGTCAAGGTGTATCCCATCAGGAGTGTTTCCTTCAGAGGGTGGCGGCTTCATTCCCATCGATATGGCTTTGGCGAACCGTTTCTTCGTCTTGAACCTGCTTTTTTGCTGGCGACAGAAGTGCTTTGATCTGGTTGGGGTATTTCATGACCCATAACTTCTTTAAATTGACGCCAACTCCTGGCCTTTTCGAATATAGCCATTTCGCGTTCTCAATCATCCTTGCTCTTCTGACGGGCTTCGTTCAGCAGTAGGTCGATGATCTTGTCAGACAATTCCAAGGGTTTTGATTCCAGTTCTAGATCTTCCCCCAGTTTCTTTGCATCAGGTACTTCTTCACCATCCATCGACGAGTGAGAGATCATGTGGCAGCTTGCCACATAGCCCTCAGTTTCATCTGTCGAGTCCTCTCCCCCATCATTGTCATCGTCTCTGTCCTCAAGGATGTGGTCGAGAAAATCTTGGAGCGTGACCGGGGTTCTGTCACGACCCGAAAGTACGGAACATGACCGGCACTTAAACTACGAACGTCTCGAGGCGTACGTAATCTAAGTAAACCGAAAACCCAGAAATCCAAACCAAGAAAAGTAGTAGAGTGCAGGAAAAACCAACTTAAAGCAAGTAATTTCAATAGCATAAGCCGAATTATGCAGTTTTTAAAACGTCAAAATTCACTGAAAATTTCGGCAGAGTCTCCTTTGTAAATACTGGCCCCCAAACGGGATACAACATGAATAGTATACGAAATCAAGAAAAAGGCATCCCCAAGCGGGAGCTAGCTCTTCGTCAAACGACGGTCACAATCACACAAGCAAAATAATATACAACGCCAACGGCGAGGATTAAAACTCAAAAGAAACTCAAAACCACCAGAAATATAACGAGCGACTCTAAGGTCGAAAGAATAAACAACACTGGTCTCTAACTCAATAAATACATGTTTGGTTGATGGAACTTCTAGATACAACAGAATAATGATATACAAAGTATATAATGGGGGTATGATACAAGTAAACCCACCTACTAGCAAATCACCCGAATGAAACTGAGCCCGCAAGCCGTAATGAAACCTGTACGGCAAATCTGCAAGGAACTGGGGCACAACGGGGGTGAGTTGCCAACTCGTGAATAGAAAAACATCTACGCACAGAAATCGCATAAATAACGCAACCTAGGTCAATGATCATAATATATCCTCAAAAATGTATAACAGCCAGCCTATGACAATGTCTAGGGTAATATCTAACCCGAGTGTAATCTCATGTGCCCGTGTCAGTGCCTCAAGTAGCAATATATCATATGAATGAGGTATGAATGCATGAAACAGAATACATGTAAATGAAGAAACTGTTTCCATAAATTAGTGAGATTTCCTTCGTATTTTTTAAACTGAGGTATCAACAGTGTCTAGCATCGACACAAAACATAAATCTCACTGTCTCGAAATATCAATGTCTCAATCTCAATATCTAGGGCGCCGTCAGTCCAGACCGGCCCCTACCATAAATCTCAAGACCACGACGGTATCCTCCGGATATCCGACGCGTCAGGTAAAATCACCGGTCGGTAGTGCTCCCCTGCCAGGCTCAACGTCATCACCACATTCATCTTGTCCCGGGGTACCGCACCGGGTCCACCATGTACCCGAAACGGTTCATCCGTCTCCTCGAATCGGGTTTCCAAATCCATCAGCAAACTCATGGTGGACGACTCATACATCATGGGAAAACCGCACTTTTTATTTTAAAGAGAGAAAAGAAGTTTATATAAGTTTTGCGGTTTTCCCCCAAATCCAGAAAATCTCATGGAAATCCGAATCCAATTCTCAATAGCATGTAAACAGTGCATATAGGCATAAAAATCCATGAATAATAACATGCATGATGTAACAAGTAATAATTACAATGTCTAATATGGCATATAAGGAAAATACACTAATATCATGTCAAAACTACCAGCTAACAATCGAAGTCAAACAATTATATTCTCTAAAGTGTACGTGACATGGCAATTACCGATGAAGATGTGTGTGAGCCGGCAAGTAGGTGTACGTGGTACATACGCATCATCGGTAATGGTGCTGGTGTCCTAACAGCATGATATCAATAATGGAATATGCAGCAAAATAAATATGCGAGGCAGAGCGAACAGCAATAATGTGCGGGAGCTGAATACTAGACACAACGATAACTAATCTACAATAATCTAATATAAGTCCTACAAATGGTGCCTTTTGAAATAACACGAATCATGGGGTTTTGAAAATAGGGGCTACGGTGTTTTTATGAAAAGATACGTCGTTTTTGAAATATCCGTAGATTCCCTTGAGCTGTCTTTAAAAATGCCCACGATTCGTTAGTTTTTGAAATAGGTAAGAAGTCTAATCTAATCTAACAACTACACTAAACTATACGGCTGAACTAACAAGCTGAACTACAGGTAAGGAAACCGCCTATCATCTGAGTCGATACATATACATACCTGTATATGTATAGTCGGTGATCCCGCCTCAATAATATCATATCCGATACCATATCTATAATCAGGCGTCCCAAGTCGAGAGTGCGGATCAATCATCAATATAGCTCGTACGTAAATCCGTCGTACGGCATCCCAATCTGGGTACGGGTCAATATCACATTCATCATACTATTCACCTGGTATCCTCTTATCAAATATCATGGTCGGGGTACTGATCTACGTCTAGTACCATACTGATACCGCCTACGTATGCATGGACGTGTGTGAAACACTACGTCAAGGACCCGCTACAACGTCATGTCGTATCTAAGATACGAACCCTGCTATATCACCGATCTCACGGCCTCAAATCGAATCTCATCGACTCAGTTCAATCCCAAGTATCATCCTCAAGCCGTATGTGAACACATAGTCCCATACCCATGTGAACACATAACTATAAAGAATCCCATGAGTACATATGAAAGAAGAATGTATGCAAGTATGGGTGTGTGTGTATGTGTGGTGCAACCACTACTCTAGGGTTTCGCGATACTAAACCAATCAAATCACACCTAGGATCCATCTCTATCATCAACAATCTCAAACAATATAATCAATATCTATGTGTATACGTATTCGTATACATCACCACGAACTGCGGGGGTGCTATACGCCATCCACCCGACTTCTCCCCGTAGATATAAATCTACTCACCTGAATCCTACGTGTCGGTATCGATGTCGCCTTCATCTTCTGCATCATCTCGGATCGTCGTGGGGGTACCTACACATATCACACGTATCGCATCACATCAAAACCAAATCGAAACTTAAAATGACACGCTAAAACCAACACGATACGCTAAAAGGCCTATAGGTTAGAACCTACGGTTAGCCTTCGCAAAACAACCCGAAATCACTCGATGTAGTCGTACAAAAGCCAAGTGACCGAGGTAAAACCCAAATACACTCATTTGCACATTCACGAACACTAATTTTAATATAAAATAGGTTAAAACTCACGAAAACCCCAAATTCACTCTAAAAGCCGTTTTTCCGAAAAACTAGCAAGCAAAATTACCCGTTTTAGTACAAAACTCGATTTTTAAGCAATTCTAGCGGCCATAATACTTATTAAATAAGTCAATAAAACCATTTCCATAATTTTACAATTAAACTTGGTTTTGCATAATTTAAATGGTTAAACCACTCAATGTAATTTTTAAGATATGATGAAACCCTAACCATATTTTAATTCTCGATTTAACACAATATTTACAAAATCTAGTTTGCAATATTAACCAATTTCGACTATTTTATAGCAAAATGCACATACAACAAACTAGTTTGGATTTGCATGAAATGAAGTATTAAACTACACTTTAAAATGTTATTAATACCATGCAAAACCTAATTAGATTTTAATCTCCATTATATAAGTATTTCATTAAAATCTAGTTAGCAAATTAGCATAATTAGAACAATTTAATAAAACCTTTAGTAACCTAGTAATTAGCTTTGCTTTAGCAAGCCCACTAGATATTAACCACACAATTAGATCATGATCAATTGACCTAAACCCTAACTTAGTATTTAAACCCTTCTCTTAAATTTCCAAAACATGAAATTAAACTGTAATTAACACTTAAATCAATTTGCTTTAAGCAAAAACTAACAATTTCATTATAGGGTTATGATTTATACCTCCTAGAATCTTGAGATTTAGCATGAAATCTTAGCCTCCCAAATCATCATCTTGCTCCTTGATTCATGCTAGCCAAGGCAAAGAAATAATGGGTAGGAGTTGGATTTGAATTTTGCTTTGAATTTGTGTTGATTTTGAAGCATTTTGTGGAGTTTTTTGATGCAAAATTGAGTGAGAACTTGGGGGAGAAGGGCTGCTGTTCTATGATCAGATTTCGGCCAGATTTGAGGGGGGGTGGGTGAGTGAGGAGAGAGAGTGAGGTGGGGAAAGTTGTCCAAGTCAAAGTCAACTCAATTTATATCATTTCCTACTCTTTTTCTTTTCTTTTCTTTCCCTTTTCTTTCCTATGAAATTCAAGTGGGGACCAAAGAGGGGCTGCTGAATTTGGGTAAGGGGAGGGGTAAGTGGGGGTGTGTGGGTGTGGGCACGGGTGTGGGGTGATGAAAAATGATAAATACAATACCCCTAACATCCATTTACGCTAAAAAAAAGCCTTTTTTCTTCAATAATTTCCAAACCGTTTTGGCAAATGATTTCGTTCCAAAACCCACATGATAAATTTTTATTTAATGTTTTATGATGCACAAAATTTGTTTCAACTCATTCCAATTTGTAATTTTCCCTAATTAAATGTATTAGTGACGGCTTAAAATAATAATAAAATAATATTTTTTTCAGAAAATTTGAAATTTCACCAGCGGCTCAATAAACACCAAATAATAGCAATTACATAGCTATAATATGTATATTTAATTTTTATAATAAGATATTTGTATTTTGACTTTTTACAGAAAAACCCCCTTATTTTACCGTTTTTTCGAAATTCCACCGAAACGATTTTCAAAACGTTACAATCTTCCCCCCTTAAAGAAATTCGGTCCCCGAATTTAAATTCAAACTCCCCCAAATACGAAAACATCTAAGAAAACCCATCAAGTCGTCGGGGCTCCGAAATTGTAAATACATAAAACAGTTCGCAGCGCAGCGCATGCGCTTGAAAAATGAGTATATAACTCAAATCAAAACTCCTCCAAGCATCCCGCGATCATCGGAGTCGTGGAGAAGACATCAATGCCAAATCCAAATCAAAACCAATATGATATAACTCGAAACTATAAATGTAAATATCGAATCTATATCTGTAAGCATCTGAAGGAAATGCATGCCAAATCTCTTTAAGTCGCTGTGCAACGCATATAACACTGCACAGTGGCGGACGTCTACTATAAGAAAATAACTATATACATATATACTTTTGTTTGAAATGTACGTTCCGCCGTTTTGGAAACAATTTAGAAGGGTCTCCTTGTTTTAAACATTTCGTGTCATATCAGACACGTAGGTAAATACTGAGGCTGTAGCTCGCTTTTTGGGAGTCCCTTCAATAACTATCAATGCATGCAAAATGTATTCAGGTACTGTCCTCTGACTAGTCCTGCCCAGTACGAAAACACATATCAATATCATAAAAACGTACTGCTCTATAAGAAATCCATCCCAAAATATGCACATGAATACTACGTGCGTCTGGTGCGCACAGAAATCAAAATCCATGAATGTGCCATACATGCGCACAGAAACAACATCTAAGTGCATCGGGTGTGCACGAAACATCTGTCGTAGGCAACGGGTGTGCCTGACAGCAAAATCAGGTGCATCTGACATGCACGAAAAATCTCGATTTAGTGCATCTGGTGTGCACCAAAATCGCATCTCAAGACATGCGCTCAACATGCGCGAAAATCTAAATCAGGTGCATCCATCGTGCACGAAATCATGAAATCCAATATCAAGCGCCGAACGTGCGCAAAATCACTCAGGTGCACAAGGTGCACAAAACAAATATCGAGTATCACAATCGAAATCAAAATCCAGTGCATCTAAATGCACAAAAGGCGTATCACTGTACTGCAAGCATATATAAACTATACAGAGTGCAGGAACCAAATCGTGTGCGTGCATATGCACAAAATCAACTCAAATGTCTAAAACCGTAAAATCACAAACATGTGAAACTAAAGAACGAAAACGATATCAAGTGCAACACTATGCAAAGATCGTAAATCCTCAATCATCAAAATCAAATCATATGAATAAATCACCCAAAATATCGGAATCAATAATGGCGGAATAGTACCGCTCAAGTGCATCCTCTAAGAATCTCGGGCCAACTGTCGCGGTCACTAGTGGGACGTCTCGTCGATGATCATGAACTTTGTCCTGCTGGGATGCGTAACCATGACCACTCCTGGGTCAAGGTTTTCACTGTGAATTACCAATCTTTCGGTCTATCGGCTCATCGGCCCTGTCAGGTGTGCTAACGGGGACGATTCCGTTCTGGCACTCCTCTGGTCATCTCTTGGTCAATCATCGCGACCACTCGTGAGGCAGCATATCACTGGCGTCGGCCTCTGGCTCTCTGAATGTACGTGACACATCTGATCCTGGGTGCAAGTATCATTGCAGCAGTGTCCTGGAAGGAATCCTGCTCACGGTCTCTTCCATGTCTCGCCTTCTGCCAACTGTCCGGAAGTCATTGTCCTTTCCTATATCTGCATCTTTGCTCTGTAACGGCTGCATACCCTTCGCGACTCCTTCTGGAAGGTATATCCAGTACTCTGCCTCGGCATGCGCATCGCATCTCTGATGTCGGCGGAGTGGAACGTCATCTCAACTAGATCTGGTACGAACCTCCTACTTCACTTTTATCTAATGTCGTCTGCTTTGGACTCGTCTCGTCGCGGCTGCATGGACTGAGCTCCAACGACTATCATCGTATCTGGAGTCTCCCAAGAATGCATCTCACCACCTAGCATCCGAATTAAGTCGAGCCATCCGATCGAGTCGTCAAAACCTCATAATCCCCCAAGAGCTCAACATCTTGGGCACAGTTTAATAGTATCGAGTACATACCACAGCATTGGTGGTCCAGCCGTAGAAGGGCAAACCCAAGCCTCACTAATGGCGCCGCAGAACTGCCGCAAACCCTAAGGTTCAAAGGCTTTCATACGGTCATTAAGTCGAGTTAGGGTTTCATTCTTCTAGAGGGACCATAGAATTGCCTGCATGTCTTTCCGAATACTTTAAACTTGGAATAGTAGGTTTCTGACATTCGATCGTCTCTGTCGACTCCCAACGTCTCCGCGTGAAGTCGTCTCTAGCTGGAATCAATCTATCTGATGACTTCGCATCGGGGTAGCGAACGAACCACATGTCCTAGTCATTCATCCTCGGTGACTAGCGACCTTCAATCATCTCTTAGTACAACTCGTACTGCAATAGCTCCAACATCTGGGGCGATATCTCATCGTTCGCAGCAATAACGGGCTCACTCGTCTACACGCTGAACCGTGCCTCAATCATCAAGAATAGGCAATATATCAACGGTCATCAAAATCTGGCTGGCCTCTGTCAGTGGCTCAATCCTTTAGTGTCGATCAGCACATCCGAGTAACCTCATGAAGGCGATCCGCCAAACGCTCGCGGCGCGGAAACACAGTAAAAAGACACATCTCTGCAATCGTGTGTCGCCGGAATTTCGTCCTGGTCAGTCCTCGTTCGTGACGAGCTTGTGCTGACCGCAACTCTAGCCGTAGCTCTCCCTGCCGGTAACCGTAGCAGCAAAACCAAACTAGTACCGATGAGGCTAGATCAGGAAGGAATATAATATTGAACAAGGAAATGTACATCCTAAGGCTTCATAAGTGGAGTGGCGTGTCGTAAATATGCCGCGGAACATACCAACGGTACGTCACTCTACTTTAGTCACCTATTCCATCAACCAAGGGTCATCCTACGCTCCGAAGGTTAAAACCTGGCTCTGATACCAACTTTGTCACGACCCGAAAGTACGGAACATGACCGGCACTTAAACTACGAACGTCTCGAGGCGTACGTAATCTAAGTAAACCGAAAACCCAGAAATCCAAACCAAGAAAAGTAGTAGAGTGCAGGAAAAACCAACTTAAAGCAAGTAATTTCAATAGCATAAGCCGAATTATGCAGTTTTTAAAACGTCAAAATTCACTGAAAATTTCGGCAGAGTCTCCTTTGTAAATACTGGCCCCCAAACGGGATACAACATGAATAGTATACGAAATCAAGAAAAAGGCATCCCCAAGCGGGAGCTAGCTCTTCGTCAAACGACGGTCACAATCACACAAGCAAAATAATATACAACGCCAACGGCGAGGATTAAAACTCAAAAGAAACTCAAAACCACCAGAAATATAACGAGCGACTCTAAGGTCGAAAGAATAAACAACACTGGTCTCTAACTCAATAAATACATGTTTGGTTGATGGAACTTCTAGATACAACAGAATAATGATATACAAAGTATATAATGGGGGTATGATACAAGTAAACCCACCTACTAGCAAATCACCCGAATGAAACTGAGCCCGCAAGCCGTAATGAAACCTGTACGGCAAATCTGCAAGGAACTGGGGCACAACGGGGGTGAGTTGCCAACTCGTGAATAGAAAAACATCTACGCACAGAAATCGCATAAATAACGCAACCTAGGTCAATGATCATAATATATCCTCAAAAATGTATAACAGCCAGCCTATGACAATGTCTAGGGTAATATCTAACCCGAGTGTAATCTCATGTGCCCGTGTCAGTGCCTCAAGTAGCAATATATCATATGAATGAGGTATGAATGCATGAAACAGAATACATGTAAATGAAGAAACTGTTTCCATAAATTAGTGAGATTTCCTTCGTATTTTTTAAACTGAGGTATCAACAGTGTCTAGCATCGACACAAAACATAAATCTCACTGTCTCGAAATATCAATGTCTCAATCTCAATATCTAGGGCGCCGTCAGTCCAGACCGGCCCCTACCATAAATCTCAAGACCACGACGGTATCCTCCGGATATCCGACGCGTCAGGTAAAATCACCGGTCGGTAGTGCTCCCCTGCCAGGCTCAACGTCATCACCACATTCATCTTGTCCCGGGGTACCGCACCGGGTCCACCATGTACCCGAAACGGTTCATCCGTCTCCTCGAATCGGGTTTCCAAATCCATCAGCAAACTCATGGTGGACGACTCATACATCATGGGAAAACCGCACTTTTTATTTTAAAGAGAGAAAAGAAGTTTATATAAGTTTTGCGGTTTTCCCCCAAATCCAGAAAATCTCATGGAAATCCGAATCCAATTCTCAATAGCATGTAAACAGTGCATATAGGCATAAAAATCCATGAATAATAACATGCATGATGTAACAAGTAATAATTACAATGTCTAATATGGCATATAAGGGAAATACACTAATATCATGTCAAAACTACCAGCTAACAATCGAAGTCAAACAATTATATTCTCTAAAGTGTACGTGACATGGCAATTACCGATGAAGATGTGTGTGAGCCGGCAAGTAGGTGTACGTGGTACATACGCATCATCGGTAATGGTGCTGGTGTCCTAACAGCATGATATCAATAATGGAATATGCAGCAAAATAAATATGCGAGGCAGAGCGAACAGCAATAATGTGCGGGAGCTGAATACTAGACACAACGATAACTAATCTACAATAATCTAATATAAGTCCTACAAATGGTGCCTTTTGAAATAACACGAATCATGGGGTTTTGAAAATAGGGGCTACGGTGTTTTTATGAAAAGATACGTCGTTTTTGAAATATCCGTAGATTCCCTTGAGCTGTCTTTAAAAATGCCCACGATTCGTTAGTTTTTGAAATAGGTAAGAAGTCTAATCTAATCTAACAACTACACTAAACTATACGGCTGAACTAACAAGCTGAACTACAGGTAAGGAAACCGCCTATCATCTGAGTCGATACATATACATACCTGTATATGTATAGTCGGTGATCCCGCCTCAATAATATCATATCCGATACCATATCTATAATCAGGCGTCCCAAGTCGAGAGTGCGGATCAATCATCAATATAGCTCGTACGTAAATCCGTCGTACGGCATCCCAATCTGGGTACGGGTCAATATCATATTCATCATACTATTCACCTGGTATCCTCTTATCAAATATCATGGTCGGGGTACTGATCTACGTCTAGTACCATACTGATACCGCCTACGTATGCATGGACGTGTGTGAAACACTACGTCAAGGACCCGCTACAACGTCATGTCGTATCTAAGATACGAACCCTGCTATATCACCGATCTCACGGCCTCAAATCGAATCTCATCGACTCAGTTCAATCCCAAGTATCATCCTCAAGCCGTATGTGAACACATAGTCCCATACCCATGTGAACACATAACTATAAAGAATCCCATGAGTACATATGAAAGAAGAATGTATGCAAGTATGGGTGTGTGTGTGTATGTGTGGTGCAACCACTACTCTAGGGTTTCGCGATACTAAACCAATCAAATCACACCTAGGATCCATCTCTATCATCAACAATCTCAAACAATATAATCAATATCTATGTGTATACGTATTCGTATACATCACCACGAACTGCGGGGGTGCTATACGCCATCCACCCGACTTCTCCCCGTAGATATAAATCTACTCACCTGAATCCTACGTGTCGGTATCGATGTCGCCTTCATCTTCTGCATCATCTCGGATCGTCGTGGGGGTACCTACACATATCACACGTATCGCATCACATCAAAACCAAATCGAAACTTAAAATGACACGCTAAAACCAACACGATACGCTAAAAGGCCTATAGGTTAGAACCTACGGTTAGCCTTCGCAAAACAACCCGAAATCACTCGATGTAGTCGTACAAAAGCCAAGTGACCGAGGTAAAACCCAAATACACTCATTTGCACATTCACGAACACTAATTTTAATATAAAATAGGTTAAAACTCACGAAAACCCCAAATTCACTCTAAAAGCCGTTTTTCCGAAAAACTAGCAAGCAAAATTACCCGTTTTAGTACAAAACTCGATTTTTAAGCAATTCTAGCGGCCATAATACTTATTAAATAACTTAAATAAGTCAATAAAACCATTTCCATAATTTAATCACAAAAATTTGCATAATTTCCAAAATCCTAGTTTGCAAAAATAACAATTTTAACACTTTATAATGTAAAATTCATAATTTTACAATTAAACTTGGTTTTGCATAATTTAAATGGTTAAACCACTCAATGTAATTTTTAAGATATGATGAAACCCTAACCATATTTTAATTCTCGATTTAACACAATATTTACAAAATCTAGTTTGCAATATTAACCAATTTCGACTATTTTATAGCAAAATGCACATACAACAAACTAGTTTGGATTTGCATGAAATGAAGTATTAAACTACACTTTAAAATGTTATTAATACCATGCAAAACCTAATTAGATTTTAATCTCCATTATATAAGTATTTCATTAAAATCTAGTTAGCAAATTAGCATAATTAGAACAATTTAATAAAACCTTTAGTAACCTAGTAATTAGCTTTGCTTTAGCAAGCCCACTAGATATTAACCACACAATTAGATCATGATCAATTGACCTAAACCCTAACTTAGTATTTAAACCCTTCTCTTAAATTTCCAAAACATGAAATTAAACTGTAATTAACACTTAAATCAATTTGCTTTAAGCAAAAACTAACAATTTCATTATAGGGTTATGATTTATACCTCCTAGAATCTTGAGATTTAGCATGAAATCTTAGCCTCCCAAATCATCATCTTGCTCCTTGATTCATGCTAGCCAAGACAAAGAAATAATGGGTAGGAGTTGGATTTGAATTTTGCTTTGAATTTGTGTTGATTTTGAAGCATTTTGTGGAGTTTTTTGATGCAAAATTGAGTGAGAACTTGGGGGAGAAGGGCTGCTGTTCTATGATCAGATTTCGGCCAGATTTGAGGGGGGGTGGGTGAGTGAGGAGAGAGAGTGAGGTGGGGAAAGTTGTCCAAGTCAAAGTCAACTCAATTTATATCATTTCCTACTCTTTTTCTTTTCTTTTCTTTCCCTTTTCTTTCCTATGAAATTCAAGTGGGGACCAAAGAGGGGCTGCTGAATTTGGGTAAGGGGAGGGGTAAGTGGGGGTGTGTGGGTGTGGGCACGGGTGTGGGGTGATGAAAAATGATAAATACAATACCCCTAACATCCATTTACGCTAAAAAAAAGCCTTTTTTCTTCAATAATTTCCAAACCGTTTTGGCAAATGATTTCGTTCCAAAACCCACATGATAAATTTTTATTTAATGTTTTATGATGCACAAAATTTGTTTCAACTCATTCCAATTTGTAATTTTCCCTAATTAAATGTATTAGTGACGGCTTAAAATAATAATAAAATAATATTTTTTTCAGAAAATTTGAAATTTCACCAGCGGCTCAATAAACACCAAATAATAGCAATTACATAGCTATAATATGTATATTTAATTTTTATAATAAGATATTTGTATTTTGACTTTTTACAGAAAAACCCCCTTATTTTACCGTTTTTTCGAAATTCCACCGAAACGATTTTCAAAACGTTACAGGTTCGCACCTTCTGGTTATATTCTTCCAGCGCGTCGATGTGTTTTTGTAGGTCTGTGCGCTTGTCAGCGGGCTTCACGGGCCTTTTGGTTTTCTTCTTTTTCTTCGAAAACTTTGATGGCTGGACCTGAGCGTTTTGATTATCGCTACCAATTTTTGGCGTCAGGCGCGGCTTCAGCATTTCCTCGATGATCTCGGGTTCTAGATGATTTTTCCACCCGATCACCGGGCATGTTTGAAGATCTTTCAGCATCCTTTTCGTTTTGGCTGAAAGAGTGACCTCCCATGGAGCTTCTTCAACAAAAGAGCATGATGTTCGGCGTGTCCCCTCTTTTAAGAGCATGCGGTTGAGGCGGGTTTACTTTTCAGTTCTCGGACAGTGTGAATTTGCCCTGTTGGTATTGGTCTTCAATCCAGCCTTTAAAGACGAAGAAATCTTCAATTGGATGGCTTACTGCTCTGTGGTAAGGGCAGTAATTGGGATTGTTAGCATCGCCGGGCTGCAGCGGACGTCTTGGATCTGGCAGATTGATGAGCCTGTTGCGCACTGCCAGCTCGAACAGTCTCTTTGTTTTCTCCCGCGGAAATGAGTAGGGACGTTCCAGTCTCTCCTCGAAGGATTGGCGTGGACGCACGTGGCTTTGGCGAACAACCGGTTTTAAGTTGCTCGGCTGTTGTTAAGCATTGGCGACAAAGGTCGCTTTTCCTTTGCCCTTTTCATTCCGCGGCTCTGTCTTTGAAAAAGAAGGCTTATGACCCATCTGGTCCATTTGGGTCAGCTTATCAATCAAAGTCTGGAAGGTGGTCGGCTTGAACAACATCATGAATTGGGATATGGTCGCCTGCGGATCGAGGGTTCCTACAAACATGCCCACTGCAGGAGCCTCTTCGATGCGTTGTTCGCACTTCGACCATAGATTCCGCCACCGTATCGCGTACTGGACCCAAGTTTCTCCCAGCTTCACCCTGGCATTGATCAGTGCCGTGATTTGGGTACGTTCGCTAGCGCTCGCAAAACGTTGGGTGAATAGTAGCTCCATCTCTGCAAATGTCTTGATAGAGTCATTCGGGAGTTCCGAATACCACTCGAATGCTGTCTCTGACAAGCTGCCAACAAACTGGAGGAGAAGTAGCTTATCATCACCTCCGGTGTTGCCGCACAGAGTCCTGAATTGAGCCACGTGTTGGTGTGGATTTCCCGTCCCCTTATATATATGGAATTTAGGGATCGTATATCCCGGCGAGTACTTTATTTGGTCGTACCAACCCGGATAGGGTCGTCCAGTCTTAACAACCTGACCGGTCGCTTCATTCACCTGGTGATATCGTATCTGTTGAGCGATGTAATCATCCAGGGCGGCTTTGGAGATGGTCTCTTCTTTGGCTGCTGAACAAGCCGGAAGAGGGTTCGATGTCTCCCCTCTGTCATCTTCGAGGACAATCGAAGGGTCTTCAGCCGGAGGATCCGGCTGTATTATCATCGCGACCATATCTTGGAAGAGAAGCGCCATTCGTTTTATATTGGCTGCTTGTTCCGTTGCTTCTTTGTCCTTCTTTTTGAGGATTCTGCGGAGGAAGTCAGCATCGGTTTCCTGTTCTTGACGTTGTTCCGACGACGTTTCCAGGCTTTCTTTTGTCCCAGTGAGTACGGCCATCTGCGTTAACATTTCCTGGAGCTTCAGTTGTTGCTCTTGGGCCTTTGTTACGGATCTGGTGAGTGGTCGATGGCCCGTAGAAATACGGCTATCCTCTTTCCCGGATGCCATATAGATAGTATATTCCACCATGCCTCCAGACTTAGGGCGTTTAGGTTCAGTGGTCTTGCGATTCGTCGCAGACTCAGGGATTTTCTCCGGCCTTCTCCTCTTGTGGGCAGTCGAAGTTAAGGGGGCTGTTGCAGTGGGCACCCAAGTAGCTGTCACCTTCTGTGGCTTGACAGGGTGGTCCTCTTCTTGCCGAACCTTCATCTTTTTCTATCGGCAGGGATAGTCTTGATCTATCACGGAGTCCTGGACCTGTCGCCAAACTTTATAAATTTTAGAAGACAGCCGCTGAGGGGGATGTTCTAACTTCACCTTTGTAGTGATCTCTATTGGTGGAGGAGACCTTTTCAATACAGCAGTCAGAGAGTTTTTGCGTACCCTCCTAAGTAGTTCAAAGTTGTTCCCAGTTGGAACAGCAACATCAATTTCCACCGTTGGAGCCGGCGGAGTCAATCCAGAAGGGGAATTGCCCCCAGCCTTCCTTATTCGGTGCCAGTGGCGACGTCGAGCGTGTCGAGCCGACGGTACTGGCTCAGCTATAGGGGTGGCTCGATCGTGCCTCCTGTTCTGGTCAGGTGTTGTTATTGGCGCCAGCCTATTGAAAACGGACGTCTGCTGAGCGAGGATAGCCAACCTGTCGAAGGCAGACTTTTGAGCAGGAGGAGCAGTCTTGGTGACTTCGTTTGGAGCGGGAGCCGAAACAGACAGTCTTGCAAAGACCGACTCCTTAGCAGGGGAAGCCGCTTTGGCGACTTCAGGAGCAGGAATGGCTATCCTCTTCGGGTTAACCCCTTCCGATATCGCGGGCTTCTTCACAGGCCCATTGGAGCTTCGGCCCAATCTGTTAAAGACTGAGGCGCTTGGTTTGGACGACCCGTTAAGAGGGGCCGCAGTAGTTGTGAGCCGATCAAAGACCGACTTCTTCTTAGCTTCTTGTGATGGCAGTGGTGTGTTGAAGCTTATGGGTGGGAGCATGGTCCTAAAGAATAGCCCTGTGGAGTCTTGCATCACCTGGTCCACCGGCATTGTAAAAACGAAGGCCGCCTGAGGCCCGTAGGTTACTCCTGCAGTAGGGACGAGGTGAGAGTTATTGCCATTGTTGCAGCTTGTGTAGTTGAAAGCCATTCGATCTTCTGTTTTTCTGCACGGAGTTAGATACCAAATCTTAGTACTTCAAATCCAAAGGCAACCATGTCAAACCGCGACTTGTTCGCGAAACACGACACACGAAGTGTGGAGTGGAAAGAGGAAGAGGTCCCACCAGGCATGCCAGAATCTGTATACCGCCGGAAACCAGAGACGACTGAACATCTAGCCTGAATCTGGAGCTAGATGCTATTTGGTGTTATCTGTCCACCTCTCCGAAGATGCCAAGTTGATTTATGGCACCGTGTATCGAAGGTTTAAATGGATGCGGCCGATATAGCAGACTTCGTCAGATTCCCCCTCGTTGAGGGGTTTTTGATTGTAGGGGTGCTCTTCCCTGCAGGCGCAAGCCCCTGCAGTTAATTACGCTACCGCATCGCGGTAACCACTTTCTCCTTCTCCAGATGGTCACTTCGTGTCGTGGGTGTTTGTTTTGTTTTTGGTTGCCCGTGGATTGTATACGGAGACTAATTTATGTTGTCGCCCGTAGGGCGTGGATTAGTCCAAATCCGTATTTTCTTAGATTTAGGATTTAGTTTGGGTTTAAGGATACATTAGTCTCATTTGAGACTAAGATCAACTTAAACGTTTGTTAAGAATACGTTAGTCTAATTTTAGACTAAGATCAACTTAATGGGATCATTTAGATCCAACAAAAGAGCATTTGGACTCTATTGTTTTCATTAGGTTTATTGATTGTCGGGACCCGCCACCTCTCTGAAGACGTTGAAGAATTACAACGACATGTATCAGAGGTGTGATAAGATGTACCCTTGAACCAATGTCAGTTGAGGGATTTGTAATTGGATTGATTTAAGGATCGTTAATATCATTTGAGATTAAGATCAACTTAAGTGGTTGTTAAGAATACGTTAGTCTTATTTAGACTAAGATCTACTTAACAGGATCATTTAGATCCAACAAAAGAGCATTTGGGCTCTATTGTTTTAGTTTAGGGACATTGCGGTCCATAATTAGTTTAAGGACATTACGGTCCAGTTTAAAGACGTCATAGTCTATATAGTTTAAAGACATCATAGTCTATGAGTTTAAGGACCTCACGGTCCATAAAGGTTAAGGACATCATAGTCCTTGAGTTTAAGGACCTCACGGTCCATAGAGATTAAGGACATCATAGTCCGTAAGTTTAAGGACCTCACAGTCCATAGAGGTTAAGGACATCATAGTCCATGATTTTAAGGACCTAATAGTCCATAGAGTTTAGTTTAGGGACATTACGGTCCAGTTTAAAGACGTCATAGTCTGTTTGATTTTGATTCAACTGTTTAGGGATGCACCAAAAGTTATCGGTTATCGGGACCCTCCATCTCTCTGAAGACGTTGAGGAATTACAACGACATGTATCAGAGGTATGAAGAGATGTACCTTTGAACCAATATTGGTTGAAAGGCTCTGGGTTTTGCTTTAAATGTCATATGAGATGATCAATTTTGGAAGACAAGAGTGTATTTGAGGTTCAGTCAAAAGGGGGTCCTGCCTCTGGAAGACTTAGCTAATTTGGGCTAAGATTAGCTCGAATATAGTGTTAAACACTAGAGTACACTCGGCTATCACGTGTTCCCACGTGATGTGCTTAGAATAGTGTTAAACACTAAAGATGAAGCGCACAAAATAGTGTTAAACACTAAAAAAGAAGCGCTCGCGTGGGGTCATGTGAGGCGCTTGAGTATTGGGCCAGACTTCCCTCATTTTACTCTCAGAATATGCAAGTAAGTGTTAAACACTTAATCATCATGTGTGGACACGTGATAGTGCCCATGCATTGGGTATTAACTCCTCAGTTTTACCTCGTTTTATTTTTTTTCTTTTTTTTAAAGCGGTGTTTGTCAGGGGTCACGTGGGAGCTCGTGAGGCGCCCAAAATCTGTTCTGACTTGGCTTTGTTCTATTTATTTTGAGGAATTTATCCAAGGGTCGCGTGGGAGCACGTGACCCTATCTCATTCATTCTTTTTTGACCATTGAGGGGAGGGTTACGTGTTGCCACGTGATCATGTTGGGTACTTGATCTTTTTACATGCATGAAAAGTCTAAGTCCCTTATTTAAGAATTAAATTCTTTTATAGGGTTAAACCCTAATTGTATTTTGAGTAATTAAATTCCTATGTATTTGGAAGAATTAAATTCTTTAAACCCAATTCTCTCTCTAAGTTTTGGATCTGCATGGCAGAATCTCCCCGATGAGAATTAAATTCTCAACTTATGGGGAGATCTGCTTCTGCAGATCTTCAACCATAGGAAGAACTAAGTTCTTATATTAAGGGTTAAACCCTATTTTTGTTGGAGGAATTAAATTCTTATATGCTTTGTGGGAGAATATAATTCTCTGAACTTAGTTCTTCCCTTAGGTTTTAGATTTGCATGGCAGAATCTCCCCGATGAGAATTATTTCTCAACTTATGAGGAGATCTGCTTCTGCAGACCTTCAACCAAAGAAAGAACTAAGTTCTTATTCAGAAGAGTTAAACTCTTAGTTTGAGAATTAAATTCTCTTTTTATTTTGTGGGAGCTTATAAGATGATCTCTTTCCCTCTCTTACCTAGGGTTTCTTTTCCTGAAGATACCTTCTTTTCTCTCTGGAGAATTAAATTCTCTTTTCTTTTGTATTCTCTTTATTGTTGTATCTATCCTCCTTTCTTTTTTGGGCTCCTATTTATAGGAGAAAGAAAAGAATCAGTTTGTTTAGTCAATCTTTCATTGAAAGATTTTGATTGATTTTGCAACCAACATGATCTTTTAGATCACTCGGTGAATTTTATTCACCATTAGATTTTTAATCCAAAAGATTTTTTATTTGTTGTTCCTGACAGATTTTAGGAAAATATTTCCTTGTATAGAATCTTTCTATAAATTGGTGATTTTTTAATCCCCGTTGGATTTTTAATCCAACGGTGCTCCAATTTACAGAGCACAATCTTTTTGTTTGGAATGATCTAGGGAAATATTAGGGTTTTTGATTTTCCTTAATTAGAATTTAATTCTATTAGTTCAGAAGGTCTTAGGAACCCATCACGTGTTGGCACGTGACCCCCTGTCACGTGTGGGCACGTGATGCCCCAATTAGGGTTTTCTTTCCATTAACTCAGAGAGTTTTAAGACCCCATCACGTGTTGGCACGTGACTCACTGATTAAGCATTTAACCAGTATTTAATTTTATTATTTAAAGAACTCGGGAACTCATCACGTGTCGGCACGTGACTCATGGTCACGTGTGGGCACGTGATGCCCCATTGAGGTTTTTTCTTGCTGTTTTATTATACCTTTTAATTCCTTTCAGTGTGTTTAAAGGCCCATCACGTGTGGACACATGACCCCATTTGATTAAGATTCAATTCTTATTATTTCAGAGTTCTCGGGAAGCCATCACGTGTCGGCACGTGACCCCCGATCACGTGTGGGCACATGATGCCCTATTGGGGTTTTTCCTTGCATTTTATGAGGGAACAGAACAGACATTGTAATTCAAACAAATTCTTGGGAAAACAAGTTCTGTTAAGCATGCAACAAATTCAAATTTGTGCGAATAAGGGGTAAAACCCTATGAAAAGATTTTCAAGAACACCAGGGAATAAAATTCCTGAAGGGTCCTCTTGATCTTTCAGAGCTAAGCTCTTCGCCAGTGGAATTAAATTCCTTTTAAATGATGGAATTAAATTCCAGAAACTCATAAAAAATATGAGAAACAAAATCTCATGAATCCTCAAAAAAAATCAGAGGGGAATGCCTGAGATATGGAGGTCTACTGCTAAAAAAATCACATCTTTGAATCTCTAAGAGATGGGTTTCAAAGAAGAGCAAAGCTCTCATAATGGATTTAAAATCCAGAAATTTTTGTTCGAAAAGAAAAGTTCTTTTCTGATGTGCAAGATCTTTACCGAAAAAAAGGGTTTCTTTTTTATTGAGTTTAACTCTGAAATTACAATGGCAGAGAACTAAGCTCTGAGGAGGAGAATTAAATTCTAAAAGAAAACGAAGAAGGGAGAAGATGAAAGAAACAGTGGCTGCCTATGGAACCAAACCCTTGCATTTATAAGACGTAACAAGGGCGGTTCACCTCCCCGTTCTCCTAGGCAATCCAACGGCTATAAAGGTGACAGCGTTGCACTCACGTGCAAGCCACGTGAGAACAACGCTGTGAGGGCATTTGTTCCCTCATGAAAACTGAATAATAAAGATAAAAAAGCAATGGGAAAAGTTCCCAAATGGAGCATCACGTACCCACACGTGATAGGCACTGCGTTTGACAAAACAAGGCTGAAACTGAGCCTCGCGTGCAGACACGTGACCTCTATATACAAAGTATATAGGCGCCTTCTAAAATCAAACAATCAGCCAAAAAAATTCACGTGATAGCACGCGACGCTCTTCGATGGGCTTAACTTTGTGGGGTCACGTGCTACACGTGATGGGCTTCTATGCCTTCTGAACCGATAGAATTAAATTCTAAAATAAAAGGGGTCAAAGCCCTATTTGGATAACATTTCCTTAGATATTTCTAAATAAGAAAGATTGCGCTCTGTAAAGCAGTGCACCGTTGGATTAAAAATCCAATGGTAATTAAAAATCACCAATTTACAGAAGAAGATTCTGTATAGAGAAATATTTTCCTAATCTTGTGAGAAATATCTTCTGTAAAACAGAAGTCCTTGGATTAAAAATCCAACGGTGAATAAAATTCACCGATTGATCTAAAAGATCATTTTGGTTGATTATAAAATCAATCAAAATCTCTTAATAAGAGATTTTCCGAACAAATTGATCTTTTCTTTCTCCTATAAATAGGAGCCAAAAGAGAAGAAGAAAAAGATAGACCCCCCCTAAACTTAAAGTTAAAGAGAGAAAACAGAAAGAAAAAACCCGAGGTAAGAGAAGGAACAAAACACAGAGAATATCTCATCTCTTCTTCACCTCCATAAGAGTTTAACCCTTCTAAAAAGAACTTAGTTCTTCCTCTGGTTGAGATCTGCAGAAGCAGATCTCCCCACAAGTTGAGAATTTAATTCTCATCGGGGGGATTTTGCCATGCAGATGCAAAACCTAGGGAGATATCTAAGTTCAGAGAATTTAATTCTCCCAAAAAGTATATAGGAATTTAATTCCACTAATAAGACAATGGTTTAACCCTTCATATAAGAACTTAGTTCTTCCTTACAGTGAAAGATATGCAGAAGCAGATTTCCCTACAAGTTGAGAATTCAATTCTCATCGGGGAGATTCTGCCATGCAGATCCCAAACCTAAGAGAAAAACCAAGTCCTAAGAATTTAATTCTTACAAAACAGTGGGATTGGAAGTCTCGAAACTCAGGATCTCCATGCACGTAAAAGGATTGGCACCCAACATGATAATAGCCGATCACGTGCTCCCACATGAGCACCTTTGATTAACAAAAGAGGATAACCGAGATTGGCTCACGTGATCCCACGTGACCCCAAAGTAATGCTTAGCACTTACAAAGCAAAAAGGGAATAAATCAAAGGCGGTTTCTAATTTTTTGGGCGCCTCACGTGACCTCACGTGACCCAATAGCGCTTAGCGCTCAGAAAAGAACAAGGGAGTAAACCCAAAGAAACAGCGCCTCAAATTTTTAGTGTTTAACACTACTCCAAGCGCCTCACGTGACCCCACGTGAGCGCCTCAAATTTTTAGTGTTTAACACTACTTCAAGCACCTCACGTAGGAGCACATGAGCGTTGAGCATATACTAGTGTTTAACACTATGAAAGGCCAATATTAGCCAAACTCGGACCAAATTTCCCGAGGATCATCAATTGAGCTCCTCATGCTCAGGGTCCCTGTTTCCTGATTTAAAATCAGGAAAGCTTCTGGGAAAAGCTTCAGAGGAGAGTCACGTGCTTACACGTGACTAGCGGTCACGTGTTGGCACGTGACACCTTAAAAGCATCATCAAGTCAAATTCAGCCTACTGACTACGCTGAAGAAAGTGGGCTTCAGAAAGAGTCACGTGCTCCCACGTGACCAGGGTCACGTGGTGACACGTGACATTTAAATGCGAGCGTCCAACACGCAAGTTCTCTGATCAAGTGAAGAAAGTGGGCTTCAGAAAGAGTCACGTGCTCCCACGTGACCAGGGTCACGTGGTGACACGTGACATTTAAATGCAAGCGTCCAACACGCAAGTTCTCTGATCGAGTCAAGAAAAAGGGTTCAGAAAGAGTCACGTGCTCCCACGTGACCAGGGTCACGTGTCTGCACGTGACGTTCAAGGCAGCAAGCGCGTCTCCAGAACAACCAAGGAAAAAGAGTTCGAACAAAGGGTCACGTGTTCACACGTGACCAGGGGTCACGTGGTAGCACGTGATGTTTAAGCCGCAATCAGAAGACACAGTGCAGAAGGCTCGTTCCAAAGGGGGTCACGTGCTCACACGTGACCATGGATCACGTGGTCACACGTGACCGGCTTTCAAAGCCCATGTTGACGACAGAATTAAATTCTGAAGGAAATTCGAATCTTTCCAAAGGAAAGTAATTATTCGGGACTAATCAAATTAAAAATTCAGAGACGATTAAATATCATCTATCTATGGAAAATCTCGGCTTTGGGAAAGATTTTCCCCTTAAATCTAACCAAAATATCAAAGGAGAATCTCTGGATTTAAGATCCAATGGTGAATAAAATTCACCTAATAATCCAAAGGCCCAAAATGAATGATGGATGCAAATCAAATCTCCCAATGAAGATTCGTCAAAAACTGATTGATGCGGCTGCCTCTCCTATAAATAGGAGCCAAGAGACAAAAAAAAGGGATATACATGCGCAAAGGAAAAAAAGGATAAAAGGAGAAGAGCTTTGATACTTCGAAAAGACTCAGATCTTCTGCAGAAAACCCTAGGTAAGAAAGGGAAGCCCTTTTGAAAGAAGCAGAATTTAATTCTCAACAGAGTTTAACTCTGATAATATAAAAACAGAAGAGCATATTTCTTCTCTCTTTGATAGAGGATCTGCAAAGTGCACATCTCCCCTTAAGGTTGAGAATTTAATTCTCAATGGGTTGAGATCCTGCCATGCAGATCCAAAACATAGAGAAGGGGTGCAAGCTTGAGAATTTAATTCTCACAGAACTATAGGAATTTAATTCCTCCAAAATAAAAGTAGGGCTAGACCCTATGTCATGGGAATTTAATTCCTTCAGAACAAAAAAAGAGAGGGTTTAACCCTAATTAAAGAACTTAGTTCTGTTGAAACAACGGGAATTTAATTCCCTTAATCATCATTTCCTCAAAAACTTTTATTCAGCCCTTCACATAAACGAGGAATTTAAATCCCACAGAAAATTCAGAGTTAAACTCTATTCCAGAATACAAGTCTTCAAAAGAAAGAAGGATTTAATTCCTCTGAAATTAAAAGTCTCTGGAATTTAATTCCTAAAAAAAAAGAGGAGTAACAAATCCTCTGAAAAAAACCACATTAAGGCAGGGTCACGTGTCACCACGTGACCCCCCCAAAAGCCCTACAGAAAACCCCTTTGAGGCGGCACCCCACGTGACCCACGTGACCTTCAGCAGAAGCCTTAACACATAGGCATTTGAATGCCCATCACGTGCTGACACGTGATGCTATCAAAGACACAGTAATTTCAGCAGAACAAATGAAGGAAGGGCGCTCTCACGTGCTGCCACGTGACCCCTCTTGTCTTCGTGTTTAACACTAAATTGAAACTCTCGAAATCAGTGTTAAAATATTGTTGGGCCTTAGTGTTCAACACTAATTAAAAAGCTTCATTTGCAGTGTTCAACACTGATCCGTTTTAGTGTTTAACACTAATTTGAGAAGCCTTATTGCTGGTGTTTAACACCAATTATTTCTTAGTGTTAAACACTAACTTGTTAACCGCATGCCCAGTGTTCAACACTGATTGCTCTGTAGTGTTTAACACTAGGCTTTGGCCCAATTGGCTAAATGGATAGAGGCAAAGCCTCTCCTTCAATGGACCAGCAAGAGTCAATATTCCAGACCTGACTGGACTTAGCCCAAGCTGGCCATAAGTCCTCAATTTGTGATTAACTGGGCTAATGAGCTCATAACATAATTGATCAGCCTTGACCCAAATTGGGCCAGGGACTATTTAATCCACCCCGGTTCTAGGGTACATCTCTTCACTCCTTTGATGCTTGGCATTGTAATCCCTCAATGTCTTCAAAGAGGTGACGGGTCCCGATGACCACTCATGATATGGACTGTGGGGTCCTTAAACCCATGCCTAATGTTAAACTTCCTGGTTACGTGGAAAGCGGATAACGTCACTCTTTGACCCCGTGGAAAACGTCCAGAGCGGATCCTGGTCCTCGCAGAGTATGGCAGTGAACCCATGCGAAGCATCCAGAGCGGAGCCTGGTCCTCGCCTAGCACGGCAGTGAACCCGTGTGAAGCATCCAGAGCACATACCGGACTGTGGAGTCCTTAAACCCATGGACTATGACGTCCTTAACCTTGACCGAGATGTCTTAAAACTACCCACGGACCGCAATGTCCTTAAACTACCAACGGACCGCAATGTCCTTAAACTACCCACGGACCGCAATGTCCTTAAACTACCCACGGACCGCAATGTCCCTAAACTACCCATGGACCGTAACGTCCTTAAACTACCCACGGACCGCAACGTCCCTAAACTAGAACAATTGAGCCCTCCATATGCTCTTTTGTCGGATCTAAACGGTCCCGTTTAAGTTGATCTTAGCCTCCAAAAATGGCTAACGCGTCCTTAAACCTTCAAACAGATTGGACTACGAATCCCCTAAATTAACTCCGGCTTGAGGGTACATCTCTGAACTCCTCTGACATCCGTCGTTGTAATCTTTCAACGTCGTCAGAGAGGTGATGGGTCCCGACGGTCATACATACGGTGGACCACTACGTCCCTAAACTGGAACATTAGAGTCCAAACACTCTTTTGTCGGATCTAAACGATCCCGTTAAGTTGATCTTAGTCTCAAACTGGACTAACGTATCCTTAACAAACGTTTAAGTTGATCTTAGCCTCAAATATGGCTAACGTGTCCTTAAACCAAACCCCCAAACCCAAATTTAAGATAATGCGGATTTGGACTAGTCCACGCCCTACGGGTGACGACATAATTCAGTCTCCGTAAACAATCCACGGGCAATAAAACAAACACCCACGACACGAAGTGACCATCTGGAGAAGGAGAAAGTTGTTACCGCAACGCGGTAGCGTAATTAACTGCAGGGGCTTGCGCCTGCAGGGAAGAGCGTCCCCACAATCAAAAACCCCTCAAATGAGGGGGAATCTGACGAAGTCTGCTACATCGGACGCATCCGTCTAAACCTTCGACACATGGTGCCATAAATCAACTTGGCATCTTCGGAGGGGTGGACGGATAGCACCAATTAGCATCTGCCCCGAACCCCAGGCATTCGGACGCCCCGACGTCCCGGCCGCCGTTCGGAGGGGAACAGATTCTGGCACGCCCGGTGGGACCTTTTCCTCTTTCCACTCCACACTTCGTGTGTCGTGATTCGCGAACCAATCGCGGTTCGCTAATAGTTGCCCTTGGGTCTCAAGGTACTGAGAATTGGCATCTTGCTTATTGCAGAAAGCAAAGGATCGATGGCTTCCATCCCTGTGAAATCCTCCAACTGCTCAGACGGCAACTGCAACCGACGCTCTGCCTCGCCAGGAGGTATAGCCTATGGACCCCAAGCTGCTTCGCTATTCACAATGCCGGTGGAACAGGTCACCCGCGCCACCACAGGATTGTTCTTTGGGACTATGATCCCGCCGACAAACTTTACCGCTCCAGTGCTGGCGAAGGAAACTCTCAAGAAGTCGGTCTTTGATCGTCTTACCCCTACCGCGGCTCCTCTCAACGAGTCGCCCAACGTCAACGCCTCGGTCTTCTCTAGACTGGGCCAGGAATCATGCGAGCTCATTACGGGGACTACAATCTCAAAGAAGGCTGCTTCTAAGAAAGTGATTCCTCCCATCCCCGAAATCGCCAAGGCAACCTTTCCAGCCAAAAAGTCAGTCTTTACAAGATTGACGGCTCCGGCCTTTGCTCCCGCTTCCCAGAGGACATCGGTCTTCGATAGGTTAACGCCAACAACAACCCCCCATCCACACAGGGGGCAAGACGAAACCATTCTTACCGCTGACCCTACACCGTCCGCTCGACACTCTCGACGTCGCCATTGGCGCCGAGTGAGGAAGGCTGGGGGCAACTCCCCCTCTGGATTGACCCCACCATCCCCAGTGGTTGAAGTTAATGCCGCTGTTCCGACCGGGAACAGCTTTGAAATGCTAAATAAGGTGCGAAGGAATTCCCCTACGGCAGTACTGAAGAAGTCTCCTCCCTTACTAAAAAAGGTGGCGGAAACAAAACCCGAACAGCCCCAATTTCCTCAACGGCTGTCTTCCAAAATTTATAAGGTTTGGCGACAAGCCCGAGATTCGATCATCGATCCAAACTTCTCCAGCCAGCACAAGAAACTGAAAATCCAACCTGAAGCTGGTCACCAGGCTAAACCCCAAAAGGCTGTTGATCAACTGACTCATAAAAGGAGGAGGCCAGAGAGGACCCCACAGCATGCAACGACGGCTAAAAACACTAGGCCTAGACGCCCTAAGTCTGGGGGCATGATGGTCCACACTGTATACATGGCCTCTGGAAAGGAGGAGAGCCGCACTTCTACAGGCCATCGACCACTAACCCGATCCGTAACGAAATCCCAGGAGCAGCAACAGAAGCTCCAAGAAATGATGAATGCTATGGCCGCGCTCACCGGGCCAAAGGAAAACCCAGAAGCATCCTCAGACGCACGCCGGGAGGAAGAAACCGACGCTGAATTCCTTCGCCGGACACTGGAGAAAAGGGACAAAGAGGCGGCCGAACAAGCGGCCAACATACAACGGATGGGCCTTCTCTTTCAAGACGTGATAGGAATGATGATCCAGCAGGACCTGCCCGCCGAAGATCCTCCGATTGTTCTTGAAGACGACCGAGGGGAGACGTCAAATCCACCACCAGCCATCTCAACGGCCAAGGAAGAGACGATATCTAAGGCTGACTTGGCTGACTACATAGCCCAGCAAATCCGAGTTCATCACGCAACTGAGGCAGCTGGTCAAACCGTGAAAACCGGGCGGCCGTATCCGAGCTGGTACGACCAAATCAAATACCCACAAGGTTATACGATACCGAAATTCCACGTGTATAAGGGGACCGGCAATCCCCATCAACATGTCGCCCAGTTTCGGGCCCTATGTGGTAACACCGGCGGTGACGATAAATTGTTGCTTCGCCAATTCGTGGGCAGCTTGTCAGAAACGGCGTTTGAATGGTATTCGGAACTCCCGAATGATTCCATCAAAACGTTCGCTGAAATGGAGTTGCTATTCACTCAGCGATTTGCAAGTGCCAGCGAACGCACTCCAATAACTGCACTTATTAACGCCAGGGTAAAACCGAGTGAAACCTGGGTCCAGTACGCTATACGCTGGCGGAACTTGTGGTCGAGATGTGAGCAGCGCATCGAGGAAGCACCTGCGGTGGGCATGTTCGTGGGAACTCTAGACCCTCACGCAACTATCTCCCAGTTTATGATGTTCTTTAAGCCAACCACATTCCAGGCTCTGATTGACAAGTTAGCTCAGATGGACCAGATGGGTCATAGACCACCTACACCGAAGTCGGAACCTTGGAATGACAAGGGTAAAGGAAGGGCAACCTTTGTTGCGAATGCCCAACAGCAACCTAACGCCCCGAAATCGACGGATCAACTGGAGGAAAGACGCCGATACTATAATGAGAAGATGAAGCGTCCCTACTCGTTCCCACAAGACAAGACGAAGCGGTTATTCGAGTTGGCAATACGCAACAGACTTATAAACCTACCAAATCCAAGGCGACCGCCACAACCCACCGAGATGAATAACTCCAACTACTGCCCTTATCATCAGACGGTAAGTCATCCGATTGAAGATTGCTTCGTCTTCAAAGGATGGATCGAAGATCAATACCTTCAGGGGAAATTTGTACTGTCCGAAAAGTGGAAGGTGAACCCACCACAACCACATACTCCTAAGAAGGTCGATACACCGGGGGCAACCTGCTCCTTTATCGAAGAAGCTCCATGGGAGGTCGTGTTATCAACGAAGACCAAAAGAATGCTGAGAGACCTCCATGCATGCCCTGCGATCGGATGGAAGGACCCTCTTGAACCTCAAATTATTGAAGGGATGTTGAAGCCCCGCACCATTGCAAAGACTCATGATAAGGGCCCAAATACTCACGCCCAACCGTCAAAATCTTCAAAGAAAAAGAAGAAGAAATCCAAGAAGCCCGCGAAGCTTGGAGATCGGCGAACAAACTTGCAGAAGCAAATCGACGCGCTGGAAGAATACAATCAAAAGGCGCGAACTCCTGTCACACTGCGAGAATTCCTTAGCCACGTCTTGCAAGATGGAGATGGCGAAGAGAGCTCGTCGGATGAATCCGAAGAGTATACGGCAAGTTGCAATGTGATCTCCCACTCGTTTACCGACGATGAGAAAACTCCTAGCACCAGGAAGTTGGAGATGGAGCCTGAGCCAGAGCGTGCGAGGCTGACAACCGATATGATCAATGCTTTCCTAGACGAGATTTGTCTAAAAAGTAAAGCGGATCAAGAACGCGAAATGGCGACGCTAACGGGAACCAGAGGCGGGCAACTGGACGGAAGAGTGGAGTTACCCCTGCCAGAACAAAAGGCATCCGAAGTGGACAAGAAAATATTCAAGACAAGGAAAAGGTTCGCCAAAGCCATGTCAATGGGAATGATGCTACCACCTTCGGAAGCAAATACGCACGACGGGGCGGAGAGGCACCCTGACTATTGCGCATATCACCGGAAGATCTCACACCCCACGGAGGAATGCGATGCCTTCAAAATATGGTGGCAAGGATATGTTATCCGTCAGCAACAGTTTAAGCGTATGAAACGCAAAAGCCGTCGGGAGCAAAGAAGTACTGTCGGAGGGCATAACAAGACTACTGGCAACTGTTACATGGTTGACGCCAGAGGGTCACAAGTTCTCACCTTCGGGAGCGACTCTGATGAAGAAATGGCTCTGGGCCCTCTCTTTACAGAATCCGTTCTAGGAAAAAAGGAGGAATCAGAGGCCTGCGAGAACATCCAGCTGCGCAATCGCACGCTCCCGGAGAAGAATCTCGGGCCCGTCAGCCGAAAAGATAAGGGAAAGGAAAAGATCATTGAAGATATCACTTTAGATGACCAGGTCACAAAAGAGCTAACTAATAAAGACCCTCCCAGAAAGGGTAAGGTGGACTATAACATCCTCGCACACTTAAGGAAACTACCCTCTCAGCTTAGCATTCTTGATGCCCTTCTATTATCAAAAGAAGCGCGAGACTCACTTATTAAAGCGTTGCAAGAGCCTGAACAATTCCAGGCCTTTCTCGCCACTGAAAGGATGAAGGATGAACTGGAGGAAGTGCATACAGCCGACATCACGTTCGGTGATGAAGACCTCCTTTTAGGGACGTGCGACCACAACCGCCCCCTATATGTCTCCGGATACTGCCACGACATCAAGATAGGCAAAATCCTAGTGGATAATGGATCCTCCGTCAACCTCCTTAACGTTCGGGTATTGAAGGAAATCTGCATGAGTGTGCAACACCTCGCTCGTGACAAAATTACTATCTCCGGTTTCGACTCTCAATCATCACGAACTCTCGGATCTGTAATACTGACGTTACGCTTCGGACTTCTCGTCACAGATATCAAATTCCATGTCATTGACGCCAAGACCTGCTACAACGCCTTGCTCGGCCGTCCTTGGCTACACGAGTACAACATCATCCCTTCTACACAACATCAGTGTATGAAGTACTTCAAGGATGGTTTCGAGTACACTGTAACAGGCGAGTTAAACCCGTTTTCTGTGAACGAAGTTCGCAAATACGAAGATGCGAAATACTTTTTGCCAGATTTCGAGGATACAGAAAGGTGTCGCGACCCGGAGAACAAAGCCGCCGCCACCATCCCTGTTTTTGGGAGCGATACCGAAGAAGAGGAAGAGATAGTGTATATGAGGCCATCCCAACACAACAACCTGGGGGCACCCACCCCCATACCGGTCTTCGGGAGTGATTCGGAGGACGAGGTTAACGCCGTGTTCTCCAGTCGGCTGTCAATACAGGCACCCCTTTGCGATGACCATAGTCTGCAAATCACCATGGTACCGCAAGAACACTATAAGGATCTCGACGCGCTTCGAACCCACAGCGTACAGGACCTGCAAACATTTTACGTCCCTCCCAGGCGAAGGGGTGAGAAGGTGATCTTATTTTACCAATCCTCAGAGTCGAAGGTGGAGAAAGAGATCTGGCACGGCGTGGACGTTACACTTGACAGGCTCCAACCCATCCGTCTACCTAGATACTATACAAATGGATTGAAGAAGTTATTGAAGCGCCAGGGAGTACCCTTAAAACAGACTGTGCGGCAGGCTCGGCTCTACAACAGGATTTGGGATGTCCCTGGGACCCAACGCAAATTGCCCAACGGGAAAATAGAAACACTTGGGCTTGGGTACACAAGAACCGGAAAACGGGAGCGAGCCCACGGCAGCTACGCCATATATACCTTTGATGAAGAAGAGGGCGCCCTGTCAGGAGAGACCAACCCCTCATCAAAGCGAAACCCCGCGATCGAAGCGCCAAACCCGTTGTCTAAAGAGCGAATGGGCAAGCCTATCAAGAAAGCGGATCAGAAAATTCGGGAAGATCACAACCACGAAGCCGCCATCTATGAGAAGGCTAGGACGCAACGTCTATTCCAACAGGCTGCACAGGCTGCAAAAGATAAAGATGTTCACCATCGTCAACCTGTCATACGAAAGGCCCGATGCAGGGACGGGAATAAATTAAGAAGCGAGAGAAGAAGCCGACAACAACGACGCAGGATTAGAGGGTTACGGGTATTGCGCGGCTCGGATTCATCCCTCACGGAAAAGATGAGTCGAGCATACTCCTTCCCCCGAAGCAAGACGGAACGGTTACTCAAGCTCGCCCTAAAACATCAGATGATCACGCTTCCAGAGTCTAGGCATCCTGAGCAAGCTAGCAAGGTCTCTCATCCGGGTTATTGCTCTTATCACCGAGCCATAGGACATCCGACCGAAGATTGCTTCACCTTCAAGAATTGGGTCGAGGACCAATATCGACGGGGTAGATTCGCTTTATCCGATGGTTGGAAAGTAACGCCGCCGCAAAGGCACGAGCCTAAAGCTACGAAAGCAGAACCGGATCCGCCTCGGTCCTGGGAGCGGATTCGTACCTGTTATACGATTACGATATTAAAAGAAGAGCCCGAGAACATAGATGACCTTCCCCGGTGCTTCGAGAACAGCGATGATGAGGTAATCTCGGAATTCCCGCCCGCTCCAAAAGAACTGGAAGACGGTATACATACTACCGCAGATAACCTCAGAAAGATTGAGTTGGGATCGGCAGAGGACCCGCGACCAACCTTCGTCAGTGAGCTACTCTCTGAAGAAAGGGTGGCCACGTTAAAGAACGTGCTTCTACGGCATAAAGACTGCTTCGCGTGGAACTACTCTGAGATGCCAGGATTAGATCCGGAGGTCGCTGTGCACAGATTAGCAATATCCCCAGACATCAGGCCAGTCAAGCAGGCACCAAGAAGGATGCGACTCGAGCTTGAGATGAGCATCAACGCCGAAGTCAAGAAACTGATCGATTCTGGATTTATTCAAGAAGTCCAATATCCCGATTGGATCGCCAATATCGTCCCGGTGATGAAGAAGAATGGGACGGTGCGTATATGCGTGGATTTCAGAGATCTCAACAAGGCCTGTCCAAAAGATGATTTCCCAGTGCCGGTAACCGAGCTAATGATAGATAACACGTCCACTCACGAGATCTTCTCCTTTATGGACGGTTCCTCAGGATACAATCAGATAAAAATGCATCCCGAAGACCAGAAGCACACCGCTTTCCGGACCCCTTTGGGTGTATTTTGCTACAGGGTTATGCCCTTCGGTCTAAAGAACGCCGGCGCTACCTATCAAAGGGCCATGACAAAGATCTTCGATGACCTCATACATGACATCGTCGAGTGCTATATCGACGACCTCGTAGTAAAGAGTATGTCATATGAAGATCACTTAAAGCACCTAGAGACTGTATTTCAACGCCTTCGGCAATATAATTTGAAGATGAATCCCCTCAAATGCGCGTTTGGAGTCTCCTCGGGAAAATTCCTGGGATTCGTCATCCGACACCGAGGTATTGAGATAGATCCGTCAAAGATTAAAGCGATCATGGAAATGCCCCCGCCAAGAACCCTCAAACAATTGCGGTCTCTCCAAGGGAAGCTCGCATACATCCGGCGATTTATCGCAAATCTTTCAGGCAAATGCCGCCCCTACAGTCACCTGATGAAGAAAGGAACCCCATTCGTCTGGGATCAAAAATGCCAAGGCGCACTAGACGAGATCAAGCAGTACCTGCAGAACCCGCCGGTATTAGCTGCGCCGGTCAAGGGAAAACCCCTCATTCTTTATACAACCGCCCTCGAAGGTTCCTTGGGCGCACTATGGGCGCAAGAGAACGATCAGGGGAAAGAGAGAGCACTCTACTACTTAAGTCGAGTTCTACTCGGGGCAGAAAGCAATTACTCTCCCATTGAAAAACATTGCTTGGCGTTAATCTTCGCGATAACAAAGCTCAGGCACTATGCGTTGGCACACGAAGTCTGCCTCATCTCGAAAGTGGATCCTCTTAAATACTTGATGTCAAAAGCCATATTGACGGGACGACTCGCTAAATGGGCCCTGCTCTTGATGGAGTTCTCGATAACATATCAACCTCTCAAGGCAGTAAAGGGCCAGGCCATTGCCGACTTCCTCGCTGAGCACCCGATACCGGCGGACTCTCCTCTAAACTGTGATTTGCCGGACGAGCACGCATTTGATGCAATTGGCGGCAGAGGCACACGATGGGAACTCTATTTCGATGGAGCGTCCTCCATAAAGAAACAGAAACAGGGTAACCCGATCATCAAATCGGGGATAGGCCTTATCTTTGCAACTCCACAAGGAGGAATAATGCGCTTCGCCTTCTCCTTAACAGAGTCAAGGACAAACAATGAAGCCGAATACGAAGCTCTGATAGCAGGCCTCGAAATCGCCATCAACATGGGAATTGAAGACCTCCACATATACGGGGATTCTCAGCTGGTCGTTAGCCAAGTTAATGGTGACTACCAAACGTGCAAACCAGAGTTGGTGAGATACGGCGAAAAAGTGCAACAACTGTTGGCCCAAATTCCCTCCTACACTTTGGAGAACATACCGCGCGCAGAAAACAGCAAAGCAGACGCGTTGGCCAAACTCGCTAAAGAACTGGCTGACGAGAACCTCGATGACGTCAGAATCGTGGTACAAAGCCGTCGAGTGCTCGCCCCGGCAGATATATCTCCGGAATCATGCAAAGAAAAAGGAGCCATTGAGCAAGCGACTCTACAAATAAAAAACCATGAGAAGGCTGAGGACTGGAGGGAAGTCTTCATAGACTACTTTAAGTCCCACCGAATGCCCGAAGAAGCGTCCTCAAGGCATCAGCTTATGAAACGAGCTTTATCCTTCGCTTTCGTCAACGATACCCTGTACAAGAGATCGTTTAATTTTCTATGGCTGAGATGCTTGGGACCTGACGAAACGGAACGAGTCGTTCAAGAAGTTCACGACGGACTTTGCGGTTCTCATCAAGCAGGCCCAAAGATGAAGTTAAAAATTAAACGGATGGGTTACTACTGGCCCACGATGATCCAGGACTGCCTCGAGTATGCGAAGCAATGCCACTCATGCCAGATCCATGGGGACTTCATCCACCAACATCCGAATCCACTACACCCAACGGTGGCCAGCTGGCCATTCGAAATGTGGGGGACTGACATAATCGGCCCCATAGAGCCGGCATCAGCCCGGGGGCATCGTTTCATCCTAGCGACAACTGACTACTTCTCCAAATGGGCAGAAGCGGTACCACTAAGGGAAGTGAAGACGGAGAATATTCTCCATTTCTTCAAAACGCACGTCATCTATCGGTTCGGAACTCCACGACGGATTATCTCCGATAATGGGCCGGCCTACCGAAGCCATAAGATTAGCCGCTTCGCACAGCAGCACAATATAGACTGGAGATATTCTTCAGTTTACAATCCACGAGCTAACGGCTTGGCCGAGGCTTTCAATAAGACCTTGACGAAGATCATGAAAAAGACCGTCTCCAGAAATAAAAGAGACTGGCACGAGAGGCTGCAAGAAGCCCTTTGGGCCTATCGAACTACATTCAAGACGGCCACAAACACAACGCCGTACGCATTGGTATTTGGGACGGAAGCAGTTCTCCCCCTTGAGATAGAGTTACCCTCTCTACGAGTGGCAGTCCACCACGAGCTGACGGACGAAGAAAATGCTCACCTTCGGCTTGAGGAGCTTGATGCCCTCGACGAAACCAGGCTCGTAGCGCAACAATATCTAGAAGCCTACAAAGCAAAGATGACGCGCTCATACGAAAGATTGACCAGGCCGAGAATATTCCGCCAAGGCGAACTCGTACTAGTGGTCAAAAGACCTATGATCCCCAATCGTGCCAAGCGGGGAAAATTTGAGCCAAACTATGAAGGCCCGTACATCATAGACAAGGTCTACCAGGGTGGAGCCTATCTACTCGTGGACATGCACGGTGAAAGACCTTTCAGGCCAATAAACGGTCGCTTCTTAAAGAAATACTATGCTTAATAAGCTGCAGCCTAGGTCAATGATAGATGACGACGACTATGTCCGCTCGCTATCTTCCCAGGCTCAGACTTTACAAGCAGCAGCCGGCCTTCCTATAATGCCGGACCGAAACGTCCTTAAACTATCTAAGGACCGAAACGTCCTTAAACTATCTACGGACCGAAACGTCCCTAAACTAACGCCGGACCGAAACGTCCTTAAACTATCTAAGGACCGAAACGTCCTCAAACTATCTACGGACCGAAACGTCCCTAAACTAACGCCGGACCGAAACGTCCTTAAACTATCTAAGACCGAAACGTCCTTAAACTATCTACGGACCGAAACGTCCCTAAACTAATGACGGACCGAAACGTCCTTAAACTAACAATGGACCGAAATGTCCTTAAAACTAACGACGGACCGAAACGTCCATAAACTAACAACGGACCGAAAACGTCCCTAAACTACTACCGCAGCATCCTTGGGCTGACGAGATAAAAAAAAAAAAAAAAAAAAAAAAAAAAGAGATAATAAAAACGGTATGTCCATAAGCACAATGGGCACGGATGAAAACCTGAAAAGGCTCCGTGAGTAAAAACCAGGAGGACTGCCGGCGAGCGTTTGTGAAAACCCGAAAGGGCGCAACCTCGTTAAAAGACACTTATAGGGTCATCTCGACCTTGTAAGGAGAAACCACCTGCGTGAGATCCTTACGACTCACAAAGGAGCTGCACACTTAGGGATCCTCACGATTCCTAAGGAGAAAAAAACACACTTACGAGATCCTCACGACTCGTAAGGAGAATTCTCTTATGGGACCCTCACGGCTCATGAGATTTGAAAGTCTTAAGTTACAGAAACCTAAACCTGTTCTTAAGCAAATCCTCCACAACCTCCGATATTGCCCTACAAGCGGCTCCATGCTGACCCTTGTATACAATCCACGGGCGCGAATTAACACTTCCCCAACAGAGTCCAACCCTTGTAGGTCCTCTCGACCCATAAGGGGAAAGTCCTCTTGTAGGATCCTTACGACTTACAGAGGAGCACACACTTAGGAATCCTCACGATCCCTAAGGAGAAAATACACCTGCAAGATCCTCACGACTTGTAGGGAGAAATACCTTCGCGAGACCCTTACGGCTCATGAAGTCAAAAGCCTTGGTTAACAGGACCCTTAACCCTGTTTGCTGAGCAACCTTTGTTCATTATCAACAAAGGCAAATGATGATTCGCTCCTGGCAACATTCCAGTAGTAGCGATGCTGATGCCGAGATCGGTGCCTAAAATCCAAGCTTGCAGTGAGAAGGTCAGCAGGCCAAACGTGCCTGCAAAATAGCCGAAATGATGGGGAACTTGCAATAAAAAGCAGCAAGTAGAAATGAAGGCATAAAAAAATAACCGAAATGATGGGGCAACTCGCAACAAAAAGCAGCGAGCAGAAAATAAATAAATAGCCGAAATGATTGGGCACCGCGAAAAATAGCCGAAATGATTGGGCAATCGTGATTTTCGCGATATAAAAGCTGAAATGATAGAGCATCGCGGAAAAAGAAATAAAATCAAAATAAAATTTATGCCCTACAGGTGATATTCCATCACACCCTGTACACAATCCAAGGGCGTAAACAAAAAAGGGATCATACTTCTCCCCCAGGTTTCATCAGAAGAAGAAGCCAAGTCTCGATGGGCCACAAGCGACCTAGAGATCATCCAAACACTCGTCTCGTAACAACGGACATGACTTCAAACGAAACGGAACAGCGGCAACCCCCAGTTCCATGACTCGGTGATATACATATCACCAAGAGTCAAACCTCCATTCCGTGAAATGCGGATACAATCAACAAACTTCCTGGTTACGTGGAAAGCGGATAACGTCACTCTTTGACCCCGTGGAAAACGTCCAGAGCGGATCCTGGTCCTCGCAGAGCATGGCAGCGAACCCATGCGAAGCATCCAGAGCGGAGCCTAGTCCTCGCCTAACGCGGCAGTGAACCCGTGTGAAGCATCTAGTGCAAACTTCCTGGTTACGTGGAAAGCGGATAACGTCACTCTTTGACCCCGTGGAAAACGTCCAGAGCGGATCCTGGTCCTCGCAGAGCATGGCAGCGAACCCATGCGAAGCATCCAGAGCGGAGCCTAGTCCTCGCCTAACGCGGCAGTGAACCCGTGTGAAGCATCTAGTGCAAACTTCCTGGTTACGTGGAAAGCGGATAACGTCACTCTTTGACCCCGTGGAAAACGTCCAGAGCGGATCCTGGTCCTCGCAGAGCATGGCAGCGAACCCATGCGAAGCATCCAGAGCGGAGCCTAGTCCTCGCCTAACGCGGCAGTGAACCCGTGTGAAGCATCTAGTGCAAACTTCCTGGTTACGTGGAAAGCGGATAACGTCACTCTTTGACCCCGTGGAAAACGTCCAGAGCGGATCCTGGTCCTCGCAGAGCATGGCAGCGAACCCATGCGAAGCATCCAGAGCGGAGCCTAGTCCTCGCCTAACGCGGCAGTGAACCCGTGTGAAGCATCTAGTGCAAACTTCCTGGTTACGTGGAAAGCGGATAACGTCACTCTTTGACCCCGTGGAAAACGTCCAGAGCGGATCCTGGTCCTCGCAGAGCATGGCAGTGAACCCATGCGAAGCATCCAGAGCGGAGCCTAGTCCTCGCCTAACGCGGCAATGAACCCGTGTGAAGCATCTAGTGCAAACTTCCTGGTTACGTGGAAAGCGGATAACGTCACTCTTTGACCCCGTGGAAAACGTCCAGAGCGGATCCTGGTCCTCGCAGAGCATGGCAGCGAACCCATGCGAAGCATCCAGAGCGGAGCCTAGTCCTCGCCTAACGCGGCAGTGAACCCGTGTGAAGCATCTAGTGCAAACTTCCTGGTTACGTGGAAAGCGGATAACGTCACTCTTTGACCCCGTGGAAAACGTCCAGAGCGGATCCTGGTCCTCGCAGAGCATGGCAGTGAACCCATGCGAAGCATCCAGAGCGGAGCCTAGTCCTCGCTTAACGCGGCAGTGAACCCGTGTGAAGCATCTAGTGCAAACTTCCTGGTTACGTGGAACGCGGATAACGTCACTCTTTGACCCCGTGGAAAACGTCCAGAGCGGAGCCTGGTCCTCGCCAAGCACGGCAGTGAACCCGTGTGAAGCATCCAGAGCAAATACCGGACTGTGGAGTCCTTAAAATCCACGGACTATGATGTCCTTAACCTCGACCGTGATGTCTTAAAACTAACGATCAACCACCCCGATTCCCTACGGATTTTGCCTTGGTTTAAGGGTACATCTCTTCACTCCTTTGATACCTGGCGTTGTAATTCTTCAACGTCTTCAGAGAGGTGACGGGTCCCTGCAACCGCACATCGGACTGTGGAGTCCCTAAATCCACGGACTATGAGGTCCTTAACCTTGACCGTGATGTCTTAAAACTAACATCGGACTGTGGAGTCCTTAAATCCACGGACTATGAGGTCCTTAACCTTGACCGTGATGTCTTAAAACTAACATCGGACTGTGGAGTCCTTAAACCCACGGACTATGAGGTCCTTAACCTTGACCGTGACGTCTTTAAACTACGATACCTGGAGAGATCCCTAACCCCGTGAAACACGGAAAAAGGTGATCACACCCGGCACTTGCAGGCCCTCACGACCTGTAAGGAAGAAAAACTCTCTTGAGATCTTTACGACTCTCAGGGGAAAACCCGCTTAAGGATCTTCACGATCTTTAAGAAGAACTCACACCTATGGGATCCTTTCGACCTATAAGGAGAAAAACTCCTTATGAGACCCTCGTGGCTCATAAGATGCAAAAGCCTTAGGAAACAGATCCTAACCCTGAATCCTAAGCCACGGCCGTCTTGTAAGAAGATTAAGATAGATTATCCGCAGAATGCATTCAATGAAAAGGAGACACGTCACTGAGAGAAAAATTGTATCTTTTATTCATGACCCAAAATGGATACGAAATACAATTCAAAATAAAAAAAAAGAGATACTCTTATTCATGAGTATGTACAAAAAAAAGATACAAGTCCTTAGGCCGGCGGGCGGTGCAATAATTTCACCAGCTCATCATTTTGTTGTTGAGCTATGGCTTCGTGACGCAAGATCTCCATAAGACGCGCCTCCGCCTGAGCTTGCTGGGCCTGATATGAAGCAAGCCGGGCTTCAAGCTCCTTTTCAGTGGCCTTATGAGCCTCAACCCTCTCGCGAGTAAACGTGGCGGCTTTATCAAGAGCCACCACCTCTGTGATGGACTCCTGAAGCACCCGCCATAGCTCATATGCTTTATTGGCTTTGGCTGTAAGACTGGCCTGAAGCTCGCCCAACGCCTTGGAGGCTAGCTCCCTCTCCGAGAACTTGCGGCCAAGTCTCTTCTCGCACGACGTCATGTTGGCCGCATGTCGCGCTATCAGACCCCGCAACTCCGCTTTTGCAGCCACGGCTTCTGAAGAAAGGCGAGAACATTCAAGGGCGTGCAGACAAGCCTCCACCTTCCTACAGAACTCTACCCAGACCCGCACCACCTCCTCGCTATGATAAGTGGCGAGAAAAGGGAGGGAGCCGTTAGCTTCAGCGGCGAACGCTTCGGCCGTGGTTGCACTACCAGCACGGAGCTCTTCGATGAAAGAAGATAAGGAGACCAGGCTCAGTTGGGCCAAGCGCTCTGAAGCCCGCAAAGCGTAGGGGCCGGACGGCATCACAATGCGCGATTCCAAAGCCATGGAGACTGGCAGAGCTGTTCAGATTTGGCAGATGTTAGTAAAACTTTTAAACACAGGATGAACGAGACTATGATAAAATGTCACTCACCGACAGTCATGCACGTAGGAGCTGAAGGTTCCCTTGGCCCTTCAACGACCTCGACCTCATCATCGGCTTCCAGAACTATAAGAGACATTAACGTCATTTCACAAAATAGTGACAATGCTATGATAAAAAAAAATGGCGAATGACACTAACCCTTCCCGGAGGAAAGGATGATACGTTGAGGGGGAATCGCCTGCGGGGCTGCCATCTCCAATAGACGCTGAAATGATTGGCGAGGTGATAGATCCGCGATCGTGGCTGCCAAACCGCGTAATTCTGGAAAAGATAAAAGATTTTAGACCATGAAAGGGTTACTAAATTAAAACGCAGAAGGATACCTTCGACACTCCTCCCATTCTGAGCCGGGGGGATAGCAGCCTCGACGGTCTCCGCCGTAACCTCAGGCTCCAACAAAGGGAGAGTAGTCCCGACTACCCCACTTCCAGCCTTTGGACCACCCTCAGCAAGAGTCATTGGGATGGCGGCCTCCATAAGAGCATCCCCCGAGGGGGCAAGCACTCCCTGATCAAGAGCCGCCGCTGGAGGTCCTATCACGAGAGGAGCGGCCTCATCAGCCCCCTCCACGCCTAGCAAGGCCTCGTTGAGAACTTCGGCGGGCTTTAGCTTTAAGGGGCCAGTAGGAAGCTCCCCCAGCGTTGAAGATTCTGCACGGTTCAAATAAAAATAATGATACATACCCACGAGCATAAATAATCGAAAAGACTACAAAAAAAAAAGCACAGCGTACCTATGCGCAAAGAGGCCCTTAACATGGCTTCTTCAAGCCGCTTTTCCTTCTCAAGGAGATAAGCTCGCCGAGGCTTAAGGGTAGACTCATGACCACCGGTCCATAGAGAAAGTGCATCAGCTGCATCCTCTGAAGCGACCTGCTTCAAAGCCCTTTCCCCCCATTCCTCCAAAGGGCCGATAAATCGCCGCCGAATCCACGAAGGGTCCTCGTAAAAAATTACAGCGGGATACGACTTCCTCGGAACCTTGGCATCATGGGACGGGTCTTGCGAACGCCGTAAGGCCTCAGCCAGTTGTGCGGCCTCCTCGTCAGCCGAACTCGGAAGGAGGAGTGCAGTATCAGACGCGGGCAAGGCCAAGGGATCGTCGTCAAGGATAGGCGCAGATTCCATCACAGAGTCGAGCGGGGTAGTAGCCACTTTCTTTCGTCGCTTAGACCCAGGGCCGGTCGCCGAAGATGACCGCTTCCTCCCTCGCGAAGCCTTAGGGCGACGCTGGCCCACATCGCCTTCGATGCCTTCGTCCCTAGAAGACGTCGGCGTCGTCGACGCTGCGGGAGGCGGCACCGCCACCGGCAGAGATGCCACTACTGGAGCCCTTCTACTCCGCGACCGGGAACCCAAGGGCATACCAGCTGTCGGAGTAAGGTCCACCCCGGACTCCCCTGGAATGAGCGCAGTGCCGATCTCTCTCAAAGGAAAGCGGACTGGAACCCTCGGTCGTAACCCAGTCCCGGGAGCTAGAAGAGGGACATCTCCACCAAGAAACACCCTCCTTTCCTCAATAATGACTGGGTTGACTCGATGAAGATACCAGCCCGTAAATGCACCCACACATCGGGGCATGTACTCGGCTTCGGGGACCATGAAATGGGAGCCGGTGTTCAGCCGCATAAAATGATGAGCAGCATCGCGAACAGCATCGAGCGAAGGGATCGGGGAAATTATAAAAGCCTCAAAAGGAACGCCTTGGTCGTATCCAAGCTGCCGGGCAAATCGGTGCGGATTGTACCGCATAAAAAGAGCTGCACTATCCTGGCGAAACACCAAGTAGCCCGGTCTAATTGAATACAAGTGTATGGCCTCCCGAGGCTTCAGAGAAGGCGCGTCGTCCTTTGACTGGTCCCAAAGTTGCTGAACGGGCCCCGAAGGAGAAGAAAGAACTCGATCATTAAAGACTAACCCGCCAGCGGTGGCGTGAGGGGAAATCAGCACCCGAATAGCCCCTAACTGAGTTGGATCGGCAGCAGAAGCGCCCACCAGTCGCATGAGTCGCGGGAAGGTATAGGCATCGTAAAAAGCGGGCCTCTGATGCATAGCGAAAGACCCCAGCACGTGCATCTCAATCCATGATGTGAAGTAATGAAGAGAAAAGTTCACTACGTCCACACCAGGCGTAGAGGTATTAGCTGCGGTGCCCAATCCATTATAGAGGTGCGCCAAGGCTGGGATGCCGATGGCCAACCGCGTCCCCTCAGCAATACGATGAGCCGGGTAGATGACCGAGGCTCTCATGAAGCGGCGATGCATCGGGATAACAAACCAGCTAAGCCAAACACTGATAAACCCCACAAAAAACGTCTCCTCATCCATACCGGGTGCTGCAATGGACTCAAAAGGCATCGGCGACACGATGGGGATATAATATTGTGGCAAGTCCGATTCAGCAGTCGGTAGCCTCTTCGGACCAAATCCAAAGGGGTCTCCAATGTTAGCAAACTTCGGAGCAGTCTTCGATACGGCGTCCTCACGAAGGAAACGAGCGATGAAGCTCTTGAAAGTAACGCCCTGCTCTTCGGACTCGGTGAACAATCGGTCGAAGATACCTAGGGCCTTGATCAAACTGGGGCGCTTATGGCGAATGGCATTCTCAGCAGACAGACCGTCAACTGGGGCAGACTCGGGCTCAAAAACGTACTCGTCAGAAGGCAACAACTCCTCGTACAGATTACCCCTTATCGGCAACCCCGAGATATCATAGAATTCGGCCAAGGAAATCGAAACTTCTCGATCTCCCAGAATGAAAGTATTGGTAGGAAGATTCCACTGGTTCAGAAACGCCTTGACCCACCAGGCATGTGGGGACTTGTAATGGAATAGCGACGCGTATACGGCCTGATAAAGCCCAACTTTCTGCAATCGCGCCCGATGGGCAGAAAGGATGTAGCGAGCCCAAAGAAGGTAGCCCGTAGGATGCCTAGGAGTGAGCCCTATCTTATAAATCTGCCCCCACGGGTGGGCCTCACCCTGGCAAATGCGCCGTCCCAAGATGTCTATAGCCGGGATCGGATGGTTCGGAATGCCGGTCGTCGAAGGCTCCAGTCTCCCCGTTGGAGTCCAATTGGGCATTTCCACGGCGAAAGCTGTCCTTGGAGGATCCATCGGTAAAAATGGGAAAGTAGGCTCCGTTGGCACCGCGCAAAGAAAACTCCTGCGACCTTGAATAATCTGACTGTACCAAGGTCCCCATTGAAGAAGGTTGGCGCAGTTCGGGTCATGGGCTCTAATCATCGCCATCGCCTCTTCATCAGACGGTGACTGAGGAAAGGCCGCCTCCGAGCGAGAGAAAGGGAAGCGTGGAGCAGAAGTCATCGCACCTGAAAACCAATAAAGGAAGACCGTTAGAAGAAAAGTCGGCAACGTACATTCATGCATGAACATGAAGACTAAGTAAAGGAAGCAAAAACAAAGCTTCCTGGGACCATTGGCTACAAAACACATGGGCTCCACAGAATCCGGATGACGGCGCATTTATAATAAGGCCAAAACGTTACAATAAGACAAAGGGAATGTCCGCATTTAATAAAAGGTGGTAACCATGCAAATTCCCCTCAACGAGAGCTGTCTAGGGCTCTACAGAGAACCCAACAAAATCAAGGGAATTAAATTCCCACAGAGGGCATCATTACAAAATCCCCATTGCATTAATGGCAGAAGAACCGCCTCGAGCCGAGAGACCCCAGAGATTCTCTGTGTGAAGAAATCGAGTTCTTCGCTGGAATTTAATTCCTTACTAAGGAAAGGGAATTAAATTCCCAGAAACATTTTGAATGGAATTAAATTCCATGGGTTTGAACCGCCATCACCGTCTCCCTAAGGGATCATCTGAACCCTAAGTGACCTACTACGGGAAGTCAAGTGGTCTCATATTTTGGTTAAATTACTTGGAGAAAAATGAGTTCTTCGGGAAACCCTCGATCTGGATTTTAAATCCAGAGAGGTTTGTCAAAACAAAGATGCTTCGATTACCATTACCTGAGGAAGAAGGGCCCTTTTCGGACAGAGTTAAACTCTGGAAAATCTTAAAACAGAGAACTAAGCTCTGGAAGAAGAGAATTAAATTCTCAAAGAAAAGTTCTCAGGGGAAGAAGACGAGCAAGGTGAAGGCTCCTATGAAGAGACAGAGCTATTTATAGAAGATAGTGGAAACGTTTCATCTCCCCAGATCCCTAAGGGAATCCAACGGTCGCGAGAGGTGACAGCGTTGCACTCACGTGCTGACACGTGAGAACAACGCTGTGGGGGCATTTGTTTCCTGATTTAAAATCAGGAAAGCTTCTGGGAAAAGCTTCAGAGGAGAGTCACGTGCTTACACGTGACTAGCGGTCACGTGTTGGCACGTGACACCTTAAAAGCATCATCAAGTCAAATTCAGCCTACTGACTACGCTGAAGAAAGTGGGCTTCAGAAAGAGTCACGTGCTCCCACGTGACCAGGGTCACGTGGTGACACGTGACATTTAAATGCGAGCGTCCAACACGCAAGTTCTCTGATCAAGTGAAGAAAGTGGGCTTCAGAAAGAGTCACGTGCTCCCACGTGACCAGGGTCACGTGGTGACACGTGACATTTAAATGCAAGCGTCCAACACGCAAGTTCTCTGATCGAGTCAAGAAAAAGGGTTCAGAAAGAGTCACGTGCTCCCACGTGACCAGGGTCACGTGTCTGCACGTGACGTTCAAGGCAGCAAGCGCGTCTCCAGAACAACCAAGGAAAAAGAGTTCGAACAAAGGGTCACGTGTTCACACGTGACCAGGGGTCACGTGGTAGCACGTGATGTTTAAGCCGCAATCAGAAGACACAGTGCAGAAGGCTCGTTCCAAAGGGGGTCACGTGCTCACACGTGACCATGGATCACGTGGTCACACGTGACCGGCTTTCAAAGCCCATGTTGACGACAGAATTAAATTCTGAAGGAAATTCGAATCTTTCCAAAGGAAAGTAATTATTCGGGACTAATCAAATTAAAAATTCAGAGACGATTAAATATCATCTATCTATGGAAAATCTCGGCTTTGGGAAAGATTTTCCCCTTAAATCTAACCAAAATATCAAAGGAGAATCTCTGGATTTAAGATCCAATGGTGAATAAAATTCACCTAATAATCCAAAGGCCCAAAATGAATGATGGATGCAAATCAAATCTCCCAATGAAGATTCGTCAAAAACTGATTGATGCGGCTGCCTCTCCTATAAATAGGAGCCAAGAGACAAAAAAAAGGGATATACATGCGCAAAGGAAAAAAAGGATAAAAGGAGAAGAGCTTTGATACTTCGAAAAGACTCAGATCTTCTGCAGAAAACCCTAGGTAAGAAAGGGAAGCCCTTTTGAAAGAAGCAGAATTTAATTCTCAACAGAGTTTAACTCTGATAATATAAAAACAGAAGAGCATATTTCTTCTCTCTTTGATAGAGGATCTGCAAAGTGCACATCTCCCCTTAAGGTTGAGAATTTAATTCTCAATGGGTTGAGATCCTGCCATGCAGATCCAAAACATAGAGAAGGGGTGCAAGCTTGAGAATTTAATTCTCACAGAACTATAGGAATTTAATTCCTCCAAAATAAAAGTAGGGCTAGACCCTATGTCATGGGAATTTAATTCCTTCAGAACAAAAAAAGAGAGGGTTTAACCCTAATTAAAGAACTTAGTTCTGTTGAAACAACGGGAATTTAATTCCCTTAATCATCATTTCCTCAAAAACTTTTATTCAGCCCTTCACATAAACGAGGAATTTAAATCCCACAGAAAATTCAGAGTTAAACTCTATTCCAGAATACAAGTCTTCAAAAGAAAGAAGGATTTAATTCCTCTGAAATTAAAAGTCTCTGGAATTTAATTCCTAAAAAAAAAGAGGAGTAACAAATCCTCTGAAAAAAACCACATTAAGGCAGGGTCACGTGTCACCACGTGACCCCCCCAAAAGCCCTACAGAAAACCCCTTTGAGGCGGCACCCCACGTGACCCACGTGACCTTCAGCAGAAGCCTTAACACATAGGCATTTGAATGCCCATCACGTGCTGACACGTGATGCTATCAAAGACACAGTAATTTCAGCAGAACAAATGAAGGAAGGGCGCTCTCACGTGCTGCCACGTGACCCCTCTTGTCTTCGTGTTTAACACTAAATTGAAACTCTCGAAATCAGTGTTAAAATATTGTTGGGCCTTAGTGTTCAACACTAATTAAAAAGCTTCATTTGCAGTGTTCAACACTGATCCGTTTTAGTGTTTAACACTAATTTGAGAAGCCTTATTGCTGGTGTTTAACACCAATTATTTCTTAGTGTTAAACACTAACTTGTTAACCGCATGCCCAGTGTTCAACACTGATTGCTCTGTAGTGTTTAACACTAGGCTTTGGCCCAATTGGCTAAATGGATAGAGGCAAAGCCTCTCCTTCAATGGACCAGCAAGAGTCAATATTCCAGACCTGACTGGACTTAGCCCAAGCTGGCCATAAGTCCTCAATTTGTGATTAACTGGGCTAATGAGCTCATAACATAATTGATCAGCCTTGACCCAAATTGGGCCAGGGACTATTTAATCCACCCCGGTTCTAGGGTACATCTCTTCACTCCTTTGATGCTTGGCATTGTAATCCCTCAATGTCTTCAAAGAGGTGACGGGTCCCGATGACCACTCATGATATGGACTGTGGGGTCCTTAAACCCATGCCTAATGTTAAACTTCCTGGTTACGTGGAAAGCGGATAACGTCACTCTTTGACCCCGTGGAAAACGTCCAGAGCGGATCCTGGTCCTCGCAGAGTATGGCAGTGAACCCATTCGAAGCATCCAGAGCGGAGCCTGGTCCTCGCCTAGCACGGCAGTGAACCCGTGTGAAGCATCCAGAGCACATACCGGACTGTTGAGTCCTTAAACCCATGGACTATGACGTCCTTAACCTTGACCGAGATGTCTTAAAACTACCCACGGACCGCAATGTCCTTAAACTACCAACGGACCGCAATGTCCTTAAACTACCCACGGACCGCAATGTCCTTAAACTACCCACGGACCGCAATGTCCCTAAACTACCCATGGACCGTAACGTCCTTAAACTACCCACGGACCGCAACGTCCCTAAACTAGAACAATTGAGCCCTCCATATGCTCTTTTGTCGGATCTAAACGGTCCCGTTTAAGTTGATCTTAGCCTCCAAAAATGGCTAACGCGTCCTTAAACCTTCAAACAGATTGGACTACGAATCCCCTAAATTAACTCCGGCTTGAGGGTACATCTCTGAACTCCTCTGACATCCGTCGTTGTAATCTTTCAACGTCGTCAGAGAGGTGATGGGTCCCGACGGTCATACATACGGTGGACCACTACGTCCCTAAACTGGAACATTAGAGTCCAAACACTCTTTTGTCGGATCTAAACGATCCCGTTAAGTTGATCTTAGTCTCAAACTGGACTAACGTATCCTTAACAAACGTTTAAGTTGATCTTAGCCTCAAATATGGCTAACGTGTCCTTAAACCAAACCCCCAAACCCAAATTTAAGATAATGCGGATTTGGACTAGTCCACGCCCTACGGGTGACGACATAATTCAGTCTCCGTAAACAATCCACGGGCAATAAAACAAACACCCACGACACGAAGTGACCATCTGGAGAAGGAGAAAGTTGTTACCGCAACGCGGTAGCGTAATTAACTGCAGGGGCTTGCGCCTGCAGGGAAGAGCGTCCCCACAATCAAAAACCCCTCAAATGAGGGGGAATCTGACGAAGTCTGCTACATCGGACGCATCCGTCTAAACCTTCGACACATGGTGCCATAAATCAACTTGGCATCTTCGGAGGGGTGGACGGATAGCACCAATTAGCATCTGCCCCGAACCCCAGGCATTCGGACGCCCCGACGTCCCGGCCGCCGTTCGGAGGGGAACAGTCCCCAAAACCAATTTCAGTCCAAAAGATAGCTAATGAGCTCCCAACAGATGGCATCTAAAATGATGTTCGTCCCATTTCCCCCAGTCGGGATATTGGTTCGAGGGTAAATCTCTCTACACCTCTGATACATGTCGTTGTAATTCTTCAACGTCTTCAGAGAGATGGAAGGTCCCAATAACCAATAACTTTTGGCGCATCCCCAAACTGTCAAACTAAAACCCTACAGACTATGATGTCTTTAAACATGGACTATGAGGTCCTTAAACTCATAGACTATGATGTCCTTAAACCCCATGGACCGCAACGTCCCTAAACTAAACTCTATAGACTATGACGTCTTTAAACTATGGACTATGATGTCCTTAAACTCCATGGACTATGATGTCCCTAAACCCAATGGACCGTAACGTCCCTAAACTAAAACGATAGAGCCCAAATGCTCTTTCGTTGGATATAAATGACCCTCAAACCTTGTTAAGTTGATCTTAGTCTAAAATTGGACTAACGTATCCTTAACAAACATTTAAGTTGATCTTAATCTCAAACGAGGTTAACGATCCTTAAATCAACCAAACCCAAATCTAAGAAAATACGGATTTGGACTAATCCATGCCTTACGGGCGACAACATAAATTAGTCTCCGTATTCAATCCACGGGCAACCAAAAACAAAACAAACACAAACAACACGAAGTGAACATCTGGAGAATGAGAAAGTGGTTACCGAGATGCGGTAGCGTAATTAACTACAGGGGCTTGCGCCTGTAGGGAAGAGCGTCCCCACAATCAAAAACCCCTCGCAAACGAGGGGGAATCTGACGAAATCTGCTACAACGGCCGCATCTGTCCAAACCTCCGATACACGGTGCCATAAATCAACTTGGCATCTTCGGAGAGGTGGACGGATAAAACCAAATAGCATCTGCCCCCAAAATTCAGGCCAGACGTCCCAACGTCCCGGTCGCGTCTTTCGGCGGAGAACAATGCATATAATACCCTTTTTAGGGGACCCGCTAATGGATGGTATGGATTAGTGCACATCCTTGGGCTAGTAAAGCGAGATGCAGACCTCCTCACGGCGCATTCGATCTCGAAAGGATTTAAATACGGTTTTTAAGAAATACGAATTTTCTAAATAAAATAAAATTATTTTTTAAAATTAAAATTATATAAAATTATGAATCCATATTTTCAAAATATAATAAATCTATTTTTTCAAAAAATATGAAAAGTTTAACAAATGACAATAAAAAACCATCAAGATACCAAAAGGGCAAGTTTTTCAAGAAATACCATGAACTTTCCAAGTTACGTGTTTATCACTAAAATACACCAGATACTTAAAATCCATGCTCATGCAAATCCTAAGTAATACTAATCACCCTCGAGATTTTACTTTTTAATTTATATTAAAATATTTTTCATAAAACCCCCTCGAGATATATAAAACAATATTTAAGAACTTTAGTAAATATAAGTTTAAGCGGGATCAATTGTCTTGAGCCCCAGGGAGCCGGAGAATGTGAGTGCTTGCATATTTAAGATAGACAACTTAACGGAGTTATCAATAGTAATTGTCTTGGAAAAAGACACAAATCGTGCCGTCCATGTACAGCAGTTACCGATGACTCACGAACCTAATTCAAAATTTAAATCAGTACAAGTGTCTGACTCAGTCTGAGTCCAATTCAAACCTGAATCCAAATCAAACATGAATACTTGATTATGAACATGAATACTTAAGTGCAAACATCAATATCAAACATGTACACTTGACTTGACTTGACCGAACCATGGTTGTAACTTGACTTGTCTACTTGAATACTTGATTACATCCTGAACATGAATACCTGAACATTTTGTATCCATGGTTTCAGCAAGACTTGTAAATATAATCAATACAATACAATACGCGGGGATAAAGGGGTAGATTGGTACGGAATGTATATCGTGGCACGAGTGGTCACTTAAAAGACACATGCATGAATTCTCGTGTCGTTGTCCCGTGGGTTATGACAGGGCTTTATACTACATGTTACCATAGTCCACGGGGTAAGATGGACTCCTCTCGTATACATGAATACCTTCTATATCAAGTTACAAACAACCACGTTATAATAACTATCATATACCAGTAACAAATCAAACACAGCTTACATGTTCATTTCACATAACTTGTTATATTCTCTTTCTTCTTTTGGGACTTACCGAGCGCTAGTTCACGACGGCATTCCTTTCTATCTCTTTCTTTGGAATGTTCGTCAGGAAGACCGGTTACTGAAGAGATTGAGCCGAGTCTGGAGGACTTGGACCAGCTTGCGACACAGCCTGACTTCTAGTTCCTTGTACTTACTTTCCTGTATGCCATTGTTTAGGCACTGCTTATTATCATTGTATCTTTTCTTTTCAAAATGGTTGTATGTAAAGTTGAATGTAAATAAAGTTGTTGTTTTATTTTATATCACTTGTCATTTTTATACATTTTTATATATTGCCTAATTACGCTTAACGTATTTATTTCTTAGTAAATACGTTGCGGCCTGCCACGTCACCATTTCCGTCTACTGGGAAGCGGGGCGTGACAGGTTTTGTTGGCGGCCCATGCAGGTCAGTTCTGCAAGAATTCTTAAGCAATATATCACAAGAATTATAAGAATTAGCAAATATGCATTCCTTACATTTCAAATTCCTTGAATCTATCCAGCCGTTCCTTTTCTATCAAGGTCATGGATTCTCCCAACAACACCAGTACGAATGTCAATGGAAACACCCCACCGCCTACTCTACCACCACCACCTACCATTGCAGCTCCTTGTTCCCCTCCGAACGGCGGCCGAGACGTTAGGACGTCCTGTGCCTGAGGTTCGGGGCAGATGCTATTTGGTTTTATCCGTCTATCTCTCCGAAGATGCCAAGTTGATTTATGGCACCTCGTATCGGAGGTTTAGACGGATGCGGCCGAAGTAGCAGACTTCGTCAGATTCCCCCTCAGGGTGAGGGGTTTTTGATTGTAAGGACGCTCTTCCCTGCAGGCGCAAGCCCCTGCAGTTAATTACGCTACCGCATCGCGGTAACAACTTTCTCCTACTCCAGAGTTTCACTTCGTGTCGTGTGTGTTTGTTTTGTTTATGGTTGCCCGTGGATTGTATACGGAGACTGAGTGATGTCGTCACCCGTAGGACGTGTTTTAGTCCAAATCCGTATTTAGTTAGATTTGGGTTTGGTGTTTTTAGTTTAAGGATGCATTAGTCGCGTTGCGGCTAAGATCAACTTAAACATTCATCAAGGATACGTTAGTCCTGTTTTAGACTAAGATCGACTTGACGTAGCGATTGATTTAATTATCTGGCCGTCGGGACTCGTCACCTCTCTAACGTCGTTGAGGGATTACAACGACAGGTGTCAGAGGAGTTCAGAGATGTACCCTTGCGCCAAAGTTGATTTGGAGTTTTATCATTTATTTGAATATCTAAGGACACGTTAACCGTATTTGGGGTTAAGATCAACTTAGACGGGACCGTTTAGATCCAACAAAAGAGCGTTTGGGCCCTATTGTGCCAGTTTAGGGACGTGGTGGTCCATTATTAGTTTAGGGACGTTTCGGTCCGTCGCCAGTTTAAGGACGTAGTGGTCCATATTCCAGTTTAGGGACGTGGTGGTCCGTCGCCAGTTTAGGGACGTGGTAGTCCGATGTTAGTTTAGGGACGTTTCGGTCCGATATTAGTTTAGGGACGTTTCGGTCCGATATTAGTTTAGGGACGTTTTGGTCCGATATCAATGTATGGTCGTTGGGACCCGTCACCTCTTTGACGTCGTTGAGGAATTACAGCGACAAATGTCAAAGGAGTTCGGAGATGTACCCTCGAACCGGTCGTGAATTGGTTTGGGAGAGCCATTTTGCTCAATCAATTTAATTTAAGGACTTACAGCCAGGATTGGGTTAAGTCCAAATTTTTATTTATTTTAGGCTTTGCCTGACTAAAAGAATCAGTCCAAACAGGGCTCTGCCCCTTTATTATTTTGCAATTTGATTTGGGCCAGGCCCTTTTAAATAATGAGTTGCAGAAACTCAAGAAATTTTCAAACAGGGCTTTGCCCTTTTATTATTGCAATTTAATTTGGGCCAGGCCCTTTTAAATAATGAGTTGCAGAAACTCAAGAATTTTCAAACAGGGCTTTGCCCTTTTATTCTTGCAATTGGGCTAGGCCCTTTTAAATAATGAGTTGCAGAAACTCAATAATTTTCTTGAGTTGGGCCAGGCCCTTTTAAATGATGAGTTGCACTTGTGCAGAAATTCAAGAATTTTCTTGATTTGAGAACAAAAGTGCATAGCACTTTTGATCTAAATTTGGATCAAAGGAAAACAAGTTCTTCTTGTTTTCCCTGATTTTACAGAACCAAGGGTTCATATCAAGTGCAAGGCACTATTTATTATTTTTCTTTTATTATTCCCTTTTTAATTTTCTGTTCTTCAGAAATTTTACCTTCTCTTTTTTTTGTTCTTGATTAATCTTCAAGAGCTCTTCTTTTTTTTCAGAAGTTTATCCTTCTCTCGATGATGATTGATGATGCCTTTTGAATGAGGCTTGGGGTCTTATTTATAGTGCCCACAAATTTGTTGGATTTGTTAAAATAATCTTTCCCGAATAATTTTGGGAATTTTCCCACCATTGGATCTCTGATCCAAGGGTTCCTGTTTTACAGGAGAACAGAAAAGATTTACTTAAATTTTCATTCAGTTGCTGCGCAACTCACCAGCGCGTGACACGTGTCGCGCATCCGTGCGCTTGCGCAGTTGCGATTGCGCAACTGCGCAGACACGTGTCGCGCACAGACACGTGTCGCGCATCCGTGCGCTTGCGCAGTTGCGATTGCGCAACTGCGCAGACACGTGTCGCGCATCCGTGCGCTTGCGCAGACACGTGTCGCGCATCCGTGCACTTGCGCAGTTGCGATTGCGCAACTGCGCAGACACGTGTCGCGCATCCGTGCGCTTGCGCAGACACGTGTCGCGCTGCCATGCATTTGCGCAGTTAAGTCTTAATTATGTTTTCTGAAGAGCCTTGCTCTGATGGGACGCATCGTCTCGGGCGTTACGCTGCCGAATCAGCTTCTGCCATGTGGCAAATTGCGCGCTGCGCACGGGAACCGAAGCGCTGCTTCGAATTTTGAATTTTCAAAATTAAGTAGAGCCTTGCTCTGATTGGGGGAAACACTCCTATCAATAAGCAAACGGTTCTGCTTGAGGCAATCAAGAGCCTCTTGGAGGGTCAGCAGCAGCAGACTGTTATCCTCATGCACCGCCCAGAAGCCGAGGCATCCAGAGTCGAGCAATTTCGGGCATTACATCCAAAACACTTCTCGGGGAAAGAGAGCCCACTAGAAGTAGAAGAATGGGCTCAATCGATTGAAGATGATCTGGCAGCAGCTCAAGTGCTAGATATTGCATGGGTGAGAGTTGCTAAGCTGCAACTGACAGACAACGCCAGAATCTGGTGGAAGGCTGAGGAAAGCCGTCTCACCCAACCTATTGAATGGAAGACGTTTTGCGATCTGTTCGATGCGAAATACTTACCTGAGACTGCCCGTTTTGACAAGGAACAGCAGTTCATCCATCTACAAAAAGGCTCGATGTGGGTCAAGTCTGTGGATGAATACGATACTGAATTTACCATGCTCAACAGGTAAGATATTGTCTTAAATTCGAATTCCTGATCTCACTCATTACACTACTAACACAAGGTCGTAACAGGTTCGCTGCCCACCTGATTCCTACTGCTGAGATCTGGAAACGACGATTTCAGCAAGGGTTGGACCCGGAAATCCAAGCTGCACTCGCTACAGAGGATTTCCCAACCCATGATCTTGCTTTGAAGGCTGCCCGACGCTATGAGACAATTGTGAAGAAGAAGGGCAGACCGCAGGCTGCCGGTATGAAACGCCCTGCCACACAGATGACAGGAGGAGCCTCTTCTAGGTCGACCTTTGCACCCAGGAGACCGGGAGGATCATTTAACCGGTCCAGTCCAGACTTTTGCTTCTATTGCAAGAGGACGAGACACTTGGCGAAGGACTATAGGCGTGCAAATGGCCTGTGTTTGGTTTGTGGCGCATCCACTCATGCCATTGAAGTATGTCCATATCGATTCAACCCAGCTACATCACCCAAACCCGCAATCACAGTTCCGTAGCGGCCAGCCATTCAGGCTCCTGCACCCCGACTAGCTCTCCCCGCACCAGCTTCGCGTGGACCTCCTGCACAGCCTCAACGTCAATTTCATCAGGCATAGAGAAACATGCCTCAAGGGCAGAGAAATGTGCCCCAATGACCGAGGAATGTGCCTCCAGCAAGGAGAAATATACCACGACATCAGGCTTTTACGATGACGGTCGAGGAGGCCGAAGCCATAGGCCATGTCATCACTGGTAATTCCCAATCCTTTCAAACCTTTTCAATCCTTGTATATCACTATACTTTTGCTAAATCTAAAACCAAATCACACAACTTTGGTGCTATACTAGTAGTCACCCTACCTGCACTCACACTTTTCGACCCTGGAGTGTCACACTGTTTTATGTCCCAACGATTCGTGAGAACGCATGCGATTCCCGTGAAGCCATTCATTTCAAGCTGAAATGTCAGTTCCGGGAATGGAGTTCTGAAAGCAACTATGGGGTTTGACCAATGTCCAGTTGTAGTTTGCGGACGAGAATTCTACATGAATTTCAAAGTACTGGACATCCCAAATTTCGATGTTGTGTTGGGAATGGATTGGCTGAGAGTATTCTATGCTGCTATTGACTGCCTTCAAAGGAGGGTAGTATTTGAGATACCAGATCACCCAGTCTTATATTTCAAAAGTGGAGATAGAACTTTAGAGCCAGGAAGATACCGGGCTAAACCGAAGAATGCAGAAGTGTTCTCTATACCGGCAGAAGAAGAAAAGCCCGAAGTAGTTCGAGAGTTCGAGGATGTGTTCCCTGAAGATATATCAGGTTTGACTCCCGATCGAGCTCTTGAATTCATCATTGATTTACAACCTGGTGCGTAACCGGTAATCAAAGCTCCATACCGGCTAAGTCCAGAAGGATTGAAGGAGATCCGCATTCAGTTGGACGAACTCCTGAAGAAAAGTTGGATTCGTCCCAGTACTTCAAGTTAGGGATCTCCAATTTTACTCGTGAAGAAGAAAGAAGGTTCATACACGATGTGTGTAGATTATCGAGCTCTGAACAAAGTGACGATTAAGAACAAGTATCCACTACCGCGCATGATTGATTCTATTTTAGTGTGTGTAGTGACCGCAATCAATAATGGTGTCGCGTGTAGCTAGACCGAGATGAGTACGGGTCGTCCTCAGGGATATGTAGAATCTTTTAATCTTTCTTTAAACGTGTTGATTAGGAAGAGGAAGAAGAATAGATAATAGTGAAGAATAGTTATAGAATCTAGATCTATATTAAACACGGATGTAGAATATAGATATAGTTTAAAGATGGATGTAGATATCAGAAGAGGGCTTGTAGGGTTCGTTAGGATTTGTAATCCTGGATGACTAATAAAGATGACTCCTTTTATCTTTTGATAGATTTAAAACTAGATTGATAGTGATGAATGAGGATTATGGTTCTTGAAAGAAACTAGGGTTTCCACACTATTGACCCTTGTCCTTTCATTGATCTCTATTCATGTCTAGCCCTTAACAAAACAATTGTTAATCTGATCTCAAATCGCGGTCGAGACTAGCAATAAATTGGTAGCGCGCCCGATAAGGATGTTAACGATTCTTTTGCTAATGTTTATAAACTTCATAAGACATAAAAGAAGTTAAAATATTTTCTCATCCATTGATCTACCCTAATCCTACGAACCCTATCAAGCGGAGAATTACTCGCGCATGATGGAGATAGAAAAACGGATAGAGATGAAATTCCTAATGTAACTAAATAATTAAACTAAAGATCTATTGTCACGCCCTGCTTCCCAGAGTGCGCTATGATCGGCACGTGACAGAGCCAACCATGCTACCTGTGGTTAGAAAATATCCCTCCACAGTCATATTACGGCTGTCTATAAGATATCAAGAACAGTAAAAATATAAAACTATCTAATACATGTCCATCTGCCAGAATAAACGAGTCAAGAAATATATATATACGGAAGCAATAAGTCCAATAAACAGTAACATCTGGAAATACGCCCCAAATACGGGCTCACATCAGGAAATGAAACTGCGGAAAGGAAACTAACTAAACTATCACTAACGCAATCCTCACTGCTCGGCCTGTCGGCTGAAATACTCCAGGTCAGCCTGCGAAAGAGATAAAGGGACTGGGCCATGCAAAACCCATACGTCAGTGCGTCACAATATCAACAATAATAAGAATCATGTTGTAACGGGATATGCAGGCAGGAATATAAACAGTAACATGAATATAACCAGTAAACACGGATATAGAACAGTGAAGTGTATACGTGCAGGTGAAGTGCAGTGAGTAATCTAGACTACACTACTGGGTTATCTACTCTCAAGTCTTTGAAATCAATTTAATGGAATCGTCAATGTAACTCAATAGTATCCCGTGCATGCCCGGGACCACGGTCCAGATTCTCGGGCTGAAATCTGAGACGTGCCGCTAAGCACTAAAGAGGAAACATGTACAGATGAATGATGTCAGCAGCAGCATCCCGGGACTGGCTTAGCCCCCAAAACTAATCAGTATAAGTATCGAACTGTCGAGTTACAAGTCAGGTTTCATCATTGATTTCCCCTTACCCCCAAGTTATGTGTCCAAGTCAGGTATTGATAAATATGAAACTAATGCTAACACAGGATCAAACAGGTACAGGTTTTGTCTGAATAGACAAAGGATGTGTCCGTCGGGACAACAAGTCAGGGATGTCGGCATTAGTAACAAGATCAGGAATCAAGTCGAGCAGTGGTGTATCAGGTCATGTCAGGTAGTGCATATGTATCATACGGATGCTCGAAATAAAACTGTAGCAAGTACGGATGCACGGTAAAAGTACGGATGCACGGTAAGAGCATGGATGCACAAAGTCTATCAGGGATCACGTCTACAACTCCATGACTATGTATGATGCACATTATCAAGCATGGGGTACTAACATAATAGTAACATGTAATAGGGATGCAATAAATGATACGGATGCGAACGGGTATCGGAAAACGGTAAAACTGTAACAGGGATGCACAATACAATAAACATGCAATATTTTTATTCATATGGATGTAAAATATATATCATAGCATGTAGCAAGATAAACTTGCCTGATCGGATTTCAATACGGGGTGCGTACGCTGCGTCCAATGTCGGTAAACGTCACAATACACACACGTGCGTACAGAACTGAACCAAGCAAAGAAAGAAAGTGACCACGCTGACTGGGGTCTTCCACTGGATCGCTCGGATCGTCGGCGACAGCATGGCTCCGGCGATGACCGGAAAACCAAGAAATCAAGAAAGCAAGAAGAAGAAGAAAGAAGAAGAAGAAGAAGGTGCTGCTCAGGGGTTTGGTGTTTGGCGACAGAGGCGAGGCGATGGGGTCGTTGACGACGAGTCGTGGGTTTTTCCGATGAAGTTCACGGCGATGGCAGCGGTGGGTTTCTTGAAGTTGTTGATTGTGTGCGGGGTTTTTGGTGCAGGGAAAGGACTCTGGTGTTGGGAGAAGGAGAGAAGATAGGTTTGAGGCGATTACGAGTGCACGGATGCGACGGGGTCGGAACTCCGGTGGGGTATGCAGGCGATGGGTATGGGTCGCGGGGTTTGTCGTCGGGGATCTCACGGGGTGGTGGTGAGGTGAGGAAGAGGAAGGAGGAGAGAAGTGGAGTTAGTGACGAGGCCAACGAAGGAGATCGGCGGCGAGGGGCGAGCGCAAGGCGTGGGTAAGGTTTTACGTGGAGGTGGGAACGGAGAAAGAAGAAAATTAGAGAGGTGAGAGAGAAGGACGTGGGTGATATTTATTTTAACAAAAGATTATATAAAATATAATATATATATATATATATATATATATATATTATATATTATATGTAAGTCCACATTGCTCACCCCGGTTCTTACGGGGAGGCGGAAACGGCGAAAAACAATGATTTTGGCGCAAGGAAACATGGACTAAAAGTCGGATCTTTGCTAAACTAGAAACTAGTAAACACTAAGAGGTTTTAGCTACTATGCTGTAGAAAGTATACCTCACGGAACCGGTCCTTCGGGTCTTCATCCCGCTGTCCCACTCGTCCATCCAAGCTCCAAGCGTCGATCCGGACCTTGGGCACCTCCGCGGCCTTCTTGAGTCGAAGACGATCCACCCGAGAGTTGTACACTAAGATTCGCCTCAAGCCAAGGCAACTAGGGCAAAGTGATTGCTAATCTAAATGCCTTAGGTTGTGTAGAAGAGAAAGATGGATGTGTTTGTCTATGTGGATTCTTTTTCTCTCAACACATGAGATCAAAAGAAGAGATCAAGAGGAGGAAGAAGAAGGAGAAAGTTTGCAACCATGGAGCTTTTCTTTTTCTTCTCACTTCATGAGAGAGAATGAGAAGAGAATAATGAAAAGATTAAGCCCAAATGAAATAAACCATGGTTGCAATAATACTCAATAATCATCATTACTAATCCTATCATGAAAAGGGTTGATGGCACATTGAATTGACCATTATCATAACACAAGAAATTAAAAGAAAATGAAAGAAGAGTGTAGATCCCTCTTGAAGGTCAATAGTCAACACGGTCAACGGGTCAACAAAGTCAAGAGGGGTCTAAGTGGTCAAATGGTCAATGCAATTAGCCATCAATAATCTATCACTAAAAGGATTAGTAAACAATGTCTCCCACTCATAACGGTTTTGACCAAACGAATTGTCAAAACCCTAATGAGTGTGCCACATTACAGTTTTGGCCGAACCATCTGCCAAAACCCTAATGGGGCACCTCCTCCTTCATCTCTCCTCAAAACTGTGCATACACACCCGCATCCGCATTCCGTAGAATGCGAATGCACAGAAGATAAATCAAATCCATCTGTGCAATACTAGGATCTGGCTTAAACCAAAGCCCACTAGTATTGCCTGCCCGAACAGCATACGCACACAAGTGCACGTAAGTGATCGTAGCCCTGCCGTAAAACCATACGGCCTCTACACGTTTCGCTCAGTGCAGGGAAACTCTCTGTGTGGGACTCTAAAGACTCGACACTACGTTGGCAGTGGGTTTAACCACAGACCGCAAGCGGCACTAGCTGTACGTGACGGTCCCCAGGTAGATGTCGATAAGAAGGCCGATGAGGTAAACCCATCCGAACTCGTACTGAGCCTGTATGTGACAATCTCCGTACAGTCCGGTCTGTTCCTCTGATACATCGCATGGCGGGCCTAGGGGGCGGTGAACGTCAGTCCCCTAATAGCGGTACAAGTCATGTCGGAGTGTAGCCCAGAACACCCTTAGATAATACTGGAAACCTACCAGTATATCTCACTTGCCCTGGCCAGGGACTACTTGTATAATGGCTCTCCTAGACACAGCGCGATGTCAACCCCCAATACCGGGAGAGACGAATCATGTCTAACCGTCACTGCCTCCAAGTGCTTCGGGACTGCACCCAACTACTACCTGTTTGCACGACTCCTTTGAGCCGTGGTAGGGTAGTAATCTAAGTACAGTGGGAACACACTCGAGGCGAAGTGACAGTGTCAAGTCAGTGGACTAAGATGTACTCATGTCACCTGGGAACTGATAACTGACGATAGGTATAATACCAACCAACAGTTCCCGACGAGTCTTGTCCAGTGTACTCATAACCTAACGAGCACCCGCATACTATCTCAAGTACGACGTTCTGACGGTTGTGGGACAGACCGTCTCCCCCGCTGGGATGAGAAGCGCATACGCTAGTCTACTCCGGAGTATCGATGCCCTGTCTCGATAGTCCAACGACTAGGGACCTGTATAAGGATGTGCTTATGGATTACCCAGCCCCCACGAGTGTGAGAGTCATCACAACGCTGGTAATCAAGCAAAGATCCTAAGGACTCTACTAATATGTATATAAGCGATATGCTAAAAGAAACACATGCACATATTGAAGTAGAGACAAACCAAGTAGCATACTACCATTTTGAGCAAGATTGTCTATACAACTGTGAATATCCCAAGCTTCCATCAAGTAATATACAAGCTAGTATGATACAGTAATGGCCTCTAGGGCATATACACTAACAATTTCCCACTTGTACTAAGGCCATGTACTGGCGTATCGAAGACCTATCATCTCGATCAGCCGCTCGAACTGAGTCTGGGGTAGGGCCTTCGTGAGTGGATCTGCAGTGTTGTTCTCCGTATTTACTCTCTTCACCTTGATCTCCCGGCGATCTACGATCTCCCTGATCAGGTGGTACCGCCTCAAAATGTGCCTGGACTTCTGATGGGACCTGGGTTCCTTCGCTAAAGCTATAGCGCCGTTGTTGTCGCAATACAGCGGTATTGGATCAACAATGGTAGGAACCACCTGAAGCTCCGTGAGGAACTTCTTCATCCAGACAGCTTCCTTTGCGGAATCGCAAGCAGCTATGTACTCCGCTTCCATAGTTGAGTCTGCAACGGTCTCCTGCTTGGAACTCTTCCATCAAACCGCCCCTCTATTGAGGGTAAAGACATAACCCGACATGGACTTGGAGTCATCCTTGTCACTCTGGAAGCTGGAGTCAGCAAAGGCCTCGAGCTGGAGGTCTTTTCCGCCATACACCAAGAACGTCTCCTAAGTCCTTCTCAGGTACTTGAGAATGTTCTTTACCGCTATCCAGTGTTTCTCCCCTGGGTTCGACTGATACCGGCTTACAATGCTCAATGCGTATGCTACATCTGGTCTGGTACACAACATCGCATACATTATAGAGCCTACCGCAGAAGCGTAGGGTATAATAGACATGCGATCCCTTTCCAAATCAGTCTTGGGAGACATCTCTTTGGAGAGGGTGATCCCGTGACAAGCCGGTAAATTACCGCGCTTGAAATCTTCCATACTGAATCTTTTCAGTATGGTGTCGATGTACCTTGACTGTGAAAGTCCCAACATCCTCTTAGATCTATCACGATAGATCTGGATCCCCAGAATGTAGTTGGCATCGCCCAGGTCCTTCATGGAGAACTTCTGCGACAAGAATCCTTTGACTGACTGTAGCATAGGAATATCATTTCCTATTAGGAGAATGTTATCCACGTACAAGACGAGGAATACCACAGTTCTCCCTACAATCTTACTGTAAATGCATGGTTCATCTGGGTTTTTGATAAAGTCGAATTCTTTGACAGTATCATCAAAGCAGATGTTCCAACTCCGCGATGCCTGCTTAAGTACATAGATGGACTTTAGCAACTTGCACACTCTACCACTGCTCCCACTCTGAATGAATCCCTCCGGCTGATCCATATAGACGCACTCTTCCAAATTTCCATTTAGGAAAGCCGTCTTTATGTCCATCTGCCAGATTTCATAATCGTGGAAGGCAGCAATAAGGACCCGAATGGATTTCAGCATAGCCACTGGAGAAAAGGTCTCGTCATAGTCCAAATCAGGTCTTTGACGAAAACCCTTTGCTACAAGTCTAGCTTTATAGGTCTCAACCTGCCCATCTACACCAATCTTCTTTCTGAAGATCCATTTGCAGCCTACGGGTTTTACCCCTTCTGGAGCAAAGTCCAAAGTCCAAACTTTGTTGGTGTACATGGACTCCATCTCGGCCAGCATTGCATCCAGCCATTTTACCGAGTCGCCGCTCTGGCTTGCTGGAAGCTAGTAGGCTCACCATAATCCATGGTGCAATCCTCTCTATCCCCGTCTATGAGAAAACCGTAGTATCTCTCGGGCGGATGAGACTGCCTACTACTCCTGCGGAGTGGCGCTGGAATGTCTGGTTCTCCTGAACCTTCTGGTTCTACCAAGGTTTCAGTAACAGCTTGTGGTTCTGGAATTTCTTCCAGTTCTATTGCACTCCCACTTATCTGATTTTCTAAAAATTCAGTTTCCAAGAAGCGGGCATGACGAGAAACAAAAACCTTTTGTTCCTCTGCGTAATAGAAAAGATACCCTTTGGAGTTCTTTGGGTATCCCACAAACTTACACTGTACTGAACGTGCCTCGAGCTTGTCCGCATGCTGCTTTTTTACAAAAGCTGGACATCCCCATGTCTTAAAGTGTTTAAGACTGGGTTTCTTCCCACTCCACATCTGATATGGTGTGGTAGGCACTGACTTAGTAGGAACTTGGTTCAAAAGATATGCAGCTATTTCTAGTGCATAACTCCAGAAGGATCGCGGCAACTCAGCCTTACTCATCATGGAACGAACCATATCCAATAGGGTTCGATTCCTTCTTTCCGATACACCGTTGTGTTATGGTGTGTATGGAGGAGTAAGCTGAGAGAGAATTCCATTCTCTTTTAAGAAGCCCAGAAACTCGGCACTCAAGTATTCGCCAGCTCGATCAGATCTCAGTGTCTTGATACTTTTGCCTGTTTGTTTTTCAACTTCATTCTTGTATTCCTGAAATTTCTCAAAGGCCTCGGATTTGTGCTTCATTAAGAAGACATGCCCATACCTAGAGAAATCATCTGTGAAAGTAATGAAGTATGAATAACCACTTCACGCATGTGTAGACATTGGACTACACACATCACTGTGTATGAGTCCCAAGAGCTCGGTCGCTCTTTCTCCGTGTCCAGTGAACGGAGTCTTTGTCATCTTTCCCATGAGACAAGATTCACAAGTGGCATAAGACTGGTACTCGAACGGATCCAAGTATCCTTCTTTATATAACTTTGTTAACCGTGTCTCATTAATGTGACCCAGTCTACAATGCCATAAGAAAGCCTGATTTGTTTCTGGAGACTTTCTTTTAAGTGTGTTCTGGACACTGAAGACCTGAGCTTGATTCAAAACGTATATACCGTATTTTAATGTACCTGACCCAATCAGTACTTGATTTAGGTGGATATTTATTACATCGCTTACAAAAGTAAAATCATATCCTTCCTTAGAAAGTAAGGATACAGATATGATGTTACAAGTCGCACCTGGTACATAAAAACAGTCATGCAGAATCAATATCTGCCCAGTTGTCAGTCCTAGATGATATTCCCCTACGGATTCAGCATACATGCTCATTTCGTTAGCAACCCTGAGAGTCATATCACCTTTCCTGATAACCCTACGGTTTCTCAGAGCCTGTAACGAATTACAGATATGAGATCCTGATCCGGTATCCAATACCCAGGAAGTAGGGTTAACTGACATACAGTTCTCTATTACAAACACACCTGAAGCCGAAGCCACAACATGCTTCGAATTCTGGCTACTGGCTTTGCAAGCCCTGCAATCCTTCTGTCCATGTTCATTCCCATAACAATAGGAACATCCCTCTTTTACTGCATCCATTCCTGAAACTTCTGCCCTTCTCTTTCTTTCTACTTCCCTGGTTTCCTTCAGGGTAGTAGGTAGAGACTGTTGAACTAAGTCAGCATCTGACCCGTTCTTCAACGTGGTCTTCAGGTCCGAGAGCTCAAAAGAGCTGGTCTCTGTAAGGACGTTGCCCCTTACAGATGACCCGATAGCCAACCTCGCTGGAAGCAATTCGTTCGAGGTCTCATATCTTGCGATACGAGATTGCTCTCCATATAAAACCTTGTTATGGAGGAAGATAGAAGCTGAGTCCATCTTCTCGTGCTGCCTCTGGTATATACCATCAACTGAGGCTAACACGAGGCACTTGGCTTTCGCACAGTCTTCTTCCGATGTCCTACGGATATGAATATCCGTGACAGGGGAAACTGGACCTGAGACGGCAGGGGTTGGATCAGTCAAGAGGTGTCCCAGCTCGTCATGGGCAATGGACATCTGGACAGACCTTTGCCAGTCATAACAGTCAGATTCAGTCATTTTATTATCTAGATGTAACCTAGGTGCGGTCACTGGGTCGCTGCAATTAAGAGAGAGAGAAGAAAACACTTAGCATGATGCTCTTGCAAGTTTAGATTGGTTTTTAATTTATCTAAACAGGATGGCTCCCATTGTCTCTCGAATCCCTCCTCAAACCATAAAGGAAGAATTAGTCAGGATCAATCTCACCGTACAATACTTGCTTAACCGTTCAGCCAGGCCAGTGTCGGTACTTCGAGGGAGGTTTTCCAACGCTTTCGCGAAGTTCCTTAATTAAGTAACCTCTTTTCCCTGTGGGCGTAGCCCCGCTAACACCTTTCTAGACACCTACTAGGTTTATAGCATTGATCGTTAAGTGAGAGTTTTCCCGAGGAGTAGCATATACTCACAGTAGGATCGGGATCCAAATATCATCGCGTGATAAAACCGAAAGAATCCTACCAGAATCATCACACTCCAAATGGTATGCAACGCTAGCAAGTTTCAGTACTTTTGAAACTCCCGATGTGGATTTTTTCCCCATGCTCTTATGACCTTGACTAAGGCCAACAAATCATAAGTCACATGTTAAGTTCTACCCGTCGTTGTCCAGGTTAATTTGAACCCACCCGTATATACTCTTGACTATGGCCAACAAAGCAAAACGACTGTCCCAAACCAACGCATTCTATCTATGCAACATATGAATACCCACCAGCTACCAAACACTGTGCCTTGACTAAGGCCAACAAACACAGCTTGAATACTGTTAAATATTCATATGAAACGACGGATGGTTTTGGCGAAACCGTGAACATAGTGAACTTGATATAGTCGATGGAACGAGATAGCTTTTAAAAGGAGTGGTTCAAGCTCCGCGTTTAAAATGCTTATTTTTGAAAAGAACCGAGTGGTTTTCAAAGTGTTCCAACGACTTTTACTTGGTTTATTTTCTTGCATTAGTTCTTTTAATGCGTCCCATCATTTAATCCTACCATTGCAGAAAACAACCAAAATATGACGTACGCTTATGTCATTCGCATTCGCCACGGGGCCCCGTCATCACCCGTTAGGTTACTTAACTAACGACAGAGCGGGGGCTGGGCTAGCGCGGCTGAAAAACATAAGCAACGCCTAAATAGATATCATATATAAATATATAGCAATGATAGACATTACAGATCACAAATGAACACTTTGGATATACTAGGAATCCGCGATTCGTTCGAGCCTGCAACGAAAAACGGATTACACGGTCGCGATGAATAGCCAAACCCCACCCTAGACCCCTACGGGTGCGGCAAACTACCCGCCAATTAACCGAAGCGAAGCAACCTCCCTCAACACCGTGAGTAGGCCACTCGGCACTTCGAGTACCCGGTAGTTTGTGCACCCCTCCTTGGGTCTATCCTAGGAGCAAAAACAGTAAAAAGAAATTATAAAATGACGGCTACAACCCCGACCTGGTTGTGCGGCCAAATAAATAATATTACATCAATTTACATAATTTACAATGAATGAAAGAAAAAGAAACTCTCATCTCACACCCATTCCCGGCTATTCATCCGCGACAATCCACCGAGTTCATATACACAAACCATCAACATTACAGATCACAGATATGTATAAACCCCACTAATCGACGTATAGCGATTAGCGGACGTTCAATACATATAACACATCACAGATAATATTCATTAGCCGGAGAGTACGGAATATCGATCAAAATACGGATTTTTAACCACCCGAAAAGTCAATTTGCTCTCTGGAAAATCTGGGTAGAAAAAACATGTATTAAAAATCCCAAAACAGCCAAACTAAAACACTGCACAAAACCCGATCCAGTGCCGAGTCAAAACGGCGGCGGAACCGCGGCAATGAGCATGTCATTGCCGCGGAACCGCGGTCGTTTGATCGAATCACTGGATCGTTTTTCTGCAGTGTTTTCACAAAACCCTGAGACGATTTTTCATATATTTTAAAACACTTTTTGAGCAGTATAAAAATCGACAGAAACTTGAGGTTTTGTGGATGTGTTTTGCGACTTTTTTCCGATCGACGTTCTTAACACTTTGCTAACTTACTAGTTTATGTTTAGCTAGGCTCTGATACCACTGTAAGTCCACGCTGCTTACCCCGGTTCTTACGGGGAGGCGGAAACGGCGAAAAACAATGATTTTGGTGCAAGGCAACATGGACTAAAAGTCGGATCTTTGCTAAACTAGAAACTAGTAAACACTAAGAGGTTTTAGCTACTATGCTGTAGAAAGTATACCTCACGGAACCGGTCCTTCGGGTCTTCATCCCGCTGTCCCACTCGTCCATCCAAGCTCCAAGCGTCGATCCGGACCTTGGGCACCTTCGCGGCCTTCTTGAGTCAAAGACGATCCACCCGAGAGTTGTACACTAAGATTCGCCTCAAGCCAAGGCAACTAGGGCAAAGTGATTGCTAATCTAAATGCCTTAGGTTGTGTAGAAGAGAAAGATGGATGTGTTTGTCTATGTGGATTCTTTTTCTCTCAACACATGAGATCAAAAGAAGAGATCAAGAAGAGGAAGAAGAAGGAGAAAGTTTGCAACCATGGAGCTTTTCTTTTTCTTCTCACTTCATGAGAGAGAATGAGAAGAGAATAATGAAAAGTTAAGCCCAAATGAAATGAACCATGGTTGCAATAATACTCAATAATCATCATTACTAATCCTATCATGAAAAGGGTTGATGGCACATTGAATTGACCATTATCATAACACAAGAAATTAAAAGAAAATGAAAGAAGAGTGTAGATCCCTCTTGAAGGTCAATGGTCAATACGGTCAACGGGTCAACAAAGTCAAGAGGGGTCTAAGTGGTCAAATGGTCAATGCAATTAGCCATCAATAATCTATCACTAAAATGATTAGTAAACAATGTCTCCCACTCATAACGGTTTTGACCAAACGAATTGTCAAAACCCTAATGAGTGTGCCACATTATGGTTTTGGCCGAACCATCTGCCAAAACCCTAATGGGGCACCTCCTCCTTCATCTCTCCTCAAAACTGTGCATACACACCCGCATCCGCATTCCGTAGAATGCGAATGCACAGAAGACAAATCAAATCCATCTGTGCAATACTAGGATCTGGCTTAAACCAAAGCCCACTAGTATTGCCTGCCCGAACAGCATACGCACACAAGTGCACGTAAGTGATCGTAGCCCTGCCGTAAAACCATACGGCCTCTACACGTTTCGCTCAGTGCAGGGAAACTCTCTGTGTGGGACTCTAAAGACTCGACACTATGCTGGCAGTGGGTTTAACCACAGACCGCAAGCGGCACTAGCTGTACGTGACGGTCCCTAGGTAGATGTCGATAAGAAGGCCGATGAGGTAAACCCATCCGAACTCCTACTGAGCCTGTATGTGACAATCTCCTTACAGTCCGGTCTGTTCGTCTGATACATCGCATGGCGGGCCTAGGGGGGCGGTGAACGTCAGTCCCCTAATAGCGTTACAAGTCGTGTCGGAGTGTAGCCCAGAACACCCTGAGATAACGCTGGAAACCTACCAGTATATCTCGCTTGCCCTGGCCAGGAACTACTTGTGTAATGGCTCTCCTAGACACAGCGCGATGTCAACCCCCAATACCGGGAGAGACGAATCCTGTCTAACCGTCACTGCCTCCAAGTGCTTCGGGACTGCACCCAACTACTACCTGTTTGCACGACTCCTTTGAGCCGTGGTAGGGTAGTAATCTAAGTACAGTGGGAACACACTCGAGGCGAAGTGACAGTGTCAAGTCTGCGGACTAAGATGTACTCATGTCACCTGGGAACTGATAACTGACGATAGGTATAATACCAACCAACAGTTCCCGACGAGTCCTGTCCAGTATGCTCGTAACCTAACGAGCACCCGCATACTATCTCAAGTACGACGTTCTGACGGTTGTGGGACAGACCGTCTCCCCCGCTGGGATGAGAAGCGCATACGCTAGTCTACTCCGGAGTATCGATGCCCTGTCTCGATAGTCCAACGACTAGGGACCTGTATAAGGATGTGCTTATGGATTACCCAGCCCCCACGAGTGTGAGCGCCATCACAACGCTGGTAATCAAGCAAAGATCCTAAGGGCTCTACTAATATGTATATAAGCGATATGCTAAAAGAAACACATGCACATATTGAAGTAGAGACAAACCAAGTAGCATACTACCATTTTGAGCAAGATTGTCTATACAACTGTGAATATCCCAAGCTTCCATCAAGTAATATACAAGCTAGTATGATACAGTAATGGCCTCTAGGGCATATACACTAACATTATATGGAGGAGAGAGAATGAGAGTAGGATCTGTGAGTGTGGATTAGGTATAGAAAATAATATTTTAGTTATAAAGAATAAAATCGTATATTATTAACAGTTTATACAGTGAAGAATATAATATTGATAATATTTGAGATTTTGGCTAATACAAAAATAGTCCAAAACATGCGCGGGTCGGGTCTAAAATTACGGTTTGAAAATACGGATAATATACGTGTTAACCAAACCAAAATAGGATATCCGAGTACCGAAAATGCATATCCCCAAGAACGGATGCACGTAGCGTGCACGTAGCTATCCAAACGAGTTCGTTTCACTGAACGGGACGAGAACACGATGTACGAATGCCACGACGGGGTTAGGGGTATGATGCAAACCATGATAGATATTTTTAAAATATATTATTTGATTATATTTGTATTATTAAAAAAATGCAGATGCCAGATATAATGCAGGTATATAGGATATAAAACATGAAAGTGCACGGATCCTCATAACTAGCCGGGATAAATCATAAACAGGAATCAAGATGGGTTTCAAGCATGCGGGTCGGGTCGGATGCAAACACAGATACCAATGATACTATTCGCACTCATAACAGCAATAAATCAAGAAATAACCACTCGATAAATAAAATAATCAAATCTAGCATGGTATAATGAACTAGGGTGTTACATCTACCTTTATTAATCAACTTCACAAGTACAAACTTCAAGTTTAGATTACAAGAGGAAGAAGAAATTGCTCTCGATCTCTGCCTTGTCGGATGTAGATATTCCGTCGAATCTCACGTCTCTTTATCACGTCGAATCTTGGAACTGTCTTGGATCACTTGTTCTTTGACGGTGATTAGCTTGTGTAAAAGATTGATGATTTCTAAGCTTAGCCCTCGGTCCTTTATATAGCCCCAAAACCAGAAACCAAAGATCCCCAAAATTAGGGTTTGTTGGGGTCAAAATTTGCACCCCCGGTTGACCGAGTCAAAGTCAAGGTCAACCCCAAGCCAGGTGGGCCCAAGCCCAGGTCAAGCGGGCCCATGCTCAAGTCGAGCCCGCGGCCAGCCTCCTCCATGCCAAAATATAGATCATGTAATAAATAATTTTTATGTAATTTTTTATGCATGAATGTATGCAAAACGGGCATAAAGCCAAATTTTTGTAAAGCCCATGGCTTATGTGCAAAAAGAAATGGCACATGAGCCATGAGATGGGCAAATGCCATTTTGTAAAGCCCAAGGGGCTATAAGTAAATATGTAAGCCTATATAAGGCAACATAATGATGAATAAAGGGAGAGACTTTTCATTCTCCCAAAAAAATTAAGGTTTGTGCCTCCACTCTCTCTTTTTCAAGTTCTTCCTCTTCCTTTTCATTTTCCAAATAAATCAAGAGCTTAGCTCTCCTTTTATAAAAAAAAACTAAAAAAAGTTTTACCATAAACCCATCTCCCAAAACTCCATCAAGAGAAGAAAGAGGGTCTTTTTTTTATCATCCAAGATCTAGATTTTGGAGTTTCAAGAAAACCCATTTTGGGTTTCTTCTCAAAGGAGAAAGGAGAAAATCTTTTGGAGTTCAACTCCACAAATAAAATTCTTTTGGAGTTCAACTCCACTACAGAAAATCTTTTGGAGTTCAACTCCACAAATAAAATTCTTTTGGAGTTTAACTCCACAGTAAAAATCCTTTTTTGGGGGGAGTTTAAATCCACATTATATTTTTTTAGCCATATAAAATTCTTTTGGAGTTGAACTCCACGTTAGTTAAAAAAAAAAAGGTGGTCGCATGCTAAGCATGTGACGGGTCGCATGCTAAGCATGTGACGGGCGTCACATGCAAAGCATGTGACGGGCGTCACATGCAAAGCATGTGACGCGTCACATGCTAAGCATGTGATGGCCTTCTCACATGCTAAGCATGTGACGGGTCACATGCTGAGCATGTGATGGCCCCCATTTTTTTTCTCTTTCTTCTTTTCGTTATTTTAAGTTTTTTTATTAAAAATAAAATAAAATAAATAAATATTAAATATATAAAAATAAATTATAAATAATTTTTAAAAATAAAAAAATAATAATAATTCTTTTCTTTTCTTCTTTTCTTCCTTCTTTTCCTTATTTAATCCTTTTTTTATTAAATAAATATTAAATAAATATTAAATAAATAATAAATAATATTTTAAAATTAAAAAAAATAATAATAATTTTTTTTTTAAAAAAAATCTCTAAATATTTATTTACTTATTTATTTTTGTTTTTATATATAGAAAATATATATGTATATATATATATATATATATATATATATATATATCTTTTTTTTACAAATAGAACAAAAAAAATACACACACACCAACGCACTGCATATTGAGTTCGCATGACCAGTTTAACCCGTCAATCAGAGGTTCATTCGCTCCAAATGCGAAGGGTAATTAACGGCAGCTTAGTCCGCGGCTGCCGGAGATTCGAATCCCCACAATCAATAAACCCCAGCCTACCCTAGGCAGGGGGAATCTGTAATGCGCCTGACAAGCGCACGCGTATTCCCATCTCAATGGGGTGACGAAAAACATCCTACATATTCTGGCATGCCCGGTGGGACCTATCTCTCCTCCCATATTTCGGGTTAAACATTCATGCGAACTCAATCAATATACATACCTATATTTATACTAAAATAATGCTCTTTCATACAGGTTTTCAAGCAATCACTTTTCAAAAATGTCTCCAAAGATGAACTCAGCTCTCAGCATGGCTCCCGTCTCCTACACGAGGAAGATAGACTCTAGGACGGTCCTTCCGGCCAGCCTCGGGCGACAATGGGAAGAGCCACCGCTACCATTCGGCTCTATTCTGTTCGTGTCAGCTAACTCCATCCCGGCTCCTCAAGCTCCAGCAACAGACAGACCGGTCTCGAAAGGCAGGAGACCAAATGTAGTGATCTCGAGGGCGCCCCAACCCAAACGCAAGTCGGTGTCTGAACGACTTTCCTTGGCCCCAGCTGGGGGCAAGGCCATCAATACCAACAAAGCTACAACGCGTCTTGAGCAAGCTCCAGCGGCGCCTCTGACAACTGCTCGATTGGGTGTCTTCTCAAGCCTCCCCATCGCTCAGCCTATGGCGGCTTCCCGAAGAGCAGAAACCTGCCAAGTGCTCAAGACAGAAAAGCTGAGGCAGAAGCGGCTCAGATACAGAGCCAACAAAAGGGCTAGGGCTCTGGCCATGTTAAAATTTATGAATTTCCAAAGCCTGGACCGCTCCGCGAAATCAGCTGCCAAAGATAAAGAGATGGGTGAATGTGTTATTCACACTGTCTACATGGTGGGCACGCGCAGCAAGAGCAAGGACGGGGCTACCACATCTCAAATCCAATCTGGCTTGAATGTGGTTGCCGCTTCCCAAGAACAGCCGCCTCCGCTGGATGATAAAAACCCTCTCGATGAGGATGATAGGCAGAAAGACCCTTCGGTCCATGAGGAGTCGGGCTCGGAAAGCGAAGATGAGCCAATCTTCCGTCCCAAGAACGCAGAGCAGCAACTTCTCTAAGAGCTCCGAAAACAGCTCAGAAGAAAAGACAAGGAGATGGCCAAACTCTACTCAAAAATTGACGACTTGACAAATGTCATCTTGCAGCTCACGGCCCGACTTGCTTCTCAGCCGCCCAATCAAGCACAGGGCTCTGCTCATGAACCGGGAAACTGTGTCCCAGGGCAGCCGACGCCTATTCCCCCAAATCCAAAGGTGGGCGGGCCGCATGAAAGTCAGTCGCATCCTATCTCGGGAAATGTCTTGGCTACCGATGACAGTAGCCCGCTAACTCAAGATCAAATCATGGATTTGGTTGCCAACAAAGTCAAATCATTGGTAACTGAAGCCGAAGCGCAAAAGGTTATCAACAGTAGTGGGAGACCATATCCTGCTCAGTATGATCTGGTAGAATTTCCTAGCGGCTATGTCATCCCCAAATTCGGAAGATTCGATGGGACGGGAAATGCGAATCAGCACATCGCCCACTTTAAAGCCTCATGCGGGAATACCGGGGGCAATGATGCGCTTCTCCTCCGCCAGTTCGTTAATATCCTGACCGATGTTGCTTTCGACTGGTACACGAGCATACCGGATGGCTCCGTTACTACTTTCGTCCAAATGGAATCTTTGTTTCGACAAAGGTTCATGAGCGTCAGCGATAAGATCATCATTGCCGAGCTCGTAAGGACCAAGCCCAAGAACAACGAAAGCAGCACGGATTTTATAACCCGATGGCGCAATCTCTCCGTCAAATGTGAACCGCCGATAGAGCAAGACCAATCTGTCAGTCTCCTCGTCGGAAATCTCAACAATTGGATGGCCCCGTTTCTATGCACCGCGGGTCTCAAAACATTCCAAGAGCTGACCAGGAAAGTTCAGATGCTGGAGCGCTCAAAGCAGGAGTCCTCCTGGGATTCCCAAAATAACAATAGGTCCTGGAGAAACCGAAAAGATGATAATCACAAAGGTGGGAATTCCGACGATTCTGAATCTTTTAACACTTCGTCTAACCGAAATAAGCAAAGGATGAGCGGGCCTAGTGCCAACCAGCCTCGGAAGCCAGTGTTCAGAGAGGGAGGAGAATCTCCACTCAAAGAGAAGCTAGATAAGGTCTATTCCTTCAGAAGGGACAAAATCCGTAAAATATTCAAAGACGCCCTGAAGAACGGTCTACAATTGCCGGAGTCAAAAAGACCGCAGGAAGCGAATATGACCGACGACCCCAAATACTACCCCTATCACAGAGTGATAGGTCATGCCATTGAGGACTGCTTTGTCTTCAAAGATTGGGTCGAAAAGCAATACAAGGCAGGAGAGATAGAGCTGTCTAAAGGCGTGTTAGTAAACAGTCAAGGTGCGACCGCCAATTTCATACAAACGGAGACCAAAGTTCTTCGTGAAACCGATTCTCTCTGACATATGCCTTTCTCTGAAAACAGTCGACCACCATGTCATTAAACTGGGAATAATCGACCTCTAAGTCGTTAAACTGGGAATGTAAAAAAAATGTGTGTAAATAAAAAAAAAGGAATGTGTAAATAAATAAATAAAAAGAAAAGCCGAAATGATGGGGCAACTCGCAATAAAAATCAGCGAGTAAAAATAAAAATGAAAATAAAGCCGAAATGATGGGGCAACCGCGAATAAAAAGCCGAAATGATAGGGCAATCGCGACCTTCGCGATAAGAAAAGCTGAAATGATAGAGCAATCGCGGTAAAACAAAAACAAATAAAAAAAAGCAAAGCAACAAACAAAACAACGGCGAATGATGAGTCGCTCCTGGTACCATATTCCAGTGCAGCGATGCAGACGCCGGCTAAAATCCAAATCCCCAAGTGGCGAATGATGAGTCGCTCCTGGTACCATATTCCAGTGCAGCGATGCAGACGCCAACCAAATTCCAAATCCCATACCCCAAACGGCGAATGATGAGTCGCTCCTGGTACCATATTCCAGTGCAGCGATGCAGACGCCAACAAAGTCCCAAAAAATTTCCGGCCCTACTGTCTGGATCATATATCCTGCAAAACCGTATACAATCCACGGGCGTAAAACTATCCCAATCTCTCCCAAGTCCTACCGGCGAGACCACATTCAAAGTCCCACCGGCGGGGAAGATTCAAAAAAAAAGAGAAGAAGAAAAGAAGGTATGTCCACAAGCAAAATGGGCACGGATGAAAACCCGAAAGGGCTCCGTGAGTAAAAACAGCAGGACTGCCGGTGAGTTTGTGAAAACCCGAACGGGCGCAAACTCGTGAAAAAGAGACGAAATGCACTCACAAAGTCCTCTCGATTTTGTGAGGAGAAAATTCCCGCGTGAGATCCTTACGACTCACAAAGGAGCAACACACTTAGGAGTCCCCATGACTCCTAAGGAGAAAATACACCTACGGGATCCTTACGACCCGTAGGGAGAAAATGCTTTGTGAGACCCTTACGGCTCACAAAATTGAAAAGTCTTGGGTGATAGGGACCTAAAACCTGTCTCCTAAGCCATCGTTTCCTAATAAGCAAACGCAAATAATGATTCGCTCCTGGTACCATATTCCAGTGTAGCGATGCTGATGTCAAACAAAGAAAACCAATTCCCAAATCCTCCCGGGGCAAATGAGGAGTTGCTCCTGGTATTATTCCAGTGCAGCAATACAGATGCCAAACCAAAATCTCCAAATCCTCTCATGACAGATGATGATTCTCTCCTGGTACCATATTCCAGTGTAGCGATGCTGATGTCAACCCAAATCAAATCAAACCAACAACCTCTGCGGCGGAATCATGCTCCGTCCCAGAATTTACCCCGTGTCGAAATCATGCTTCGCCTCGGGATATCTACCTTCCCTGCCGGAATTATACTGCGCCTCGGAATCAAATCAACCAACCAGCTCTGCGTCGGAATCAAGCTTCGTCTCAGAATGTGCACCCCGTGTCGAAATGATGCTTCGCCTCGGTGTACCTTCCTTCCCTATCGAAATTATGCTTCGTCTCGGAATCAAGTCAGCCAACAAGCTCTGCGCCGGAATCATGCTCCGCCTCAGAACGTACCCCACGTCAAAATCAAGCTTCGCCTCGGTGTATCTGCCTTCCCTGTCGGAATTATGCTTCGGCTCGGAATCAACCAATGACCTCCTCGTCGGAATTATGCTCCGCCTCGGAATCAAGTCAACCAACAAGCTCTGCGCCGGAATCATGCTCCGTCTCAGGATGTACCCCGTGTCGAAATCATACTTCGCCTCGGAGTATTTGCCTTCTCTGTCGGAATTATGCTTCGCCTGGGAATCAGCCTCTACATCGAAATTATGCTTCGGTCAGAATATCTGCAGCTCTTCGGAATGATGCTCCGATCCTTGGAATCATGCTCCGCTCTTCGGAATGATGCTCGGATCCCTGGAATCATGCTCCGCTCATCGGAATGATGCTCCGATCCCTGGAATCATGCTCCGATCCCCTGGAATGATGCTCCGATCCCCCGGAATCATGCTCCGCCCTTCGGAATGATGCTCCGATCCCCTGGAATCATGCTCCGCCCATCGGAATGATGCTCCGATCCCCTGGAATCATGCTCCGCTCTTCGGAATGATGCTCCGATCCCTTGGAATCATGCTCCGCTCATCGGAATGATGCTCCGATCCCTGGAATGATGCTCCGCTCTTCGGAATGATGCTCTGATCCCTGGAATTATGCTTCGCCCTTCGGAATGATGCTCCGATCCTTGGAATTATGCTCCGCGTTTCGGAATGATGCTCTAATCTCCTCCGATCCTTGGAATTATGCTCTGCACTTCGGAATGATGCTCCGCCCTTCGGAATGATGCTCCGATCCTTGGAATTATGCTCCGTGCTTCGGAATGATGCTCTGAGCTCCTCCGATCCTTGGAATTATGCTCCGCGAATCAGAATGATGCTCCGATCCCTGGGAATCATGATCCCCGGGATGATGCTGCGCCCCCGGAATGATGTTCCACCTCGAAATTCAGCTTCAAGATCCATCAATTTCACGCACACAACTCAAATGTGCGGTGTGCATTTATTGATGGGGGGCACTTTGTTGGGATCAAAATTTGCACCACCGGTTGACCGAGTCAAAGTCAAGGTCAACCCCAAGCCAGGTGGGCCCAAGCCCAGGTCAAGCGGGCCCATGCTCAAGTCGAGCCCGCGGCCATCCTCCTCCATGCCAAAATATAGATCATGTAATAAATAATTTTTTTGTAATTTTTTATGCATGAATGTATGCAAAACGGGCATAAAGCCAAATTTTTGTAAACCCCATGGCTTATATGCAAAAAGAAATGGCACATGAACCATGGGATGGGCAAATGCCATTTTGTAAAGCCCAAGGGGCTATATGTAAATATGTAAGCCTATATAAGGCAACATAATGATTAATAAAGGGAGAGACTTTTCATTCTCCCAAAAAAAAACTAGGGTTTGTGCCTCCACTCTCTCTTTTTCAAGTCTTTCCTCTTCCTTTTCATTTTCCAAATAAATCAAGAGCTTAGCTCTCCTTTTTTAAAAAAAACTAAAAAAAGTTTTACCATAAACCCATCTCCCAAAACTCCATCAAGAGAAGAAAAAGGGTCTTTTTTTTATCATCCAAGATCTAGATCTTGGAGTTTCAAGAAAACCCATTTTGGGTTTCTTCTCAAAGGAGAAAGGAGAAAATCTTTTGGAGTTCAACTCCACTACAGAAAATCTTTTGGAGTTCAACTCCACAAATAAAATTCTTTTGGAGTTCAACTCCACAAATTCTTTTGGAGTTTAACTCCACAGTAAAAATCCTTTATTTTGGGAGTTTAACTCCACATTATATTTTTTTAGCCATATAAAATTCTTTTGGAGTTGAACTCCACGTTAATTAAAAAAAAAGGTAGTCACATGCTAAACATGTGACGGGCGTCACATGCTTAAGCATGTGACGGGTCACATGCTAAGCATGTGACGGCCCCATCACATGTTTAACATGTGACGTGGGTCACATGCAAAGCATGTGACGCGTCACATGCTAAACATGTGATGGCCTTCTCACATGCTGAGCATGTGACGGGTCACATGCTGAGCATGTGATGGCCTTCATTTTTTTTCTCTTTCTTCTTTTCGTTATTTTAAGCTTTTTTTATTAAAAATAAAATAAAATAAATAAATATTAAATAAAAAAAATAAATTATAAATAATTTTTAAAAATAAAAATAATAATAATAATTCTTTTCTTTTCTTCTTTTCTTCCTTCTTTTCCTTATTTAATCCTTTTTTTATTAAAAAATATTTTAAAAAATATTAAATAAATAATAAATAATATTTTAAACTTAAAAAAAAATTATAAAAAAAATCTCTAAATATTTATTTACTTATTTATTTTTGTTTTTATATATAGAAAATATATATGTATATATATATATATATCTTTTTTTTTACAAATGGAACAAAACAAAAAAAATACACACACACCAACGCACTGCATATTGAGTTCGCATGACCAGTTTAACCCGTCAATCGGAGATTGCTTCGCTCCAAATGCGAAGGGTAATTAACGGCAGCTTAGTCCGCGGCTGCCGGAGATTCGGATCCCCATAATCAATAAACCCCAGCCTACCCTAGGCAGGGGGAATCTGTAATACGCCTGACAAGCGTGCGCGTATTCCCATCTCAATGGGGTGACGAAAAACATCCTATAGGGTTAGTTGTAGTAAATCCAACCTGAAAAGCCTAACTCCTGATTCAGTGAATTGGCTGCGGATCTGCCGCATATTGCATGGTTTGGTCACGGATTTGATTGATCTGTTTTATGTGTGTAGTAACCGCAATCAATGTAACGCCCCACTCCCCAGTACAGATGGTATTGTCCTCTCTAACCGAAACCGCACGGTTTTTCCCTTTAGAGCGAACCGGACCCGACCAGGGGCCACATCCCAGGAGGTCACCCATCCCAAGACTTCCCTGGCCCGAGCACGCTTAACTACGGAGTTCTCAAGCTCCTGTAGTTCCGGTTCACTTAAAAGGCGCCTCTGTAATTGAGGGTGATATCATTACATTTATATGCAGTTCGGTCCTCTTTCGGAATGTGTTCCGAACATTCCTCATTGTTCTACAGTGGGTCCCAAGGACTCAAGAGGTGGCCCCTACGGATTCAAGAGGTGGCCACCGCCACCTTGGCATGGCAATTGGCGTGGCACTTTTTTCCGTGAGCAAGAACCGGGTCCTGACATTCTCTCTATCTTTGAACAATGGTTCATCCTCGAACCACAGACCTACTACTGAGGGACCTACATGGGCCACTGTTCAGACCATAATATTGCATTTATCATTCCCCTATTCTTATCCTTTTTATAAATAAACAGGTACTCTTGACGCACGTTTGTTGCATATTACAGGTTACAGGTTTCTGGAGCAAATACAGTGAAAAAGACACAAAACAACAGAAAAAGGGACTTTTGACCAACAAGTAGACAGATCCTAGTCAAGCCTAGTCGAAGAACAGTGCAAGGTCCAAAGAGTCGAGTGAAACGGTTAAAAAGCCCAATACAAGTCTTCACTAAAAACCTGGAGAAGATCCAGAAGTCCAACAGAGAAAGAAGAGTAAAAACAGAAGCCCAAAGAGCCAAGGAAAAAGCCCTAAAAATCACAGAGCCCAATTCCCTAGTTTGGTCGCGGATCCGCGGCCAAACCCAGCCTGGCGCCGCGGTTCCGCGGCCATCAAGCGCCCGTGTCGGTGGAAAATCTCTGGGTCGGTGCGACAGTTCGGATGTTGGGATTTTACGTGGGCAAATCTGTAATTGCGCAAGTGAGAGAGTCTGTAACCCTAGGTTTCCTATTTTCCTATAAATTGTAATCTTAGATCTGAAAATTGTATGCCTCTTTTCAATCAATAAAATTCAGACTTTCTGGGAGCAAAAATTCAGATCTGTTCTTCTTGTTTGGAGGGAGCCATCGAATTAGTAAGTATTTTATTTCTGTTCTTTTAATTATAATGTTTTCTCATCCCCTAATGAGCGAGTAGTCTCCTCGCTTGTTAGGGTTAGCCTTAGGGAAAGGGTTGAGAGATGAGATCTCGCGCCCCTTTCAATGCCACCTTCACCTAATGAATTAGAACTTCACGCATACGAGCACAACCGCTCCCTTCGGCATCCTACCCTTCGAGGTAACGATGAACCGTAGTATAAAGGGCCGGTTGCGCACGTTTTCCGTGAGGGTTAGGATAATTATCAACAAAGGAAGGATACAAATCTAGAGGAAGAAACATCTTCCCAAAAGATTCGTATCCACTTTATTAATAATTAACTTAACATCTAATAGATCTATAAAAAATGGCATTAAAAGCGGTGAGGAAGAACCTTAATCTCCAAAACTTCCCCTAAGCCTAACCCTAGCAAGATTCTTAATTAGATTAATTAGATCCAGTATTTTAGATTTTTATAAACCAATCAAAACAACAAATTGAATCAACTCGTTAAAACACATAAAAGGAATTTACCCGTCTCTGTGGATCGACCCGTACTCACCGGCTAGCTGCGAAGCGACGCCGTTTCTGATTGCGGTAATTACATAATTTTTGGACTAATCAAATGGCGCCGTTGCCGGGGACGGCGTAATCTTTCTTTTTGTGAATTTTCGGGTTGATATAAATTTTAAAAATTATAAAAATCTGAAAATATAAAAAAAAATTAAAAAAATAATAATCAAATTTGATCTGTTTGAAGGGTGTATCTTTTGGATCTTGCAGGAACAGCGAAGAATCACTGATCTGGAATTTTACAGAGGGCAAATCAAAATTTGGAGCATAAGAACAGAGAGAAATTGTAAGCAAAGAACAGTACAAAAATTTCCAGAGGCCGATCCCTCTTCTCAGCCGCGTTTCCGCCGCAATTAGGGGCCTCCCGCCGCTGATCCGCGCTCCTATTGCCACGTCAGCGCACCAAATTTTTTCTGGTTTGATTTCTCTCTCTCCCCTCTGCAACCTCCCATATATTTCTCTATACAAACTTTCTGCAGGATTTCTTTGCGTAAAGAGTCTTTCTCCCCCTTCTCGATAACAGATTTTCTGCAGGTTTCTTTGCGCCGCGCTAAAAATTCTGATTGCAAGTGAAATTTTAATTGTTTTGCATAATTTAACCGGATTCTAAGGGGCTAATTGACCAAACTCAGATTGGGTGGGGATTTCATCACCCTTCCCAGGACCCCAGAAAACACCTAAAGTATTCTGCATCGACCATAATTAATTAAAAAAAAGATTAGACTCAGACCTAAGGACAGCGAGCTCAATAGGAAAAGGACTAGGGTTGGCATCAGCCGTTTATCCTAACCGACTTTGCGGTGTCTAGGCTAGTGGTTATTAATTAGGCCCACTGTAGTGGTGGTTCCTTCCCACTTACCTGGCCGTACTTGTCCGTGAAGAGGCGGTTTGAGGTCCTATTTCTAGTCCTAGTTAGGAGCTGTCTAGCAGACCTAGGCAACCCTAGATCTAGGCCTGATTGTGCATGTGTGGTTGATACATTTTGTGTCACGAGTCCCGTCTCTAAAAACCTTTTTGCAAAACTCTCACATAAAAAAAATAAAGAAAAATCTTTTCAAAACTTGCAACTTGCCGCTAAGAAAACTTGCACCTCACTTCCACCAATTCTCCTTCATTGACGTTATCTTACCCCCACATTCTGTTTTTCTTTTTTTTCTGACTGCACTACCCTTTAGTGTATGTCATCTTGGACTAGGGATACTAACGCCCGATTAGTCCGTGTTTCGTTGGTACCAATCAACGAAACCTTCGACGAACCCTTCGTCGACATTCCGTCCACTTCCTTACCTCCACATTCAAATTCTTCTTTCGAAGGTATGTCGGGATTCAACCCCAACGATACCTTACCGACGGGAATGATTCCACCTCCGCCAGGTGCGAATAACCCAAATCTTCCGCCTGTTGTAGCGCCCGCACGAGTTGCGCTCCAGGATCTCTTCTACCCCGTCCGCACTTCTTTACCTACATGTCTTTCACCCCCACCGGCGAATGGGGATAATTTTGAAATAAAACCACACTTCATCAATATGCTGCCTAAGTTTCATTGTTTGGAATCCGAAGATGCATATATTTTCATTAATAAATTCCAAAACGTTTGTGCCATGATGAAGACAACCCAATTAAGTGATGACGCGATAAGGCTAAGGGTCATTCCTTTTACCTTATGTGACCTAGCCGAGAAGTGGCTATACAGCACCGCATCACATTCCATTAGAAATTGGGACGAGTTTGTGAGAGCTTTTCTAAAAAAGTTCTATCCTCATCATAAAACTGCTAGAATCCGAAAAGAGATTATACAATTTTCACAGCTTCCGTCCGAACCATTCTGGAAGTGCTTCGAGAGATTTAAAGACCTACTTGTTCAATGCCCTCATCATGGGATAGAAAATTGGCAACTTTGCCAAACATTATACGAGGGATTGAACGCAGCAACGAAGCAGTTGGTAGAAACAATATGTCAAGGTCATTTTCTCTCCAAGTCTAGTGACGAAGCTTGGCAGTTTCTTGAGGATCTAAGTGAGCAAACAATTCAGTGGGAGAGTACCAAGACCACATCATCTTCTTCAGTTGGTCAATCTAGGGCAAGTATACATCAAATAGATATGTCGATTGCTATGAAGGCCGAGATGGCCTCACTTATGAAAAAGCTAGAAGCCATTGAGACAAAAATCTCATCGACTTCTCCTGCCCCTACTCTACCCACACGAACTATTTGTGCTTGTTGTTCTAATCCATCACATTTAACCGAAGAGTGTCCTTATGATGCACCTATTCAAGGATAGGATCAAGTCAATGCTGCATTCCAGCAAAGACAAAGAAATGATCCGTACTCTTCGACATACAATCAGGGGTGGAGGAGTCACCCAAATTTCGCTTGGAACCAAAATCAACAAGTCCAAGGAAATAACAATTTTCAAAGACCTCCTCCACAACAACAACAAGCACCCTTACAAACTCAAAACCAGCAACCTTTCCAACAACAACCTTATACAAATCAAACGAACAATTTGGTTCAACCAAATGATGATAAGGTTATCTCGCTCGAAAAAAGTCTAGATGCATTTCTTAAGCAAACTACAGAATCCGCAGCAAGATTTGAAAGTTATGTTCAATCTTTAATGAATAACAATGCCTCACACGATCAAAGTATCAAATCTATTGAGGCACAAATTGCACAATTAACTGCTATGTTGAGCGAGAGAGAAAAGGGAAAGCTTCCATCTCAACCATTGCCCAATCCCGGTCACACACAAAACGCATATAACAATCACAATGTGAATGCGGTGACCACGTTGAGATCCGGAAGAGAGTTGCAAAATAATGTGGGAACTAATGATGACATCCCCGCCGGTGGTTCTTCTTCCCCTTCTTCATTTTCTTCACTTCCTTCTTCACCTTTTTCTTTAGAGCCTATTCTCCACCCTTCGCACGGCTCTACTTCTTCTGACTCGAACGGACCCATTTCTCACAACACGAACGCATCCACACTGGGATCCGTTCCTACTCCACATTCTACTCCACAGACTTTTGACTCAACAAATTTTCAGAACGCTCCATTCCCAAACAGGTTGAGTCCTAATAAACCAAATACACAAGTGGAGAAGATTGTGGAAATATTTAAGCAGGTTAGCATAAATATACCTCTCTTGGATGCTATCCAACAAGTCCCTTCATACGCGAAAATCTTAAAGGGCTTATGCACCTCGAAGAGAAAGGCATCTCAAGTACCCAAGAAAGTGCTAGTTGCTAGTGCAGTGAGCAATGTTATTAACCACCATCAAACTTTACCCCAAAAACGAAAGGACCCCGGCTGTCCTACTATTTCAATCACATTTGGGGATAAGAAAATTAATCGAGCACTTTTAGATCTTGGGTCTAGTGTTAACCTGATTCCTTACTCCGTGTACGAACAATTAGGGGTTGGAGAGTTGAAACCCACTCGTTGCACTCTCCAAATGGCTGATCGATCAATCGCCTATCCAAGGGGTCAACTAGAGGATGTGTTGATCAAAGTCGGGGAATTCATATTCCCCGTTGATTTTATCGTTATGGATACACAACCTGTTGCTAACCCAAGAAACCAAATTCCGGTGATTCTTGGTCGACCATTTTTGGCCACTTCCAACGCCGTAATAAATTGTCGCAATGGCTCCATGACTCTATCCTTCGGAAAGAGGTCTAGTGAGTTCAATATTTATAAGATGGGAAGTCTGCCCCCCGTACCTAAAACTAGTACACGAGAAGTTTGCTCTATTCACGAAATCACGCAGGAGGACTGCGAGCTTGAAAGATTTCTATTTGATGAAAACAGTTTTGACGCCACTAGTGCGTCCCTCCTTGAGCCTACTACCGTTGACACAACCGATGTTGATTATGAATGTTTCACTTTTTTGGATGACAACGACTCACAGCCCGAATATGAGTCGTTTGAATTTTTGGATGAGTCAGTCGAACCATCCGAATCGGTTGTTTGCAGTGATTTCGAACCTGTGTTAGAGTCTTTTAAGTTCGAGGTAGATTCCGCAATGATTCTTTCGCCTCCGAAACTCGAACTAATGTCCTTGCCGCCTCACCTTAAATATGCTCACATAGGTGAGAATGAGACTTTTCCCATTATCATATCAGCCTCTCTAGCCTTCGAGCAAGAGAACGCTATTTTAAAAGTCTTACAAGATAGGCGGCAAGTTTTCAGTTGGACTATGGCGGACATCGAGGAGATCATTTCCCTCATAATTGAATATCATACACAATTGATGGATGATGCCGAGTCAATAGAGGACCCACAGGAACATCTTGGGGGTATTGTGGTGAGTCAACTTCCTCCCTTAGAAGTTGAAATACCCCCATTTCTTTTAATAAGGTACGAGAATGCCAACACTCCACTGATTGCTGATCATTTACATTCTCGTTTCGATGCATCACCATCACCTGTATATTTACCTCCACACCTCCCATACCACTACTTCTATCTTACCAAATTCTTTGCGGACCACTACAACTTATTTTTCCACCAACCAATATTCTTTACTGATAAATTTTTCAACTGGTTGGTGTTGACTTTTGGCCGATGCAAAGTTTGGCAGTAATGTCTAACATAGTTTAAATAAAGTTTGGGGGAGGGTCTTTTTGTATATATTTTTGTTTTTCTTAACAATAAAAAAAAATTATAAATAAATAAACAGGGAAGTGCCAGTATTTTGACCCTCTTGGTTTAGCATGACAGTGAGGACACTGTCAAGTTCAAGTTTGGGGGTATGCTCGGTACGTCTTCTTCCTTCGCATTCATTTATACATATTTTCTGCATTTGCATACTTATTTGAAAACCCATAAAAATTTGAAAAATTTGAAAAATTATAAAAATTATTGTATTCAATTTTGGCTAATTGACTAGAGTTTGACAAATAGGTTAACTAGCTAGGAAAAACTAGATCTTAGACTTAGTGAATTAAAAACCCTAAAGATAAGCTCCCTTAAAGTTTAACAGTAGAAAGTATATGCCTTGTAGTTTATTTAGAAATAGGCAAATTTTGGGTTCACTTTTTGGGCTAAGTCGAAACAAGGGAAGAGTATTGATGTTCTTATTAGAGTATAAGTTTGAAAAATAATTCCTAGCTTAAGTCTAGATTCTGAAAACGTATACCCTACAAATTGCACAATCACGCACCTTGAAACTTGGAATAGTAGAGGAGACCTTGAATTGCTCTTGTCTAAAGTCCTTAGTACAATGAAAATAAAAAAAAAATGTGTGAATGAAGAATAAAAAAAATGAACACTGGTTTTTGTGATTACTTAAGGCTGCAAAAATAGAAAAATATTTAGCGAGGGTGCTTCATCACCTAGTGCCTTAGACCAACTGGTTTGGGAGTCACTGCTAAAGCCTTGGGTGTTGCAAAGACTAGGAAGTACGCTTTAAAGTGCAAACGCATTTTGTAATCGGTCGTTGGTACCTCAAGAAGTATTAACGGTCGCATGAAGGATGTGTAAGCAAATTTCATTCACCAACTAATTAGTACTTTGGACAATGGACGAGAGTACGATTGCTTGATTTGAATTTCCATGCGTAGGGGTGACTTATACACACACGTAGGGGTATGTGATTGGTGTTTAGATGAGAAAAAGGAATGAAGAATAGAACTTGTATCTTTAATAGAGTTGATAGAAATTCCTGAGTAGAGATGTAACCCTAAAAGAAAAACTTAAGAAATGCCGAAAGCTAAGTAAGTCTATAGGATATATATAATCTTAAGTTAAATGATGAGGAAGTGTGAAAAATGTGGGTGGATAATTTACAAGTATAAGATAATAGAATTCCTTGTTAGAAAACCTAATTGGAGAACAAAAGTCAATGGGCCGAGTTGATAGGATTTTGTGGGTAGTATCCACTGAAAACCCTCAGGAGACAACACTCCTCCTACTAGGGACACCTAGAGGTTTAACGGCTTGTTGCACGTGCTCAGTGCAATCGCGTTTCCCTGCGAAAGTGCGGTTAGGATTTTAGTGAATAAATAATAAGTTTGCTCGAGGACGAGCAAAAGGTAAGTTTGGGGGTATTTGTTCAGACCATAATATTGCATTTATCATTCCCCTATTCTTATCCTTTTTATAAATAAACAGGTACTCTTGACGCACGTTTGTTGCATATTACAGGTTACAGGTTTCTGGAGCAAATACAGTGAAAAAGACACAAAACAATAGAAAAAGGGACTTTTGACCAACAAGTAGACGGATCCTAGTCAAGCCTAGTCGAAGAACAGTGCAAGGTCCAAAAAGTCGAGTGAAACGGTTAAAAAGCCCAATACAAGTCTTCACTAAAAATCTGGAGAAGATCCAGAAGTCCAACAGAGAAAAGAAGAGTAAAAACAGAAGCCCAAAGAGCCAAGGAAAAAGCCCCAAAAATCACAGAGCCCAATTCGCTAGTTTGGCCGCGGATCCGCGGCCAAACCCAGCCTGGCGCCGCAGTTCCGCGGCCATCAAGCGCCCGTGTCGGTGGAAAATCTCTGGGTCGGTGCGACAGTTCGGATGTTGGGATTTTACATGGGCAAATCTGTAATTGCGCAAGTGAGAGAGTCTGTAACCCTAGGTTTCCTATTTTCCTATAAATTGTAATCTTAGATCTGAAAATTGTATGCCTCTTTTCAATCAATAAAATTCAGACTTTCTGGGAGCAAAAATTCAGATCTGTTCTTCTTGTTTGGAGGGAGCCATCGAATTAGTAAGTATTTTATTTCTGTTCTTTTAATTATAATGTTTTCTCATCCCCTAATGAGCGAGTAGTCTCCTCGCTTGTTAGGGTTAGCCTTAGGGAAAGGGTTGAGAGATGAGATCTCTCGCCCCTTTCAATGCCACCTTCACCGAATGAATTAGAACTTCACGCATACGAGCACAACCGCTCCCTGCGGCATCCTACCCTTCGAGGTAACGATGAACCGTAGTATAAAGGGCCGGTTGCGCACGTTTTCCGTGAGGGTTAGGATAATTATCAACAAAGGAAGGATACAAATCTAGAGGAAGAAACATCTTCCCAAAAGATTCGTATCCACTTTATTAATAATTAACTTAACATCTAATAGATCTATAAAAAATGGCATTGAAAGAGGTGAGGAAGAACCTTATAAAACTTCCCCTAAGCCTAACCCTAGCAAGATTCTTAATTAGATTAATTAGATCCAGTATTTTAGATTTTTATAAACCAATCAAAACAACAAATTGAATCAACTCGTTAAAACACATAAAAGGAATTTACCCGTCTCTGTGGATCGACCCGTACTCACCGGCTAGCTGCGAAGCGACGCCGTTTCTGATTGTGGTAATTACATAATTTTTGGACTAATCAGCCACCATAAATGTAACGCCCCATGCCCCAGTACAGATGGTATTGTCCTCTCTGGCCGAAACCGCATGGTTTTTCCCTTTAGAGCGAACCGGACCCGAGCAGGGGCCACTTCCCAGGAGGTCATCCATCCCAAGACTTCCCTGGCCCGAGCACGCTTAACTATGAAGTTCTCAAGCTCCTGTAATTCCAGTTCACCTAAAATACGACTCTGTAATTGAGGGTGGTATCATTACATTTATAATGTAGTTCGGTCCTCTTTCGGAATGTGTTCCGAACATTTCCCATTGTTCAATAGTAGGTCCCATGGACTCAAGAGGTGGCCCCCACGGATTCAAGAGGTGGCACCCGCCACCTTGGCATGGCAATTGGCATGGCACTTTGTTCCGTGTGGCACTTTGTTCCGTAAGCAAGAACCGGGTCCCGACACTAACCCTAATTATGGAGATCTTTGGTTTCTGGTTTTGGGGCTATATAAAGGATCAAGGGCTAAACTTAGAAATCATCAATCTTTTATACAAGCTAATCACCGTCAAAGAACAAGTGGTCCAAGACAGGTCCAAGATTCGACGTGATAAAGCGACGTGAGATTCGACGGAACATCTACATTCGACAGGGCAGAGTTCGAGAGCAACTTCTTCTTCCTCTTGTAATCTAAACTTGAAGTTTGTACTTGTGAAGTTGATTAATAAAGGTAGATCTTTAGTTTAATTAGTTTAATTATAGTTACATTATGAATTTCATCTCTATCCATTTTTCTATTTCCATCATGCACGAGTAATTCTCCGTTTGATAGGGTTCGTAGGATTAGGGTAAAACAAGATGAGAAAATGTTTTAACTTCTTTTAAGTCTTATGAAGTTTATAAACTTTAGCACAATAAATGTTAACATCCTTATCGGGAGCGCTACCAATTTATTGCTAGTCTCGACCGCAATTTGAGATCAGATTAACAATTGTTTTGTTAAGGGCTAGACATGAATAGAGATCAATGAAAGGACAAGGGTCAATAGTGGGGAAACCCTGGTTTCTTCCAAGAACCCTAATCCTCATTCATCACTATCTATCTAGTATTAAATCTATCAATAGATAAAAGGAGTAATCTTTATTAGTCATCTATGACTACTAAATCCGAACGAACTCTACAAGCATTCTTCTTATAAAATCTATATATGTATTCTACATCCGTATTTTGACGTAGATCTAGAAACTATTCTCCACTATTCTTTATTCATCTATTCTTCCTCTTTTTCAACACGTCTAAAGTAAGATTGAAAGATTCCACATATCCCAGAGGACGACCCGTACTCGTCTCGGTCTAGCTACATGCGACACCGTTATTGATTGTAATGACCCTAAACTTTCTGTACAATTTTTTTTCAAAAATACAAAAAGGGGTACTTGAGCCTGAGCACAAGATATAAATTTGTTTTGCTTTTTAACAGTAAGAATGAGCTTGTAGCTTATTGGTAAGACCTTGCACTGCTGAACCAAACCATCAGAGTTCAAATCCTATTAGCCACATTATTTTTGTAATTAATTTTCTTTTAAATTTTTAGAAGCCCAAGAGCCTAAACGTGCATAACTCGTAAAAATCAAAAGTCACAAATAAAACAAACTGGCACAGGGGGGTAGACAGATCGCCAAGAGACACGTGGACCCCTGACCCGGCCTGACTCGGCCGGATCGGGCCGGCGGCGCGGCTGACTCGACCGGCGGCACCGGCCGAACTCGGCCAAAACCCGAGTTGGTCTTCTTGAAAGTTGTGCCTCTTGATCTTATGAAAACCCCTGTACACTTTAAAAACCCTGCATTATTAAAAATCAAATTAAAACTCTTTTTAATGCAAAAATTAAATACATTTTTCTTCACACCCTTTCATCTATCCTAACCCTAGTTTTTCCTATAAATACCACACCTAAACTCACCCCTCCTCACTTCCAAAACTCTGTCCAAACTCTCAAGAAAAATCTCTAGACCGCTGTGTGCAAGTGGAGTTAGCGAAGGACGAAACTCCGGCGAATTTCCGACGACGACCCTAAGAGCTCCCGGCGACGAAACGACGCACCGGCACCTCCTACCACTCCCTTTTCCTATTCTCTAACCTAAAAACAAGTAAGTACCTCCTCCCTCTTCTCTTTCCTAACCTTAAAAATCGTATTTCTAAAATCCAAAGGAAGCGGAGTTAATCCGACTTCCGATTCGGTTCTTCTTAAAAATTCCACCTTTTCTTAAATACAAACATTCCAAACCCTCACATCTTGATTATTAAACATTAACAAAATATCATGAACAAGTTTCATAGAAAAATATTTCATATTGTAATTTTTATCGTACTTTTTCAGTAAAATACCATGTAGTTTAGTTTCGACATTAAAACATCATATTTCCTTGCTATACTTTAGTTAGATCACGAGGTAATGACCTACCTCTTCACAACACTCATATGCAACATAGCATGATGCCTCTCGGGAACATAGAATACGGGAATACGAATTTACAATTAAATACCTTTAACTTATAAAATACCAATTTTCTACAAGATTACGTATTTTTAACAAATCTTTGCAAAGCGTCGCTACAACCCATTTGGGAAACCCATTCGGGATAGTGCGGATTATCGTACATCCTCGGGATTAGTAGTGCCAGATGCAAACCTCTGCAAGGAGCATACGGTCTCGAAAGATTTAAAAAATACAAATATCTTAAGAAAATGAGATTTCTAGAAAAATAATAAAATTAAATTATTTTATAAATATATATATGTATCATCGAAATAACTATTTTTTATATAATATAAATATTCTAACTTTTCTAAATCAAAAGAATCAATTTACATGAAAATACCATGCAATTCCATACAAGTTCAATACTTTACAATTTAATACCATATATTATGAAATTAGGTTTTATTCACTAGAAATGTCACATATATAAAATCTACATCTATGAAAACTCTAAAGACGATTATTAAATACTTGAGCTGTATTTTGAAAATTATACAAATTATTTTTACATAAAACCCCCTCAAGTTTTATAAATTACAATAAGGACCCTAGTAAATATAGGTTTAAATAGGACCAGTCTCTTGAGCCTCAGGGAGTCGGAGATATGGGTGCTTGCCTATTTAAGGTAGACAACTTAACAAACGGTGTTATCAATTCGGTAATCGTCTTTGAAAAAGACACAAATCCTGCTGCCCATGTGCAGCGGTTACCGATAACACCAAAACTTAATTCAGAACTTCAATTTCTTTTCTAATTGTTCTAACTCCGACTGAGTCTCATTATAATAATCTGACTTGAATATGATTCAAGTACAAACTACAATTCAATATGATTCCATGAATCCATATAATCAATCTGTTCAATCTGTATTGACCGAACCGAACCATGGATATACTTCCAGTTACATGATTCTCCAGTTACATCCATTTACTGATATCATGGTTTCGGCAAGTCATCCATCTGTACAATCTATAATACAAGACAATACAATTTACAATACAATCAAGATATTGCGGGGTTTAAGGGGTAGATTGGTACGGAAGGTGTTAGAAGTGGCACGAGACTGCAAGATTTAAGACACCCAACCTGAATTCATTTGCTGTTGTACCATGGCATAAACGGTTCTGTCACGCCCCGCTTCCCAAAATATGGAATACGGAAAGCGACGAAGGCCAGCCGTGCTACCTACGGTAAGGAAAGATCCTTCCATTGTCACATAAGGCTGTCTAGATTAACCTGTCAAAATAAAGTCCAATACCAAAAGGAATAACACCGATAATCATGCTGCAATGAAACCATAAGAAATCCTAAAAATGGGTCCACTAGATAATTGAAGCAATTAAAGATCCAAAACAAAAGATTCGGAAATAAAATACGATCCAAAAGAGATACATAAGTCCTAATGTCCCATAAGGGCGCACATGCTAAAAGCTAATTAAAAAGGGTGAAAATAAACCTACGGTTACTGATCTTCAGCAAAGTCCTGGTAGCCACTCTGATCCTGCTCGGCCTGAAAACCTGTCTCTAAACCTGAGATGGCAAATTTCAGTTATGTCAGAACATCCCAGCAAGTACTCAACGTATAAAGTGTGTGTGTAGCATAATAACATGAATATATGAAAATAGTGAAGCCCGGCGCGCAAGAAAATCAGGTATATAAATAATTAGATGCATTAACACTATGAAACATGTATGTAAAGGGTCAAGTCATAACCTAACTGGTCACTAAAAGGTAAACTATCCTATCGTAAGCTCGAGTGTGTGCGTTAACCTCTGCAGGAGTATTCCTAACCCAAGAGCGGTGCCCCAGGGGCTAAGAAACACGGGCCCAACTGTGGAATGAACAAGAGACCGCTTTAACCCGGTACGAGCTGTAAACACGAGACCGCTATAGCCCGGTACGAGCTATAAACACGAGACCGATATAGCCCGGCACGAGCTGTAAACACGAGACCGATATAGCCCGGTACGAGCTGTAAACACGAGACCGCTATAGCCCGGCACGAGCTGTAAACATGAGACCGCTATAGCCCGGTACGAGCTGTAAACATGGGACTCCTGAGATCCTGTTGTACAACGCACACTCAAACTACCCCAACACCCGCGTATTTATAGCTACTATGGTAAAGATTAAATCACTAAATTACAAATGCTGAACAGACAGGAATTGTGGTATGGTAATTGTATGGAAATAAAACTGGTGAATAGTGGTGTCATGGAATGTAGTTCAGCATTCCAATTAATGATTTCATTTAATATAAATAACAAGGATCATGAATAGGCATGTCAAATCAAGGTGTTCTATACATGTAAATCAACATAAGTCTCGAATGTGTATAAAGCATGTAAAAGGATTCTTGTGCTTAGTAATCATGTCATAGTATCACATAAAGAAAAAGCAAGCAGCAGTTGGTAATTAGCAAAAAAAATGGTTTTCAGATATAGCTCGATGGGGAAAAATTTATGTGACCATTAGCCTTAGAAAAAGTTCATAACTTTGTGCCTATACTCACTCATACTTTAGGGCGAATATTTAGCAATATTTTGTACAACTAAATTGCACCTAATTTATAATGAAATTTGTAGTTGCAAGTTTACAGTCAGCAATATATCAGCAAGTGTTCCGATAAGAACAGATGATAAAACTGTGAAAGAAACCTCTTTCCTCTAATATCCAAACTTGCACAGGTTAAGAACTAATTTAGATAATCGTCGATGTTGCATCGACAAAATGAAAAGAGCAAGAGTACTTGCCTCGGAGACGGATAAACACGACGACACGAAGAACAACTCCAAGGTTTGATTGCTCGGCTAAATTTGAAGAAGAAGAAAATATTGTGATGGGAAAAAGAGAAGGTTGATTTATATGAGAAGGGGGGAGATGATAATAATTAGGTTGTTATTTATAGGGAAGAGAGGTGTTGTTAAAGATTGGAGAGATTATTATAATTGGAGAAAGAAATATTCTGATGAGATGAGATTTGGATTTGATTTATAAAAGAGAGAGATGATGGGTTGTTATATACTTCTATAAGATATTAGAAAAGTTGTATATATACATATTAGTTTGTATATAATTAGAATAATAGAAAAGTATGTATATATACATATTAGTATATAGTGAAAATATATATAGATATGTATATGGTTATGGGTTAATGAAAATAAATATAATTAGTTATATATATATATATAGGATTTTATGATACCAAACAACTAAAATATATTTTCAGTTAAACTATCATAACAAAATATCTTTAATTATATATGTATGTATGTATATAGGTTTGTAGAAAAAATAATTAAAGAGGGAGTAGATTTGAGAAAGAGAATCTGCTGAGAGAGATTAGATTAGATTAGATTAGATTGAAGATAGAAGGATTTTGTTAGGGAATATATATAGAAAGAGAGCAGGGGTTTGGTAAAGTATAGTTAGTGATATAGAAAAATATATATAGATAGAATAGAATATAGGGAGAAAGAAATTTGTTGGAAAAAAATATTTGTTTGGAGAGAAAGAGAATAGTATTTGTTTTAAAAGAAGAAAGTTATCAGGTGAGACATATATGGTGATTGGAGAGAGAAAATTGAGTTGTTAGTTTAGGAAAAATATTTATATGGTTAAAAAATTTAACAGGGGCTTTTTTGACTTTTCAAAACTAAATATTTTAATTAAATAAATATCGTAAGACAAAATATCTTATAAATAAAATTTAAAAGGGGTAAAATCTTATGTATATGTATTGTTTAAAGAAATACCAAATAAAATATCTTTTGATACTAAAATATAAATATGGTTATAAAATAGTGTTAGACAAATAAATATTTAAATACTAATAATATGCATATTTAACAAACTTGAAAAACCATAATTATATGTATATATCCTGATTAAAGGCATTAAACTCCAAATTATAATAATAATAAAACAAAACCCAATATCCAAAAAGAAAAAGGAACGTACGATCGGACAAGGGTGTTACAGGTTCCTTGTACATTCCGTTCACCTTAGTCTCTGGTCTACTGAGACTTCTCTCGTATACACTGGCGTCCTTCTGTACCAAGCTACAAACAACGGCGTTAACACTAAATACAACATTATAAAAATATACTCTCTCTGTCTATTCTATTTCTCCCTCATCTTTGGGACTTACCGAGCGATTGTTCGCTGACGACATTCCTTCTCTTTCTTCTTTGGAATGTTGTCAGGTGATTCGAATATTCAGGAGATCGAGCCCACCAGCGAGGACTTGGATCAGCTAACCTACGACCCAGAGCTTTAGATTCATTGTACACATTTCATTTCAGTACTTTATATTTATGTTATGTCATTGTTTAGGCATTGCTTTCATTCAGATGTATTTACTTTTCCATGTACTATAAAAGAATGTTAATAAATAAAGTTGCTGTTCAATTATACCTATTGTCATTGTCTCTTGTGCATTTTTATTTATATTGCTTAGATACGCTTAGCGTATTTACTTCAGAGTAAATACGTAGCGGCCAGTCGCGTCCTCTGTCCGTATACTGGGAAGAGGGCGTGGCAGTTAGTTGTAGCAAATCCAACCTGAAAATCCTAACTCCTGATTCGGTGAATCGGCCGCGGATCCGCCGCATATTGCATGGTTTGGCCGCGGATCGGCGGTTTGTTGGTGAGATCTTGGGTGCAAATTTCTGGGGCTTTATTCTTGTAACACATGGAGACTTAGTTGATGTCTGGAACTTGAAAATATTTCCTGAGTCTCTGTCAGTATTGATTCTTCAATTTTCTTTAATATTTCGACAGATTTTTGATTTTCGACATCTCAACATCTCGATCACCTGACCTGAGCCAAAACTTGCACCATATCTCAAAGAATAATATTAGTAATATTTGGTATTTTTGAGATTTTATCCTAACAAATTTGATATGATATTATATTTTAAGAATATTGATTAAGGATATTTGAGATGATATGCATATTTAAATTATCAAAATATTATATGCATATATTTTCCTTAATAATGTTAATTATAATATATAAACATATGAAAATAGTATTTTTACAGATAAAGCCTCATATGTGTCATATTTATAATAAACACCTTTAGATATTTAAGAAAAGTAAGAAAAATGTCATATCAAAAGTGCGATATTTTCGACCGAACAGCGCATCAATGATCTTTTCGACCAGCTAAGTCGGTCTTGTGTATTTTCGAAGCTAGATCTTCGTTCGGGTTATCATCAGGTGAAGGTCAAAGAGTCTGATATTCTGAAGACAGCGTTTAGGACTCGCTATGGTCATTATGAATATTTCATAATGCCATTTGGAGTGACCAATGCACCTGCCATCTTTATGAATCTGATAAACCAAGTTTTTCGAGAGTACTTAGACAGGTTCATTGTCATCTTCATCGATGATATCCTGGTGTATTCAAAGAATCGGAAAGAACATTTCGGGCACTTACGGATTGTCCTGGAGACATTGCGACAACATCAGCTCTATACCAAGTACATCAAGTGTGAATTTTGGGTAGATCAAGTCGGATTTCTCGGACATATCGTTTCAGGCGAAGGAATCTCAGTAGATCCAGCTATGGTGTCAGCGAGTGGCCGACGCTAAAAACGGTGAAAGATATACGAAGTTTCTTGGGATTAGCAGGATACTAACGATGATTCATCGAAAGATTTTCGAAAATTGCAGCACCCCTGACCAAGCTCACACGTAAAGATGAAGCATTCGTGTGGTCAGAAGCATGTGAAAAAGTTTTTGTAGAACTCAAGTCAAGATTAACCTCTGCTCCTATTCTTGTAATACCGGATCAATCTGGAGGATTCGTCGTACATTGTGATACGTCCGGTAAAGGATTAGGATGTGTTATACACCAGCATGGAAAAGTTGTGGCTTTTATATAAGACAACTGAAGGTTCATGAGCGTAACTATCCAACACATGATCTGGAGTTGGCATACATCATCTTTGCACTTAAGATTTGGCGCTACTATATTCTGGGAGAACGAGTAGATATATACACTGACCACAAGAGTCTGAAGTATGTATTTACTCAGAAGGAATTAAACATGCGGCAGAGAAGATGGGTAGAACTCATGGTGGACTTCGACATAAACTTACAGTATCATTGTGGGAAGGTGAATGTAGTTCCTGATGCATTTAGCCGCCAGCCATTAGCAATGAACCTCACCGCACAGTGGAAGCTACAGCAGGAATTGCACGGATTGGCGATCGAAGTAGTTATGCCAGGTAACGCTTCATATTTGATGACCTTACAAGTCCAGTCCACTCTTGTAAATCAGATCAAGGCAGCTCAAGCAAATGATGCCAAGCTACAAAAGATCCGAGAACAAGTAGAAAGTGGACTTCGAACTGACTTTATCAACTACGAAGATGAATCCTTGCGATATGGAAGTCGATTATGTGTACCAAATGGCCCAGTTCGAAAAGAGTTGATAAAAGAAGCTCACAGCTCTCCTTATTCTGTACACCCCGGAGGTACAAAAATGTACAAGGATCTACGGCAATACTACTGGTTGCATAGAATGAAGAGTGAAGTAGCTAGAAGCGTAGCAAAGTGTTTGGTGTGTCAGCAAGTGAAGGCTGAACATCACAGAACTGCTGGTCTACTTCAGCCGTTACCAATTCCGGAATGGAAATGGCAGCACATTACCATGAACTTCATGACTGCCCTTCCTCGCAACACTAATGGTAACGACGCAATATGGGTTATTGTGGATCGACTTACAAAGTCGGCTCACTTTATTCCATTTTGAGTTGGCAAATCTACCGAGACACTAGCAAAAACGTATATGAAGGTAAGCATAAATCTAAAGTAAGATTTAAACCTTCAAGATATACTATATTTGATACCCATGAACTCATGCAGGAGATCGTGAGATTACATGGAGTACCTGTTTTCATCGTCTCCGATCGTGATACCAGATTCCGATCACAGTTCTGGCAGAGTCTGCAAGCTAGCCTGGGAACGAGTCTGAACTTCAGCACGGCTTATCATCCACAAACGGACACAGAATGGCATTCCACCGCGAGCAACAAGAGTGACTTTTCCAGCTAGAGAATATCGCGAACAATTCAGATTCTGGAGGACATGCTAAGAGCTTGTATGTTAGATTTCGGAGGTTCGTGGGAAGATCACCTACACCTTGTGGAGTTTTCATACAACAACAGCTATCAGGCGAGTATTGGAATGGCACCATTCACAGCACTCTACGGACGAAAGTGTCATTCACCACTAAGTTGGGACAACGTCGGAGATCGTGAACTCCTTCGACCAGAGATGATCGTGGCAACTGTGGACGTAGTTCGCACGATCAGGGAAAGAATGTGCATAGCCCAAGACCGATAGAAGCAATGGGCATATGCAAAGCGGAGACATCTGGAGTTCCAACCTGGAGACCATGTTTTCCTGAAGATCTCTCCAAACAGAGGAGCGATCTGCTTTGGCAAGAGGGGTAAACTAAGTCTAAGATATATAGGACCGTTCGACATACTCGAATGAGTTGAAGAAGTGGCATACCGTTTAGCACTACCACCCTCATTGGAAGGAGTACACAACGTGTTCCACATATCCCAGCTACGACGATATGTGAGCGACCCCAGCCACATACTCGATCACTCAAACCTCATAATACAGACTGACCTGACTTGCGAGCAACAACCCAATGAAATCCTGGACCGAAAGGTAAGAACATTACGGAACAAGGAAGTAAACTTGGTCCGAGTGATGTGGAGAAAGGCTTCGCCAGGAGAATCAATATGGGAACGAGAAGAAGACATGTGTGCAAGACACCCTTATCTATTTGAAAATTAGTCCCTACATAAATTGTAAATTTCGAGGACGAAATTTTTATAAGGAAGGTAGAATGTAACGACTCTAAAATCTTTGTATGGAAATTTTCTGTTAATTTACAAGAAATGAGTTTTACAGCTTGAGTTTGAGTTATAAGTTATTTTTGTTAAATAACAGCAAGATACAATTTGTAACTCACTGGTAAAGCCTTGCACTGCTGTGACGTTGCCCCTGTGTTCGATTCCCATCAGTCACAATTATTTTTTTCTGAATTTTTTTTAACTTTTTGGAAGCCCAAAATATTGCAAGTGCAATACACGGGGAAATGAAAAGTTCAGAAAAATCAAATATGTGGAAAATGGTTTAAACAGAAAATTGATCAAGTGGCATGAATTGCAAGGCAATTGCCTCGAGATCGACCGGCCAAAAGCCCATAAAAACCGGCGGGGGCGGTCATCATGGCCAATGAACCCCGTGCTCTGTACACTAGTCTTTTCACCTACCCCTAACTCCTCTGCACTGTTTGATTTCCCTACAATCAAACAGAGACCTTTCATTTCACAATTTATCATAATTTTAATGCTTTTAATCCACACTTTTAATTCCCAAACCTTAATTATCCATTATAAATACAACACCACACTTTGGATCAGCACCATTCTGAAAATTCTAGCCAATACTCTCTAAAAATTTCATAGTGCAAGTGAAGTAAAAGAGGAGTTAGCGAGCAAGTTAGTTCCGGCGAAGATCGAAGCCAATTCTGGAGCTCCCGCAAAGCCACGACGACGCCCTTTCCTTCCTAACCATTTCTTTGAGCTTTCTAAACAGTAAGTCCCTCCCAATCTCTCTTTCTCTTCATTGAAATTCCATTTTAAAACTTATATCACTAAGTGGGGTTAATACCGATATCTTTTTTCTAAACCCTAGAAACTCTTTCTCCTTTATTCTTTGATCAACCAAGTTTTAACACAATACTTGTAACTTTAAATATAAATGTTTAGAATCAATTTTATCCAAGAATCTCATGTAAAACAACCATATTTGAACTTTTACATTAAAATATCTTGAGCTTTGTTATCACGTCTTTTCGACAAAACATGCTTAACAATAGCTTTAGAAAAACTTCACGGGATAACGACCTACCCCCACATGTATACTTGGTTCTATAGCATGATACCTCTTTTGTATGTATTTTCATTTCGAAGAAAAATTTACAATAAACAACAACAACAACTGAGCCTTTTATCCCAAGCATAAGGGGTAGGCTACATGAACCAACATGAGAATCACGCCGGGTCCAACACATGAATCCTCTGTCTCCACTCACTTCTATCGAACAATATACTTTCATTGAGTCCTTTGGCAACCATATCATTTCGTATCACCTCCATCCATGTTTTCTTCGGTCTCCCTTTTGCCCTTTTGCCATTACCCATATCGAAAGTATCTATTCATCGAACCGGTGCTTCCATAGGTCTGCGTCGCACATGACCAAACCATCTAAGCCGGTGTTCCCGCATCTTCTCCTCCACGGGTGCTACACCAACTTTTGCACGGATATCCTCATTTCGTACCTTGTCTTTTCTAGTGTTACCGCACATCCAACGAAGCATGCGCATCTCCGCTACGTGCATCTTCTGTGTATGATGCTTCTTAGGAGCCCAGCATTCTGTACCATATAATAAGGCAGGCCGAATAGCGCTCCGATAAAACTTCCCTTTCAATTTTAACGGAAAGTTACGATCACACAAAATCCCTGTTGCACTCCTCCATTTCAACCAACCAGCTTGGATCCTTTGATTAACATCACTATCGATCTCCCCATTCCTTTGGATGATGGAACCTAGATATCTAAACTGGTCGCTCGGTGATGTTTCCTGATTTAAAATCAGGAAAGCTTCTGAGAAAAGCTTCAAAAAAGGGGCCACGCGCTTACACGTGACCAGCAGTCACGTGTTGACACGTGACCTATGAAGTGCAGAAAAAGCGCACATCGATTCGCTGAGCAAAGTCAAGGAAAAGAGCTTCAGAAGAGGTCACGTGCTTCCACGTGATCAGGGTCACGTGTTGGCACGTGACGTTCAAGACAGTAGACTCGTTCTCCAGACGAACCAAGGAAAAAGAGTTCAAACAAGGGTCACGTGCTCACACGTGACCAAGAGTCACGTGGTGGCACGTGACGCTTAAGCAACAATCAGAAGAAAAGAAAAGGCTCATTCCAAAGGGGGTCACGTGCTCACACGTGACCATGGATCACGTGGTCACACGTGACCGGCTTTCAAAGCCCTTTTTGTCAACAGAATTAAATTCTGAGAGAAATGCAAATCTTTCCAAAGGAACGCAACTATATGCATCCAATCAAATTAAAGATTCAGAGGTCATTTATTTATGGAAAATCTCGGGTTTGGAAAGATTTCCCCCTTAAATCTAACCAAAATGACAAGGGAGAATCTCTGGATCTGAAATCCAACGGTGAATAAGATTCACCTAATAATCCAAAGGTCCAGAATGAATAATGGATGCAAATCAAATATCCCATGAAGGATTTACCAAAACTAATTGATTCAGCTGCTTCTCCTATAAATAGGAGCCAAGAGACACAAAAAATATACACGCGCAGAGAAAGAAAAAAGGAGAAAAGCTTTGATACTTGGAAAAGACTTGGATCTTCTGCAAAAACCCTAGGTAAGAAAGGGAAGGCCTTTTGAAAGAGGGGGAATTTAATTCCCAACAGAGTTTAACTCTGATACATAAAACAGAAGAGCACATTTCTTCTCTCTTTGATAGAGGATCTGCAAAGTGCACATCTCCCCTTTAGGTTGAGAATTTAATTCTCAATGGGTTGAGATCCTGCCATGCAGATCCAAAACATAGAGAGGGAACGCAAGCATGAGAATTTAATTCTCGCAGAACTATAGGAATTCAATTCCTTTAAAAATAAAATTAGGGCTCGACCCTGTATCATGGGAATTTAATTCCTTCAAAACAAAAGAAACAGGGTTGAACCCTAATTAAGAATGTGGTTCTGTGGAAATAGCAGGAATTTAATTCCCTTAATTATAATTCTTTAAAATGGGAAGTATAATTCCTTGAAAGCTTTTATTAAGGGTTGAACCCTCTTCAGTTCTCCACATAAACGAGGAATTTAATTCCTACAGAAAATTCAGAGTTCAACTCTACAAGTCTTCAAAAGGAAATAGGAATTTAATTCCTCTGAAATTTAAAGTTCGAGGAATTTAATTCCTGAAAAAAGGAGTAACAGATCCTCTAAAAAAACATAGAGGTAGGGTCACGTGCCACCACGTGACCCCCCAAAACCCCTACAGAAAGCCCCTTTGAGGCAGCACCCCACGTGACCCACGTGACCTTGGCAGAAACTCTAATACACAGGCATTTGAATGCCCCTCACGTGATGGCACGTGATGCTTTGAAGGAGATGATAATTTCAGCAGAACAAAAGAAGGGAGGGCGCTCTCACGTGCTGCCACGTGACCCTTCTCGCCTTAGTGTTTAACACTAAATTTAAAACTCTCAAGCCCAGTGTTAAAACACTGTCGGGCCTTAGCACTCAATGCTGATTAAAAAGCCTTATTGGCAGGGTTCAACACTGATCTGTTTTAGTGTTTAACACTAATTTGAAAAAGCCTTATTGCTGGTGTTTAACACCAATTATCTCTTAGTGTTGAACACTAACTCAACAACCTTATTCCCAGTGTTCAACACTGATTGCTCTGAAGTGTTTAACACTAGGCTTTGGCCCAATTGGCTAAAGGGATAGAGGCAAACATTCTCCCTCAATGGACCAACAAAGAGTCAATATTCCAGACCTGACTGGACTTAGCCCAAGCTGGCCATAAGTCCTCAATTTGTGATTAACTGGGCCGATAGGCTCCTAACATAATTGATCAGTCTTGACCCAAATTGGGCCAAGGACTATTTAATCCACCCCGGTTCTAGGGTACATCTCTTCACTCCTTTGATACTTGGCATTGTAATCCCTCAATGTCTTCAAAGAGGTGACGGGTCCCGAAGACCATTCATGATATGGACTGTGGGGTCCTTAAACCCATGCATAATACAAAATTCCTGGTTACGTGGAACGTGGATAACGTCACTCTTTGACCCCGCGGAAAACGTCCAGAGCGGATCCTGGTCCTCGCAGAGCACGGCAGTGAACCCGTGTGAAGCATCCAGAGCGGAGCCTGGTCCTCGCCTAGCACGGCAGTGAACCCGTGTGAAGCATCCAGAGCACATACCGGACTGTGGAGTCCTTAAACCCATGGACTATGACGTCCTTAACCTTGACCGAGATGTCTTAAAACTACCAACGGACCGCAATGTCCTTAAACTACCCACGGACCGCAATGTCCTTAAACTACCCACGGACCGCAATGTCCTTAAACTACCCACGGACCGCAATGTCCTTAAAAACTACCCATCGACCGAGATGTCTTTAAACTACCCACGGACCGCAATGTCCTTAAAACTACCAACGGACCGCAATGTCCTTAAACTACCCACGGACCGCAATGTCCTTAAAACTACCCATGGACCGCGATGTCCTTAAACTAGAATAATAGAGCCCCTATATGCTCTTTTGTCGGATCTAAACGGTCCCGCTTAAGTTGACCTTAGCCTCAAAGATGGCTAACGCGTCCTTAAACCTTCAAGCAGACTGGACTACGAATCCCCCCTAATTAACTCTGGCTCGAGGGTACATCTCTGAACTCCTCTGACATCCGTCGTTGAAATCCCTCAACGTCGTCAGAGAGGTGACGGGTCCCGACGGCCACATAGACGAGGGACCGCCACGTCCCTAAACTGGAACAATGGAGTTCAAACACTCCTTTGTCGGATCTAAATGATCTCGTTGAGTTGATCTTAGTCACAAAGTGAGACTAACGTGTCCTTAACAAACGTTTGAGTTGATCTTAGCCTCAAGCATGGCTGACGTATCCTCAAACCAAACCCCCAAACCCAAATTTAAGATAATGCGGATTTGGACTAGTCCATGCCCTACGGGCGACGACATAACTCAGTCTCCGTAAACGATCCACGGGCAATAAAATATAAAACAAAAACACACGACACGAAGTGACCATATGGAGAAGGAGAAAGTTGTTACCGCGATGCGGTAGCGTAATTAACTGCAGGGGCTTGCGTCTGCAGGGAAGAGCGTCCCCACAATCAAAAACCCCTCAAACGAGGGGGAATCTGACGAAGTCTGCTACATCGGACGCATCCGTCTAGACCTCCGATCCATGGTGCCATGGATCAAATTGGCATCTTCGGAGAGGTGGACGGATAGCACCAATTAGCATCTGCCCCGAATTTCAGGCGAGACGGCCCGACGTCCCGCGTGTCCGTTCGGAGGGGAACAGATTCTGGCACGCCCGATGGGACCTTTTCCTCTTTCCACTCCACACTTCGTGTGTCGTGATTCGCGAACCAATCGCGGTTCGCTAACAGTTGCCCTTGGGTTTCAAGATACTAAGAATTGGCGCCTTGCCTATTGCAGAAAACAAAGGATCGATGGCTGCTACCTCCGTGAAATCCTCCAACTGCTCAAGCCGCAATTGCGACCAACGCTTTGCCTCGCCAGGAGGTATAGCCTATGGACCCCAAGCTGCTTCGTTGTTCACAATGCCGGCGGATCAGGTGACTCAGGCCACTACCGGATTGTTCTTTGGGACTATGCTCCCCTCATCAAGCTTCGTGGCGCCAGTGCTGACAAAGGAAACTCTCAGGAAGTCGGTCTTTGATCGTCTTACCCCTGCCGCGGTTCCTCTCAACGAGTCGCCCAACGTTAACGCCTCGGTCTTCTCTAGATTGGGCCAGAAATCTTGCGAACTCATCATGGGGCCAACAATCCCAGAGAAGACTGCTTCTAAGAAGGAGGCCGCTCCTGCCTCCGAAATCGCCAAGGCGGTTTCCCCAGTCAAGAAATCGATCTTCACGAGATTAACAGCTTCGACTCCCGCTCCCGCTGTACAAAGGACATCGGTCTTTGACAGGCTAACACCAACAACGACCCCCCACCTACACAGGGGGCAAGATGAAACCATTCTTATATCTGACTCTACGCCGTCTGCTCGACGCGCTCGACGTCGTCAGTGGCGCCGAATAAGGAAGGCTGGGGGCAACTCCCCCTCTGGATTGACTCCACCAGCCCCGGCGGTAGAAGTTAATGCTGCTGTTCCAACTGGAAACAGCTTTGAAATGCTAAATAAGGTGCGAAGGAATTCCCCTACCGCAGTGCTGAAGAGGTCTCCTCCCCCATCAGAAAAGGTTGTGGAAATAGAATCAGAACAGCCCCGATCTCCTCAACGGCTGTCTTCCAAAATCTATAAGGTTTGGCGGCGGGCCCGGGACTCAATCATCGATCCAAACTTCTCCCGCCAGCATAAGAAGCTGAAGATCCAACCGAAAGCTGGTCACCAGGCGAAAACCCAAAAGGCTGCTTGGACGCCCACCTCGACGGCCCCCTCAACCTCCATGGCTCATAAAAGGAGGGAGCCCGAGAAGATCCCTCGACGTGCAACGACGGCTAAAAGCAACAAGCCCGGACACCCTAAGTCTGGGGGCATGATGGTCCACACCGTATACATGGCCTCTGGAAAGGAGGAGAGCCGCACTTCTACAGGCCACCGACCGCTAACCCGATCCGTAACGAAATCCCAGGAGCAGCAACAAAAGCTCCAAGAAATGATGAATGCTATGGCCGCGCTCACCGGGCCAAAGGAAAACCCAGAAGCGTCCTCAGACGCACGCCGGGAGGAAGAAACCGACGCTGAATTCCTTCGCCGGACACTGGAGAAAAGGGACAAAGAGGCTGCTGAACAAGCGGCCAACATACAACGGATGGGCCTTCTCTTTCAAGATGTGATAGGAATGATGATCCAGCAAGACTTACCCGCCGAAGATCCTCCGATTATTCTGGAGGACGACCGAGGAGAGACGTCAAATCCACCACCAGCCCTCTCAACGGCCAAGGAAGAGACGATCTCTAAGGCTGACTTGGCTGACTATATAGCCCAGCAAATCCGGGTCCATCATGCAACTGAGGCAGCTGGTCAAGTCGTGAAAACGGGGCGGCCGTATCCAAGATGGTACGATCAAATCAAATACCCGCAAGGCTATACGATACCGAAATTCCATGTGTATAAGGGGACCGGCAATCCTCATCAACACGTCGCCCAGTTCCGGGCCCTCTGCGGTAACACCGGCGGTGACGATAAACTGTTACTCCGTCAGTTCGTTGGCAGCTTATCAGAAACAGCATTCGAATGGTATTCAGAACTTCCGAACGATTCCATCAAAACGTTCGCTGAAATGGAGTTGTTGTTCACTCAGCGGTTCGCAAGTGCCAGCGAGCGCACTCCAATTACTGCTTTGATTAACGCCAGGGTAAAGCCAGGCGAAACCTGGGTCCAGTACGCTATACGCTGGCGGAATTTGTGGTCGAGATGCGAGCAACGCATTGAGGAAGCACCCGCAGTGGGTATGTTCGTGGGAACCCTAGACCCCCACGCAACTATCTCCCAGTTTATGATGTTCTTTAAGCCAACCACATTCCAGGCTTTAATCGACAAGTTGGCTCAGATGGACCAGATAGGTCATAGGCCACCTCCCCCGAAGTCGGAACCTCGGAATGATAAGGGTAAAGGAAGAGCCACCTTTGTCGCGAATGCCCAACAGCAACCTGACGCCCCGAAATCGGCAGATCAATTGGAAGAAAGACGCCGATATTATAATGAAAAGATGAAGCGTCCCTACTCGTTCCCACGAGACAAGACGAGACGGTTATTTGAGCTGGCAATACGCAACAGACTTATTAACCTCCCGAATCCAAGGCGACCGCCGCAACCCACCGAGGTGAATAACCCCAACTATTGCCCTTACCATCAGACGGTAAGCCATCCGATTGAAGATTGCTTCGTCTTCAAAGGATGGATCGAAGATCAATACCTCCAGGGGAAGTTTGTACTGTCCGAAAAGTGGAAGGTGAACCCGCCACAACCACATACTCCTAAAAAGGCAGACACGCCGGGGGCAACCTGCTCCTTTATCGAAAAAGTTCCATGGGAGGTCGTGCTATCAACGAAGACCAAAAGGATGCTGAGAGACCTTCATGCGTGCCCTGCAATCGAATGGAAGGACCCTCTTGAACCTCGAATTATCGAAGGAGCAGTGAAGCCCCGCACAACTACGAAGACTGCTGATAAGGGCCCAAATACTCATACCCGGCCGTCAAAAGCTTCGAAGAAAAAGAAGAAGAAATCCAAGAAGCCCGCGAAGCTTGGAGACGAGCGCACGAACTTGCAGAAGCAAATCGACGCACTGGAAGAATACAATCAAAAGGCACGAACTCCTGTCACACTGCGAGAGTTCCTCAACCACACCTTTCAAGACGAAGATGATGAAGAGAGCTCACCGGATGAATCCGAAGAGTACGTGGCAAGTTGTAACGTAATCTCCCACTCGCTTACCGATGGCAAGAAAGCTCCTGACACCAAGAAGCCAGAGGCGGAGCCCGAACCAGAGCGTGCGAGGCTGACAACTGATATGATCAATGCCTTTCTAGACGAGATTCGTCTAAAAAGTAAAGCAGATCAGGAGCGTGAGATGGCGGCATCAGGAGGAACCAAATGCGGGCGACCGAACGAAGGAGTTGGACTACCCCTGCCAGAGCGAAAGGCATCCGAGATGGACAAGAAGATATTCAAGACGAGGAAAAGGTTCGCCAAAGCCATGTCAATGGGAATGAGGCTACCCCCCTCGGAAGGAAACACGCACGATGGGGCGGAGAAACACCCCGATTACTGCGCATATCATCGGAAAGTCTCACACCCCACAGAGGAGTGCGACGCCTTTAAGATATGGTGGCAAGGATATGTTGCTCGTCGGCAACATTTCAAACGCATGAAACGCAAGAGCCGTCGGGAGCAAAGAAGCACTGTTGACGGGCCCAACAGAATTACTGGCAACTGTTATATGGCTCATACCGAGGGGTCGCAAGTCCTCACCTTTGGGAGCGACTCTGATGAAGAAGTGACTCTGGGCCCTCTCTTTGAAGAATCCGCGCTAGGGAAAGATGAGGAATCAGAAGCCTGCGGAAACACTCAGCTGCGCAATCGCACACTCCCGGAAAAGAATCTCGGGCCTACGAACAGAAAAGACAAGGGAAAGGAAAAGGTCACTGAAGATATCACTTTGGATGACCAAGTCGCGAAGGAACTGGCGACTAAAGACCTTCCTAGGAGGAGTAAAGTGGACTATAACATCCTCGCGCATCTAAGGAAGCTACCTTCTCAGCTTAGCATTCTCGACGCCCTCCTATTATCAAAAGAAGCACGGGACTCACTAATTAAGGCATGATCGCACGCTTTTGGCGTGTCGGATGTTCAAAGAATTAAAGTGTAACCGCGATCAGGACGGTGTCGCTTTGCAGCTAGCCGGATGAGCACGGGTCGGTCCACAGGGAGATGGTGTTATTTTACCTTCTTGTTTTAGACGAGTCAATAAAGAATCTGTATGTTTGTTTGATCTAACCTATGTGTTTATTTGCAAGTATAAAGTTAGCTTGTTAAGGTTAAGGTCGGTTAGTAGAGTTAGGATTAGTCTTGTGCTTGTCTTTTGCCATTCTTTAGACGGTGTTGGGATAATCGGAAGTAGCGGGGATTAGGAGGACATAGGAATGTGATTTGCGAGTTTAAGCAAGCTTTCCGACACTAAATCCATTCCTAGTGCCCCTTGTCCGTCTGCTAAATACGCTTATTTCCAACCCTCGGCCAAACACCCGCAACCTTGTATCCAAATAAGTCACAACTACATGTCACGTTGTAGCGCGCTTAAAGGACTTCTCGACTTAGGTCACGACTATATGTCACGTATAGCGCGCCTAAGTGAGGGGGTTGCGTTTGTTTGGTCGAGGTTCGTTTCAAGATGTTTGGCGAAGAGAAGCACAAGGGATTTCTCCGTCCCTCATACCACCTTCCTTAGCCTTAACAAGAGCGGAATTATTCACACATGATAAAAGAAAAGAAAACAAAACAAGAAGGAAGAAAAGAGGAAAATACGGTTTTACAAGTGAAGCAAGCTAACTCTTGGGTCCTCACCTTAGCAAGGAACTCCGACAAGTATCATCGCTTGAAAATACGGATAAAAGAAGAAATGAAAAGAGAACAAGCTAGGAAATAACAACAACTAGTTAACAACATGAATTAAAATTACAATACAAGATAATGAAATTACAATACAAGAATTAAAAGAGACAAGATAATAAAAACCCTCATCTTCATTGATCCTCCACTCAAAAAGCTCTCACTACAAATTGGATGGAAGAACTATGATGAAGAAGAAGCTAAACTAAGAAAACAAGAAAATAACACTAACTTCTATCCTATTCTCTCTATATCTGTTCTGGTTATAATCCGGGGTATTTATAGGAGGAGTTCTGAAGACCTGGGGCAATATTGTGTGCCCAAATACCATGTGCCACCAACCAGGAAAAATTCACACAGAGTGGGCCCCACCCTGCGGTGCTTGCGCGGCCAAACCCTTGCTTTGGCCGCGCAAGCGCGGCCGTACAGTGGAGTTGATTGGTCAATTTTGGTAGGTGTCTCTGGTTGGTATTTCCCTCGTGTTTGCAATCTTCATATTGCACAGAAGTCTTCAGAATATTTACAGATTTTCAAAGTCCAAGATTACATTCTTTTCCTTTTTGACTTTATCTCCTTTTGACTTCAAATTTTGCATTAGTCCCAAATGACGACTATTTTCGTCCCCTCTTCTGAACTGGTACGGGACGGCCACTGGAACCCGGCTTTTATCTGTTTGTGACAGATGTTCTGGATTTTGCCGTAAATGTGGAGATTTAGTGCTGATTTGCAACATTTGGACTGGAAACATGTATTCTGCAAACATGTAACAAACACGGATTAAAAGTACCTACCTATAAACACACGAGCGTAAGAATGGCCGGTATAAAATGCAATATTCTGGTGTGAACAAGGCACTACAAGAACCTGAGCAATTCCAAGCCTTTCTCGCTACCGAAAAGATGAAGGACGAACTGGAAGAAGTGCATACGGCCGACGTCACTTTCGGTGATGAAGACCTCCTTCTCGGGACGTGCGACCATAACCGTCCCCTGTATGTCTCCGGATACTGCCATGATATCAAGATAGGCAAGATCTTGGTGGATAATGGATCCTCTGTCAATCTCCTTAATGTTCGGGTGTTGAAGGAAATCTGCATGAGTGTGCAACATCTCGCTCGTGACAAAATCACTATCTCCGGTTTCGATTCACAATCGTCACGGACTCTCGGGTCCGTGATATTAACGTTTAGCTTCGGGCTTCTCGTCACAGACATCAAATTCCATGTCATTGACGCCAAGACCTGTTACAACGCCTTGCTCGGCCGTCCTTGGTTACACGAGTACAACATCGTCCCTTCTACACAACAACAGTGTATGAAGTACTTTAAAGATGGTTTCGAGTATACTGTAACGGGTGAGCTGAACCCATTTTCCGTGAACGAAGTCCGCAAATACGAGGATGCGAAATACTTCTTGCCAGACTTTGAAGATACAGAAAGGTGTCACGACTCGGAGAACAAGGCCGCCACCACCATCCCTGTTTTCGGAAGCGATACCGAAGAAGAAGAAGAGATAGTTTATACGGGGCCATCTCAACGCAACAACCGGAGGATGCCCACCCCCATACTGGTCTTCGGAAGTGATTCGGAAGATGAGGTCAACGCCGTATTCTCCAATCGGCTTTCAATGCAAGCACCTCCGGGCGATGACCATAACCTGCAAATCACCATGGTACTGCGAGAACACTACAAGGACCTCGACACGCTTCAAGCTCACAGTGTGCAAGAGCTGCAAACGTTTTGCGTCCCCCCCAGGCGAAAGGGTGAGAAGATGATCCTATTCTATCGATCCTCAGAGTCGAAAGTAGAGAAAGAGATCTGGCACGGCGTAGATGCTACATGCGACAGACTCCAGCCCATCCGTCTGTCCAGATGCTATACAAATGGATTAAAGAAGCTATTGAAGCGCCAAGGGGTACCCTTAAAACAAACTGTTCAACAGGCTCGGTTCTACAACAGGATTTGGGATGTCCCTGGAACCCAACGCAAATTGCCTAATGGGAAAATGGAGACACTCGGGCTTGGATACGCGAGAACCGGAAAACGAGAACGGGCTCATAACAGCTACGCTATATATACCTTTGATGAAGAGGAGGACGCCCTGTCAGGAGATGCCAACCCCTCATCAAAACCAGACCACGCGATTGAGGCGCCAAGTCCGTCATTTCTAGAACGAATGGACAAGCCTATCAAGAAAGTGGGTCAGAAAGGTCGGGAAGACCCCAACCACGAAATGGCCATCTACGAGAAGGCCAGGGCGCAACGTCTATTTCAACAGGCTGCGAAAGGCAAGAATGCTCATCCTTGCCAACCCATCATGCGAAAAGCCCGATGTGGAGACGGAAATAAGTCGAGAAGCGGAAAAAAAGAGCCGACAACAACGACGCAGGATTAGAGGGTTACGCAATCGGGTATTGCACAGCTCGGATTCGTCCTTCATAGAAAAGATGAGTCGAGCGTACTCCTTCCCCCGAGACAAGACGGAAAGGTTACTCAAGCTCGCCCTAAAACATCAGATGATCGCGCTTCCGGAGTTTAGACACCCTAAGCAAGCTAATAAGGCCTCTCGCTCGGGCTATTGCTCTTATCACCGGGCCGCAGGACATCCTACCGAAGACTGCTTCACCTTCAAGAACTGGGTCGAGGACCAGTACCGACGGGGCAGATTCGCTTTATCCAACAGCTGGAGGGTAACGCCGCTACGAAAGCACGAGCCCAAGGCCACAAGAGCAGAGCCAGATCCGCCTCGGCCCCGGGAGTGGATTCGCGCATGTTATACGATTACGATAGACAACCCTCCCCGGTGCTTCGAAAACAGCGATGATGAGGTTATCTCGGAATTCCCGCCCGCTCCGAAAGAACTGGAAGACGGTATACATACTACCGCAGATAACCTCAGAAAGATTGAGTTGGGATCGGCAGAGGACCCGCGACCAACATTTGTCAGCGAGCTACTCTCTGAAGAAAGGGTGGCCGCGTTAAAGAACGTGCTTCTACGGCATAAAGACTGCTTCGCGTGGAACTACTCTGAGATGCCAGGATTAGATCCGGAGGTTGCCGTGCATAAATTAGCAATATCCCCGGATATCAAGCCAGTCAAGCAAGCGCCAAGAAGGATGCGACTCGAGCTTGAGATGAGCATCAACGCCGAAGTCAAGAAGCTGATCGATTCTGGATTTATCCAAGAAGTCCAATATCCCGATTGGATCGCCAATATCGTCCCGGTGATGAAGAAGAATGGGACGGTGCGTATATGCGTGGATTTCAGGGATCTCAACAAAGCCTGTCCAAAAGATGATTTCCCAGTGCCGGTAACCGAGCTAATGATAGATAACACGTCCACTCACGAGATCTTCTCCTTTATGGACGGTTCCTCAGGATACAATCAGATAAAAATGCATCCCGAAGACCAGAAGCACACTGCTTTCCGGACCCCTTTGGGTGTATTTTGCTACAGGGTTATGCCCTTCGGTCTAAAGAACGCCGGCGCTACCTATCAAAGGGCCATGACAAAGATCTTCGACGACCTCATACATGACATCGTCGAGTGCTATATCGACGACCTCGTAGTAAAGAGTATGTCATATGAAGATCACTTAAAGCACCTAGAGACTGTATTTCAATGCCTTCGGCAATATAATTTGAAGATGAATCCCCTCAAATGCGCGTTTGGAGTCTCCTCGGGAAAATTCCTGGGATTCGTCATCCGACACCGAGGTATTGAGATAGATCCGTCAAAGATTAAAGCGATCATGGAAATGCCCCCGCCAAGAACCCTCAAACAGTTGCGGTCTCTCCAAGGGAAGCTCGCATACATCCGGCGATTTATCGCAAATCTTTCAGGCAAATGCCGCCCTTACAGTCACCTGATGAAGAAGGGAACCCCATTCGTCTGGGATCAAAAATGCCAAGGTGCACTAGACGAGATCAAGCAGTACCTGCAGAACCCGCCGGTATTAGCTGCGCCGGTCAAGGGAAAACCCCTCATTCTTTATACAACCGCCCTCGAAGGTTCCTTGGGCGCACTATGGGCGCAAGAGAACGATCAGGGGAAAGAGAGAGCACTCTACTACTTAAGTCGAGTTCTACTGGGGGCAGAAAGCAATTACTCTCCCATTGAAAAACATTGCTTGGCGTTAATCTTCGCGATAACAAAGCTCAGGCACTATGCGTTGGCACACGAAGTCTGCCTCATCTCGAAAGTGGATCCTCTTAAATACTTGATGTCAAAAGCCATATTGACGGGACGACTCGCTAAATGGGCCCTGCTCTTGATGGAGTTCTCGATAACATATCAACCTCTCAAGGCAGTGAAAGGCCAGGCCATTGCCGATTTCCTCGCTGAGCACCCGATACCGGCCGATTCTCCTTTGAATTGTGACTTGCCGGACGAGCATGCATTTGATGCGATTAGCGGTGGAAGCACCCGATGGGAACTCTATTTCGATGGAGCGTCCTCTATAAAGAAACAAAAGCAAGGTATCCCAATGATCAAGTCAGGGATAGGCCTCATCTTTGCGACTCCACAAGGAGGGATAATGCGCTTCGCCTTCTCCTTAACAGAGCCGAGGACAAACAATGAAGCTGAATACGAAGCCCTGATAGCAGGTCTCGAGCTTGCCATTGACATGGGAATTGAAGACCTCCTTATATATGGGGATTCTCAGCTGGTCGTTAGCCAAGTTAATGGTGACTACCAAACGTGCAAACCGGAGTTGGTGAGATACGGCGAAAAGGTGCAACAACTGTTGGCCCAAATTCCCTCCCATACTTTGGAGAACATACCGCGCGCGGAAAACAGCAAAGCAGACGCGTTGGCTAAACTCGCTAAAGAACTGGCTGACGAGAACCTCGATGACGTCAGAATCGTGGTACAAAGCCGTCGAGTGCTCGCCCCGGCAGAAATATCTCCGGAATCATGCAAAGAAAAGGGAGCGACTGAGCAGATGACCCTACAAATAAAGGACCATGAGAAGGCCGAAGACTGGAGGGAAGTCTTCATAGACTACTTTAAGTCCCGCCGAATGCCCGAAGAAGCGTCTTCAAGACATCAGCTCATGAAACGAGCTCTATCTTTCGCTTTCGTCAACAATACCCTATACAAGAGATCGCTCGATTCTCTATGGCTGAGATGCTTAGGACCTGACGAAGCAGAAAAAGTCGTTCAGGAAGTTCATGACGGACTTTGCGGTTCTCACCAAGCAGGCCCAAAGATGAAGTTAAAGATTAAACGAATGGGCTACTACTGGCCCACAATGATCCAGGACTGCCTCGAGTATGCGAAGCAATGCCACTCGTGCCAGATTCATGGAGACTTTATCCACCAACATCCAAATCCGCTACACCCAACGGTGGCCAGCTGGCCATTCGAGATGTGGGGGACTGACATAGTCGGCCCCATTGAACCAGCATCATCTCGGGGACACCGTTTTATCCTGGCGACAACTGATTACTTCTCCAAATGGGCAGAAGCAGTACCACTGAGGGAAGTGAAGACGGAGAATATCCTCCATTTCTTCAAAACGCACGTCATCTATCGGTTTGGAACCCCACGGCGGATTATCTCCGATAACGGGCCAGCCTACAGGAGCCATAAGATTAGCCGCTTCGCGCAGCAGCACAATATAGACTGGAGGTATTCTTCAGTTTACAACCCACGAGCCAACGGTCTGGCCGAGGCCTTCAATAAGACCTTGACGAAGATCATAAAAAAGACTGTCTCCCGGAATAAGAGAGACTGGCACGAGAGGCTGCAAGAAGCCCTTTGGGCTTATCGAACTACATTCAAGATGGCCACAAATACAACGCCATACGCGTTGGTATTTGGGACGGAAGCAGTACTCCCCCTCGAGATAGAGTTACCCTCTCTACGAGTGGCAGTCCACCACGAACTGACCGACGAAGAAAATGCACACCTTCGACTTGAGGAGCTTGATGCCCTCGACGAAACCCGACTTATAGCGCAACAACATCTAGAAGCCTACAAAGCAAAGATGACGCGCTCGTACGAAAGATTGACCAGGCCAAGGGCATTCCGCCAAGGCGAACTCGTGCTGGTAGTCAAAAGACCTATGATCCCCAATCGTGCCAAGCGGGGAAAATTCGAGCCAAACTATGAAGGCCCGTACATCATAGACCAGGTTTACCAGGGTGGAGCCTATCTACTCGTGGACATGCACGGTGAGAGGCCTTTCAGGCCAATAAATGGCCGCTTCTTGAAGAAATACTATGCTTAGTGAGCCACAGCCTGGGTCAACGATAGATGACGACGACTATGTCCGCTCGCTATCTTCCTAGGCTCAGACTTTACAAGCAGTAGCTGGCCCTCCCATAACGACGGACCGAAACGTCCTTAAACTAACAAGGGACCGAAACGTCTTTAAACTATGAACGGACCGAAACGTCCTTAAACTATCAACAGACCGAAACGTCTTTAAACTAACGGTGGACCGAAATGTCCTCAAACTAACGACGGACCGAAACGTCCTTAAACTAGCGACGGACTGAAACGTCCTTAAACTAACGACGGACCGAAACGTCCCTAAACTACTGCCGCAGCATCCTTAGGCTGGCAAGATAAAAAAAAACGGTATGTCCATAAAGCAAAATGGGCACGGATGAAAACCCGAAAGGGCTCCATGAGTAAAAACAGCAGGACTACCGGCGAGTGTTTGTGAAAACCCGAAAAGGCGCAACCTCGTTTAAAGACACTTATAGGGTCCTCTCGACCTTGCAAGGAGAAATCACCTGCGTGAGATCCTTACGACTCACAAAGGAGCAACACACTTAGGGATCCTCACGATTCCTAAGGAGAAAATACACTTACGAGATCCTCACGACTCGTAAGGAGAATTTTCTTATGAGACCCTCACGGCTCATAAGACTTGAAAGTCTTGAGTTACAGAAACCTAAACCTGTTCTTAAGCAAATCCTCCACAACCTCCGACATTGCCCTACAAGCGGCTCGGACTGACCCTTGTATACAATCCACGGGCGCGAATAGACATTTCCCTAACAAAGTCCCACCCGTGACTAGGGATATATCTACATGGTGAACAACCCTTGCAAGTCCTCTCGACTTATAAGGGGAAAATCCTCTTTGTAAGATCCTTACGACTTACAAGAGAACATGCACTTAAGAATCCCCACGATTCTTAAGGAGAAAACACACCTGCAAGATCCTCACGACTTGTAGGGAGAAACACCTTTGTGAGACCCTTACGGCTCATGAAGTCAAAAGTCTTGGTCGACAGGACCCTTAACCCTGTTTGCTAAGCCACCTTTGTTCAAACGTCGACAGAGGCAAATGATGATCCGCTCCTGGCAACATTCCAGTTGTAGCGGTGCTGATGCCGAAACCCGTATCCAAGAAATCCGAGCTTGCCGCAAAAAAGCTAGCAAGCCACACATGCATGACAAAATGGCCGAAATGATGGGACAACTTGCAAAATCTCAGCGGTTCACAGATAACTTAGTGTTCATCACCGTGGCATTCGTCTCGATATAGCAGACGCGATACCAGCAAATGAAGCGAAGGCCAAATTCCTAGCTTCATTGTCTCGACGACACAACATCAAGCGAAACGGAACAGCGGCAACCCCAAGTTCCATGGCTCGGCGACACATATCGCCAAGAGTTAACCCCCATCCCGTGAAATGCGGATACAATCAGCAAACTTCCCGGTTACGTGGAAAGCGGATAATGTCACTCTTTGACCCCGTGGAAAACGTCCAGAGCGGACCCTGGTCCTCGCAGAACACGGCATTAAACCCGTGTGAAGCATCCAGAGCGGAGCCTAGTCCTCGCCTAACACGGCAATGAACCCGTGTGAAGCATCTAGTGCAAACTTCCTGGTTACGTGGAAAGCGGATAATGTCACTCTTTGACCCCATGGAAAACGTCCAGAGCGGATCCTGGTCCTCGCAGAGCATGGCAGTGAACCCATGTGAATCGTCCAGAGCGGAGCCTAGTCCTCGCCTAACGCGGCAGTGAACCCGTGTGAAGCATCTAGTGCAAACTTCCTGGTTACGTGGAAAGCGGATAACGTCACTCTTTGACCCCGTGGAAAACGTCCAGAGCGGATCCTGGTCCTCGCAGAGCATGGCAGTGAACCCATGTGAATCGTCCAGAGCGGAGCCTAGTCCTCGCCTAACGCGGCAGTGAACCCGTGTGAAGCATCTAGTGCAAACTTCCTGGTTACGTGGAAAGCGGATAATGTCACTCTTTGACCCCGTAGAAAACGTCCAGAGCGGATCCTGGTCCTCGCAGAGCATGGCAGTGAACCCATGTGAAGCATCCAGAGCGGAGCCTAGTCCTTGCCTAACACGGCAATGAACCCGTGTGAAGCATCTAGTGCAAACTTCCTGGTTACGTGGAAAGCGGATAATGTCACTCTTTGACCCCGTGGAAAACGTCCAGAGCGGATCCTGGTCCTCGCAGAGCACGGCAATGAACCCGTGTGAAGCATCCAGAGCGGAGCCTAGTCCTCGCCTAACGCGGCAGTGAACCCGTGTGAAGCATCTAGTGCAAACTTCCTGGTTACGTGGAAAGCGGATAACGTCACTCTTTGACCCCGTGGAAAACGTCCAGAGCGGATCCTGGTCCTCGCAGAGCATGGCAGTGAACCCGTGCGAAGCATCCAGAGCGGAGCCTAGTCCTCGCCTAACGCGGCAGTGAACCCGTGTGAAGCATCTAGTGCAAAATTCCTGGTTACGTGGAACGTGGATAACGTCACTCTTTGACCCCACGGAAAACGCCCAGAGCGGAGCCTGGTCCTCGCCAAGCACGGCAGTGAACCCGTGTGAAGCATCCAGAGCAAACACCGGACTGTGGAGTCCTTAAAATCCACGGACTATGACGTCCTTAACCTCGACCGCGATGTCTTAAAACTAACGACCAACCACCCCTATTCCTCACAGATTTTTGCCTCGGTTTAAGGGTACATCTCTTCACTCCTTTGATGCCCGGCGTTGTAATTCCTCAACGTCTTCAAAGAGGTGACGGGTCCCTGTAACCAAACATCGGACTGTGGAGTCCTTAAATCCACGGACTATGAGGTCCTTAACCTTGACCGTGATGTCTTAAAACTAACATCGGACTGTGGAGTCCTTAAATCCACGGACTATGAGGTCCTTAACCATGACCGCGACGTCTTTAAACTACAATATCCGGAGAAACCCCTGACTCCGTAAAACACGGACAAGGGTAACCGTATCCGGCGCTTACAAGTCCTCACGGCTGGGAGAAAAACTCTTTATGAGATCCTCGTGGCTCATAAAATGTAAAAGTCTCAGGAAGCAGATCTTAACCCTGAAACCTGAGCCATTGCTGTCCTGCAAGGAAATCAAGATAGGATATCTGCAGAATGCATTCAATAAAAAGGAGACACACCATTGAGAAGAAAAATGTATCTTTTATTCATAAACCAAAAAGGATACAAGGTACAATTCAAGAAACAAAAATGAAGATACCCTTATTCACGAGCATGTACAAAAAAGGGAGAAAAGATACAGTCCTCAAGCCGGTGGCCGGTGTAGTAATTTCAGCAGCCCGTCGTTTTGTTGCTGAGCCACGGCTTCATGACGCAAGATCTCCAGAAGGCGAGCCTCCGCCTGAGCTTGTTGGGCCTGATATGAAGCGAGCCGAGCTTCAAGCTCTTTTTCAGTGGCCTTGTGAGCCTCAACCCTCTCGCGAGTAAACGTGGCAGCTTTATCAAGAGCCACCACCTCCTTGATGGATTCCTGAAGCACTCGCCAAAGGTCATACGCTTGTTGGCTTTAACTGTGAGGCTGACCTGAAGCTCGCCCAACGCTTTGGAGGCTAGCTCTCTCTCAAAAATTTTTACGACCGAACCCTTTTCTCACACAACAATATGTTCGCTACGTGGCCACGAAAGCCCGCACTCGCAACCACAGCCTCGAACACGAGACATTTACAAGACCGTATAAATGAGCCCCCGGTCGACAGAGATGATCGATCTGAAACGTGTTCACATCACCCGGTATGAAAAGCAATGAGAAAATTTCCAGTGTTTATCCTATCAAGCATGTGTTCACGATTATATAAGCATCCGAAGAAGAAATAAAGTTTGAGGCATTAATTTGCATGCGACATAATGACAATGTTGATAATTAGAAGAAGCTTGCATAAGAAGAGCACAATGTTTATTCAGGCAAGCGAAAACATGCATACGAGTACCAAGCCTACATAGGGATTCAGCATAAAGCATACAAAAGAAGAGGACTAATTTAAAAACACTACGCTAACGGAAAAGATCACCAAACACCGGATCAATGGCACAAGGGTTCACAAAGCAAAGAACAAAATTCTCCATCTCTCTCTCTGCTTTCTCCAGCACGTCAAAGCGACGGTTCTCACGAGGAGTCGCCCCCCATCGATTGGTGCCGTGTTCGTCTGCAAAAGCGAACATAATAGCTCGCCGGGCCCTAATCTGGCCCAGCAGGTGAATCGAGTAATCCTTCAAAGCCTGAGTAATCAGGCACGCTTCATGGAAGCCCTCGAGCTTTTCTTCTGCCGCGTCGAGCATCGCCAGGGTCATCTCCGCCGGGTGAGGAGGAATGTCGGCAAGCACGGCCGTGAGAGTCATCCGGAGCCAGAGAGAACCCATCGGGAGGGGAGACCCTCTACGGATCGAGAGCTCGTGCATGGCCGAGTCACATTCGTTGTCAGAAAGGAGGGGGTCCACTAACCGAGCAGCAAAGCGGGGGATCATCTCCTCAAGAGGAACTTCCCACGGTTGTCGACGAGCATGAGGGCGATTGCAAGCCATGGCACTCGTTTCTCTCTTAAAAAAAAAAATATATATATATATATATATATATATATATATATATATATATATGTATATATGATATGAATCCCTCTGAGAAAGGAGAAGAAGGTTATAGCCTCATATATAATGAAGCGCATTAAGTGCTATGCGCGGAAAATCTTGCATGGTGAATCTGTTTTCAGGGCCTAAAAATGGAAAGGTACCGAAAGTCAAGGAGATGAAACGATTCCCAAGCCCCTTTTTCAGCACCTAATATTGTGCACTGAAAATAGGCATGAGGAAAATCTTGTGAACCGTCGCATCAAGAGATCTCACGCGTAGAACACGTGAGGCCCAAACCTGCAGTGTATTTAAAAGGAAGAATATGAAGTATTACCATGCATATTAAAGGCACCAACAGCAACAATAGTGAAATGATAAAATTCCAGAAAAAGGGCATGCAAGCATAGAAAAAAAAACACATAATAAAACTTGTCACTCATACTTCAAGAGGTTCATACAAAATCTAAAAGACACTTTTACAATGGTAAGGTTTCAGACGCGGGGCATGGGTTGAGAAACTCAAAATTGACTTTATTCAAGATCTTCCAAGCATTTCGAACCTCCCGGGTATGCTTTCTCTCACGGTCACAAGCATCGGGGTCCCCTCGGATGTCCTCTACCCTCCGGTAGGCACCCAATATGGCTGACTGCTGAAAGATCCGATGAAGGAGATCGATGAGATCATCCCGCCTTCTCTTTGAGATCAAACCCATAAGATATACCAAATGCACCTTGTCCTCAGCAGTGTCCAAGTCCCCGAGTGGTATGCCGGCGCAAAAGAGAGGAAGGGCCTCCCGGATCGCCAGCACGATCAGCCTCAGAAGAGAAGAGCGACGGGGAAGTAGCCGATGATTGTACTCGTCGAAGCGGCCCATGATCTCGGCACACTGAGCATTAGTGAACTCCTGGTTCTGACTGCGGCCCAGCGCACGAATATTCCCGTACGAGATGATCTCGTCAAGACGATACAGATGGGCATCCATGATACCTGAAATAAAAGTCACGAGAATTATTACAAGATCCCCCTCGCATTAATTACAGAAGAACAGCCTCGGGCCAAGAGACCCCAAGGAGCCTCTGGGTGAAGAAACTGAGTTCTTCATAAGAATTAAATTCCTTATCAGGAAAAAGGGAATTAAATTCCCAGGAATAATTTTGATGGACTTAAAGTCCAGGGAGTTGAAACGCTGTCATCATCTCCCCGAAGATCGCCTAAACTCTAAGAGATCTACAGTTCGAAGGTTCCCTGTTCTTAAGAAAAAACTTGAAGAAAAATGGGTTCTTTGCGAAACCCTTAATACAGATTTGAAATCCAAAAAGTGCTTTTAAAGACGAAGGCGCTTTGGCCGTTCAACATCATTACCTGAGAAAAAAGGTTCTTTGCGAACAGAGTTAAACTCTGGGAAATGTTCAAGACAGAGAACTGAGCTCTGAAAGCGAGAATTAAATTCTCAAGGAAGAAATTCTCAGAGGAAGAAGAAGGAGCAAAGTGAAGGCTCCTGTGAAGAGACGGCAGTATTTATAGAAAGCAGTGGAAACGTTTCATCTCCCCAGATCCATAAATGAATCCAACGGTCGCAAGAGATGACAGCGTTGCACTCACGTGCTGACACGTGAGAACAACGCTGTGGGGGCATTTGTTTCCTGATTTAAAATCAGGAAAGCTTCTGAGAAAAGCTTCAAAAAAGGGGCCACGCGCTTACACGTGACCAGCAGTCACGTGTTGACACGTGACCAGCAGTCACGTGTTGACACGTGACCAGCAGTCACGTGTTGACACGTGACCTATGAAGTGCAGAAAAAGCGCACATCGATTCGCTGAGCAAAGTCAAGGAAAAGAGCTTCAGAAGAGGTCACGTGCTTCCACGTGATCAGGGTCACGTGTTGGCACGTGACGTTCAAGACAGTAGACTCGTTCTCCAGACGAACCAAGGAAAAAGAGTTCAAACAAGGGTCACGTGCTCACACGTGACCAAGAGTCACGTGGTGGCACGTGACGCTTAAGCAACAATCAGAAGAAAAGAAAAGGCTCATTCCAAAGGGGGTCACGTGCTCACACGTGACCATGGATCACGTGGTCACACGTGACCGGCTTTCAAAGCCCTTTTTGTCAACAGAATTAAATTCTGAGAGAAATGCAAATCTTTCCAAAGGAACGCAACTATATGCATCCAATCAAATTAAAGATTCAGAGGTCATTTATTTATGGAAAATCTCGGGTTTGGAAAGATTTCCCCCTTAAATCTAACCAAAATAACAAGGGAGAATCTCTGGATCTGAAATCCAACGGTGAATAAGATTCACCTAATAATCCAAAGGTCCAGAATGAATAATGGATGCAAATCAAATATCCCATGAAGGATTTACCAAAACTAATTGATTCAGCTGCTTCTCCTATAAATAGGAGCCAAGAGACACAAAAAATATACACGCGCAGAGAAAGAAAAAAGGAGAAAAGCTTTGATACTTGGAAAAGACTTGGATCTTCTGCAAAAACCCTAGGTAAGAAAGTGAAGGCCTTTTGAAAGAGGGGGAATTTAATTCCCAACAGAGTTTAACTCTGATACATAAAACAGAAGAGCACATTTCTTCTCTCTTTGATAGAGGATCTGCAAAGTGCACATCTCCCCTTTAGGTTGAGAATTTAATTCTCAATGGGTTGAGATCCTGCCATGCAGATCCAAAACATAGAGAGGGAACGCAAGCATGAGAATTTAATTCTCGCAGAACTATAGGAATTCAATTCCTTTAAAAATAAAATTAGGGCTCGACCCTGTATCATGGGAATTTAATTCCTTCAAAACAAAAGAAACAGGGTTGAACCCTAATTAAGAATGTGGTTCTGTGGAAATAGCAGGAATTTAATTCCCTTAATTATAATTCTTTAAAATGGGAAGTATAATTCCTTGAAAGCTTTTATTAAGGGTTGAACCCTCTTCAGTTCTCCACATAAACGAGGAATTTAATTCCTACAGAAAATTCAGAGTTCAACTCTACAAGTCTTCAAAAGGAAATAGGAATTTAATTCCTCTGAAATTTAAAGTTCGAGGAATTTAATTCCTGAAAAAAGGAGTAACAGATCCTCTAAAAAAACATAGAGGTAGGGTCACGTGCCACCACGTGACCCCCCAAAACCCCTACAGAAAGCCCCTTTGAGGCAGCACCCCACGTGACCCACGTGACCTTGGCAGAAACTCTAATACACAGGCATTTGAATGCCCCTCACGTGATGGCACGTGATGCTTTGAAGGAGATGATAATTTCAGCAGAACAAAAGAAGGGAGGGCGCTCTCACGTGCTGCCACGTGACCCTTCTCGCCTTAGTGTTTAACACTAAATTTAAAACTCTCAAGCCCAGTGTTAAAACACTGTCGGGCCTTAGCACTCAATGCTGATTAAAAAGCCTTATTGGCAGGGTTCAACACTGATCTGTTTTAGTGTTTAACACTAATTTGAAAAAGCCTTATTGCTGGTGTTTAACACCAATTATCTCTTAGTGTTGAACACTAACTCAACAACCTTATTCCCAGTGTTCAACACTGATTGCTCTGAAGTGTTTAACACTAGGCTTTGGCCCAATTGGCTAAAGGGATAGAGGCAAACATTCTCCCTCAATGGACCAACAAAGAGTCAATATTCCAGACCTGACTGGACTTAGCCCAAGCTGGCCATAAGTCCTCAATTTGTGATTAACTGGGCCGATAGGCTCCTAACATAATTGATCAGTCTTGACCCAAATTGGGCCAAGGACTATTTAATCCACCCCGGTTCTAGGGTACATCTCTTCACTCCTTTGATACTTGGCATTGTAATCCCTCAATGTCTTCAAAGAGGTGACGGGTCCCGAAGACCATTCATGATATGGACTGTGGGGTCCTTAAACCCATGCATAATACAAAATTCCTGGTTACGTGGAACGTGGATAACGTCACTCTTTGACCCCGCGGAAAACGTCCAGAGCGGATCCTGGTCCTCGCAGAGCACGGCAGTGAACCCGTGTGAAGCATCCAGAGCGGAGCCTGGTCCTCGCCTAGCATGGCAGTGAACCCGTGTGAAGCATCCAGAGCACATACCGGACTGTGGAGTCCTTAAACCCATGGACTATGACGTCCTTAACCTTGACCGAGATATCTTAAAACTACCAACGGACCGCAATGTCCTTAAACTACCCACGGACCGCAATGTCCTTAAACTACCCACGGACCGCAATGTCCTTAAACTACCCACGGACCGCAATGTCCTTAAACTACCCACGGACCGCAATGTCCTTAAAAACTACCCATCGACCGAGATGTCTTTAAACTACCCACGGACCGCAATGTCCTTAAAACTACCAACGGACCGCAATGTCCTTAAACTATCCACGGACCGCAATGTCCTTAAACTAGAACAATAGAGCCCCTATATGCTCTTTTGTCGGATCTAAACGGTCCCGCTTAAGTTGACCTTAACCTCAAAGATGGCTAACGCGTCCTTAAACCTTCAAGCAGACTGGACTACGAATCCCCCCTAATTAACTCTGGCTCGAGGGTACATCTCTGAACTCCTCTGACATCCGTCGTTGAAATCCCTCAACGTCGTCAGAGAGGTGACGGGTCCCGACGGCCACATAGACGAGGGACCGCCACATCCCTAAACTGGAACAATGTAGTTCAAACACTCCTTTGTCGGATCTAAATGATCTCGTTGAGTTGATCTTAGTCACAAAGTGAGACTAACGTGTCCTTAACAAACGTTTGAGTTGATCTTAGCCTCAAGCATGGCTGACGTATCCTCAAACCAAACCCCCAAACCCAAATTTAAGATAATGCGGATTTGGACTAGTCCATGCCCTACGGGCGACGACATAACTCACTCTCCGTAAACGATCCACGGGCAATAAAATATAAAACAAAAACACACGACACGAAGTGACCATATGGAGAAGGAGAAAGTTGTTACCGCGATGCGGTAGCGTAATTAACTGCAGGGGCTTGCGTCTGCAGGGAAGAGCGTCCCCACAATCAAAAACCCCTCAAACGAGGGGGAATCTGACGAAGTCTGCTACATCGGACGCATCCGTCTAGACCTCCGATCCATGGTGCCATGGATCAAATTGGCATCTTCGGAGAGGTGGACGGATAGCACCAATTAGCATCTGCCCCGAATTTCAGGCGAGACGGCCCGACGTCCCGCGTGTCCGTTCGGAGGGGAACAGGTGATATCTCTTGCCCTTCCAATGTTATACCAATATGGTTTTGATTTCTCTGGCTACTAAATTTGCAGTGCATATATGCTGTCTTGGACCTGCTCAATCTGAATCCCCGAGATTCCAATGTTTGTCTCCATAATTCCAATTTGGCATTAACCCCTGCTTTCGTCTCATTTACTAGAACAATATCATCAGCGAATAGCATGCACCAAGGGACTTCATCTTGGATAGTTCTAGTAAGCTCATCCATCACGATGGTAAACAGGAAAGGACTTAATGCAGATCCTTGATGTAAACCAATAGTAATCGAAAAATCACTTGTTAAGCCACCGCAAGTTCTGACATTTGCCACTACTCCGTCGTACATATCCTTGATTATGTCAATATACTTGACGGGGATCCCCTTTTTCATCATTGTCCCCCATAATACCTCTCTAGGTACCTTGTCGTACGCTTTTTCTAAATCAATAAATATCATATGCAAATCTCTTCTCCTCTCTCGAAAGCGCTCGACAAGTTGACGAAGCAAATGAATCGCCTCTGTCGTCGATCGTCCAGACATGAACCCAAACTGGTTCTCTGTTATCTTAATATCCTTCCTTAGCCTGTGTTCAATCACCCTCTCCCAAAGTTTCATGGTGTGACACATTAGTTTTATTCCACGGTAGTTTGAGCAACTTTGAATGTCACCCTTATTCTTGTAGATAGGTACAAGGATACTTTTCCTCCATTCATTTGGCATCTTTTTTGTCTGCCAAATCTTATTAAACAGATCTGTCAGCCATTTAACGCCTATTTTGCCTAAGCATCTCCAAATCTCGATAGGAATCCCGTCAGGACCAACCGCTTTTCTTAAACCCATTCTGTTCAAAGCTTCTTTAACCTCAGTAAGTCTTATTTTACGCATGAAATCACGATTTATATCTTGAGATTGAATGACAAGTCCATCCAAATTCTTAGTAAAGCTCTCATTGAACAATTTGTCAAAATAATCTCTCCATCTTTCCTTGATATCCTCATCTCGAACTAAAACCTTCTGATTTTCATTTTTGACACACTTCACCGCACATAAGTCTCTGGTCTTCCTTTCCCGCATTCGAGCAATCCGGTATATATCATTTGCAGCCTCCTTAGTGTCTAATTTCTCGTACACCTCCTTGTAGACCTTAGATTTAGCTTCCCGAACAGCTTTCTTAACTTCCTTTTTAGCCATTTTGTACTTCTCAAATCTCTCCACATCTCTACTTTTCTTCAAATCTTTATAAGAATCCCTTTTAATTTTAATAGCAGCCTTTACATCTTCATTCCACCATGATATGTCCTTAGATGGTGGAGCACCACCTCTCGACTCACCAAGTAGATCTCTAGCTACTTTCTTGATACAACTAGCCATTTTGTTCCATGTTTTGTCTGGATCATCTTCCGACTGCCAATCCGCTTCTTGTACTACACGATCTATAAAAACCTTTTGATTACCTTCTTTCAATCGCCACCATTTAATTTTAGGCTCTACCTTACGTCTAATCTTCCTAGGTTCTCTTCTAAATCGAAAATCTAGAACTAAAAGTCTATGTTGGGTAGTTACACTCTCACCTGGCACTACCTTACAGTCGATACAACAACCTCTATCTATTCTTCTCGTCAGAAAAAAATCTATTTGACTAGCATTTGATCTGCTCCTAAAAGTGATAAGGTGGGACTCTCTTTTCCTAAACCAGGTGTTTGCTAAGATCAAGTTATAAGATAAAGCGAAATCTAGAATCGAGTCACCTACTTCATTCCTTTGTCCGAAACCAAAACCTCCATGGATAGTATCAAACCCACTACGACTAGTACCTACATGTCCATTAAGATCACCACCAATAAATAACTTCTCTCCACTAGGTATACTTTGCACCACCTCGTCTAAATCCTTCCAGAATAGACGCTTACTAGCGTCATCAAGACCTATCTGTGGTGCATAAGCACTAATAATATTAAAGATCTCTCCACCTAGAATAAGCTTAACCAGTAAAATTCTATCACCTTTTCTCCTAATCTCAACTACATCCTCAAGCAACCGTCTATCTATGATTATACCTACCCCATTACGATTTTTATCTCTACCCGTATACCAAAGCTTATAACCCCAAGGCTCTATGACTCTACTCTTTTCACCTACCCACTTAGTTTCTTGCAAACACATAATACCAACTCTCCTCCTAATCATCACCTCCACTAATTCTATTAGTCTACCCGTAAGGGAACCTATGTTCCAGGAAGCTAGACGGATCCTATGAAACCCTTGCTTATTTGTCACTACACCCGGGGTCCGATGTAGCGTGCCGTCTCTGGACGACGACCCTTGCTTATTTGTCACTACACCCGGGGTCCGATGTAGCGCGCCGTGTGTAGACGACGACCCTTGCTTATTTGTCACTACACCCGGGGTCCGATGTAGCGCGCCGTCTGTAGACGACGACCCTTGCTTATTTGTCACTACACCCGGGGTCCGATGTAGCGCGCCGTATCTGGACGACGACCAAGCCCTTGCATATTTAACACTACACCCGGGATCCGATGTAGCGCGTCGCTGAGTAGGGGACGCCCCAACGATATTCTTGTAATGGTTCATGTCATAGAATGTGACAAAGTTTTCCGTTGGCTGTCACAAGCCTACCACAACCCTCACCCATTCTCATCCGGACTTGGGACCGGCCACGGTGGGTTTAAAAATTTTTACAATAAAATACCACATAATTCTAAAACCGGATTTCTTTTAAAGCAGTATTTCATATCCTTTGCAATTATGCTTTTACAACCCTCTTTAGGGGACCCGCTAATGGATGGTGCGGATTATCGCACATCCTTGGGCTAGTAAAGCGAGGCGCGGACCTCCTCATGGAGCATTCGATCTCGAAAGAATTTAAATACGGCTTTTAAGAAATATGAATTTTCTAAATAAAATAAAATTATTTTTTAAAATTAAAATTATATAAAATTATGAATCCATATTTTCAAAATATAATAAATTTATTTTTTTTTCAAAAAAATGAAAAGTTTAACAAATGACAATAAAATACCATCAAGATACTAAAAAGGCAAGTTTTTCAAGAAATACCATGAACTTTCCAAATTAAATGTTTATCACTAAAATACCCCAAATACTTAAAATCCATGCTCATGAAAACCCTAAGTGATATTAATCACCCTCGAGGTTTTACTTTTTAATTTATATTAAAATATTTTTCATAAAACCCCCTCGAGTTATATAAAACAATATTTCAGGACTTTAGTAAATATAGGTTTAAGCGGAATCAATTCTCTTGAGCCCCAGAGAGCCGAAGAAAGTGAGTGCTTGCCTATTTAAGGTAGACAACTTAATTGAGTTATCAATAGTAATTGTCTTGGAAAAAGACACAAATCCCGCCGTCCATGTGCAGCAGTTACTGATGACTCACGAACCTAATTCAAGATTTAAATAAGTACAAGTGTCTGCCTCGGTCTGTGTCACGCCCCGCTTCTTAGAGTGCGCTAAGATAGGCATGTGACAGAGCCAACCATGCTACCTGTGGATAGGAAACATCCCTCCACAGTCACATTACGGCTGTCTAGAGATATCAAGAACAGTAGAAATAAAACAAACTATCTAGTACATGTCCATGAGCCAGAATAAACGAGTCAAGAAATAATATGCGGAAGCAAAAGATCTAATAAACAGTAACAATCTGGAATGTACGTCCCAAATACGGGCTCACATCAAGAATGAAAATGCTGAAAGAAAACTAAAATACAAACAGGTCCTCACTGCTCGGCCTGCTGACTGAAATACACCTGCTCGGCCTGCGGCAAAGGTAGAGGATCTGGGCCATGCAAAACCCAGACGTCAGTGCGTCATAATATCAACAATAATATAATCAGGGGGTAGCAAGACATGCAGGAACGAGTATGAACAGTAATAAAGGTATAACAGTAACATAAATATGGAACAGTGAAGGGTAAAAGCACATGTGACGTGCAGTGAGTAATCTGAACTAAATACTGGGTTAACTACTCTCAATTCGGTGAAATCAATTTAATGAATCGTCGATGTAACTCAATAGTATCCCGTGTGTACCCGGGACCACGGTCCAGACTCTCGGGGCTGAATCTGAGACGTGCCGCTGAGCACAAACAGGAAACATGTACAGACGAATGATGTCAGCAACATCATTCCGGGACTCGCCTAGCCCCCAAAAACTGATCAGTATAAGCGTCGAACTGTTGAGTTAAAAGTCAGGTTTCATCATTGATTTCCCCTTACCCCCAAGTTATGTATTCAAGTCAGGTATTGATAAATCTGAAGCTAATGCCAACACAGGATCAAGCAGGATCAGGTTTTTCTATACAGACAACAGGATATGTCTATCGGGACAACATATCAGGATTGTCGGCATTAGAAACAGAATCAAGTAACATGTCAAGTAGGGATATATCAGGTCATGTCAGGTAGTGTACATGTATCAAGTCATGTCAAGTGATGGTGTATCAGGTCATGTCAAGTAGTGGTGTATCAGGTATCAAGTGGGTGCTCATAATCAAACTGTAGCAAGTACGGGTGCACAAATTAAAGCATGGATGCACAATTATCGATCAGGGTTACATCATAATTAAGTAGGATGCACAATATCAAGCATGAGGTGTTAATATAACAACAATATGTAATAATGTGACATGGTATGCGAATAGACATAGAATTAATAGTATGGATGCACAAATATCGATTAGGGGTTACATTTACAGTTCCAATACTAATTAGGATGCACTTTATTAATCATGGGTGTTACTATAATAATAATATGAATTAATGTGATCTATAGATGCAGTTATATATATTTTAAATGATATGGATGCAAACGGGTATCCGAAAACAGTAAAACTTCAGTATGGATGTACAATGTGATAAACAGGTAACATTTTACTCATATGGATGCATAATATTATACCTAACATGTAGCAAGATGATTTAGCATGCGACTAGATATGTAATTCATGATATAAATGCATACGGACGTCATATAACCGTAAAATGATAAACTGGCAAATGCGGGATGCACAACTAAATAATGTGAAATGGAAATATTCAATTGAATGCAGTATATTGTAGTATAGTATGTTACAAGATAAGTTTGTATGCACTAAATAGGAAATAGATTGTACGGACGTATACGGATGTCCGAAAACGGTAAACATGCCGAAATGATAATGTGGATGCATAACTAATCATTATGGAGTGTTATTATTCAAATGGTTATAGAATATAGTAATATAGCATGTAGCAAGATTAACTTGCCTAGACGAATCACGAAATGGATATGTACGGTACGTCCGACGTCGGCAAAATGTCGCGACGCGCGCACGGCACACGGAACGGGTCCAAGCAACGCAAGAGGGTGATCACGCAGGTCAGGTATGTTCACTGGGTCGTCTGGATCGGCAGCGACGTGACGGCTCCGGCGATCTATGAAAATACAGATCCAAGATTTAAAGAAAAGAAAAAGAAAAGAAGAGAAGAAGAGGAAGAAGAAAGGAGAAGGAAGAGGGATTGGCATACTGGGTTCTGTGGTTGTCAGGTAGCAGAGAGGAGGTGATGGTGTCAACGGCGGTGAACGGAGCTCCGACGATCTAGGGTTGGCTTCAAGAAATTAGGGTTAGGTTAGGGTGCAGCTGGGGTTTGGCTCGGGTTTTGTTGCTGGGTGTGAAGGGTTGGTGTAGGAGAATACAGAGAGGAGATGGAGAGGAGAGGTGGAAGGAGATGGCGACGGTGAGGGGTCGTCGGCGACAAGGTGAGGTGGCGGTGCAGGGTTAAATGGGTGCAGTGGTGTGTGTAGCGGTGCTCGGGGAGAATGAGGGAGGAAGGAGTTGGCGAGGAGGAGGAGCTCGGCGAGGTTGAGAGGAGTTTTGAGGGTGCTGAGGAGATTAGGGTTAGGGTTTGAGGATGGTGATGATGGGTTGAAGGAGCTCGGGGGTTTTAAAGGAGGAGGAAGACGAGAAATATGGGGATAAGTTAAGGGAGGTGACCATACTCTGAGGGAGGTGACGCGACTCAATCCTACCGCGAGAGGAGAGAGAGAGAGAGAGAGATGTGAGAAGAGAGAGAGAGAGAGAGAGAGATGCGCGAGAGGAGAGAGAGAGAGGGAGGAGATATAAACTTGTCTATAGTGAGGGGGGAGAGAAAGAGAAAAGAGAGAGAGGCTCGAGTGAGGGAGAGAGGAAAGAGAGAGAGAGAAAATGGTGGGGGCCAGCTGATAGAAACGAGAGAGAGAAAGAGAGCTGGGTTGTTGCTTTGTTTTGATTTTTAATTTTAAAATATTTAGTTAGTTAATTAAATTTTAAACTGTCGAAATAAAATAAAGATATTATAATAAATAAATTTGAATTTTGGCGGGATACAAAAATAATCCAAAACACGCCCGGGTCGGGTATAAAATTCAGTTTCAAAATATGAAAAAATATATGCGACGACCAAAATTGAAAATGAATGTCCGGGTAACTAAAATGCATACCCCCAAGAACGGATGCACGTACGTGCGCGTAGCCATCCAAACAAGTCTGTTTCACTGAACAGGACGAGAACAAGATGCGCGGATGCTACCACAGGGTCAGGGGTATCATGCAAGCCATGCAATATATTTTAAAACTGTTTTATGTGACTTAAAAAGTTATATTGTAAAAATGTAAATGCTAGATAAAATGCGAGTATGCCATGTACAAATAAATGAAAGTGCACGAGTCCATGTAACAGGTCAGGATAAATCATAGACATGAATCAGGACAGGTTTCAAGCAAGCGTGTCGGGTCGGATGCAATACAATATCAAAAACACTATTCGCACCCAAAACACGGTACATTAGGAAAATACCATAAATAAGTAAATACGTGCACTGGAATTGGTATAAATGAACTAGGGTGTTACATTATACCCAACTACAAAAAGAATTTCGTCCTCGAAATTCCCAAGACAAGAAAAGATAAACAGTCATGAAACTACAGGAAGAGATCTGGAAACTTCTGTCGAATCTCGTCTTCTCGTTCCCAGGTTGATTCTCCATACGAGCGATTTCCCCAAGAAACAAGTACAAGAGGGATAACCTTGTTCTTAAGGACCTTTTCTCTTCGATCAACAATCGACATCGGTCGTTCCTCAAAGGTTAAATCCTCTCTTACAGTCAGCTCTGAATGATCTAATACGTGTGTTTCATCTCGAACATACTTCCGGAGTTGAGATACATGAAACACGTCATGAACATTTTCCAAAGATTGTGGTAATGCCAATAGATAAGCCACTTCTCCAACACGCTCCAAAATCTCGAAAGGCCCCACGAATAGAGGACTAAGCTCGCCTCCACTCCCAAAACGAATCACTCCTCTAGTCGGTGATATCTTCAAGAATACCAAATCACCAACAACGGACTCTAGAGGTTTTCTCTATGTGTCGGCCCAACTCTTCTGTCGATCTTGTGCTGCCTTCATGTGATTTCGGATAGTATTAACTTTCTCTACGGTTTGCACGATCAAATCCGGTCCCAACAATCTTCGTTCTCCAACATCGTCCCAACAAACAGGTGAACGACACTTGCGACCATACAACGCTTCGAATGGAGCCATCTGAATAGTCGCCTGAAAGCTGTTATTGTAAAAAAAACTCCACCAAGTGTAGATGGTCCTTCCATGAACCCTTGAAGTCTAACATGCAAGCTCTCAACATGTCTTCAAGAGTTTGGATCGTTCTCTCCGACTGGCCATCTGTCTGAGGATGATAAGTTATGCTAAACTTCAATCGAGTCCCCAAACTTTCCTGTAAACTCCTCCAGAAGTGTGATAAGAATCGGGTATCACGATCGGAAACGATGCTTACAGGTACTCCATGCAATCTCGCAATCTCCTGCATGTACTTTTCTGCTAACGCTTCCGTCGACTGACCCACTCGAAATGGAATGAAATGAGCTGCCTTGGTCAATCAATCAACAATCACCCAAACTGCATTGTTGCCCTTTGGACTCCACGGTAAAGCTGTCATGAAATCCATGGTTATATGTTTCCACTTACACTAAGGAATCGGAAGTGGTTGCAATAAACCAGCTACCCTTTGATGTTCAGCCTTAACTTGCTGACACACCAAGCACTTTGCTACAAAGCGGGCAATCTCCCTTTTCATGCCTTCTCACCAGAAATGCTGTCGTAGATTACGGTACATCTTCGTGCCTCTTGGATGTACGGAATATGCGGAACTGTGTGCCTCCTTCATAACTTCTTCACGAATGTCTCCTTTTGGCACACACAAACGGCTACCATATCGCAACGAAAATCTTCATGAATTAACAAGTCCGTTCGAAGTCCAGCTTCATCCTGTTCTCGAAACTTCTGCAATCTTGGGTCCTGTGACTGCGCTGCTTTAATATTATCGATCAACGATGACTGTACTTGCAGATGCATCAACTGTCCCGAAGAATGCGGTAGCACGATCTCCAACTCGAATCTCTGAAAATCTTCGATAAGCTCCTTCTGTGCTTTCAACATCCGAATTGCTGGCAACAGACTAAGCGCGTCTGGCATTACATTAACTTTCCCTGGATGGTACTTAAGATCAAGATCGTAGTCGGCCATCAGCTCCAAGCATCTACGCTGCCTCATGTTAAGCTCTTTCTGCGTGAACACATACTTTAGGCTTTTGTGATCGGTGCATACTTCGACTCTTTCGCCCAATAAGTAGTGTCTCCAAATCTTCAAAGCGAAAATCACTGCTGCTAGCTCTAAATCATGAGTTGGGTAATTCTTCTCATGGATCTTCAACTGTCTCGATGCGTAAGCTATAACCTTCCCATGTTGCATCAAACACATCCCAAACCTTTCCTAGATGCGTCGCTGTGAATCACCAATCCTACGGAACCGTCTGGTACGGTCAAAATAGGAACGGTTATCAATCTCTGCTTCAACACCTCGAAAGCTGACGCACAACTATCCATCCATACGAACGGTACATCCATCCGTGTACGCTTGGTCAAAGGCTCAGCCAATCGAGCAAAATTCTCCATGAACTTTCTGTAATAGCCGGCAAGTCCAAGAAAACTTCTGATCTCTGCTACATTCTTCGGAATCGGCCAATCTCGAACTGCTGCAATCTTCTCGGGATCAATGGCAATTCCATCTCCGGATACGACATGCCCCAAAAACTTCACTTCTTCAAGCCAAAACTCACACTTGCTCATCTTTGCATACAATCTTTCATGCCTCAATGTCTGCAATGCGATCTTCAAGTGTTCTGCATGTTTTTCTATGCTCCTCGAGTAGACCAGAATATCGTCGATGAACACCACAATAAACTGGTCCAAGAACGGTGAAAAGATTCGGTTCATCAAGTCCATAAATATCGCCGGTGCATTCGTGACTCCTAATGGCATCACTAAATACTCGTAATGTCCATACCGAGTTCGGAACGCAGTCTTGCAAATATCCACTAATTTAACTTGGACCTGATGATATCCGGACCGCAAATCCAGCTTCCAGAATACTCTCGCGCCACTAAGCTGCTCGAACAATTCTCCAATGCGAGGGATCGGGTACTTGTTCTTAATAGTCACCTGGTTTAATTCTCGATAGTCGATGCACATCCTCCTTGTGCCATCTTTCTTCTTGGCTAGAAGAACTGGAGCTCCCCAAGGTGAATTAGTGCTGTGAATCCAACCCTTCTCAAGTAATTCGGTAACCTTCTTCTTGACTTCTTCCAACTCTACTGGTGTTATTGGATAGTATGCCTTTGAGATTGGCGCTGCACCAAGAACAAGATCGATCGCGAACTCCACATCTCGTTTTGGAGGTAAACCCGAGATATCCTCGAACACGTCCATGAACTCTCGAACTACAGCTGGCGCTTCCTCCTTGTCAACTTCCATCGACGAAAGAACATTGTTTTTCGGCCTAGCACTAAACTCGACTGGCCCGACAGAACTGCTACCTCCAGCAACAACAAACTCTGGATGTCCGGGAAACTGGAAAATCACTTTCTTTTCCCCTACAATCAATGTGAGCGTGGAAAGTGCCGAGAAAATCCATTCCCAAGACAACATCAAACAACAACGGGATACACCATAATCGAATAATTCTAATGCAGGAAAAACATGAACAGGTAGGATACCTGAAACAACTTCATCTGAAGCCAAGATACTGAAGAAGATAAGCACGGTAAACATGATTCAAGCTTACGATAAACATGAACTGGAAAGCAAGAGAAACAAGGCAATATAACGACCATGAAACAAGGAAGTGAATCAAGACAAGGACTCCAAATTACTTAAATAGAGTACCGCATTGTAACCATGCTGCAGTTCATAGCTACAATCACATAACTCCGTCCAAGTCGCCCAAATCCTAGTATCAGAATCGAAAGAATAAGTAGGGAGAAAAAATAGGGAACCAAAAGGTTTCAAGCCGAGATGCAAAGTTGTTTGCATATCGTCAAGACAAGGGTCAAGAGAAAGATATGATTCAAGAATCACGATAACAATATGGCAGGACATGTTCCTAATCACGGATTTTTTGATTCGTGTATTGGGTCCAATACCCAACTACAAAAGAATCAAACCCGATTAACCTAAATCCTATGGCTCTGATACCAAACAAACCCTGTCACGCCCTGCTTCCCAGAGTGCGCTAAGATAGGCACGTGACAGAGCCAACCATGCTACCTGTGGATAGAAAACATCCCTCCAGAGTCATATTACGGCTGTCTAGAGATATCAAGAACAGTAGAAATAAAATAAACTATCTAGTACATGTTCATGAGCCAGAATAAACGAGTCAAGAAATAATATGCGGAAGCAATAGATCCAATAAACAATAACAATCTGGAATGTACGTCCCAAATACGGACTCACATCAGGAATGAAAATGCTAAAAGAAAACTAAAATACTAACATGTCCTCACTGCTCGGCCCGCTGACTGAAATACTCCTGCTCGGCCTGCGGCAAAGGTAGAGGATCTGGGCCATGCAAAACCCATACGTCAGTGCGTCATAATATCAACAATAATATAATCAGGGGGTAGCAAGATATGCAGGCACGAGTATGAACAGTAATAAAGGTATAAAAATAACATAAATATGGAACAGTGAAGGGTAAAAGCACATGTGACGTCCAGTGAGTAATCTAAACTAAATACTGGGTTAACTACTCTCAATTCTGTGAAATCAATTTAATAAATCGTCGATGTAACTCAATAGTATCCCGTGCGTACCCGAGACCACGGTCCAGACTCTCGGGGCTGAATCCGAGACGTGCTGCTAAGCACAAACAGGAAACATGTACAGACGAATGATGTCAGCAACATCATTCCGGGACTGGCCTAGCCCCCAAAACTGATCAGTATAAGCGTCGAACTGTTGAGTTAAAAGTCAGGTTTCATCATTGATTTCCCCTTACCCCCAAGTTTGTATTCAAGTCAGGTATTGATAAATCTGAAGCTAATGCCAACACAGGATCAAGCAGGAACAGGTTTTTCTATACAGACAACATGATATGTCCATCGGGATAACATGTCAGAATTATCGGCATTAGAAACAGAATCAGGTAACATGTCAAGTAGGGATATATCAGGTCATGTCAGGTAGTGCACATGTATCAAGTCATGTCAAGTGATGGTGTATCAGGTCATGTCAAGTAGTGGTGTATCAGGTATCAAGTGGGTGCTCATAATCAAACTGTAGCAAGTACGGGTGCACAAATTAAAGCATGGATGCACAATTTTCGATCAGGGTTACATCATGATTAAGTAGGATGCACAATATCAAGCATGAGGTGTCAATATAACAACAATATGTAATAATGTGACATGGTATGCGAATTGACATAGAATTAATGGTATGGATGCACAAATATCGATTAGGGGTTACATTTACAGTTCTAATACTAATTAGGATGCACTTTATTAATCATGGGTGTTACTATAATAATAATATAATTAATGTGATCTATAGATACGGTTATATATATTTTAAATGATATGGATGCAAACGGGTATCCGAAAACAGTAAAACTTCAGTATGGATGTACAATGTGATAAACGAGTAACATTTTACTCATATGGATGCATAATACTATACCTAATATGTAGCAAGATGATTTAGCATGCGACTAGATATGTAATTCATGATATAGATGCATACGGACATCATATAACCGTAAAATGATAAACTGGCAAATGCGGGATGCACAACTAAATAATGTGAAATGGAAATATTCAATTGAATGCAGTATATTGTAGTATAGTATGTAACAAGATAAGTTTGTATGCACTAAATAGGAAATAGATTGCACGGATGTCCGAAAACAGTAAAACATGCCGAAATGATAATGCGGATGCATAACTAATCATTATGGAGTGTTATTATTCAAATGGTTATAGAATATAGTAATATATCATGTAGCAAGATTAACTTGCCTAGACGGATCACGAAATGGATATGTACAGTACGTCCGACGTCGGCAAAATGTCGCGACGCACGCACGGCATACGGAACGGGTCCAAGCAACGCAAGAGGGTGATCACGCAGGTCAGGTAAGTTCACTGGGTTGTCTGGATCGACAGCGACGTCACGGATTCGGCGATCTATGAAAATACAGATCCAAGATTTAAAGAAAAGAAAAGGGAAAGAAGAGAAGAAGAGGAAGAAGAAAGGAGAAGGAAGAGGGATTGACATACTGGGTTCTGTGGTTGTCAGGTAGCAGAGAGGAGGTGATGGTGTCAACGGCAGTGAATGGAGCTCCGGCGATCTAGGGTTGGCTTCAAGAAATTAGGGTTAGGTTAGGGTGCAGCTGGGGTTTGGCTCGGGTTTTGTTGCTGGGTGTGAAGGGTTGGTGTAGGAGAATACAGAGAGGAGATGGAGAGGAGAGGTGTAAGGAGATGGCGACGGCGAGGGGTCGTCGGCGACGAGGTGAGGTGGCGGTGCAGGGTTAAATGGGTGCAGTGGTGTGTGTAGCGGTGCTCGGGGAGAATGAGGGAGGAAGGAGTTGGCGAGGAGGAGGAGCTCGACGAGGTTGAGAGGAGTTTTGAGGGTGCTGAGGAGATTAGGGTTAGGGTTTGAGGATGGTGATGATGGGTTGAAGGAGCTCGGGGGTTTTAAAGGAGGAGGAAGACGAGAAATATGGGGATTAGTTAAGGGAGGTGACCATACTCTGAGGGAGGTGACGCGACTCAATCCTACCGCGAGAGGAGAGAGAAAGAGATGCGAGAAGAGAGAAAGAGATGCGCGAGAGGAGAGAGAGAGGGAGGAGATATAAACTTGTCTATAGTGAGGGGAGAGAGAAAGAGAAAGAGAGAGAGAGGAAAGAGAGAGAGAGAATGGTGGGTCCAGCTGACAGAAACGAGAGAGAGAAAGAGAGCCGGGTTGTTGCTTTGTTTTGATTTTTAATTTTAAAATATTTAGTTAGTTAATTAAATTTTAAACTTTCGAAATAAAATAAAGATATTATAATAAATAAATTTGAATTTTGGCGGGATACAAAAATAATCCAAAACACGCCCGGGTCGGGTATAAAATTCAGTTTCAAAATATGAAAAAATATATGCGACGACCAAAATTGAAAATGAATGTCCGGGTAACTAAAATGCATACCCCCAAGAACGGATGCACGTACGTGCGCGTAGCCCTCCAAACAAGTTTGTTTCACTGAACAGGACGAGAACAAGATGCGCGGATGCTACCACAGGGTCAGGGGTATCATGCAAGCCATGCAATATATTTTAAAACTGTTTTATGTGACTTAAAAAGTTATATTGTAAAAATGTAAATGCTAGATAAAATGCGAGTATGCCATGTACAAATAAATGAAAGTGCACGAGTCCATGTAACAGGTCAGGATAAATCATAGACATGAATCAGGACAGGTTTCAAGCAAGCGTGTCGGGTCGGATGCAATACAATATCAAAAACACTATTCGCACCCAAAACACGGTACATTAGGAAAATACCATAAATAAGTAAATACGTGCACTGGAATTGGTATAAATGAACTAGGGTGTTACAGTCTGAGTCCAATTCAAACCTGAATCCAAATCAAACATGAATACTTGATTATGAACATGAATACTTGAATGCAAACATCAATATCAAACATGTACACTTGACTTGACTTGACCGAACCATGGTTATAACTTGACTTGTCTACTTGAATACTTGATTACATCCTGAACATGAATAGCTGAACATTTTGTATCCATGATTTCGGCAAGACTTGTAAATATAATCGATACAATACAATACGCGGGGTAGATTGGTATGGAACGTATATCCGGGCACGAGAGGTCACTTAAAAGACACCTGCACGAATTCTCGTGTCGTTATCATGTGGGTTATGACGGGGCCTTGTACTACATGTTACCATAGTCCACGGGGTAAGATAGACTCCTCTCGTATACATGAATACCTTCTGTATCAAGCTACAAATAATCACGTTATAATTACTATCATATACCAGTAACCAATCAAACATAACTTATCTGTTCATTTCACATTACTTGTTATATTCTCTTTCTTTTTGGGGACTTACCGAGCGCTAGTTCGCTGACGACATTTCTTTCTATTTCTTTCTTTTGAATGTTCGTCAGGAGGACCAGTCACTGAAGAGATTGAGCCGAGCCAGGAGGACTTGGACTAGCTTGCGGCACAGCCTGACTTCTAGTTTCTTATACTTACTTTCCTATATGTCATTGTTTAGGCACTGCTTATTATCATTGTATCTTTTCTTTTCAAAACAGTTGTATGTAAAGTTGAATGTAAATAAAATTGATGTTTTATTTTATATCACTTCTCATTCTTGTACATTTTTATATATTGCTTAATTATGCTTAACGTATTTATTTCTTAGTAAATACATTGCGGTCTGCCACCTCACCATTTCCGTCTACTGGGAAACGGGGTGTGATAGAACAAGATCCATCAATTTCATGTACACAACCCACACACGCAGTGTGCATTTATTGATGGGGGCACTTTGTTGGGGTCAAAAATTACACCCTGGTTGACCAAGGCAAAATCAAAGTCAACCCCAAGCCAAGTGGGCCCAAGCCCAGGTCAAGACCGAGCATGGAAGGGACCGGCCCCATGACAAAAAGAATGAAACCATATATTAGTTTAATGTAATTCTTTTTTTAGAAATAAATGTATGTAAAATGGGCAAAAAGCCAAAATTTTATAAATCCCATGGTTTATGTACAAAAAAGAAATAAGCACATAAGGCATGTGGTGACACAAGTGCCATATGGAAAAGCCCAAGGGGCTATGTATAAAGTGTGTAGCCTATAAAGATAAACATGATGAAAAAATCGAGAACAAAATTTTCATTCTCTCAAAAAAGTCTAGGGTTCTATGCTTCCTTCTCCTTCTTCAAGGTTCTAAATCTTCTTCCTTTTTCTTAAATTAAATCAAGAGTTTCACTCTTCTTTTCCCAAAAAGGAATAGTTTTTCACCATGAAACTTATAAAAGGGAGCTCAGATCTCCCATCAGATCTCTAAAAAGAGAGATTTTTTAAGTGTCACCCTCCTTTTTTCTCTCCAAGATCCAGCTAACAAAGAGAAGGAAGAAGGAGACCCGTCTCCATGAATCCCACTTTAGGAAGATTCAAGGCTCAAGAGAAAATGCAGGGATCAAGGAAGAAGAAAGGGCCCCCCTTTCATCATCTCCGAAAATTTCTTAGGAGTTTAACTCGACAAAAAAATAATATAATAATAAATCCTTTTTTTAGGAGTATAACTTTAAAAGTCAACCGGAAAGTACAACTCCCTGTGCAGGGGCTAAGCTCCTATTCCTTTTTTTTAGGAGTTTAACTCCAAAAGTCAATCGGGAGTACAACTCCCGGTACATGGGCTAAGCCCATTTTTTGAGCGCCCGCGTGCGGGGAGCGTGGCCCGCTGGCATCCGGCGCCCGCGTGCGGGGCGCGTGGCCCGATTGCGCCCGGCACCCACGTGCGGGGCACGCGTGCCCCGCTGGCGGCCGACGCCTGGCGCTCACGCGCCACTCACGCATCCTTAGGATGCTCCTCACCCCACTTTTTTCCATACACTCCACACTCAAAACACGTCCTCCATTAGAAAAAATTTCTAACAGGGCGCTTCCTTGCATCCTGCAAGGGGGCTGCTAGCCCCCTTGACCACCAGCCCGCTATCCAGATAGCGGGATCCCCGTAAACTTTGTGAGACCCCCGATATACCCAAAACCTCTCAAGACACACATACGCACACTGCACATTGAGTTCGCATGACTAGTTGACCCGTTAATTGGAGGTTCCTTTGTTTCAAAGACGAAGGGTAATTAACGACAGCTTAGACCGCGGCTACCGGAGATTCGGATCCCCACAATCAATAAACCCGGGCCTACTCTAGGCAGGTGGAATCTGTATACGCCTAACAAGCGACATGTATTCCTATCTCAATGGGGAGACGAAAAACACCCTACAACAAGAGGAGTCCATCTTTGCTCGTAGACTATGGTAACATGTCGAACAAGGTCCTGTCATAAACCATAGAACAACGGCACATGAATTCATGTAGGTGTCTTTTAAAGTGACCTCTCGTGCCATGATATACGTTCCGTACCAATATACCTATTTATCCCCGCGTATTGTATTGTATATATTAAGATGAAAGGTTTTAACCGAATCCATGAATACAAAAATTATAAGTTCATATTCAAGATATAATCACGTGTTCAAGTATTCATGTATAGTTCATTTCAAGTTATATCCATGGTTCGGTCAAGTCGAGCCAAGTATTCAAATTTGAGTTTGATATTTGAATTCGAGTGTTCAGATTCATGATCAAGTATTCAAGTTTGTATTTGATTTCGGATTCTGGTTTGAGTTTGGATTCAAGTTGGAGTCAGTATCTTATAAAATGATTAAATTGTTGAATTTCTTAAGTTCGGAAGTAATCGGACAACTGCTGCACATGGACGGTAGGATTTGTGTCTTTTTCCAAGACAATTGCCTTTGATAACTCCATTAAGTTGTCTAATCTGAATAGGCAAGTATTCACTTTCTCCGGCTCTCCGGTGCTCAAGAGAATTGATATCGCTTGAAGCTATATGAATCTAGAGTCCTTATGTATTATTGTTGTTTACATTCATATTATTTGCATTTCTCGAGAGGGTTTTATGAAAAATACTTTAATATTGTTTTAAAAATAAACCTCGAAGGTGATTTATAATATTTAGAGTTTTTATGAACATATATTTTAATTTTAGTGGTATTTTAGTGATAAAATCTAGCTTTTAAAAGTTTATGGTATTTTTATGAAAACTACCCTTTTTGTAAACTTGGTTGTATTTTCATTTAAATTTTAATCTTTCATTTTAAAAAATATACTTTCATAATTTGTTCTTATTTAAAATATATATTCTTAGTTTTATATAAATTTTCCAACGTTTAGTTTTGTTTAGAAAAATCGTATTCTTAAAAAAAACACCGTTGTCAGTCCCAAGTCCGGATGAGAAAGCGTGAGGGTTGTGGTAGGCTTGTGACAGCCAACGTAAAACTTTGTCACATTCTATGACATAAACCATAATAAGAATATCGTTGGGGCGTCCACTACTCAGCGACACGCTACATCGGATCCCGGGTGTAGCGTTAAGTATGCAAGGGCTTCTAGTTCGTCGTCCAGAAACGGCGCGCTATATCGGACCCCGGGTGTAGTGACAAATAAGCAAGGGTTTCATAGGATCCGTATAGCTTCCTGGAACATAGGTTCCCTTACGGGTAGATTAATAGAATTAGTGGAGGTGGTGATTAGGAGGAGAGTTGATATTACGTGTTTGCAAGAAACTAAGTGGGTAGGTGAAAAGAGTAGAGTCAGAGAGCCTTAGGTTATAAGCTTTGGTATACGGGTAGAGATAAAAATCGTAATAGGATAGGCATAATCATAGATAGACGGTTGCTTGAGCATATAGTTGAGATTAGGAGAAAAGGTGATAGAATTTTACTGGTTAAGCTTATTCTAGATGGAGAGATCCTTAATATTATTAGTGCTTATGCACCACAGATAGGTCTTGATGACGCTAGTAAGCGTCTATTCTGGAAGGATTTAGATGAGATGGTGCAAAGTATACCTAGTGGAGAGAAGTTATTTATTGTTGGTGATCTCAATGGACATGTAGGTACTAGTCGTAGTGGGTTTGATACTATTCATGAAGGTTTTGGTTTTGGACAAAAGAATGAAGTAGGTGGCTCGATTCTAGATTTTGCCTTATCTTATGACTTGATCTTAGCAAACACCTGGTTTAGGAAAAGAGAGTCCCACCTTATCACTTTTAGGAGCAGATCAAGTGCTAGTCAAATAGACTTTTTCTGACAAGAAGAATAGATAGATGTTATTGTATCGACTGTAAGGTAGTGCCAGGTGAGAGTGTAACCATTCAACATAGACTTTTAGTTCTAGATTTTCGATTTAGAAAAGGACCTAGAAAGATTAGACGTAAGGTAGAGCCTATAATTAAATGGTGGCGATTGAAAGAAGATAACCAAAAGACTTTTATAGATCGTGTAGTCCAAGAAGCGGATTGGCAGTCGGAAGATGATTCAGACAGAACATAGAACAAAATGGCTAGTTGTATCAAGAGGGTAGCTAGAGATCTACTTGGTGAGTCGAGAGGTGGTGCTCCACCATCTAAAGACATATCATGGTGGAATGAATAAGTAAAGGCTGCTATTAAAATTAAAAGGGATTCTTATAAAGATTTGAAGAAAAGTAGAGATGTGGAGAGATTTGAGAAGTAAAAAATGGCTAAAAAGGAAGTTAAGAAAGCTGTTCGGAAAGCTAAATCTAAGGTCTACAAGGAGCTGTACGAGAAATTAGACACTAAAAAGGCTGAAAATGATATATACCGGATTGCTCGGATGCGGGAAAGGAAGACCAGAGACTTATGTGCGGTGAAGCGTGTCAAAAATGAAAATCAGAAGGTTTTAATTCGAGATGAGGATATCAAGAAAAGGTGGAGATATTATTTTGACAAATTGTTCAATGAGAGTTTTACTAAGAATTTGGATGGACTTGTCATTCAATTTCAAGATATAAACCGTGATTTCATGCGTAAAATAAGACTACCTGAGGTTAAAGAAGCTTTGAATAGAATGAGTTTAAGAAAAGCGGTTGGTCCTGATGGGATTCCTATCGAGATTTGGAGAAACTTAGGAGAAATAGGCGTTAAATGGCCGACAGATCTGTTTAATAAGATTTGCCAGACAAAAAAGATGCCAAATGAATGGAGGAAAAGTATCCTTGTACCTATCTACAAGAACAAGGGTGACATTCAAAACTGCTTAAACTACTGTGAAATAAAACTTAAGTGCCACACTATGAAACTTTGGGAGAGAGTGATTGAACACAGGCTAAGGAAGGATATTAAGATAACAGAGAACTAGTTTGGGTTCATACCTGGACGATCGACGACAGAGGCTATTCATTTGCTTCATCAACTTGTCGAGCGTTTTCGAGAGAGGAAAATAGATTTGCATATGATATTTATTGATTTAGAGAAAGCGTACGACAAGATACTTAGAGAGGTATTATGGGAGACAATGATGAAAAAGGGGGTCCCCGTCAAGTATATTGACATAATCAAGGATATATACGATGGAGTAATGGCAAATGTCAGAACTTGCGGCGGCCTAACGAGTGATTTTCCAGATTACAATTGGTTTACATCAAGGATCTGCATTAATTCCATTTCTGTTTACCATCGTGATGGATGAGCTTACTAGAACTATCCAAGATGAGGTATCTTGGTGTATGCTATTCGCTGATGATATTGTTCTACTAAATGAGACGAAAGCTGGGGTTAATGCCAAATTGGAATTATGAAGGCAAACATTCGAATCTCGGGGGTTCAGATTGAGCAGGTCCAAGACAACATATATGCATTGCAAATTTAGTAAACAGAGAAGTCAAAACCATATTGGTATAATATTGGAAGGGCAAGAGATATCACCGAGCGATCAGTTTAGATATCTAGGTTCCATCATCCAAAAGGATGGGGAGATCGATAGTGATGTTAATCAAAGGATCCAAGCTGGTTGGTTGAAATGGAGGAGTGCAACAGAGATTTTGTGTGATCTTAACTTTCCGTTAAAATTGAAATGGAAGTTTTATTGGAGCGTTATTCGGCATGCCTTATTATATGGTACAGAATGCTGGGCTCCTAAGAAGCATCATACACAGAAGATGCACGTAGCGGTGATGCGCATGCTTCGTTGGATGTGCGGTAACACTAGAAAAGATAAGGTGCGAAATGAGGATATTCGTGCAAAAGTTGGTGTAGCACCCATGGAGGAGAAGATGCGGGAAAACCGGCTAAGATGGTTTGGTCATGTGCGACGCGGACCTATGAAAGCACCGGTTCGACAAATAGATACTCTCGATATGGACAATGGCAAAAGGGCAGAAGGGAGACCGAAGAAAACATGGATGGAGGTGATACGAAACGATATGGTTGCCAAATGCCTCAATGAAAGTATATTGTTCGATAGGAGTGAGTGGAGGCGGAGGATTCATGTGCTGGACTCGGCGTGATTCTCATGTTGGTTCATGTAGCCTACCCCATATGCTTGGGATAAAAGGCTCAGTTGTTGTTGTTGTTGTATTCTTAAAAAAAACGTATTTGTATTTTCTTTCGAGACCGAATACTCCATGAGGAGTTCTGCATCTCTCTCTACTATCCCAAAAATGTGCGATAATCCACATCATTCATTAGCGGGTCCCCTAACGAGGATTGTAGAGGCGCAATTGCCAAATATTCAAAAATATCGATTAAAAGAAACCCTTTTGTAAAACTGTAGTATTTTAATGAAAAACTTATTCTCTTAAACTAGTCATACATCTAAATCTCGTGCTATGAACCATAAGTGTGCGTGTGTGGTAGGTCGTTACCCCGTGAATTTTCCTAAAGGTATATATGTTAATTATCAAAGTAACGGGTATACTAAAGTTCATGGTATTTTTCTGAAAGATTTATTTTATGATTATTTCTCATGAATTTTTTTATTACACTAAAATCTAAATGATGTAAATAAGGTTAAGAGTGATGTTAGAATGTTAGAGTGACCTAATTTTCTAATCAAGTGAATTAAAATGTTTAAAAGGAAAATATATCGGAGCTAACTACACTTTGTCGATGTGCTTTAAGAATACGGTTTGAGTCAAAACGAAAAGAAAGAATAGGGACGTACGGTTTTAGAGTGTCGAAAAAAGATTAAGGAAGAGGGAAAAGTCGTTGTGACGTCGCGGTAGCTCCAGGAACAACTCCGATCTTCAACGAAAAGAACTTGGTTGCTAACTCCACTTGACTCCACCTGCACGTTCTATCAAAGGGAAAACATGATACGATATGTATCATTATGTGTGACTAATTGGTATCCTTTTTTATTTTAGTCAAGTGGTCTCGTAGAATTAGCCTAGTTTTAGGGTTCTATATGATCATGGATTTTTTACAAAAAGCAGAGTTTTGCGCATAAAAACATCTTTCAATGTGTGCGTGCGCGCGTTTTGCGTGCATATAATTATACTGAGATGAACATGGGTTGATCTAAAAATATTGTCTGTATCATCTGACATTGCATTTCTTGGATAATAAATGGTTCACGCATTTTGCAAGCAAATAATTATACTGAGATAAATATGGGTTGAACTAAAAATATTGTCTGTATCATCTGACATTGCATTTCTTGGATAATAAATGGTATAAATTTCTTACATAAAGAGTGTGCACCTGTTTTGTAATATTTCCAACTTTAGCCCTCCTATCAAGTTGCATAACCGTTTTCTTTGGTAGGAACTATGATATATCTATTTCATGTTTCAGAAATATAGAGAAAATTAGGATCTTGTTGTTGATATATGATTAAAGAACCCATTATAAGTAGCATTTCTTTTGAGGTTGGCAGACGATACCAGTTAAGTTTAACTAAGCAGGATATTGCTTCTTTGTGGTTTCTCTGCAAGCAGGTATAATGATGTCTTTTAAAGTGTAATAGTTATTATACATCCCTTTGTAAAATAGATATAGTTCTGTTGTTCTTTATTTCCCCGATCAATTTATCGTTTTTCATATTTCAGGAAGCATCTTTATTGGATATCACCAATCAAGCTTGTGGCCTTTTCAATCTGGCAGAGGTATAACTCTTTTTATTTTGAGTGTAATACTTTTACTACCGGTGCGATGAAATCCATGTAGGCTACATGGATTCTCATTGAATACAAGGTGGGGTATATAATACAAGTACCTAGGTAGTGGATGACATGGACCATCTTGTATCCAATGGGAATCCATGTAGCCTACATGGGTTCCACCGCACCGGCAGAAAAAGTATGACTCTTTTATTTTTATTCTAACTGAAGTTGTTTTCTCATTCAGCCTTTTATATTGGTGGACTATAAATGATGTTAGTATGTATTGAAAATTTTTATGTTCAGGTTTTTGCTTTGTATATGTTGGAATATTTGGGTTAAAGGGAGACGGAAATAGTATTATAAAACAATTTAGAAAAACGTTGTAGATTCGAGGCGCGTGGAATAAAACTTTCTTTAAAGTGCTTATCGTCCCTTACTCGGTATTGAGTTTGCTATTGGGTTTACGGACCGATACCACTTTCAGGATACAACGAAGTCAATCGGGGCCGTCAATTAGCAATATTGACAAAAACCCCGGTCTCAAAACCTTTGCGGCTCTTGTGTTAATAGGAAAATAGTTTTATAATAATTTGTGAGAGAGAGAGAAGAATTTGTTGGTAAAACTCGGAGAATAGGGTTTAATTTATAGGAGTACAAGAGATTTCAATTATAACTCTTCGCTGTTTGAAGAGTTGCTCTCACCCGAGACTCTTCTTTTCAAACTAAACGTTTGATTGAATTAACTAGCCGTTGAAACCAAGGCTGTTAACTCCCTCCACATGTGTCCCTCCAAATACTAACGGTCAAAAACCAATGGGTTTGGTCAACATTTATCAAGGAGTGGTCAAGGGTTAAAATCATGAATCAAAACTATAGTTTTGGGCCAAACCTTGTAGGCCTGTTACACTAACAGAGCGCTAGTAGAGGTAAAGAAACAATAGGCTGATAAATTATTACTAAAACGTTTTATTCAGAGTATATACACATATATTTCAAATATACTAACAATTCTCCCCAATTTGAAATATATAAAATAATATATAAATATAAGTAATATAATATAATAAGAGTTGCGGGACAATTTGTGACTAAGATGATTAGTGGAATGTTTAGGGATCTGTTGAATGATATTCTTGATCCAGGAAAAGAAAATCTATGATAGGTGTCCTGGACTTGTGTAGTAGGTTTTAGTAGAAAATGAGTGTCTCTTAGCCGCATTAATGCAATTAAAAATACGTATAATGGAGTAGAGCTTGTGTGAGAAGAATTAGGGCCGGGCAGTCCAATGGTATTCTCTATCATCATAGGCTTACACAAAGGGGTCGATATTAAGTTCCTACCTCTTTTCTTCTTATTGGATGGATATGTACAAAATTGCATCTTATAGTGCATGATGATTGTTTATCATATCTTCCATTAATTTTTATCAGACGTGATGTGCGAGGTTGCAGCTTGGCCATAAATTGAGATACATGCAACAGCTTTCAATTATTAGGATTTTAATTTCAGACGGAGAACATTTTTCTGCATGCACTTGCGGCTTATAGTCTTGGTGGCTTTTGTGAAATATGACCGCATATAGTAGTATTAGTTGTTTGTATCACTTGTTTGAATCTTTTCCAAGTTATAATGTTAGGCCACTATGTGTTTTCTAGTCACATCGCATCCAGTTTTTCAATTTGCTTGTAAATATTCTTATTTTTTTGTTTTGCTTTTGTACATTGATCATGCTCCCATTTTCTGTAATAATTATGAGTGACACGAACTATCACCTCAGGTGTACATGTTGATATACTTGTGCTTAAGAGAAATTTGATTGCAATTCCAGGAAACCATACCCCTGGCACATTTCACAAGGCAAGGCTCCGTTTCACTCATGTTGAGGCGTTGCACCGTTCACATGTCTTCTTGGTCTCTTTCTTGATGGATCAGGTGAATGATTCAATCGCAATCACTTATCATGCATTATATATTTTCTTGTTCTGAATTTATGGTTAACAGCGTATTAAATTTATTCTTTTTTCACTATGTTTTAGAATTTAAGCAAATACAAAGAGAGGAACCATTGGATTTACCTTCTAAACCTCCCCCAAAAAAGGAATTGGAGGGGCAACACAGCACCTTTTGCTTGGAATACTATGTTGGTGTTGTATGCCTGTGATGGCAACTACTGATACTATGTCATCTAAAGATGACATGAACAAATATTTTGTACAAATTCTGCACAATGAGATTCCAGTTGCTGGTGAGTGGTCTAAAAAGCACATTTATTTGCGCTATTTCTTATAAATTATTTGTTAGTACCACTGATGGTAACTTTTTTATAAAAAAAGTTGCCGCTTGTAAATGAGTATGTTCAAAAGTGTAGAAAACTAAAAATACCAATTGACGGTGAGTAGGACGGAACCCAAGTATTAATCTCGCACTGAGAATAGTCTAAAAAGCACATTTAACAAAGACTTGATAAGACTCTGATAGGAAGAGGCGGAAATAAAATTGCTCGTACGACACTTATATACATCTAAGCAGACCTCTCTATAAGTAAACAAGGGTATATTCGCTACATAACTTGATATTTTACATTCTGTAGCATATCTCAACCTATTTATTATGTAACTCAACAAAATAACTTAAATACAAAATAACTTACGTTATTTTATGCTATTATTACATATAGCTTACGCTACGCTATGGATTGATAGCAATAGCATAGCTTAGCCTACGTTATTTATAAATAAGATTTTGCATAATGACTTTTATTATTAAACTGAATTTAAACTTCAATAAATCCGGTGAACCTAATATTTATGTGACATATCATCCAACTTTAATTCTTATAACCTAAAAATTAAATAGAAAAACTGTAATGACCCTAAATTCCGTGTATCATTCCTTCTGTTTTAGTTCATAAAAGAGCATGTATTCTGTTCTGGTATCTAGTTATAAGTTATTCTTGATAAATACTATGCAAGAATCTCTTTATAGCCCATTGGTTAAGACTCTCCACCGTTGCCTTATAACCCAATCAGAGACTCTCTTCCCCTGCCTCCTTTAATCTCTTTTAATCCCTTTTTAATTTACAAACTCCCATTTCCTTCCCATATATATTCTAGGCAAGCACAACTCATCCCTCTGTTCATCCTATTCAGAAATTTATCCTCTAAATTGTTCTCTCAGAGAGCTACGTACCAGCAAGGAGACAAGTATCCTTAAGTTAAAATATGATATTTATATTTTTATTCTTTGCAATTGCGCCTCTACAATCCTCGTTAGGGGAACCCGTTTATGGATAGTGCGGATTATCGCACATCCTGGGGATAGTAAAGTGAGATGCAGAACTTCTCACGAAGAATTCGGTCTCGGAAGGAATAAAATACAATTTTAAAGAAAATACGAATTTTAAAGTAAAGTTAAACAAATTGAAAATAACTTAAATTATATCTTCGTAATTTCAAACAATAACAAATTTGTGAAATTAGATTTTATAAATACTATAAAATGAAAGGATTAAAGTTTTTAAGAAAATACCCTCAAGTTTCCAAAAGATAGATTTTCATTAAAATACCATAAACTTTTAAAAGCTAGGTTTTAACATTAAAATACCACAAAATATAAAATGCTTTTTATAAAAACTCTTGATATTTTAATTAATATATATATTTTACCAAAACACCATAGAAGTTATTTTGAACGTGATTATTTTACATAAAAAACCCTCGAGAAATTTAAAATATGTAATTATCTATAATGATAAATTCTTAAGGACTTTAGATTAATAATGGGTTTAAACGGTATCATTTCTCTTGACCATCGGGGAGCCGGAGAAAGTGGGTGCTTGCATGTCTATATTAAACTGCAAAATAACGGAAATTTCGTTGGCAATCATCTTTGAAAAAGTTATAAATTCTGCCGCTCATGTGCAGTGGTTGCCCGATTATTTTCAAACTTAAGATCTTCAAAAGATAAATCTTTTAATAAGATATGATTAGAATTTGAACTCGAATTATAAATTGACTTGAATTCTAATTTAATTTGAACTCGAATTTAAACTTAAATTTCAACTTGACTTGAACATGAATTTGAAACTTAACTGTCTACTTGAAACTTAACATGTATACATGTACTCAATAAGTATACCTGAAATCAACTTGACTCGAACCATGAATATTAATGGCATGACTTACACTTGACATGACTACATGAACTCAATCTTGATATTGTTTCACATTTTGTATTCATGGACTCGATCAAGATTCATAACATTAATCATAAACTAATATACACGGGTATTAGGGTAGTTTAAGTGTGAATCCAACGAAATCTTAGGAGTCCCCCTAGTTCATGAATTCATGTCTACTAACATAAGCAATATATCATGAGAGTCCGTGTTTCCAAGTCTTTGGAGCCCTATTCTTGGATTTGGAATACTTCAATGACGGTTGATGTAACGACCCTAAAATTCCTATACCTTCACGTATCATTTCATTAATAAAATATTGCAATTATTTATTTTTGGTATATTTTGTTTTCTAGTAAATATATTATTTTATCACTTCAACTATTTTATCCATTCTATAATTTTTCAAAACCCAAAATCCAAGCCAAGACAATTTCATTTGATTTCTTTCTTTTCGTTTTCTAAGCCCACTTTCTTTTCAAGGTACGACATGTATTTAATTCTTGTTAAATATATGCATGAACAACCTTGTAGTTTATTGGTTAAGTCCTTGTATTGTTATTCTATAGGTCACATGTTCAAATGCTCATTCTTACAATTATTTTTTATCAATTTTTATCCTTCTCATAACTTACAAATGAAACCTTTCATTCCCAAAATGAATGGTGACCTTTCATTTCTGTTTTAATTTCCATGTTGAATGCATATATTATTAGAGATAATTCACCATTACATCATTTTTATTTGTCCTCTTTCGTTTTTTTTCCTCACATTTTTCTATCTCTCCCTTCTCTCTATTCACCTAGAGTTCTAGATGAAGAACACAAAGAAGTTTTCAAGAAAGTCTCGCTAGTAACGCGAGATTATCATCGGATAGATAAGCTCGGTGACGATACCGACTTGTGCATGTAAGTCCCCTCTTCTCCTTTTCTCTATTTAAAATTCATCCCCTTACCATACCTCCGTCATGCTAAATCCTGAGATAACTAGTTAGTCCCATGATAAAGTTTTTTGTTAAATTAAAAAATAGTTGGAATAAAGCATATATGTTTAGTTATAAAATCTTGCATGCAATGGTTGATAACATATTAAGTATTGTTATTTTAGACAGTTAATCATGATCGGATCATATGTTTGATTCACATGTGTTAATTCATATTATTTATCTCTGAAATTTTAATTATTTACATTTACTTTTGCATACAAGAAAACAAAGTTATAAATAAATACCATAGATTTATCATTTTCAAATACGATCTTACAAAACCTTTATCTTTAAAATAATTTTTATAAATTAATTTCCACTTGTGGAAATTTCAGAAAATTTGCATATGATAGAATATATATTTTTTAACATGCTATAAAAATTTCAGATCAAACCACATAACGGTTTAAGAATTACATCGTTTTTATTTACTGTTTATAAAATAGAAAACTGCAGTTATCGGTCAACTTATAGAATACATAACTTGGTATACCGATATCCAAATTGAGAAAAATCGAGCGTTTTGGACATCTACATTGAAAGCTCTATATTTTCTAAGTTTTAATTTTTTACTGAAAACCGACGTAAAATATAGAAAACTGCGTTACAATACTAAGTGACGAATCTGGACAGAATTTGTCCTGATTTGCACACTGTTTTTAAATAAGACATAACTCGAACTCCCGATGTCCGTTCGTGACAAAATTTAGATTTGTAGATGCACAATTGATAGAGCTATAATTTCTTGTATATTAGATTAGTTAGAAATGCATGAAACAGCCTGATATAAGTTTTGCAATATAACATATAGTTGCTGTCCAGAAATTCGAATTTCTGTTTTAAATGCTGATGTTAAAATGATCATAACTAGAGCTTCAGAAATCCAAATCGCGTGAATCTTACAGTTTTGGATAAGTATATTGAAAGACCTACAATTTTCTAATAATCTTCATAACCTGAATCCTGATGGAAATTGACCCAAACTAGGTTTTAAAAATGTGTGACGGTACTGAATAGATTCTGATCTGTTTTGCGCGACGATACGAAAACAGATATATCTCCCAAACCAGTAGTCATATTTAGGCGACACGACGATACGAAAATAGATATATCTCCCAAACCGGTAGTCGTATTTAGGCGAGACTAGAACTCACGTGTGTATAATACTTAAGGCCATATTTTCGTTTATATTTCCGACTTTTATTGACCTGATTAACTAGTCGTACATATCACATATTTACAACATTGTTTTTGGACGTTACTTGTATACTTATCTCATATCATGTTCTATGATTGATTATTTATTTTTATCTATATGACTTGTGATTAAACCATTACATACTAGAATTGACTTGATCTTGACACGAACCCAATATGTACACTTGAACTAACTTGATTCGATCCATGAATACAATTGGCATGACTTGCACTTGCTATGACTATATGAACTTAATCTTGAAAACTTGATATCATACATCACCTTTTGTATTCATGGATTTGATCAAGACTTGTAGCATTAATCATAGACTAATATACACGGGGTGTTGGGGGTAGTTTGGGTATAAATCCAACGGAATCTCACGAGTCCGATTACTGTTAGTTATATGTATGCCCTAGAGGCCATTACTGTACATTGGATGTATATTGTAGTGGATGCTGGGACATATATAGGGAGGAATTTCTTGCTCGACATGATAGTATGCTATCTGGTTGCTCTTTACCTTAACGTGTATACTGATTGTCTCTCTGTTACATGTTGGTAAAGCCCTTAGGATGTGTGCTTGACTATCTGGACTATGATGCGGATCATACTAGTGGGGACATGGTAGTCCATAAGTACATCCTTCAAAGTCCCTAGTCGTGGGTGTATCGAGACGGGGCATCGATATACCAGAGTAGACTAGCGTGTACCTTCTCGACCCATACAGATGGGCGATGGATGATCCCATATCCATCGGTGTTTGACATTAGAGATGATATACGGGTGCTCAGTAGAGACTGGGTACACTGGACGAACTCGCCGAGAACTCCCAGATGGTATTATACCTTACGTCAGATGGCAGTTCTCTGGTGACACTGGTACAGAGTAGTCTGTTCACCCGAGATCATCATAGAGTCTTGTGTGGTTCCCACTGTGCTTTGATTTCCATCTTACCATGTCCAAGAGGGCGTGCAAAACGGTGGTTTTTGGGTACAGTCCCGAGTCACATGGAGACAATGAGCGATAGAAGGGGATTCGTCTCTCCCGGTATAGGGAGTAGATGTTGCGCTGTGTTCGATTGGCTATAACTAAAAATCCGTGGCCAGGGTTGCTGAGATTTACTGGTAAGTGTTACCAGTAGTTTTTCGAATTGTTATAGACCTCATATCAACACGACTTATCGAGCTATTGGGGTCTGACGTTTACCACCCCTAGGCGAGATATGCGACATATCAGACGACGAGACCGGACTGTACGGTAAGTGTTACTGGTTGGATTCACAGGAGTGTGAGCGGGCTTGCTCGTCGATCTTCTGATCGTTCAATACCCGGGTGGCCGTTACGTTTAGCAGACCGCTTGCGGCTTGTGGGTGTTTGATATGATCATCACCTGCTGCCGGCGTATTGACGAGTCTTTAGAGTCCTACACAGAGGTTTCCTGGCTCAAGCGAAACGAAATAGGAGCGCATATGAGATATGTGCGGGACCGAGAATAATGCGTGTATGTGATACCGTATTCTATTCTCGCGATGAACGTGTCGAATGGTTATATGCGATATAACCTAGTCATCGAATCAAGGTTTGATTCGATAAGCCGATACATTGGATACTAGTCGGTTATATGCGATATGACCGGATCGTTAAATCAAGTGTTGATTTAATGGTTTAATGTATAATTATATATATTTGATATATTACTTTGCATTAACTAGTATCGGTTCACTTTAAATGGATTTTCTCGCTCGATATGTGTGCATTGCATATGCGATATGATTTTGTGCACTTGCTTGTATCATGTTTGATGATACATGCCTTTTGGTTAAGTGTAAAGAATTAAACCTTGGTTAATGAAATGGTTAGGGTTTACTATTTTCTTATTCATTTTATTCATTTATTTATTCTTTTGGAAAAAGAAAAGCAAATGAGAAAATGGTGGCATGTTTTGTTTTGTTCATGAAGTTTCATGAACACTTTGACTTTGTAACCATTTTGTCTCATGCTTAACCCTAACCATTCCACTTAACCCTAATCAATTCTCTACACTAAACCATGGTTCAATTATGATAAGTATTCTTTTTACTTTTCATTTTTAATAACTTATCATAACACTTTTCATCTTCTTCTTCTTCTTCCTCACAAGAAGAAAGCTTTCTTCATCAATGGTGATTGATGTATTTGAGTGAGAAATCGAATTCTAAAGTGAACCCAACTCCTATTTCTTCATCCTCTACCTCTTGCCAAGTAGTATAGGGTGTTTCCTTCACAAGTTTTCATGGCTTGGTGAAGGTGGAGCTTGATCTAGCGATGCCTCGATGTAGATCATCTTCGGCATGGACATCGACGACTTAGCTCGCCTATTTTCCGATGAAGCCGACGCTAGAGCCCGGGAATTCACTAGGACAGTGAGGGGACTTCGTTGCGGAGCTATGGAGGTGGAGCACCGGATCTACAAAGGTTGTATTTCCGTTAAACTCTTAGTTAAGTTGTTAACTACTTGCTTTTGTCGCCTAAAATTCTAGTTAACGATCTAGTCTAGGGTTTCTCGGCACCGTATTTTCGGAAATTGGCATGGTTGATGCCTTGTGAGACCTCCTTAGCGTGCCTAGGAACCCTACAATTACTACAAATCATGTTGTTATGGTACCATACTGAAATGGTACAAATCATGTTGCTGTGGTACCGGGATGAAATAGTACATCATAAATTCACTAATAAGGGCCCGTGTTTCCAAACCCTTGGACGATAGCCTATTGGGTTTGGAATTCTTCAATAATAATTGAAGTCCCGATTACTTTTGGATTCGTGATTCCTTACCCATGGACGAAAACCTTAGCTTCGAGAATACTCTTGAGTTGACATTCATACTTGAACCCACGTTAGTTACTTTTACCCTTTTAGAGACATTTTAGGACACTGACATTCACTTCATATTCACTATACCTACACTCCACGACCATATTATACTTATTTGCCATGCTGATATAGTTGACATACACATTACCATACATGCTACTATATTTGTTTACATGTTCATGATTTATATCCATGCTTTACCATATATCACATTACACCTTATATTTCATTTATATACATCACATCATCCTTTTGGGGACTTACCAAGCATTATTTCGCTGACGGGCATTCCACCCATCTTTTTTTCTTCCTTGGAATGTTCGTTAGGTGGCATTGAGACAGAGGAGATAGAAGCGGTCGAAGAGAAGTACAACCAGTTCGCATCACAACCGGTTTTTGTCAATTAAAAATATGCAGAAAAATAAGCAGGGTGTTCTTTGAATTACTATGAAATACGAGGGCCTAAATCAACTTTTCCACTGCGGAACCGCGGCCCCAGCTATGCAAGGTACGGCGGTTCCGCGGCCGTACTGTTCCCCTGTATGATTATTTCTGCACAGTAACTCATATAATTTAATGCTATATTTTCTGGGGTAATTTTATTGTGACTCTACAGAAGAGTATTCTGGGGTTGTATTGGGAATCAAAGATTCGATCGGATTATCAAATTTTGTCAGTTTGGCTTTCCGGATAATTTTAGAATATGTTAAAAAGTTCGACCGGATATAAATACCCAATTTTTCCCCTGTCGGGAAATTTCCAAGTGTTGGATTTTTCCGTAGTTTAACGACGTTCTAAGTAGTGCAAGTAACGCGATGGACCCTCTAGAAGACAACAAATCTTAACTCGATTATGTGACCGTCTTGAACTGCCCTTTGAACCTTCGGGTTTGGGGCAGTACGGCGTGCCACATGTGAGGCATTGGCTTGACCCTTCTACGGCTGGACCGTTGGTACTGAGGCACGAACTGAATGTTGTTAGACTTATTTCATGTGTTGATTAGTATCGGGAAAACTTGGGTGTTCGATTGTTCGATCGGAATGTTTGACATTTTCTATTTATCCGGAATGTGATACAATAATTGGAATTCACAAAAAGTTATGTGATAACTGAATGAATGTTATAAACATAGCAGTTTAGTCTCACTTGATCGGTTGCCACGGAATTTTGATGTGATCAAAAGTCCGTCGCAATCACGTAGTGTACGTGGATACTCGCCGGATAAACTTAATAGACAGCCTCCCCCCATAGCCCCGACCAAGTGACTGTAGGAGAACCCCGTTGCCGAAAGCATCCGTTCGGGTGCTCGCGGTAGCGATGTTTCGCCTTGGTGCACTTCGTCGACGGTATCGGGGGTGCGACCGTCTACTGAAGTTTGTGACGAGCATTCGATCAGGATGTCGGGAATCTTGTTGAATTGCCCGACTTGATATTGAAAAGAGTTTTCGATAATGAGACTAAAATGCGGGGTTTATAATTGTTAGGCATGCGATGTCTAAAGAGGTTGCGGATTCCAACTGTTGTAGTTTTACACTTTCTTTTCTGTGACCGTAAGTGTAATATGTGATATCGCCGGTTTCGTTGCTATATGTCAACGACAATTGGGATGGACATATTTACTTACGTTGATGACATGTGATGTTATGTGTTGCTGGATATGTTATATTGGATCGTCGTGTTTGAATAGCCGGGGGTTTTATGTGAGATGAGTGTTTTTCTTTTTCATTCATGTAAAAACTTGTATGTAATATTCTTTTATTGGGGCGCTTCCAGGTTGCGGAAGTTGTCACCTTTTGTATATTATTTACTTTTCCGCACTAGGATAGACCCAAGGAGGAGGGCACAAGTAACCGAGTTCTGGAGTCCAGTGGGAGACCAACTCGAGGAGTCGAGTCCGGGTCTCCTAACTCTAGAATTGGTAGGGTTGCTTGCCGCTCTCATAGGGGTCTTGGGGTGTGGGTTTGGCTATTCATCGCGACCGTGGAATTCGTATTTTATACTGGCTCGTATTGAAAACACGGACGTCCTAGTATATCCAATATTTCATATGTTTCTTCTGCTGCGATATCTGTGATGTGATCATGTGATGTTCTGTGATAGATACAGTATATAGTATATATGATATATTATATAGACGTTACTTATGTTTTACACCCGCGCTAGCCCTGCCCCGCTCTGCCGTTAGTTGCCTAACATAATGGTGCACGAGGGGACATCGAGGCGAATGCGGATGGCATAAGTATACGTCGTATTTATCTGTGATGTTTAGGTACTTAAATGATGGGACTTCATTAATGTGATTAATGAAATAAAAGAAACCTAAGATGTTGTAGAATCGAATTTCAAAATAAAACAGGTAGCTACAGTTCTTGCTTTGCACAGCGGTATATATGATATATCCTGCTCCTTATTCGATAAGGAAAGGACCGAGATCCCTTCACCGGGAGTGACTCCTTTAGCAATAACTGGCAGATGCTACACCCTCGGTTTGTCTTTTGATTGCTTTTAAGAGTTTTTGCTTTGCACAGTGATATATATGATATATCCCGCACCTCATTCGACGAGGAAAGGACCGACGATCCCTTCACCGGGAGTGACTCCTTTAGCAAAACTAGAAAAGCCTCAAAAGCACTCCATTTCAAAATCATTTGATTCTACAAACGATATAAAGTTCATTACGCAAAGGGTTTTCTTAAAAACCTGACGTAGCCCTCCGTCATTTCAGATAAGTAATAGTTAGTATTCCTGCTGCGTTTGTTGACTCAGTCAAGACGTAGTGTGCGGTAGCTGATTACTATTTATCTGCTTATGCATATGATGTAGATTGGATTAGGGTAGTCGTGCGGCCTTGTTGACTCAGTCAAGGGTCGTGCGGGTGGGTTTAATTCAATCAGGAAATGACGGGTTGAACTTTACTTGCGGTCTATGGTTTGTTGACTCAGTCAAGGTCATAGATCGCCTGGGGCAAAATATTATCGGGAATTTCAAATGTTGAAATTTGCAATGAGATTGCATACCTTCTATGAGATAGTTGGATCCCGATACCCGCTGCGAGTAAGAGTTACTCCTGGGAGAGTTTTATACATTACAATTAGCCGATCAAGTAGGTGTCTAGAAAGGTGTCAACGAGGTTACGCCTCTGGGAAAACGAGATTTACATTAATTAGGTTCGTGCGAAAGCACGGGGGACCTCCCTCAAAGTACCGACACTGGCCTGGCTGAAAGATTGGCGAACTTGTAGTGTGTAATTAATCCCGGCTAGTCTTTCCTTTTAGGGTTTGAAGGAAGATTTGATAAAAAGCAGTGGGAGCCATCCTGATTAGATAAAATAACAACCAATCTATTCTTGCAAGAGCGCACGCTGAGTGTTTTCTTCTCTCTCTCTCCTGGTAGCGACCATATCACGCCTTAATCAAGATAATAATACGGATTATTGACCGAACCCGCTTGTTATACTGAGCTGGGGAACGTTGGTCCCGCTCCAACTTATAAATGTTATAAGACAGAGCAGGAAATTGGGGAATACCAGATTTCCCGTGCCGCCCAAACGAAGAGAGTGCATGCTGATGCATCATCTTCGGGTGTGTTCATTTCAGAGAACTGTTTCTTAAATGTCCTTTACGTCCTGGGTATATGATACCAGATCAGGATCCCGCATATGTAATCTGTTACATGGGCTACAGATAGGTAAAGAACTGAGAACGGGTGATAAGTTTCATGAGGCAGAAAACGGGGCAAGTGTTGCAGCCAAGTCTGTTGGTCACTGTCACCCTGTATTGTAATACATTGATTCTGAACGAATGTTATTAGATACCGAACCTGATATACAAAATCATATCAGTCTCTTTATTAGTAAAGAAATGATAAAATTTTGTATTGTTGGATAATGTTTTGAACATTTCCTATATCAAAAGTTGATCGGTTCAGGCACGTTATCTAAAATCGTTGATGTTCTAAATCAAATTACAGTTCTTAGTATATGGAACACACACAAGAGGAAGAGTTCAGAAATGAACGGATCCTTCTTGAGGTATTGTAGACTAGGTCATATCAATGCGACCCGACTAGCTAGAGTTACATATAGATGCATATTTAAATTAGTTTGAATTTACATCTTGTGAAACTCGCCAGTCATGTCACAAAGATAAGATGACCACAACCCTGTTTATTGGAAACAGAGAAAGAGTTAGTGAACTCTTGGGATGATACATGTTGATGTATGTAGGTCCCCAGTCTACACATGCCAGGACTGGTTCTTTTTTACTTCATTACATTCTCTGATGATCTTTCGAGATTCAGACCTATGTTCCTGTTGAAACATGAGTCCGAACCTTTTGAGATATTCACAGAATATAAGTTAGAAGTAGAGAACCAAAATACGGGTATAAGTATTATGTCCTTTGATGTGATCAAGGAGGAGAATACTTGAGCACGGAAATCCTGGACTATTCTAAAGGAGAATGAGATTCTCTCTCAGCATAACTCCTCCGAATACACCATTGCACGATGGTATGTCGGGGCTGAGCAGATACACCCTATTTGATATGGTGTGCTCTATGATGAGTACTACTGAGTTACCTATTTCCTTTTGGGAGTTATGTGCTTGAGAAGCTGCATACCTATTGAATAGGGTTCAAATCAAATCAGTTGCCTACCACTTCATATGAGATATGGAAAGGGAAGAGCCATATCTTAAGTTAGTTAAGATTTGGGGTTGTCCGGCCTATGTCTAAAAAGCAAAATCTGGACAAGCTCGAGGCAAGGTCAGTTATGTAGAACTGGAAATGTTCCAGCTATACAAACTGCAGCTGATGATTTGACAGAACCAAAGGATTCAGTAGATACCAATGAACCTCAGCCTCTCCGCCGATCTAGTAGGGTTCCTCACCCACCTGAGAGATAATTCTGTTTCTCTATGACAGTGGGAGCGAGGATTGCATCATGAGATGATGACCGAACTAGCTTCGAGCTGGCCATCAGGAGTAAGACTCTGTAAGAATGGCTGGATGCTTAGTGATCTGAGATGGAATCCTTATACACCAACAAAGTATGGACTTTAGTTGCTATATCTGAAGGGTTAAATCCCCATCAGGAGCAAGTATATCTTGAGAAGATTACTTGGTGTAGATGGAAAAGTTGAGACTTTCAAAGCTAGACTTGTTAAAGGTTTTCATCATCAACCAGGCGTGGATAGTGGTAAAACCTCTTCAAGTAGCTATGCTTAAGTCCATCCAGATCCTACTTGCCACGGCTACATACCATGACTACGATATCTGGTGGTTGGGTGTCATGACAGCTTTTCTAAATAATGTTTTAGAAGAGGGAGTCTATAAGTACACAGCCAGAGGGCTTCGTAGACAGTGAGAGCAGCGGAAACGTGTGCAAGATGCTTTATAGGATAAAGCAGGCATCGCGGAGTTGGAACATCTGTTTTGATGGATTAGTCAAAGAAGTTGACATCATCAAAATAGTAGATGTACCTTGTATAAACAAAAAGGGTAGTAGGGAGTATGGTGACGATCCTCGTAGAGTACGTGGATGACATACTCTTGATAGGGAAGGAGTTTCCTATGCTATGATCGGTCAATCTCCGTTTATCACAATGATTCTCCACATAGGATCAAAGTGATACCTACTAAATCCTGGGTTTTGGATCTATGAGATAGATCTAAATGGATATTAGGACACTCACTAGTTCTATTGTGATGGTATCAATCGATCCTGGGGAGAATCACTGGAAGTGTTCCAGGGTGATAAAGACGACTGAATGTCAGTCGCAGGCATTGTCTTTACCCTCAGTAAAGGGACGGTATGTTGGAAGAGTTCCAAGCTAGATACCGTGACATACTAGACGATAAAGGCAGGATACATCGCTACTTAAGATGCTACCAAAGAGGCTGTTTGGGTGTATAATGGTTCATAAGATGAACTATGTTCCTCCCATTGTGTGACAATGGAGTTATGGCTTATGCCAAGGAACGCAGGTCCCATCAGTGATCCAGACATATTCTAAGGCAGTATCACTTGATCATGGAGATAGTTGATCTCTAAGGGATCGAGGTTAGGAGAGTAGACTCAGAGGACAACACGGCGGATCCACTCACGAAGGCCTACTCCCAGAGAGAGAATTTTATGGGATGGTTGAGTATGAGATACTACAACCACTGCTACAGCTGGCCCTAGTGCAAGTGGGAGATTGTTAGTTATATGTATGCCCTAGAGGCCATTACTGTACATTGGATGTATATTGTAGTGGATGCTGGGACATATATAGGGAGGACTTTCTTGCTCGACATGATAGTATGCTATCTGGTTGCTCTTTACCTTAACGTGTATACTGATTGTCTCTCTGTTACATGTTGGTAAAGCCCTTAGGATGTGTGCTTGACTATCTGGACTATGATGCGGATCATACTAGTGGGGACATGGTAGTCCATAAGTACATCCTTCAAAGTCCTTAGTCGTGGGTGTATCGAGACGGGGCATCGATATACCAGAGTAGACTAGCGTGTACCTTCTCGACCCATACAGATGGGCGATGGATGATCCCATATCCATCAGTGTTTGACATCAGAGATGATATACGGGTGCTCAGTAGAGACTGGGTACACTGGACGGACTCACCGAGAACTCCCAGATGGTATTATACCTTACGTCAGATGGCAGTTCTCTGGTGACACTGGTACAGAGTAGTCTGTTGACCCGAGATCATCATAGAGTCTTGTGTGGTTCCCACTGTGCTTTGATTTCCATCTTACCATGTCCAAGAGGGCATGCAAAATGGTAGTTTTTGGGTACAGTCCCGAGTCACATGGAGGCAATGAGCGATAGAAGGGGATTCGTCTCTCCCGGTATAGGGAGTAGATGTTGCGCTGTGTTCGATTGGCTATAACAGGAAATCCCTGGCCAGGGTTGCTGAGATTTACTGGTAAGTGTTACCAGTAGTTTCTCGAATTGTTATAGACCTCATATCGACACGACTTATCGAGCTATTGGGGTCTGACGTTTACCACCCCTAGGCGAGATATGCGACATATCAGACGACGAGACCGGACTGTACGGTAAGTGTTACTGGTTGGATTCACAGGAGTGTGAGCGGGCTTGCTCGTCGATCTTCTGATCGTTCAATACCCGGATGGCCGTTACGTTTAGCAGACCGCTTGCGGCTTGTGGGTGTTTGATATGATCATCACCTGCTGCCGGCGTATTGACGAGTCTTTAGAGTCCTACACAGAGGTTTCCTGGCTCAAGCGAAACGAAATAGGAGCGCATATGAGATATGTGCGGGACCGAGAATAATGCGTGTATGTGATACCGTATTCTATTCTCGCGATGAATGTGTCGAATGGTTATATGCGATATAACCTAGTCATCGAATCAAGGTTTGATTCGATAAGCCGATACATTGGATACTAGTCGGTTATATGCGATATGACCGGATCGTTAAATCAAGTGTTGATTTAATGGTTTAATGTATAATTATATATATTTGATATATTACTTTGCATTAACTAGTATCGGTTCACTTTAAATGGATTTTCTCGCTCGATATGTGTGCATTGCATATGCGATATGATTTTGTGCACTTGCTTGTATCATGTTTGATGATACATGCCTTTTGGTTAAGTGTAAAGAATTAAACCTTGGTTAATGAAATGGTTAGGGTTTACTATTTTCTTATTCATTTTATTCATTTATTTATTCTTTTGGAAAAAGAAAAGCAAATGAGAAAATGGTGGCATGTTTTGTTTTGTTCATGAAGTTTCATGAACACTTTGACTTTGTAACCATTTTGTCTCATGCTTAACCCTAACCATTCCACTTAACCCTAATCAATTCTCTACACTAAACCATGGTTCAATTATGATAAGTATTCTTTTTACTTTTTATTTTTAATAACTTATCATAACACTTTTCATCTTCTTCTTCTTCTTCCTCACAAGAAGAAAGCTTTCTTCATCAATGGTGATTGATGTATTTGAGTGAGAAATCGAATTCTAAAGTGAACCCAACTCCTATTTCTTCATCCTCTACCTCTTGCCAAGTAGTATAGGGTGTTTCCTTCACAAGTTTTCATGGCTTGGTGAAGGTGGAGCTTGATCTAGCGATGCCTCGACGTAGATCATCTTCGGCATGGACATCGACGACCTAGCTCGCCTATTTTCCGATGAAGCCGACGCTAGAGCCCGGGAATTCACTAGGACAGCGAGGGGACTTCGTTGCGGAGCTATGGAGGTGGAGCACCGGATCTACAAAGGTTGTATTTCCGTTAAACTCTTAGTTAAGTTGTTAACTACTTGCTTTTGTCGCCTAAAATTCTAGTTAACGATCTAGTCTAGGGTTTCTCGGCACCGTATTTTCGGAAATTGGCATGGTTGATGCCTTGTGAGACCTCCTTAGCGTGCCTAGGAACCCTACAATTACTACAAATCATGTTGTTATGGTACCATACTGAAATGGTACAAATCATGTTGCTGTGGTACCGGGATGAAATAGTACATCATAAATTCACTAATAAGGGCCCGTGTTTCCAAACCCTTAGACGATAGCCTATTGGGTTTGGAATTCTTCAATAATAATTGAAGTCCCGATTACTTTTGGATTCGTGATTCCTTACCCATGGACGAAAACCTTAGCTTCGAGAATACTCTTGAGTTGACATTCATACTTGAACCCACGTTAGTTACTTTTACCCTTTTAGAGACATTTTAGGACACTGACATTCACTTCATATTCACTATACCTACACTCCACGACCATATTATACTTATTTGCCATGCTGATATAGTTGACATACACATTACCATACATGCTACTATATTTGTTTACATGTTCATGATTTATATCCATGCTATACCATATATCACATTACACCTTATATTTCATTTATATACATCACATCATCCTTTTAGGGACTTACCAAGCATTATTTCGCTGACGGGCATTCCACCCATCTTTTTTTCTTCCTTGGAATGTTCGTTAGGTGGCATTGAGACAGAGGAGATAGAAGCGGTCGAAGAGAAGTACAACCAGTTCGCATCACAACCGGACGTCTAGTTTCATTCAGCTTTTTATTTCATTTCAGCTTATTTATGTATGCCTCCTTGTTAAGGCTTATCATGTTATCGTATCTGGTATTCAGATATTTTATCAATTATGAATTTTGAATGTAATAAATCAAAGTTGGATCTCATTCTTTTGTTTATTCTTTTTACTTTATGTTGCTTATACACGCTTAGCGTATTTATTTCGAGAAACGACCTTCTCGGAATAAATACGTCGCGGGCCTCGTCATGTGTCGTTACCATTCTTTTGGGAAGCAGGGCTTGAAAGTTGAAGTCCTGTTACTAACACATCTTGATTCGGGCTCGTGGTTTCTTTCTCCTGGGGCCTTACCTTTGAGTTCGAGAACACTCTTGAGATTGATTGACATTTACACTTGAACTCATGTTAGTTAGCTTACCTTTTTAGTGATCTCTTTAGGACACATTACTATTCATTACATATTCAGCACTATTATTTGTTACATGCTCACTATACCTACACTACACGGCCATGCTATACTTATTTGCCATGCTCATGTTACATTGGTATGTTTATATATATTGTGATACTCATGATACCTTACCATGTGCATATATGTGCATATAGTTGCTAAATTTAATTGACACCTATAATCACATTAGAATTCATATGCTACTTACATGCTGTCCGTTACCATATTCTCCTTTCTATACTTTTTGGGGACCTACCGAGCGAAATTCACCAATGGACATTTCACTCATCTTTTGTTTCTTTGGAATGTTAGTAAGATGATCTAGAGACTGAAGAGATGGAACCTACTGCTGAAGATTACAACGAGTTCATTTCTGAAGTCGTTCCTTAGTTTTCTTTCCAGTTTGGCAGTTTCAGCATGCCACTTGTTTTTTATTTCACCTTTTTCGTTTCAGTAAGCCACATGTTTAGGCTTTTATGTTTATGTCTCTCGTTCAGACTACTTGTAATCAATTTGAAACTTGTGAAATTTGAATATAATAAAATAATTGTTGGATTTTATTCACTTGTCATTTGTTGTCATTCTTATAATGCTTATAAATGCTTAGCGTATTTGTTTCGGAAAATAACTTTCTCGAAATGAATATGTCGCGGGCCTCGTCATGTGACTGCTCCAACGTCTTTTTGGGAAGCGGGGGGGGGGGGGGGTGTGTGACAAAAACTCAATTCAACTTTATTACTTTGAATATGTAAGTATGAATCTAACTTTGTAAAATTGAAAATTAATTGCCAATAGGTTTTGCAATATTTTCTTAATTTCTTAAAACAATTTAATCTATGTTTTATTTTGTAAAAATAATTTACTTATATTTTTTATTTAGTATGAATAAATATAATTATTAAAATAATTAATAATAATCCATGTAATTTATACTTTGCGCAACGCTTTTCCGTCTCTCGGTTTTTAGAGACGAAGCACTAAGCTTTACATTATTGTTATTTTCAATACTGGTTAGAATTTCTAAGTTAGGAAACACAAACACTTCCAACGGCAAGCCGTGTTTGTATTCGACAGTTGTTGGACACCGATACTTGCCAACACTTGTCTGAAATGTATAGGCAATGACGTATGCATGTTGAACACATCTATAAGTGTATACACGTGTTATTGCGTGTCTTATTTGAGTCCTATGCTTGTCATACATGCCTCTAATATTTTGTTTAGATGACGATATGAAGACAACCCCGTCTAAAGGAGGACGTTGGTGACTGGGGCTATTTATCAAGCGGTTTCAGCTGGCGATCGTTGGTGGACGGTGCTCAATAGAGATCGACAAATGAGTATATATGCATACGTAAAATCTGGATGGGTGGCGGGCTATATATAAAAACCCATAATTTATATACATTTGGGAACAAAATGGTGTGTGTGTGTGTGTGTATAGAGAGAGAGGGGGTTAATGGAGGAAAGGTGCCATATGAGAGAATTTCCTTCTACGGTGTCGGCATACATCACATCCATCTTTATCATCTAAGATGTGAATACACCAAATTTCATATGATTATACCATTTTTCACCATTGATTTAGTTGGTGCAAAATTAATGGTTTACCGACAAAAGAACTTTTTACATTACTAATTCAATAGTGAAAAAGTGGTGGAATCACATGAAATATTGGTGTATGCACATCTTAGATGACGCTGATGATGATGAAGGGTGCCGATCGTCGAAAAAATGATAACAATGATGATGAAGGATGCCGATCGTCGAAAAAAATGGTGGAGATTGTATTTTTTCGATGCCATAGGAGAAAATCCCCTCCTATGGCCTCTTTCCTCAATTATTCTCTCCTTTTCTCTCTCTCTATATATATATATGAGAGAGAGAGAATAATGGACCACAGAGGCCATAGGAGGGGATTTCCTCCTATGGCGTCGAAAAAGTACGCTTTCACTTATTTTTTCCCGAAGATCGGCACCCATCATCTTCATCGCTATCATCTAAGATGTGGGTACACCAAATTTCATGTGATTCTACAACTTTTTCACCGTTGATTTAGCAATGTAAAAAGTTTTGTTGTCAGTAAACCGTTAATTTTGAACCCACTAATTCAACAGTGAAAAAGTAGTAGAATCACATAAAATTTGGTGTACCCACATCTTAGATGATAAGGATGAAGATGGCGGGTGCCGATCGTCGGAAAAAATGAGGGAGGGCGTACTTTTTCGACACCATAGAAGGAAATCCCCTCCTATGTCATCTTTCCTCCATTATTCTCATATATGTGTGTGTGTGTGTGTGTGTGTGTGTGTGAATTAATATTAATATTGTATCAAATTTTCCAATATGCAGCCTCATATCAGCAATTTCCTATCTGGCCTTAATTTTTATTTACAAGTCCATTCTTTGAAGGTAATCAAAATTAATCCTTCAAGAAACAATTATTTAATTGCATTCTGCAGTTTGTATTCCGAATTAAAATTTTGTTTTTTGAAACAGGGGAGTTTTAGAATTTGGTGAGAAAGATGAGAGATGCATGGTTAGAGAAGAAGATGCTACTCTTAGACTCCTCCTTTCTTTTGTTAATGGAGTGTTGGCAATTCTCAAAGAACTTTTCTCTGGAGATCCTGCAACAACAATGAAGGTGAACCTTTTTTTAAAAACAAACCTAGTTCTCATGCAGTGAAATTTTTACACTTTGTTTGTGGAACGTTTATTCACATTACTAGATTTTGGTCCATAAATGCATCACGCTACAACCTGTTTTATAGTGTTGAAATCTTTTCACGAATTAACTGAATCAGGATACATTGACTAATATATCTTGACAATACAAACCAACCTTTCACATTACTAGATTTTGGTCCTGTTTACCCCAATCAGAGCAAAGCTCTGTTCAAATTCCAAGGCGGGAAACGAAACAACGCTTCTGTTTCCCCCAATCAGAGCAAAACTCTGTTTTGAAATTGAAGTGAAAATTAAAGTCAAAATTAAATGAAGCAACGCTTCAGATGATCTGCGCTCTGCGCTGCGCGACGCATGGCATCGCAGTTGCGCTAGCGCTGCGCTGCGTGACACGTGTCAGCGCAAACGCAGTTGCGTTCTGCCGTGCGCCGCGCGACACGTGTCAGCGCAGATGCGCTCCGCCGTGCGCCGCGCGACACGTGTCAGCGCAGATGCGCTGCGCCGTGCGACAGGTGTCAGCGCAGATGCGCTGCGCCGTGCGACAGGTGTCAGCGCAGATGCGCTGCGCTGTGCGCCGCGCGACACGTGTCAGCGCAGATGCGCTGCGCTCTGCGCTGCTTGACACGTGTCACGCGCTGGGGCGTTTGCGCCAAACAGAATTAAATTCTAGTAAGATTCTTCTGTTCTTGTTAAAACAAGAAGATTGCCTTCTATAAAACAGAAGCCCTTGGATCAAAGATCCAACGGTGGGGAAAATTCCCCAAATCACTCAGAGAAGGATCTCTTTAACAAACTTAACAAATCTATGGGCACTATATAAAGACCCCTAGACCCCAATTCAAAGAGGAGGAACATTGTGAGAGATTGAGAACCTCAAAACAGAGAGAACTCTGAAGAAATTTCAAGAAAAGGGTAAAAACCTTCATAAAATAGAAGAATTTCTTCTAATAGATTATTGATCTAAGAACAAGATCAATGATCTTCATATAATAATAAGTGCTTTGCACTCTTTTATGAACCACTGGTTCTCTGAAAACAAGAAAAACAAGAAAAAAAACTTGTTTTCTTTGATCTAAATTGGATCAAGAAATCAAACAGTGCTTTGCACTTTTTATGAATCATTGGTTCTGGAATCTTAAAGATTCTCAAGATTATTGGAATAGTGCCTTGCACTTGCAAAAACTGCACTGTTGCGCTCCTGGGTTGGCGCAAGCCACCAGAGAGCGCCACGTGTCAGCATCTGAATCACTTGCGCTATGCGCTTTTAAGAAAGAGCCTTGCTCTCTGAAATTGGCGCAACTCACCAGAGCGCCCCACGTGTCAGCAGCGCACTGGCGCAGCGCACTGCGCTTGCGTGACACGCGTCATCACCACAAGCGCTTGCGCTCATTGATTGGCGCAAAGCGCCTGATAAATGCAATGCATTGTGTACTAAAGGGCCAGGCCCAAATCAAAAGGCCTAGTAGGCCAAAATAAATTGCAATGCAATAAAAGGGCAGAGCCCAAGTAAAATTGATGCTCTGCATCTTTTATAAAAAGGGCAGAGCCCAAATAAAATGCAGAGCCCAGACAAGATTGGTGTGCTGCCTCATTTATAAATGGGCAGAGCCCAAACAAAATAAAAAAGAAAAATGCAATGCATTATTTAAAAAGGGGCCAAGCCCTAGCACAGGCCTAATAAGCCAAAAAACAAATAAAAGCGTTGAACATTTTTCAACTGGACTTAGCCCAATCATGGCCGTAAGTCCTCAAATTAAATTGACTGAGCACAGCTGCTCTCTTAAATCAATTTACATCCGGTTCGAGGGTACATCTCCGAACTCCTCTGACTCCTATCATTGTAATCCTTCAACGACGTCAGAGAGGTGACGGGTCTCGACAACCACACATCAATACGGACTGTGGGGTCCTTAAACTCATGGACTTAAGCGTCCTTAAACCAAAAGACGGATTGTGGGATCCTTAAACCCGCGGACTTATGCGTCCTTAAACTAAAACACGGACTGTGGGGTCCTTAAACCCACGGACTTAAGCGTCCTTAAACTAAACATGGACCACCATGTCCCTAAATTGGAATATGGACCTCTATGTCCCTAAACTGGAATATGGACCACCATGTCCCTAAACTGGAATATGGACCGCAACGTCCTTAAACTACCTATCGACCGCAACGTCATTAAACTAAACAATAGAGCCAATTGCTCTCTCTTGTCGGATCCAAACGATTATGTTAAGTTGATCTTAGTCTCAAATCAGACTAACGTATCCTTAACGAACGTTTAAGTCGATCTTAGCCTAAATATGGCTAACGTATCCTTAAACTAAAACACCAAACCCAAATCTAAGTAAATACGGATTTGGACTAATCCACGTCCTACGGGCGACGGCATCATTTAGTCTCTGTATACAATCCACGGGCAATCACAAACAAAACAAACACACACGACACTAAGCGAAATTCTGGAGAAGGAAAAAGTTGTTACCGCGATGCGGTAGTGTAATTAACTGCAGGGGCTTGCGCCTGCAGGGAAAAGTGTCCCCACAATCAAAAACCCCTCAAGCGAGGGGGAATCTGACGAAGTCTGCTACATCGGCCGCATCCGTCCAAACCTCCGATACACGGTGCCATAAATCAACTTGGCATCTTCGGAGAGGTGAACGGATAAAACCAAATAGCATCTGCCCCGAATCTCAGGCAAGACATCCTCACGTCTCTGCCGCGCCGTTCGGAGGGGAACAGATTCCGGCACGCCCGGTGGGATCTTTTCCTCTTTCTACTCCACACTTCGTGTGTCGTGTTCGCGAACGAATCGCGGTTTGCTGTGGTTGCCTATGGATTCGAGGTACTAAGATTTGGTGTCTTGCTCCTGGCAGAAAACAGAAGATCAATGGCTTCAAACTGCACTGCTTGCAACTGCAACTCTCGCTCGGTCTTTGCCGGAGGAGTGACTTACGCGCCCCAAGCGGCCTCTCTTTTCAAGATGCCAGTGGAGCAGGTAACTCAAGCCACCACTGGGCTGTTCTTTGGGACCATGATCCCACCAATGAGCTTCAATACCCCTCTGCCGTTGCAAGAAGCTCCGAAGAAGTCGGTCTTTGATCGGCTTGCAACTACTGTGACCCCTCTCAACGGGTCGCCCAAATCCAGTGTATCGGTTTTCAATAAACTGGGCCAAAACTCCAATGGGCCCGTGAAGAAGCCCACAATACCAGAAGGTGCTATCCCCATTCAACGTACGTCGGTCTTCAAGAGGCTGGTACCAGCAGCGCCTCACCAGAACAGGGGGCATGACAAAGCCATCCCCATCGCCGAACCAACTCCATCTGCACCACACGCTCGACGTCGCCACTGGCGCCGAGTAAGGAAGGCTGGGGGCAATTCCCCCTCTGGGATAACTCCGCTAGCTCCAACGGTGGGGATCGATGCTGCTGTTCTAACCGGGAACAGCTTTGAATTGCTGAACACGGTGCGCAGGAACTCTCCTACTGCGGTGTTGAAACAAACTCCTTCACCTGTGGAGAATACTCTAGAGAAGAAGCTAGAGCAGCCCCCTCAACGGATGTCCTCTAAACTTTACAAAGTCTGGCGACAGGTCCAGGAGTCAGTGATTGATGAAAACTATCTCCGCCGACAGAAAAAGGTGAAGGTTCGGCAGGAGAAGGATTACTTCGTCAAGCCACAAAAAGCAACAGCTACTCGGGCGCACACTACAACGGCCCCCTCGACTCCAATCGCTCAGAAGAAAGGGAGGCTGCAAAAAGCCTATGTGAATATGGCGAACCGTAAAAGCGCTGAGTACAAACACCCTAAGTCTGGGGACATGGTGGTGTACACTGTTTATATGGCTTCCGGAAAGGAGGAAAGCCGTGCTTTGACGGGTCACCGACCGCTCACCCGATCCGTGACAAAAGCCCAGGAGCAGCAACAGAAGCTTCAGGAAATGATGACTGTGATGGCTGCACTTACCGAACCGAAAGAAAGTGCGGAAGTATCATCAGAGCAGCGTCACGAACAAGAGACTGATGCTGACTTCTTATGTAGAATCCTCGAAAAGAAGGACAGAGAAGCCGCAGAACAAGCGGCTAACATAAGACAGATGGCGCTTCTCTTCCAAGATATGGTAGGGATGATGTTACAGCCGGACCCTCCAGCTGATGACCCTCCAATCATTGTTGAAGACGATAGAACAGAGACATCTAATCCTCCGCCGGCTCTTTCAGCAGCCAAAGATGAAACCATTCCCAAGGCCGTGCTGAATGACTATATAGCTCAGCAAATACGAGCTCATCAAGCGAGTGAAGTGGCTGGGCAAATTGTTAGAACTGGACGATCCTATCCGGGCTGGTATGACCAAATCAGTTACCCGCCGGGATATATGATCCATAAGTTCCACGTATATAAAGGGACAGGGAATCCACATCAGCACGTCGCTCAGTTCAGGGCCTTATGTGGCAATACTGGAGGCGATGACAAATTGTTGCTTCGCCAATTCGTCGGCAGCTTAGCAGAAACAGCTTTTGAATGGTACTCGGAGCTACCTAATGACTCCGTCAAAACATTTGCGGAGATGGAGCTACTGTTTACGCAAAAATTCACGAGTGCTAGTGAACGCACCCCGATAACAGCACTGATAAATGCCAGGATAAAGCCAGGCGAAACGTGGGTCCAATACGCAACATGATGGCGGAACCTATGGTCGAAATGCGAACAACGCATAGAAGAGGCACCTGCGGTAGGCATGTTCGTGGGCACTCTTGATCCGCAAGCGACCATCTCGCAATTCATGATGTTCTTCAGACCGACCACCTTCCAAGTATTGATCGACAAATTAGCCCAAATGGACCAGATGGGCCACGGACCGTCTCTTCCAAAACCAGACTCTCAAAATGAGAAAGGAAAAGGGAAAGCGACTATCGTTGCCAATGCTCAACAACAGCCGAGCAACTCAAAGCCGGTCGTTCGCCAAAATAATGTGCATCCACGCCCGTCCCTCGAGGAGAGACTAGGACGTCCTTACTCGTTTCTTCAGAATAAAATGAGAAGACTGTTTGAACTGGCAGTACGCAACAGACTCATCAATCTGCCGAATCCAAAACATCCGTTGCAGCCAGGCGATATCAATAATCCCGATTGTTGCCCTTACCACCAAACGGTAAGTCACCCGATCGAGGATTGTTTCGTCTTTAAGGGATAGATCGAGGATCAATACTTACAAGGCAAATTCGCGCTGTCTGAAAACTGGAAGGTAAACCCACCACAGCCGCACACTCCAAAGAAGACGGACACGACAGGGGCAGCTTGTTCTTTTGTTGAGGACGAAAATGATGGAGAAGACTCATCAGACGAGTTTGAAGACTACGTAGCGACTTGTCACGTGATCTCTCACTCATTGGCGGATGATAAAGAGGCTCCTTGCGCCGAGAAACCGAGGGCATACCCTGAACCAGAAATTCCACGGCCGTCGGACGAGTTGATCGATGTCTTCCTGAATGAGATTCGTCTGAAAGTTAAAGCCAATCAAGAGCATGAGATGGCCATACTGGAAGGAGTCAAACACCGACGACTAGACCAAAGAGTCGAGGTACTCCCGTCAAATCAAAAGCCATCCGCTGCAGATAAAAACAAATTCAAGATGAGGAAAAGGTTCGCTAAAGCCCTGTCAGTAGGAATGGAGCTAACACCCTCTGAAGAAAATACTCTCGGTGGAGTAGAGATGCATCCTAACTTCTGCTTATATCATCAGAAGATCATACATCCTACCGAAGGCTGCGACTCCTTTAGGTGTTGGTGGCAAGGGTATGTCGCTCAAAAGCAACACTTCAACAGGACAAAGCGTGGAGCTCGTCGACATCAGAAAAATGCGATAAATGAGCGCCAGAGAGCCGCCGACAACTGTCACAGAGCCGACTCCAAGGGATCGCAAATTATCACCTTTGGAAGCAACTCTGACAAGGAAGCTGCCTTCAACCCTCTCCTCAAGGAATCCGTGAAAGAATTGAGAAGTTGCGATAACGTTCAGCCGTGTAATCCCACGCTGCTCGAAAAAAATCTCGGCCCCGCAAATAAGGGATCGAGCAAAAAGGATAAAGGGAAGGAAAAAAACAGCCCTCGTAGCCAATACTCAACAGCAATCGAGTGACCCTAAACCGGTTGTTTGCCAAAACAACAAGCAGCAACCCCTCCAGGAAAAGTTGAAACGTCATTACTCGTTTCCTCAAAATAAAACAAGGAGACTGTTCGAGTAGGCAATGCGCGACAGACTCATCAATCTGCCGAGTCCAAAACGTCCGTTGCGGCCAGGCGATGTAAACGATCTCGATTATTACCCTTACCACCAAACGGTAGGTCACCTGATCGAGTATTGCTACGTCTTTAAGAACTGGGTTGAAGAACAATACCAACAGGGCAAGTTCGTCATATCCGAAAACTGGAAGGTGAGCCCGCCACAACCGCACGCTCTAAGAAAGACGGATACCCCATAGACCGAAAAGTCAGTAAACTAGAGATTCGCCTCAAATATGGCGACAACGGACCGCAACGTCCTTAAACTATTGACGGACCGAAACGTCCTTAAACAACTACCGCAGCATCTTCAAGATGACGAGATGAATAAAAGAAAAAATATATATATATATAATAAAAATATATATATAAAAATGGTATGTCCATAAGCAAAAAGGGCACGGATGAAAACCCGAAAGGGCTCCGTGAGTAAAAACAGCAGGGCTGCCGGCGAATGTTCGTGAAAACCCGAAAGGGCGCGACCTCGTAAAAAAGAAAAGAAAAGAAAAACATATAAAAATAAAAAGAATAAAAAAAAGGGGTATGTCCATAAGCAAAAAGGGCACGGATGAAAACCCGAAAGGGCTCCGTGAGTAAAAACAGCAGGACTACCGGCGAGTGTTTGTGAAAACCCGAAAGGGCGCAACCTCGTTAAAGGACACTTACAGGGTCCTCTCGACCTTGTAAGGAGAAACCACCCGCGTGAGATCATTACGACTCACAAGGGAGCAACACGCTTAGGGATCCTCACGATTCCTAAGGAGAAAATACACTTGCGAGATCCTCACGACTCGTAAGGAGAACTCTCTTATGGGACCCTCACGACTCATAAGATTTGAAAGTCTTAAGTCACAGAGACCTAAACCTGTGCTTAAGCAAACTCCACAACCTTCGATATTGCCCTACAAGTGGCTCAATACTGACCCTTGTATACAATCCATGGGCGCGAATAAACATTTCCCTAACCAAGTTCCATCTGTGACTGGGGATATGTACATATGATGAACAACCCTTATAGGTCCTCTCGATTTACAAGGAGAAAACCCTCTTGTAGGATCCTTATGACTTACAGAGGAACATACACTTAGGAATCCTCACGATTCCTAAGGAGAAAATACACCTACGAGATCCTTACGACTTGTAGGAAGAAATACCTTTGTGAGACCCTTACGACTCATGAAGTCAAAAGCCTTAGCCGACATGACCTTAACCCTGTTCGCTAAGCCACCTTTGTTCGACATCGACGGAGGCAAATGATGATTCGCTCCTGGCAATATCCCAGTTGTAGCGGTGCTGATGCCGAAATCGATGTCTAATTTCAGGTTTACGGTGAAAAGTCGGTAGGCCGCACATGCATACAAAATAGCCGAAATGATGGGGCAACTTGCAATAAAAAGCAGCAAGTAAAAACGTATGCACACAAAACAGCCGAAATGATTGGGCAACTCGCAATAAAAAGCAGCGAGTAAAAATAAAATAAATAGCCAAAATGATTGGGCAGCTCGCAATAAAAAGCAGCGAGTTAAAATAAAAAAAATATAGCCGAAATGATTGGGCACCGCGAAAAATAGCCGAAATGATTGGGCAATCGCGACCTTTGCGATGTAGAAGCTGAAATGATAGAGCATCGCGGAAAGAATAAAAAAAATGAAATGAAAGAATGAAACTTTTTGCCCTACAGGCGATAGTACAGCAATCCCTGTATACAATCCAGGGGCACAAACAAAGAAGGAAGCGCCCTTTCCCTCCCAATGCTCCATCAGAAAACGGAGCCAAATCTTAACGGCAATATCTACGGCCTAAGAATCAACGAAGGCGTTCCTTCGCAGTCCATCAGGATGCAGATACAATGCCAACAAAAGACCTTGCGGTTGAAACAAAGCGGAGTAACGGCAAAATCCCAGCTCTACCTCGGCATTCGTCTCGATACAGCAGACGATATGTCACCATAGCGTTCTTCCTCCAACAGGGTTCAGACGCGACAATCAAACAAATGGAGCCACGGCAAAATCCCTAGTTCCAAATCTCGACGGTTCATCAGCAACCTAGAGACAACCGCAACGTTCGTCTCGATACAGTAGACGAGATGTCACGACAGCGTTCTTCCCTCAACAGGGTTCGGACGTGACAAAGCAAACGAAGCGAAGGCCAAATTCCTAGCTTCAAGGTCTTAACGGCGAGTCATATAAAGCCTGAAAGACAACTGGAGATCGTCTCACACTAGTGCAGAATGGTCACCACTTCGACGTTCGTCTCGACACAGCAGACACAACATCATCAAACAAATGGAGCCACGGCAAAATCCCTAGTTCCAAATCTCGACGGTTCATCAGCAACCTAGAGACAACTGCGACGTTCGTCCCGATACAGCAGACGAGATGTCACGACAGCGTTTTTCCCTCAACAGGGTTCGGACGTGACAAAGCAAACGAAGCGGAGGGCAAATTCCTAGCTTCAAGGTCTTAACGGCGAGTCATATAAAGCCTGAAAGACAACGGGAGATCGTCTCACACCAGTGCGGAATGGTCACCACTTCAACGTTCGTCTCAACACAACAGACGCAACATCATCAAACAAATAGAGCCACGGCAAAATCCCTAGTTCCAAACCTCGACGGTTCACCAGCAACCTAGAGACAACTACGACGTTCGTCTCGATACAGCATACGAGATGTCACCCCAACGTTCGTCTCGACGCAGCAGACACAACATCATCAAACAAATGGAGCCACGGCAAAATCCCTAGTTCCCACCGCGACATTCGTCTTGATATAGCAGACGCGATGCCAGCAAACGAAGCAAAGGCCAAATTCTTAGCTTCAGGGTCTTGACGGCAACTCACATAAAACCTGAAAGACTATCGGAGATCATCCCACACCAGCGCGGAGTGGATATGACTCATCGGGGCTCACCAAAATGAGCCTAACCTCAAGGTAAAAACGGCATGGCAAATTCCTAACGCTTGCTCTTCCGACGGTCAAACTACCAAGGAGGATTGCTTGAAGACGTCTTGTCCAGCCCTTCGAAGGGATCAGAGACACGGCAGTCGCAGGGCTACTCGAACAGCACGATTGCCTATCGAGAAATATATCAGCTTATGCGACGGTACGACGGCCAAAACCCTAAGTACCACAGACCCTAATGGACTTCTGTCATAAAGAGCAGAGGTTAACTGTGACGTTAGGATGTTCTTGTGAGAAATACTCGATTCGTCTCGACTTGTGAAGAAATTGATGTCTTTGCGGGAAATTCTCGATGCGGCTCGACTCGTGAGATAAAGCCTTAGGCAGTAGGCATAAAAGAAGCATGTTTCCTAAGCACTAGGACCCTACAAGTTGGCCCAAAACGGTCTCTTGCATACTATCCACGGGTCTCACTCTCCAAACTCGAATCTCGACAAGGAGGGAAGCAACCGCTCACGGGTCCTCTCGACTCGTAAGAGGGAAAATTTTCTTATAAGATCCTTACGACTTATAAGAGAAAATGCACTTAGGAATCCTCTCGATTCCTAAGGAGAAAATACACCTATGAGATCCTCTCGATCCGTAGGGAGAAAAGTCTTTATGAGACCCTCACGGCTCATAAAGTTGAAAAGTCTTAGGCAGCAGATCTGAACCTGCGGCCTAAGCCATCGCTGCCTTTTGAAGAAGCCAATACAGGATGCTCGCTCTATCACCTGTCAACCATGTTTACTAAAGCAGTATACTGATAATAAAAGAAAGAGGGAAGCGACAGAAAGAACATCCGATTTGCATTTGATTAAGTGTTCGAGACACATCCATTCATGCATATGCAAAAGACTCAGAACGAGAAGTAAGACAAGCTGAAATAAAAAAATTTCTATTCATATGGCAAAGGGTTCTTACAATCATAAAGAAATAAACAAGGACATTGTCCAGATCATTATAACGGTATAACCTCGGACCCAGGACATGGATTAAGGAACTCGAAAGTAACCTTATCTAAGATTTTTCAAGCCTGGCGAACCATCGTAGTGTGCTTTCTTTCGCGAGCACAAGCGTCGGGGTCGCCGCGGATGTCCTCCTCCTGCCGATAGGCATCAAGTATTGCAGACTGTTGAAAAGCTTGGTGCAGAAGATCGATGAGGTTATCTCGCCTCCTCTTTGAGATTAGGCTCATCAGATACACCGAGTGCACCTTATCCTCGGCGGCATCCAATGCCCCAAGTGGCACACCGGAACAGAATAGAGGAAGCGCTTCCTAGATGGCTCCCATGATAAGCTTCAGGAGGGAGGAACGTCGGGGAAGTAGTTGACCGTTATATGCGTCGAAGCGGCTCATGATTTCAGCACACTCCGCGTTTGTGAACTCTCGATTTTGAGAACGGCCAAGTCGGCGGATGTCCCCGTAAGAGATGATCTCGTCAAGATCGTACATATGGGCGTCCATTGTTCTGTGAAAGAAAATCAACAAAATTATCAGAAAGACTGATTAAGCAAAACGATATAATGCACCGAGGAATAAAATGTCATCTTAAACTCCAAGATCAATGAAAAACTCCTAAGAGTTCTTTTATATGATTTGGAAGGAGCAAAGCTCCATTAATGAAATGAGAAAATACAAAGAAAATCTTTTAGAGAGCAGAGCTCTATTAATGGAACTCTAATAGGGTTCCCTTTAGTTCTCTTTAGACCCCCTTAGAGCAAAGCTCTGCTGAGTGAAACCCTAAATGGGTTTTCTTTAGATCGAGGATCTATTGAGAGCAAGGCTCTGTCAATGAAAATTAATTTTACCTAAAAGTTTTAAGAGTTTAACTCTTGAAGTTCTTGAAAATAAAGAGCATGGCTCTAAGGTTCTGAAAGTAAAATTTTGAAGATAATAATCATCTGTTGAGGACCAAAGGTCCTATTTATAGGCATCAAATGCCCTTTCAACTTCCAAAAGTTGGCGCGACGGTTGGAATTCTACCACCGTTGCGCTCACGTTTGGAGGCCACGTAAGCGCAACGGTGGGGGGGCATTTGTTTACCCCAATCAGAGCAAAGCTCTGTTCAAATTCCAAGGTGGGAAACGAAGCAACACTTCTGTTTCCCCCAATCAGAGCAAAGCTCTGTTTTGAAATTGAAGTGAAAATTAAAGTCAAAATTAAATGAAGCAACGCTTCAGATGATCTGCGCTCTGCGCTGCGCGACGCGTGGCATCGCAGTTGCGCTAGCGCTGCGCTGCGCGACACGTGTCAGCGCAAACGCAGTTGCGCTCCGCCGTGCACCGCGCGACACGTGTCAGCGCAGATGCGCTGCGCCGTGCGCCGTGCGCCGCGCGACACGTGTCACGCGCAGGGGCGTTTGCGCCAAATAGAATTAAATTCTAGTAAGATTCTTCTGTTCTTGTTAAAACAAGAAGATTGCCTTCTGTAAAACAGAAGCCCTTGGATCAAAGATCCAACGGTGGGGAAAATTCCCCAAATCACTCAGAGAAGGATCTCTTTAACAAACTTAACAAATCTATGGGCACTATATAAAGACCCCTAGACCCCAATTCAAAGAAGAGGAACATTGTGAGAGATTGAGAACCTCAAAACAGAGAGAACTCTGAAGAAATTTCAAGAAAAAGGTAAAAACCTTCATAAAATAGAAGAATTTCTTCTAATAGATCATTGATCTAAGAACAAGATCAATGATCTTCATATAATAATAAGTGCTTTGCACTCTTTTATGAACCACTGGTTCTCTGAAAACAAGAAAAACAAGAAAAAACTTGTTTTCTTTGATCTAAATTGGATCAAGAAATCAAACAGTGCTTTGCACTTTTTATGAATCACTGGTTCTGGAATTTTAAAGATTCTCAAGATTATCGGAATAGTGCCTTGTACTTGCAAAAACGGCACTGTTGCGCTCCTGGGTTGGCGCAAGCCACCAGAGAGCGCCACGTGTCAGCATCTGAATCACTTGCGCTATGCGCTTTTAAGAAAGAGCATTGCTCTCTGAAATTGGCGCAACTCACCAGAGCGCGCCTCGTGTCAGCAGCGCACTGGCGCAGCGCACTGCGCTTGCGTGACACGCGTCATCACCACAAGTGCTTGCGCTCATTGATTGGCGCAAAGCGCCAGATAAATGCAATGCATTGTGTACTAAAGGGCCAGTCCCAAATCAAAAAGGCCTAGTAGGCCAAAATAAATTGCAATGCAATAAAAGGGCAGAGCCCAAGTAAAATTGATGCTCTGCATCTTTTACAAAAAGGGCAGAGCCCAAATAAAATGCAGAGCCCAGATAAGATTGGTGTGCTGCCTCATTTATAAATGGGCAGAGCCCAAACAAAATAAAAAAGAAAAATGCAATGCATTATTTAAAAAGGGGCCAAGCCCTAGCACAGGCCTAATAGGCCAAAAAACAAATAAAAGCGTTGAACATTTTTCAACTGGACTTAGCCCAATCATGACCGTAAGTCCTGAAATTAAATTGACTGAGCACAGCTGCTCTCTTAAATCAATTTACATCCGGTTCGAGGGTACATCTCCGAACTCCTCTAACTCCTATCGTTGTAATCCTTCAACGACGTCAGAGAGGTGACGGGTCCCGACAACCACACATCAATACGGACTGTGGGGTCCTTAAACTCATGGACTTAAGCGTCCTTAAACCAAAAGACGGATTGTGGGATCCTTAAACCCGCGGACATATACGTCCTTAAACTAAAACACGGACTGTGGGGTCCTTAAACCCACGGACTTAAGCGTCCTTATACTAAATATAGACCACCATGTCCCTAAACTGGAATATGGACCTCTATGTCCCTAAACTGGAATATGGATCACCATGTCCCTAAACTGTAATATGGACCGCAACGTCCTTAAACTACCTATCGACCGCAACATCATTAAACTAAACAATAGAGCCAATTGCTCTCTCTTATCGGATCCAAACGATCCCGTTAAGTTGATCTTAGTCTCAAATCAGACTAACGTATCCTTAATGAACGTTTAAGTCGATCTTAGCCTAAATATGGCTAACGTATCCTTAAACTAAAATACCAAACCCAAATCTAAGTAAATACGGATTTGGACTAATCCACGTTCTACGGGCGACGACATCATTTAGTCTCCGTATACAATCCACGGGCAATCACAAATAAAACAAACACACACGACACGAAGCGAAATTCTGGAGAAGGAGAAAGTTGTTACCGCGATGCGGTAGTGTAATTAACCGCAGGGGCTTGCGGCTGTAGGGAAAAGTGTCCCCACAATCAAAAACCCCTTAAGCGAGGGGGAATCTGACGGAGTCTGCTATATCGGTCGCATCCGTCCAAACCTCCGATACACGGTGTCATAAATCAACTTGGCATCTTCGGAGAGGTGGACGGATAAAACCAAATAGCATCTGCCCCGAATCTCAGGCAAGACGTCCTCACGTCTCCGCCGCGCCGTTCGGAGGGGAACATGTCCATAAATGGATCACGCCACAACCTTTTTTACAATGTTGAAATCTTTTTCACGAATTAACTGATTTAGGATAAGATGACTGATTTAACCTGAAAATACAATCGTTCATGGAACCAACCATTCACATTACTAGATTTTGGTCCATAAGTGCATCTCACCACAACCTTTTTTGATATTGACCTGTAGACTTAAAATTTTGATATCGAATTATTTTTAAGATGACTTTCCATGAGTAAACTCGACCTATGTCTAAAATATATTAGAAATAGAGCTACGATTAAGCAGGTTCTATTGGGCACCATGTGTTCTTATCTTTTTGTTATTTTGTGATACGTTTAGTAGCAATGCCCACAAAAAATATGCACCTACCATTGATTCTGCACCTATAATCGTTCCTACTATAGCCATTTATGAAATGACATTCAAGCTTAAGTCCTCCATTATTTAATCGACGTGACTATGTCAACCCGTGACTTTTCGATCGTACACATTCATGATCCACTGATTATGTTCCTATAACCATCATCCTATGGACATTTATCAAGCTGTTTTTAAAGGAACTATAAAATTATTTCAAGCTGTTTACTTGTATCGTTCTGTAAAAGGACTTAAATCTATTTTTTAATCTAAATTTCAAATTTTCGAAACCATTTCCTTATTATTACTACCAAATTTCTTAATCCATTTCCATATGCACCTATCTTTCATTCCCCGTATATAACAGTGTTAATCCTGTTCATTACTGATTTAATCTATGCATAAATTTAATTATTTCCTTTTCATGATGTCCACCAATTTTTATCCACGGTATGTACGTGCCATTGATTCTCTTTTTATAACTGCCTCATAATGGACATTTGTCAATAGGCATTCAAGTTGAAGTTCTCTCCATATTTAGATCAACCTGTATGTATCCAATAGGCATTCAATAGGCATTCAAGTTGAAGTTCTCTTCATATTCAAATTTTTATCCAAATTTACTTTACACACGTAACCAATTATTCATGATACTGTAACACCTGAGCCCAATGCTACTAATTTATGTTACTTTATGAATGGAGTGTGACCCTTATTTCATTTATCTTGCTTGTTTGTTACTTACTGTAAAACTTTACCCGGCAAATTCATTTCTACATATAACAATTTATGGCATCTAAAATAAAATTAAAAGTATTCATCATGGCCTACTCGACACCCCTAGCCTTGTGGTAGCGTCCGTGCATCGTGTTCTCGTCCCATTCAGTGAAACGGGCGAGTTTGGACGGCTAGGCGCGCATGCGTGTGTCCGTTTTGGCGGTATGCTTTTTGATCTTAAAACACTTCATTTTAAATTTTGGATCCCGCCTAAAATTTTATTATTTCAATTTCAAATTTTTGGACCCGACCCGGGCGCGATTTGGAAATGTTTTATTTTGCTCCAAAATCCCAAAATTTTAGTATTTTTAAACCGGCATATATTTTTTTAACCGTATAAATTTTTCTCAATCTTTTATTAAATTTTCTTAACCTCCTACAGTTCCTTCAGCCAATCAATTCCTTTTTAAACCCCTGGGCCCCACTTTTCTTACGTGTTTCTCTCTCTCTCTCTCTTCTCACCACTAAATTCCAACTTTCTCTCTCCCCGTCTCTCTATCTCTCTCCTCTCGCAACTCCTCTCTCTCTCCCCGTCTCTCTCTTTCTCTATCTCTCTCTCTCTCTATCTTTCTCTCTCTCTCCTATATATATATTCTTCTTCTTCTCTTCTTTTATTTTCACGAGCGCAACCAGAACCCAGCCCCAGCGAGCTCTAGCCGCGCACCTCCCCGCCGCCGCAGCCCCAACGCCGGCGATCTCGTTTCCCCCTTCGACCGCCATCCTCCTCGTCTCAACCTCAGATCCAAAACCCTGCACCCAGCTTCAACGACCGTGCACCCTGCATCTTCGCCGTGGCCACCAGCAGACCCCCTGCATGCGTCTGCGCCGCCCCTGGTCGTCGCCGACGATCACCAGACCACCATGAACGCCTCTATAAGCCTCTTCTCCTCTCTTCCTCTTTCCTTTCCTCCTTCTTTCCCTTCTCTGTAAAAAATTTCATGAACTGCAGGTTCTGTCGCTGCCGTCGCAGGCCACCGCCGGAGCTCCGTCGACGAGGTCGACCGTCACCGCCTATCACACGGATCATCGTGAGCACCCTTCTCAGTTCCTACTTCCTTTCTTCTCTGTTTTCCCTTATCTTCTTGTTTGCATCGTCTTGACCGTTCACTGTTCTTTCATCGGCCGGAATCCGACGATGCCGACGACGTGACCCGACGTTCCAGCGAGGTACCCCGACCCGTGTGGTTCCATTGTTCGTTGTTTGGGTTCATTCCGTGAACCGTGCGCCCGTCGCGAGTTTCCCCGCCGACGTTTATCGTTCCGTTTTTCTGATCCGCGACCCGTCGAGGCAAGTACCCCTTGCTACATGCTAAATAATATTTACATATATATTAATGACACCCTAAACCGATAAATTTAACTTGGTACGATCATTTCTCTTTTCCATGTTCAATATTGTTATATAACATTTTATCTTTCGAACTTGGAACATATATATGTAGATATCATTGCATCCATGAAATCTTAACTTGATAACATGATTAAACGGCTATAATTGTCTTACTGCACTCTTGTAATCATCTCTGTGACACAATTGATAACTGTATTGCAAATCAAATGAATCTGCATATTGCTTAATTCATTACTTATATCATGTTGTTGATAACCATGCTTGATTATATAACTGATTGTGAGTATACCTATGTATAGTTTACATCTTTACCTGACTTGCTACATGCATATTGATTGACCCGACATGGTACCGTATACTGCTTTACTTGACATGATGTACCATGACCTGACCTGTTACTTGATCTTGTGTCTAATGCCAACAAACCTGACATGCAGTCCTCATGGACCGTTCCTATTGTCTATCCAGACAAACCTATTTACCTGATCCTGTGTTGGCATTAGTTTCTTGATTTCGGGATACCTGACTTGACTTGCACATATAACTTGGAGGTATGGGGAAATCAAAGGTGAAGCCTGACTTGTAGCTCGACAGTTCACTACCTGTCCTGAGTGTACACATTCCTGTTTTTGTGCCTAGCGGCATGTCTCGGTTTCGGCCGAAAATATTGTGGCCGTGGTCCCGGGTATGTACGGGATACTATTGAGTGTACACATTCCTGTTTTGTGCCTAGCGGCATGTCTCGGCTGCAGTCGAGAATATTGAGGCCGTGATCCCGGGTATGTATGGGATACTATTGAGTCACATCGACGATTCATCAATTTGGTTTCAAAGACTTTAGAATAGAAAACCTGATAGAACAGTTTAGTTTACCCACCGCACACTACCCTGCACTGCTCTGATTCATATTATTGTTACCCTTGTATTATTCATGTTTATATTGCATTGCCTGTTACCCTGTTTATATTATATTACTTGATGACATGACGCGCTGACGTCTGGGTTTTGCATGGCCCAGATTCCGTACCGCTGTTGCAGTCCGAGCAGGAGTACTTCAGCCAGCAGGCTGAGCTGTGAGGTGTCAGTATTAGTTAGTTTTTCTTTCTTGCATTTTTATTCCTGATGTGAGCCCGCATTATGGGACATACATTCCAGTTATTTGTATTGGATCTTTCACTTCCGCATTTTATTTATTATTGACTCATGTTATCTTGGATTATGGATATGTTTAGATAGTTTTATTTTGTTCTTGATATCTCTACAGCCGTAATGTGACTGTGGATGGATACTTCCTACCCACAGGTAGCATGGTTGGCTATGTCACGTGCCCATTTTAGCGTACTCTAGGAAGCGGGGCGTGACATGGTTCTTTTGGTATCAAAGCCATAGGTTAGTCGGGTTGATTCCTTTGTAGTTGGGTATTGTACCCAATACATGAATCAGAATACCCGTGTTTAGGAAACATGTCCTGCCACCTTGCCGTTTACTGTTCTTGAATCACATTCTTCCTGGTTATATCTTTTCCGATGTGCAAACTTCCTTTGCATATCGATTCGAAAACCTGATTCCTTGCTATCTCTAGGACTTAGGCGACTTGGGTGGAGTTATGTAATTGTGGCTATGATACCGTGGCATAGTTACAATGCGGCACTCTATTTAAGTATCTTGGAGTTCTAGCCTTGATCTATATTTTGAATCTATCATCATGCTAATGTTAGGTGTTTTGATTTCAGGAATATGGCTGGTAAGAATTTGAAGACGTACCAGAGGCGTGTGGACGAAGCCGCCATGCTTGGAGTGATAAGGGGAATGCTGGAGAATCAAAAGAGACAGACCGAGCTGATCCAGCAGCAAGCGGAATCATTCCAGGAAGGTTAGCGGACCGTTCAGCAGTCCGTAGACAAGGTTGAAGCTAAACCAGTTGGTCGAGTAAGGACCGTAGCAGATTTCAGGCGTTTGGGTCCGTCTACATTTACTGTATTGGAGGAGCCGTTGCCAGCGGAGCAGTGGCTGGTTGACACGGAGAACTTACTTATTGCGGCACAGATTCCATATGACAAAAGAGTGGATGTGGTGCGCATTCAGTTAGTGGATTTCGCCCGAGAATGGTGGCATGTTGAGGAGAACCGTTTGCCCAAGCCAATCAAGTGGGCGGATTTTTCTAAGAGTTTCCTAGAGAAGTTCTTCCCGCGGACTGCATGGGAGGAAATGGAAGAGAAGTTCATCGGGCTAAAGCAGAATGGAGCACCCGTAGATGTGCATGCAGCAGAATGGATGAGACTCGGCAGGTTCGCTGGACCTTTGGTTGCCAACGATGCAGACAGGGCATGGAGGTTCATGCGCAGTTTGGATGTAGACATCCAGAGGCAGATTGTCTCCCTGGGTTTGACCACTTTCTCACAGGTTCTTACGGCAGCTCGGGAACAGCAGAGCCTATCGGGAAAAACAGGGAGTTTGCAGCAGACAGCAGTTGCGGTAAGGAAGCCAGCATTTGTACCGAATCGAACTCATGGTCGCAGAGGTATTCCAGTGGACCGTCGAGGTATAGCACCCATGAAGAAGCCTGTTGTCGTCGATCGAAGAAAGAGCATGATTTGTAACTATTGCAATTTACCTGGCCACATGCAAAAGGATTGTCGAAGGAGGCTGGGACTCTGTTTGGTTTGTGGAGCGGCAGATCACGCCGTTGGTGCTTTTCCGTCGAAGCTTCGTACGAGAGACGATTTTCAGAAGCCCCCGCAGAGACCGTTCCAGGGACAGAAACAGCTGACTCAAGGACCTAATCAGGCTCGAGCTTTTACCTTGACAGCTGAAGAAGCGAAGGCGACAGGAGAAGTTGTTTCAGGTACCTTACTCGTTCATGGTTTTCCCGCATTGGCATTATTTGATTCTGGTGCATCCCATTGTTTTATGTCATCCAAGTTTATAACTACACACTCGATTACTTGCACGACCCTGTCTAGTTTTTGGGACATACACACTGGGAATGGGAAGATCATATCTAGTAGGGAATATAAAGATTGTACAGTTGTTGTTTGCGGACGGGAGCTTTTTGCAGATTTCTTGGTAATTGATACGGGCAGCTATGAAGTCGTCTTGGGAATGGATTTTATTGGCACTTTCCACGCTCACATTGATTGTAGGGCAAAGAAAGTAATTTTCTAGATTCCCAGACATCCAGAGTTTACCTTCACTGGAGGAAGCAGTTCTGTCGGGCCAGTCGAGTTTAGGGCTAGGCCGACAAATGATATTCTTGCAGCAATGGAAGTTGATTTAAGTGAAGAGCCGGCTGTTGTTCATGATTTTATGGACGTATTTGAAGATATATCGGGATTACTGCAGAAGCGAGACGTGGAGTTCGCAATTGAACTTATTCCTGGTGCAGCGCCAGTATCCAAAGCGTATTATCCTATGGCACCAGTAGAGTTGGAAAAAGTCAAGAAACAGGTTGCTGAATTGCTTGAGAAGGGTTGGATTCGAAGCAGTAACTTGCCTTGGGGAGCTTCAGTTCTTCTAGTAAAGAAGAATGATGGCACAAGAAGGATGTGCATAGACTATCGAGAATTAAACCGGGTGACTATTAAGAACAAGTACCCTATCCCTCGCATTGGAGAACTTTTCGAGCAGCTTAGTGGCGCGAGTGTATTCTCAAAGCTGGATTTGCGATCCGGATATCATCAGGTCCGAGTGAAAGCAGAAGATATTTACAAGACGGCGTTCCGAACTCGGTATGGACATTACGAGTACTTAGTGATGCCCTTCGGAGTAACGAATGCGCCGGCAGTATTCATGGACTTGATGAACCGAATCTTTTCACCGTTCTTGGATCAGTTCATTGTGGTATTCATTGACGATATTTTGGTTTAATTGAAGAGTTTTGAGGAGCATGCTGAGCATTTGAAGATCGCACTGCAGACGTTGAGACAAGAGAAGTTATATGCGAAGATGAGTAAGTGCGAGTTTTGGCTGGAGGAAGTAAAGTTTTTGGGGCTTGTTGTGTCTGGCGATGGAATTGCCGTCGATCCAGAAAAGATTGCAGCAGTTCGAGACTGGCCGATTCCAAGGAATGTTGCGAAGATAAGAAGTTTTCTTGGACTCGCCGAATATTATAGGAGATTTGTGGAGAACTTTGCTCGTCTGGCAGAGCCGTTGACCAAGCTTACGCGCAAGGAGGTACCTTTTGTATGGACGGACAAATGTGCGTTAGCTTTTGAGACGTTGAAGCAGAAGTTGATAACCGCCCCTATTCTGACCGTGTCAGACAATTCCGGAGGATTGGTGATTCACAGCGACGCATCTGGGAAAGGATTGGGATGTGTTTTGATGCAGCATGGGAAGGTTGTAGCGTACGCATCAAGACAGTTGAAGACCCATGAGAAGAATTATCCAACTCATGACTTGGAACTTGCGGCTGTGATTTTCGCTTTGAAGATTTGGAGACACTACCTTTTGGGCGAAAGGGTCAAAGTTTTTACTGATCATAAGAGCTTGAAGTATGTGTTCACACAGAAGGAGCTTAATATGAGGCAGCGTAGATGGTTGGAGCTGATGGCTGACTACAATCTTGATCTTAAGTACCATCCGGGGAAGGTTAACGTCGTGCCGGATGCGCTTAGTCGGTTACCAGCAAATCAGGTGTTAATTACGCAGAAGGAGATCGTTGAAGATTTTCGAAGATTTGACTTGGAGGTTGTGCTACCACATTCTACGGGACTGTTGATGCAGCTGCAAGTACATTCGTCTTTGATCGAGAATATTAAAGCAGCACAATCGCAGGATCCTAGACTGCAAAAGTTTCGAGAGCAGGTTGAAGCCGGGCTACGAACAGATTTATTGATCCACGAAGATGGTTCGTTGAGGTATGGTAGCCGTTTGTGTGTGCCAAAGGGAGATATTCGTGAAGAGCTTATGAAGGAGGCACACAGTTCAGCTTATTCTGTACATCCAGGAGGCACAAAGATGTACCGCGATATTCGACAGCATTTTTGGTGGGGAGGCATGAAGCGGGAGATTGCTCGCTTTGTGGCAAAGTGCTTGGTGTGTCATCAAGTTAAGGCTGAACATCAAAGGGTTGCTGGTTTATTGCAACCACTTCCGATTCCTCAGTGGAAGTGGGAACATATAACCATGGATTTCGTGACGGCTTTACCGTGGAGTCCAAAGGGCAACAATGCGGTGTGGGTGATTGTTGATCGGTTGACCAAGGCAGCCCACTTTATTCCTTTCCGGGTTGGTCAATCAACAGAGACTTTGGCAGAACGGTACATGCAAGAGATTGTAAGATTGCATGGAGTACCGATGAGCATTGTGTCCGATCGGGACACTCGGTTCTTATCACACTTTTGGCGGAGTTTACAGGAAAGTTTGGGGACTCGATTGAAGTTTAGCACGGCTTATCATCCTCAAACTGATGGTCAGTCGGAGAGAACAATCCAAACTCTTAAGGATATGTTGAGAGCATGCATGTTGGACTTCAAGGATTCGTGGGAGGACCATCTACATTTGGTGGAGTTTTCTTACAACAACAGTTTTCAGGCAACTATCCAGATGGCTCCGTTTGAAGCTTTGTATGGTCGCAAGTGCCGTTCACCTGTTTGTTGGGACGATGTCAGTGAACGAAGATTGTTGGGACCAGATTTGGTTGTGCAGACAGTTGAGAAGGTTAACACTATCAGAAATCATATGAAGGCAACTCAAGACCGACAGAAGAGTTGGGCAGATACGTCAAGAAGACCTCTAGAGTTCGCTGTGGGTGATTTGGTATTCTTGAAGATATCACCGACTAGAGGGGTGATTCGTTTTGGAAGTCGAGGGAAGCTCAGTCCTCGATTCGTTGGACCCTTTGAGATCGTGGAGCGTGTTGGTGAGGTAGCGTATCGTTCGGCGTTACCGCAGTCCTTGGCGAATGTGCACGATGTGTTTCACGTATCTCAACTCCGTAAGTACGTTCGAGATGAAACGCACGTATTGGATCACTCGGAGCTAACAGTACGAGAAGACTTGACCTTTGAGGAACGACCGACTGAAATCGTGGATCGAAGGGAAAAGGTTCTTAAGAACTAGGTGATCCCTCTTGTGCTTGTTTCTTGGGGTAATCGCTCGTGTGGAGAGTCCACTAGGGAACGAGAAGATGAAATCCGACAGAAGTTTCCTCACCTTTTCCTGCAGTTTTCTATCTTTGTATTCTTGGAATTTCGAGGACGAAATTCTTTTTGTAGTTGGGTATAATGTAACACCCGAGCCCAATGCTACTAATTTCTGTTACTTTATGAATGGAGTGTGACCCTTATTTCATTTATCTTGCTTGTTTGTTACTTACTGTAAAACTTTACCCGGCAAATTCATTTCTACATATAACAATTTACGGCATCTAAAATAAAATTAAAAGTATTCATCATGGCCTACTCGACACCCCTAGCCTTGTGGTAGCGTCCGTGCATCGTGTTCTCGTCCTGTTCAGTGAAACGGGCGAGTTTGGACGGCTACGCGCGCATGCGTGTGTCCGTTTTGGGGGTATGCTTTTTGATCTTAAAACACTTCATTTTAAATTTTGGATCCCGCCTAAAATTTTATTATTTCAATTTCAAATTTTTGGACCCGACCCGGGCGCGATTTGGAAATGTTTTATTTTGCGCCAAAATCCTAAAATTTAAGTATTTTTAAACCGGCATATATTTTTTTAACCGTATAAATTTTTCTCAATCTTTTATTAAATTTTCTTAACCTCCTACAGTTCCTTCAGCCAACCAATTCCTTTTTAAACCCCTGGGCCCCACTTTTCTTACGCGTCTCTCTCTCTCTCTCTCTCTTCTCTCCACTAAATTCCAACTTTCTCTCTCCCCGTTTCTTCCTCTCTCCTCTCGATCTCTCTCCCCTCTCTATCTCTCTCCTCTCGCAACCCCCCTCTCTCTCCCCCCTCTCTCTTTATCTCTATCTTTCTCTCTCTCTCTCTCCTATATATATATTCTTCTTCTTCTCTTCTTTTATTTTCACGAGCGCAACCAGAACCCAGCCCCAGCGAGCCCTAGCCGCGCACCTCCCCGCCGCCGCAGCCCTAACGCCGGCGATCTCGTTTCCCCCTTCGACCACCATCCTCCTCGTCTCAACCTCAGATCCAAAACCCTGCACCCAGCTTCAACGACCGTGCACCCTGCATCTTCGCCGCGGCCACCAGCAGACCCTCTGCACGCGTCTGCGCCGCCCCTGGTCGTCGCCGACGATCACCAGACCACCTTGAACGCCTCTGTAAGCCTCTTCTCCTCTCTTCCTCTTTCCTTTCCTCCTTCTTTCCCTTCTCTGTAAAAAATTTCATGAACTGCAGGTTCTGTCGCTGCCGTCGTACGCCACCGCCGGAGCTCCGTCGACGAGGTCGACCGTCACCGCCCGTCCCACGGATCATCGTGAGCACCCTTCTCAGTTCCTACTTCCTTTCTTCTCTGTTTTCCCTTATCTTCTTGTTTGCATCGTCTTGACCGTTCACTGTTCTTTCATCGGCCGGAATCCGACGATGCTGACGATGTGACCTGACGTTCCAGCGAGGTACCCCGACCCGTGTGGTTCCATTGTTCGTTGTTTGGGTTCATTCCGTGAACCGTGTGCACGTCGCGAGTTTCCCCGCCGACGTTTATCGTTCCGTTTTTCCGATCCGCGACCCGTCGAGGCAAGTACCCCTTGCTACATGCTAAATAATATTTACATATATATTAATGACACCCTAAACCGATAAATTTAACTTGGTACGATCATTTCTCTTTTCCATGTTCAATATTGTTATATAACATTTTATCTTTCGAACTTGGAACATATATATGTAGATATCATTGCATCCATGAAATCTTAACTTGATAACATGATTAAACGGCTATAATTGTCTTACTGCACTCTTGTAATCATCTCTGTGACACAATTGATAACTGTATTGCAAATCAAATGAATCTGCCTATTGCATAATTCATTACTTATATCATGTTGTTGATAACCATGCTTGATTATATAACTGATTATGAGCATACCTATGTATAGTTTACATCTTGACCTGACTTGCTACATGCATATTGATTGACCCGACATAGTACCGTATACTGCTTGACATGACATGATGTACCATGACCTGACCTGTTACTTGATCTTGTGTCTAATGCCAACAAACCTGACATGCAGTCCTCATGGACCGTTCCTGTTGTCTATCCAGACAAACCTATTTACCTGATCCTGTGTTGGCATTAGTTTCTTGATTTCGGGATACCTGACTTGACTTGCACATATAACTTGGGGGTATGGGGAAATCAAAGGTGAAGCCTGACTTGTAACTCGACAGTTCACTACCTGTCCTGAGTGTACACATTCCTGTTTTTGTGCCTAGCGGCATGTCTCGGTTTCGGCCGAGAATATTGTGGCCGTGGTCCCGGGTATGTACGAGATACTATTGAGTGTACACATTCCTGTTTTGTGCCTAGCGGCATGTCTCGGCTGCAGCCGAGAATATTGAGGCCGTGATCCCGGGTATGTACGGGATACTATTGAGTCACATCGACGATTCATCAATTTGGTTTCAAAGACTTTAGAATAGAAAACCTGATAGAACAGTTTAGTTTACCCACCGCACACTACCCTGCACTGCTCTGATTCATATTATTATTACCCTTGTTTTATTCATGTTTATATTGCATTGCCTGTTACCCTGTTTATATTATATTACTTGATGACATGACGCGCTGACGTCTGGGTTTTGCATGGCCCAGATTCCGTACCGCTGTTGCAGTCCGAGCAGGAGTACTTCAGCCAGCAGGCTGAGCTGTGGGGTGTCAGTATTAGTTAGTTTTTCTTTCTTGCATTTTTATTCCTGATGTGAGCCCGCATTATGGGACATACATTCCAGTTATTTGTATTAGATCTTTCACTACCGCATTTTATTTATTATTGACTCATGTTATCTTGGAATATGGACATGTTTAGATAGTTTTATTTTGTTCTTGATATCTCTACAGCCGTAATGTGACTGTGGATGGATACTTCCTACCCACAGGTAGCATGGTTGGCTATGTCACGTGCCCATTTTAGCGTACTCTGGGAAGTGGGGCGTGACAGATACCTTCATTTTTTTTTTATCATCATCCGGCCTTTTTTGATACAACATCGCATTTCAATTGTCCCGTTTATAAAATATTCAAAAACGTCTCCAATTCTTAAAGAAAATTTCTCATGATTTCAAAGACTTTTACCCCCATTTTGCATTTCAACAATTTTTTTATCTATTAGAAGGGCTGTATTTTGAAAAAACTTCAATTGTATTAAATTTCTAAATCTATTTTCTTGATATTACCGCTTCCATAGGCACCATAAATTCACTTTTTCTTTACTTAAAGCAATTGAAGTTATTGTTAAATTTTAAATTTCTATACGTTTTTCCTTAATTACTCTATTTAAAAATGTGCCAAGATGTTATTTCAAGGTTTTTCACTAGACCCGTACTTTAAAAGGGGCCTGAATCTAATTTTTTTAATCTAAATTTAAAATTTTAAATCAATTTCCTGATCATTACTACTTTCAAATTTCTAAATCTATTTCCATATGCATCTATCATTGATTCTCCTGTGTATAACCGTATTGACTCTGATTTCTTGGTGATTTAATCTTTTTCTAATAAACTCCAATTTGTGTCCACAACAATATGCGCCTACCATTAATACTGTTCCTATAACCGTCCTCCTATAAACATTTATCAATATACATTCAAATCCAAGTTCTTTACATTATTTGATCGACATGAATATGATAACCAATGACTTTTTAATAGGACACATTCTTGATCCATTGGTTCTGTTCTTATAACGGACTCCTTATGGACATTTATCGAAAGACATTCAAATTCAAATCCTTTCCATTTTAGATCGACCTGTATATTTCAACCCATGACTGTTTTGATTATACACGTATTTTTCTTTAGTTTCACTATTTTTAAATGCACTATAAAATTATTTCAAGCTTCTTCACTTGTCTCGTTCTTTAGGACTTAAATCTTTTTTTAATCTAAATTTTAAATTTCTGAGCCTATTTCCTTATTATTACTATTAAATTTCTGAATTCATGTCCATATATCATTGATTCTTCAATTTATGACTGTTGTAATTCTGATTCCTTAGTGATTTACGTATTTCATGTTTTTCATTTGTCTCGTACTTTAAAAGGGGCTTGAATCTATGTTTTTTAATCTAAATTTAAATTTTTTAATCTATTCTCTAAATATTAATGCTATCTATAACTATATCGACACTGATTTCTTAGTGATTTAATCTTTCTACGAGCTTAGTTATTGTATTTTTCTAATATCCTCCAACCTGTGTCCATAATTATATGTGCCGACCATTGATTCTGTTCTTATAACACGTGTTATTGCGTGTCTCATTTGAGTCCAATGCTTGTCATATAGGTCTCTAATGTTTTGTCTATATGAAGATCTGGAGACAACAAACGTCTAAAGGAGGACGTTGGCGACCGGTGCTGTTCGGCAAGTGGTTTCAGCTGGCGATCGTTGGTGAACTGTGTTCAATAGCGATCCGCAAATGAGTATATATACAAAGGTAAAATCTGGATGGGTGGCGGGCTATATATAAAAACCCATTATTTATAAACATTTGGGAAAACAAAATGGGGTGTGTGTAATTTTAAATTGGAAACCGACTCCAACAAAGTCGAAGGTTATATTAATATAAATTGATATTACATTCCTAATTTCGATAGTTGCGGTTGTTGCGTTGGCTTATTTTATAAGCAACGAGTCTTTTAACATCTTTCTTTAAAATTTCCTTTTTTATTCGCTCAAAAGAAACGGGTCACTGTCACTGCGATTTCATATCTCCATCGAAACCCTAACCACCGTGGATTCTGAGGAGCCGCCGGCGGAGATCTTTCCCCACAAAACCTTAACCCGCAGACTTTGAAACCCCCATGAGAGCTGATGAACCGCCGGTGATGACGCAGCCGCCGGTGATTTAAAGGCGCATCTTTCCCCATGGGAGTCCGATCAGCCACCGGCTATGACGTGGCCCCAGGCGATGTTGAGGCGGCGAAATTAGAAGAAAGAGGAGGAATTGGAAGCCTCCTAAGGCTGCTGATGCCAAAAATTGGTTCAATTGAAGAAGGATGCTGTTGATGATGGTGGTGGTGGTGAGATTGAGAGTTTTCATGTTAAGGAAATTGATCTGCCTATTGAGAAAAAAACCAACTTTGGAAGAAATGAGAAGATTTTGGACGCAATTGTTTTCAACAGAAAGGAGCCTCATCCGAGTAAGTTTTTCTAATTTGATTCAATTTATTTTTCAAGAAATTTGATTCTTTAATTTTGGTTTTTATTTTTTAAATTCAGTTGAAGTTGAAGAGGACTCACACAGAAGCATTGATAAAGTGCTTTTTTCCCAGTTGATTTGATAATGTGGAGAGACATCTCGAAGTCTGCTTTAGTTTTTGGGTTTGGTACATTCATTCTTCTCTCTTCCTCTAGGTAATCTCTTTCCTTTTGAAATCTAAAAAAAATTTGAAAAAAATTAATATTAATATTGTATCAAATTTTCCAATATGCAGCCTCATATCAGCAATTTCCTATCTGGCCTTAATTTTTATTTACAAGTCCATTCTTAGAAGGTAATCAAAATTAATCCTTCAAGAAACAACTATTTAATTGCATTCTGCAGTTTGTATTCCGAATGAAAATATTGTTTTTTGAAACAGGAGAGTTTTAGAATTTGGTGAGAAAGATGAGAGATGCATGATTAGAGAAGAAGATGCTACTCTTAGACTCCTCCTTTCTTTTGTTAATGGAGTGTTGGCAAATCTCAAAAAACTTTTCTCTGGAGATCCTGCAACAACAATGAAGGTGGACCTTTTTTCAAAAACAAACCTAGTTCTCATACAGTGAAATTTTTACACTTTGTTTGTGGAACGTTTATTCACATTACTAGATTTTGGTCCATAAATGCATCACGCCACAACCTGTTTTACAGTGTTGAAATCTTTTCACGAATTAACTGAATTTGGATACATTGACTAATATATCTTGACAATACAAACCAACCCTTCACATTACTAGATTTTGGTCCATAAATGGATCAGGCCACTACCTTTTTTACAATGTTGAAATCTTTTTCACGAATTAACTGATTTAGGATACGATGACTGATATAACCTGAAAATACAATCGTTCGTGGAACCAACCATTCACATTACAAGATTTTGGTCCATAAGTGCATCACACCACAACCTTTTTTGATATTGACCTGTAGACTTAAAATTTTGATATCGAATTATTTTTAAGATGACTTTCCATGAGTAAACTCGACCAATGTCTAAAATATATTAGAAATAGAGCTACGATTAAGCAGGTTCTATTGGGCACCATGTGTTCTTATCTTTTTGTTATTTTGTGATACGTTTAGTAGCAATGCCCACAAAAAATATGCACCTACCATTGATTCTGCACCTATAATCGTTCCTACTATAGCCATTTATGAAATCACATTCAAGCTCAAGTCCTCCATTATTTAATCAACGTGACTATCTCAACCCGTGACTTTTCGATCGTACACATTCATGATCCACTGATTATGTTCCTATAACCATTATCCTATGGACATTTATCAAGCTGTTTTTAAGGGAACTATAAAATTATTTCAAGATGTTTACTTGTATCGTGCTGTAAAAGGACTTAAATCTATTTTTTAATCTAAATTTCAAATTTTCGAAACCATTTCCTTATTATTTCCACCAAATTTCTGAATTCATTTCCATATGCACCTATCTTTCATTCCCCGTATATAACAGTGTTAATCCTGTCCACTACTGATTTAATCTATGCATAAATTTAATTATTTCCTTTTCATGATGTCCTCCAATTTTTATCCACGGCAGTATGTACGTGCCATTGATTCTCTTTTTATAACTGCCTCATAATGGACATTTGTCAACAGGCATTCAAGAAGTTCTCTCCATATTTAGATCAACATTCAATAGGCATTCAAGTTGAAGTTCTCTTCATATTCAAATTTTTATCCAAATTTACTTTACACACGTAACCAATTATTCATGATACCTTCATTTTTTTTATCATCATCCGGGCTCGTTGGATACATCGCATTTCAATTGTCCAGTTTATAAAATATTCAAAACCGTATCCAATTCTTAAAGAAAATTTCTCATGATTTCAAAGACTTTTAACCCCATTTTGCATTTCAACAATTTTTTTTATCTATTAGAAGGGCCGTATTTTGAAAAAAAACTCCAATTGTATTAAATTTCTAAATCAATTTTCTTGATATTACCGCTTCCATAGGCACCATAAATTCACTTTTTCTTTACTTAAAGCAATTGAAGTTATTGTTAAATTTTAAATTTCTATACTTTTTTCCTTAATTACACTATTTAAAAATGTGCTAAGATGTTATTTCAAGGTTTTTCACTTGACCCGTACTTTAAAAGGGGCCTGAATCTAATTTTTTTAATCTAAATTTAAAATTTTAAATCAATTTACTGAACATTACTACTTTCAAATTTCTAAATCTATTTCCATATGCATCTATCATTGATTCTCCTGTGTATAACCGTATTGACCCTGATTTCTTGGTGATTTAATCTTTTTCTAATAAACTCCAATTTGTGTCCACAACAATATGCGCCTACCATTGATACTGTTCCTATAACCGTCCTACTATAAACATTTATCAATAAACATTCAAATCCAAGTTCTTTACATTATTTGATCGACATGAATATGATAACCAATGACTTTTTGATAGGACACATTCTTGATCCATTGGTTCTGTTCCTATAACGGACTCCTTATGGACATTTATCGAAAGACATTTAAATTCAAGTCCTTTCCATTTTAGATCGACCTGTATATTTCAACCCATGACTGTTTTGATTATACACGTATTTTTCTTTATTTTCACTATTTTTAAATGCACTATAAAGTTATTTCAAGCTTCTTCACTTGTCTCGTTCTTTAGAACTTAAATCTTTTTTTAATCTAAATTTTAAATTTCCGAGCCTATTTCCTTATTATTACTATAAAATTTCTGAATTCATGTCCATATATCATTGATTCTTCTATCTATGACTGTTGTGATTCTGATTCCTTAGTGATTTACGTATTTCATGGTTTTTCATTTGTCCCGTACTTTAAAAGGGACTTGAATCTAAGTTTTTTTAATCTAAATTTAAATTTTTTAATCTATTTTCTAAACATTAATGTTATCTATAACTATATCGACACTGATTTCTTAGTGATTTAATCTTTCTACGGGCTTAGTTATTGTATTTTTCTAATATCCTCCAACCTGTGTCCATAATTATATGTGCCTACCATTGATTCTGTTCTTATACCACGTGTTATTGCGTGTCTCATTTGAGTCCTACGCTTGTCATATAGGTTTCTAATGTTTTGTCTATTTGATGATATGGAGACAACCAACGTCTAAAGGAGGACGTTGGCGACCGGTGCTGTTCGGCAAGTGGTTTCAGCTGGCGATCGTTGGTGGACAGTGTTCAATAGCGATCCGCAAATGAGTATATATACATACGTAAAATCTGGGTGGGTGGCGGGCTATATATAAAAACCCATAATTTATATACATTTGGGAACAAAATGGGGTGTGTGTAATTTTAATTTGGAAATCGACTCCAACTAAGTCGAAGGTTATATTAATATAAATTGATATTACATTCCTAATTTAGATAGTTGCGGTTGTTGTGTTGGCTTATTTTATAAGCAACGAGTCTTTTAACATCTTTCTTTAAAATTTCCTTTTTTATTCGCTCAAAGGAAGCGGGTCACTGTCACTGCGATTTCATATCTCCATCGAAACCCTAACCACCGTGGATTCTGAGGAGCCGCCGGCGGAGATCTTTCCCCACAAAACCTTAACCCGCAGACTTTGAAACCCCCATGAGAGCTGATGAACCGCCGGTGATGACGCAGCCGCCGGTGATGTAAAGGCGCATCTTTCCCCATGGGAGTCCGATCAGCCGCCGGCTATGATGTGGCCCCAGGCGATGTTGAGGCGGCGAAATTAGAAGAAAGAGGAGGAATTGGAAGCCTCCTAAGGCTGCTGATGCCAAAAATTGGTTCAATTGAAGAAGGATGTTGTTGATGATGGTGGTGGTGGTGAGATTGAGAGTTTTGATGTTAAGGAAATTGATCTGCCTATTGAGAAAAAAAAACAAATTTGGAAAAAATAGAAGATTTTGGACGCAATTGTTCTCAACAGAAAGGAGCCTCATCCGAGTAAGTTTTTCTAATTTGATTCAATTTATTTTTCAAGAAATTTGATTGTTTAATTTTGGTTTTTATTTTTTAAATTTAGTTGAAGTTGAAGAGGACTCACGCAGAAGCATTGATAATGTGCTTTTTTTCCAGTTGATTTGATAATGTGGAAAGACATCTCGAAGTCTGCTTTAGTTTTTGGGTTTGGTACATTCATTCTTCTCTGTTCCTCTAGGTAATCTCTATACCTTTGAAATCTAAAAAAAAAATTGAAAAAAATTAATATTAATATCGTATCAAATTTTCCAATTTGCAGCCTCATATCAGCAATTTCCTATCCGGCCTTAATTTTTATTTACAAGTCCATTCTTAGAAGGTAACAAAAATTAATCCTTCAAGAAACAATTATTTAATTGCATTCTGCAGTTTGTATTCCGAATGAAAATATTGTTTTTTGAAACAGGGGAGTTTTAGAATTTGGTGAGAAAGATGAGAGATGAATGGTTAGAGAAGAAGATGCTACTCTTAGACTCCTCCTTTCTTTTGTTAATGGAGTGTTGGCAAATCTCAAAAATCTTTTCTATGGAGATCCTGCAACAACAATGAAGGTGAACCTTTTTTTAAAAACAAACCTAGTTCTCATGCAGTGAAATTTTTACACTTTGTTTGTGGAACGTTTATTCACATTACTAGATTTTGGTCCATAAATGCATCACGCCACAACCTGTTTTACAGTGTTGAAATCATTTCACGAATTAACTGAATTAGGATACATTGATTAATATATCTTGACAATACAAACCAACCCTTCACATTACTAGATTTTGATCCATAAATGGATCACGCCACAACCTTTTTTACAATGTTGAAATCTTTTTCACGAATTAACTGATTTAGGATACGATGACTGATATAACCTGAAAATACAATCGTTCGTGGAACCAACCATTCACATTACTAGATTTTGGTCCATAAGTGCATCACACCACAACTTTTTTTGATATTGACATGTAGACTTAAAATTTTGATATCGAATTATTTTTAAGATGACTTTCCATGAGTAAACTCGACCTATGTCTAAAATATATTAGAAATAGAGCTACGATTAAGCAGGTTCTATTGGGCACCGTGTGTTCTTATCTTTTTGTTATTTTGTGATACGTTTAGTACCAATGTCAAAAAATATGCTCCTACCATTGATTCTGCACCTATAATCGTTCCTACTATAGCCATTTATGAAATGACATTCAAGGTCAAGTCCTCCATTATTTAATCGACGTGACTTTTCGATCGTACACATTCATGATCCACTGATTATGTTCCTATAACCATCATCCTATGGACATTTATCAAGCTGTTTTTAAAGGAACTATAGAATTATTTCAAGCTGTTTACTTGTATCGTTCTGTAAAAGGACTTAAATCTATTTTTTAATCTAAATTTCAAATTTTCGAAACCATTTCCTTATTATTACTACCAAATTTCTGAATCCATTTCCATATGCAGCTATCTTTCATTCCCCGTATATAACAGTGTTAAACCTGATTCACTACTGATTTAATCTATGCATAAATTTAAGTATTTCCTTTTCATGATGTCCTCCAATTTTTATCCACGGTAGTATGTACGTGCCATTGATTCTCTTTTTATAACCGCCTCATAATGGACGTTTGTCAATAGGCATTCAAGTTGAAGTTCTCTCCATATTTAGATCAACCTGTATATATCCAATAGGCATTCAATAGGCATTCAAGTTGAAGTTCTCTCCATATTCAAATTTTTATCCAAATTTACTTTACACACGTAACCAATTATTCAAGATACCTTCATTTTTTTTATCATCATCCAGCCTTTTTGGATACAACATCGCATTTCAATTGTCCCGTTTATAAAATATTCAAAACCGTCACCAATTCTTAAAGAAAATTTCTCATGATTTCAAAGACTTTTACCCTCATTTTGCATTTCATATTTTTTTATCTATTAGAAGGGCTGTATTTTGAAAAAACATCAATTGTATTAAATTTCTAAATCTATTTTCTTGATATTACCACTTCCATAGGCACCATAAATTCACTTTTTCTTTACTTAAAGCAATTTAAGTTATTGTTAAATTTTAAATTTCTATACCTTTTTCCTTAATTACACTATTTAAAAATGTGCTAAGATGTTATTTCAAGGTTTTTCACTTGACCCGTACTTTAAAAGGGGCATGAATCTAATTTTTTTAATCTAAATTTAAAATTTTAAATCTAAATTTAAAATTTTAAATCTATTTCCTGAACATTACTACTTTCAAATTTCTAAATCTATTTCCATATGCATCTATCATTGATTCTCCTGTGTATAACCGTATTGACCCTGATTTCTTGGTGATTTAATCTTTTTCTAATAAACTCCAATTTGTGTCCACAACAATATGTGCCTACCATTGATACTGTTCGTATAACCGTCCTCCTTTAAACATTTATCAATAAACATTCAAATCCAAGTTCTTTCCATTATTTGATCGACATGAATATGATAACCCATGCCTTTTTGATAGGACACATTCTTGATCCATTGGTTCTGTTCCTATAACGGACTCCTTATGGACATTTATCGAAAGACATTCAAAATCAAATCCTTTCCATTTTAGATCGACCTGTATATTTCAACCCATGACTGTTTTGATTATACACGTATTTTTCTTTATTTTCACTATTTTTAAATGCACTATAAAGTTATTTCAAGCTTCTTCACTTGTCTCGTTCTTTAGGACTTAAATCTTTTTTTAATCTGAATTTTAAATTTCTGAGCCTATTTCCTTATTATTACTATTAAATTTCTGAATTCATGTCCATATATCATTGATTCTTCTATCTATGACTGTTGCAATTCTGATTCCTTAGTGATTTACGTATTTCATGGTTTTTCATTTGTCCTGTACTTTAAAAGGGACTTGAATCTAAGTTTTTTTAATCTAAATTTAAATTTTTTAATCTATTTTCTAAACATTAATGCTATCTATAACTATATCGACACTGATTTCTTAGTGATTTAATCTTTCTACGGGCTTAATTATTGTATTTTTCTAATATCCTCCAACCTGTGTCCATAATTATATGTGCCTACCATTGATTCTGTTCTTATAACACGTGTTATTGCGTGTCTCATTTGAGTCCTATGCTTGTCATATATATAGGTCTCTAATGTTTTGTCTATATGATGATATGGAGACAACCAACGTCTAAAGGAGGACGTTGGTGACTGGTGCTGTTCGGCAAGTGGTTTCAGCCGGCGATCGTTGGTGGACGGTGTTCAATAGCGATCGGCAAATGAGTATATATGCATACGTAAAATCTGGGTGGGTGGCGGGCTATATATAAAAACCCATAATTTATATACATTTGGGAACAAAATGGTGTGTTTGTAATTTTAATTTGGAAACCGACTCCAACTAAGTCAAAGGTTATATTAATATAAATTGATATTACATCCCTAATTTAGATAGTTGCGGTTGTTGCGTTGGCTTATTTTATAAGCAACGAGTCTTTTAACATCTTTCTTTAAAATTTCCTTTTTTATTCGCTCAAAGGAAACGGGTCACTGTCACTGCGATTTCATATCTCCATCGAAACCCTAACCACCATGGATTCTGAGGAGCCGCCGGCGGAGATCTTTCCCCACAAAACCTTAACCCACAGACTTTGAAACCCCCATGAGAGCTGATGAACCGCCGGTGATGACGCAGCCGCCGGTGATGTAAAGGCGCATCTTTCCCCATGGGAGTCCGATCAGCCGCCGGCTATGAAGTGGCCCCATGCGATGTTGAGGCGGCGAAATTAGAAGAAAGAGGAGGAATTGGAAGCCTCCTAAGGCTGCTGATGCCAAAAATTGGTTCAATTGAAGAAGGATGCTGTTGATGATGGTGGTGGTGGTGAGATTGAGAGTTTTGATGTTAAGGAAATTGATCTGCCTATTGAGAAAAAAACCAACTTTGGAAAAAATGAGGAGATTTTGGAAACAATTGTTCTCAACAGAAAGGAGCCTCATCCGAGCAAGTTTTTCTAATTTGATTCAATTTATTTTTCAAGAAATTTGATTCTTTAATTTTGGTTTTTATTTTTTAAATTTTGTTGAAGTTGAAGAGGACTCACACAGAAGCATTGATAATGTGCTTTTTTTCCAGTTGATTTGATAATGTGGAGAGACATCTCGAAGTCTGCTTTAGTTTTTGGGTTTGGTACATTCATTCTTCTCTCTTCCTCTAGGTAATCTCTTTCCTTTTGAAATCTAAAATAAATTTGAAAAAAATTAATATTAATATTGTATCAAATTTTCCAATATGCAGCCTCATATCAGCAATTTCCTATCTGGCCTTAATTTTTATTTACAAGTCCATTCTTAGAAGGTAATAAAAATTTATCCTTCAAGAAACAATTATTTAATTGCATTCTGCAGTTTGTATTCCGAATGAAAATATTGTTTTTTGAAACAGGGGAGTTTTAGAATTTGATGAGAAAGATGAGAGATGCATGGTTAGAGAAGAAGATGCTACTCTTAGACTCCTCCTTTCTTTTGTTAATGGAGTGTTGGCAAATCTCAAAAAACTTTTCTCTGGAGATCCTGCAACAACAATGAAGGTGAACCTTTTTTTAAAAACAAACCTAGTTCTCATGCAGTGAAATTTTTACACTTTGTTTGTGGAACGTTTATTCACATTACTAGATTTTGGTCCATAAATGCATCACGCCACAACCAGTTTTACAGTGTTGAAATCTTTTCACGAATTAACTGAATTAGGTTACATTGACTAATATATCTTGACATTACAAACCAACCCTTCACATTACTAGATTTTGGTCCATAAATGGATCACGCCACAACCTTTTTTACAATGTTGAAATCTTTTTCACGAATTAACTGATTTAGGATACGATGACTGATATAACCTGAAAATACAATCATTCGTGGAACCAACCATTCACATTACTAGATTTTGGTCCATAAGTGCATCACACCACTACCTTTTTTGATATTGACCTGTAGACTTAAAATTTTGATATCGAATTATTTTTGAGATGACTTTCCATGAGTAAACTCGACCTATGTCTAAAATATATTAGAAATAGAGCTACGATTAAGCAGGTTCTATTGGGCACCATGTGTTCTTATCTTTTTGTTATTTTGTGATACGTTTAGTAGCAATGTCAACAAAAAATATGCACCTACCATTGATTCTGCACCTATAATTGTTCCTACTATAGCCATTTATGAAATGACATTTAAGCTCAAGTCCTCCATTATTTAATCTACGTGACTATGTCAACCCGTGACTTTTCGATCGTACACATTCATGATCCACTGATTATGTTCTTATAACCATCATCCTATGGACATTTATCAAGCTGTTTTTAAAGGAACTATAAAATTATTTCAAGCTGTTTACTTGTATCGTTCTGTAAAAGGACTTAAATCTTTTTTTAATCAAAATTTCAAATTTTCGAAACCATTTCCTTATAATTACTACCAAATTTCTGAATCCATTTCCATATGCACCTATCTCTCATTCCCCGTATATAACAGTGTTAATCCTGATTCACTACTGTTTTAATCTATGCATAAATTTAATTATTTCCTTTTCATGATGTCCTCCAATTTTTATCCACGGCAGTATGTACGTGCCATTGATTCTCTTTTTATAACTGCCTCATAATGGACATTTGTCAATAGGCATTCAAGTTGAAGTTCTCTCCATATTTAGATCAACCTGTATATATCCAATAGGCATTCAAGTTGAAGTTCTCTTCATATTCAAATTTTTATCCAAATTTACTTTACACACGTAACCAATTATTCATGATACCTTCATTTTTTTATCATCATCCAGCCTTTTTGGATACAACATCGTATTTCAATTGTCCCGTTTATAAAATATTCAAAACCGTCTCCAATTCTTAAAGAAATTTTCTCATGATTTCAAAGACTTTTACCCCCATTTTGCATTTCAACAATTTTTTTATCTATTAGAAGGGCTGTATTTTGAAAAAAAACTTCAATTGTATTAAATTTCTAAATCTATTTTCTTGATATTACCGCTTCCATAGGCACCATAAATTCACTTTTTCTTTACTTAAAGCAATTGAAGTTATTGTTAAATTTTAAATTTCTATACCTTTTTTCTTAATTACACTATTTAAAAATGTGCCAAGATGTTATTTCAAGGTTTTTCACTTGACGCGTAATTTAAAAGGGGCTTGAATCTAATTTTTTTAATCTAAATTTAAAATTTGAAATCTATTTCCTGAACATTATTACTTTCAAATTTCTAAATCTATTTCCATATCATTGATTCTCCTGTGTATAACCGTATTGACCCTGATTTCTTGGTGATTTAATCTTTTTCTAATAAACTCCAATTTGTGTCCACAACAATATGCGCCTACCATTGATACTGTTCCTATAACCATCCTCCTATAAACATTTATCAATAGACATTCAAATCCAAGTTCTTTACATTATTTGATCGACATGAATATGATAACCCATGACTTTTTGATAGGACACATTCTTGATCCATTGGTTCTGTTCCTATAACGGACTCCTTATGGACATTTATCGAAAGACATTTAAATTCAAGTCCTTTCCATTTTAGATCGACCTGTATATTTCAACCCATGACTGTTTTGATTATACACGTATTTTTCTTTAGTTTCACTATTTTTAAATGCACTATAAAGTTATTTGGTGATTTACGTATTTCATGGTTTTTCATTTGTCCCGTACATTAAAAGGACTTGAATCTAAGTTTTTTTAATCTAAATTTAAATTTTTTAATCTATTTTCTAAACATTAATGCTATCTATAACTATATCGACACCGATTTCTTAGTGATTTAATCTTTCTACGGGCTTAATTATTGTATTTTTCTAATATCCTCCAACCGGTGTCCATAATTATATGTGCCTACCATTGATTCTGTTCTTATAACGTGTGTTATTGCATGTCTCATTTGTGTCCTATGCTTGTCATATAGGTCTCTAATATTTTGTCTATATGATGATATGGAGACAACCAACGTCTAAAGGAGGACGTTGGCGACTGGTGCTGTTCGGTAAGTGGTTTCAGCCGGCGATCGTTGGTGGACGGTGTTCAATAGCGATCGGCAAATGAGTATATATACTTACGTAAAATCTGGGTGGGTGGCGGGCTATATATAAAAACCCATAATTTATATACATTTGGGATCAAAATGGTGTGTGTAATTTTAATTTGGAAACCGACTCCAACTAAGTCGAAGGTTATATTAATATAAATTGATATTACATTCCTAATTTAGATAGTTGCGGTTGTTGCGTTGGCTTATTTATAGGTAACGAGTCTTTTAACATGTTTCTTTAAAATTTCCTTTTTTATTCGCTCAAAGGAAACGGGTCACTGTCACTGCGATTTCATATCTCTATCGAAACCCTAACCACCGTGGATTCTGAGGAGCCGCCGGCGGAGATCTTTCCCCACAAAACCTTAACCCGCAGACTTTGAAACCCCCATGAGAGCTGAGGAACCGCCGGTGATGATGCAGCCGCCGGTGATGTAAAGGCGCATCTTTCCCCATGGGAGTCCGATCAGCCGCCGGCTATGACGTGGCCCCAGGCGATGTTGAGGTGGCGAAATTAGAAGAAAGAGGAGGAATTGGAAGCCTCCTAAGGCTGCTGATGCCAAAAATTGGTTCAATTGAAGAAGGATGCTGTTGATGATGGTGGTGGTGGTGAGATTGAGAGTTTTGATGTTAAGGAGATTGATCTGCCTATTGAGAAATAAACCAACTTTGGAAAAAATGAGAAGATTTTGGACGCAATTGTTCTCAACAGAAAGGAGCCTCATCCAAGTTTGTTTTTCTAATTTGATCCAATTTATTTTTCAAGAAATTTGATTGTTTAATATTGGTTTATATTTTTTAAATTCAGTTGAAGTTGAAGAGGACTCACACAGAAGCATTGATAAAGTGCTTTTTTTCCAGTTGATTTGATAATGTGGAGAGACATCTCGAAGTCTGCTTTAGTTTTTGGCTTTGGTACATACATTCTTCTCTCTTCCTCTAGGTAATCTCTTTCCTTTTGAAATCTAAAATAAATTTGAAAAAAATTAATATTAATATTGTATAAAATTTTCCAATATGCAGCCTCATATCAGCAATTTCCTATCTGGCCTTAATTTTTATTTACAAGTCCATTCTTAGAAGGTAATAAAAATAAATCCTTCAAGAAACAATTATTTAATTGCATTCTGCAGTTTGTATTCCGAATGAAAATATTGTTTTTTGAAACAGGGGAGTTTTAGAATTTGGTGAGAAAGATGAGAGATGCATGGTTAGAGAAGAAGATGCTACTCTTAGACTCCTCCTTTCTTTTGATAATGGAGTGTTGGCAAATCTCAAAAAACTTTTCTCTGGAGATCCTGCAACAACAATGAAGGTGAACCTTTTTTTAAAAACAAACCTAGTTCTCATGCAGTGAAATTTTTACACTTTGTTTGTGGAACGTTTATGCACATTACTAGATTTTGGTCCATAAATGCATCATGCCACAACCTGTTTTACAGTGTTGAAATCTTTTCACGAATTAACTGAATTAGGATACATTGACTAATATATCTTGACAATACAAACCAACCCTTCACATTACTAGATTTTGGTCCATAAATGGATCACGCCACAACCTTTTTTACAATGTTGAAATCTTTTTCACAAATTAACTGATTTAGGATGCGATGACTGATATAACCTGAAAATACAATCGTTCGTGGAACCAACCATTCACATTACTAAATTTTGGTCCATAAGTGCATCACACCACAACCTTTTTTGATGTTGACCTGTAGACTTAAAATTTTGATATCGAATTATTTTTAAGATGACTTTCCATGTGTAAACTCGACCTATGTCTAAAATATATTAGAAATAGAGCTACGATTAAGCAGGTTCTATTGGGCACCATGTGTTCTTATCTTTTTGTCATTTTGTGATACGTTTAGTAGCAATGTCCACAAAAAATATGCAACTACCATTGATTCTGTACCTATAATCGTTCCTACTATAGCCATTTAGGAAATGACATTCAAGCTCAAGTCCTCCATTATTTAATCGACGTGACTATGTCAACCCGTGACTTTTCGATCGTACACATTCATGATCCACTGATTATGTTCCTATAACCATCATCCTATGGACATTTATCAAGCTGTTTTTAAAGGAACTATAAAATTATTTCAAGCCGTTTACTTGTATCGTTCTGTAAGAGGACTTAAATCTATTTTTTAATCTAAATTTCAAATTTTCGAAACCATTTCCTTATTATTACTACCAAATTTCTGAATCCATTTCCATATGCACCTATCTTTCATTCCCCGTATATAACAGTGTTAATCCTGATTCACTACTGATTTAATCTATCCATAAATTTAATTATTTCCTTTTCATGACGTCCTCCAATTTTTATCCACGGCAGTATGTACATGCTATTGATTCTCTTTTTAAAACTGCCTCATAATGGACATTTGTCAATAGGCATTCAAGTTGAAGTTCTCTCCATATTTAGATCAACCTGTATATATCCAATAGGCATTCAATAGGCATTCAAGTTGAAGTTCTCTTCATATTCAAATTTTTATCCAAATTTACTTTACACACGTAACCAATTATTCATGATACCTTCATTTTTTTATCATCATCCGGCCTTTTTGGATACAACATCGCATTTCAATTGTCCCGTTTATAAAATATTCAAAACCGTATCCAATTCTTAAAGAAAATTTCTCTTGATTTCAAAGACTTTTACCCCCATTTTGCATTTCAACAATTTTTTTATCTATTAGAAGGGCTGTATTTTGAAAAAACTTCAATTGTATTAAATTTCTAAATCTATTTTCTTGATATTACCGCTTCCATAGGCACCATAAATTCACTTTTTCGTTACTTAAAGAAATTGTAGTTATTGTTAAATTTTAAATTTCTATACCTTTTTCCTTAATCACACTATTTAAAAATGTGCCAAGATATTATTTCAAGGTTTTTCACTTGACCCGTACTTTAAAAGGGGCCTGAATCTAATTTTTTTAATCTAAATTTAAAATTTGAAATCTATTTCCTAAACATTACTACTTTCAAGTTTCTAAATCTATTTCCATATGCATCTATCATTGATTCTCCTGTGTATAACCGTATTGACCCTGATTTCTTGGTGATTTAATCTTTTTCTAATAAACTCCAATTTGTGTCCACAACAATATGCGCCTACCATTGATACTGTTTCTATAACCGCCCTCCTATAAAAATTTATCAATAGACATTCAAATCCAAGTTCTTTCCATTATTTGATCGACATGAAAATGTTAACCCATGACTTTTTGATAGGACACATTCTTGATCCATTGGTCCTGTTCCTATAGCGGACTCCTTATGGACATTTATCGAAAGACATTCAAATTCAAGTCCTTTCCATTTTAGATCGACCTGTATATTTCAACCCATGACTGTTTTGATTATACACGTATTTTTCTTTAGTTTCACTATTTTTAAATGCACTATAAAGCTATTTCAAACTTCTTCACTTGTCTCGTTCTTTAGGACTTAAATCTTTTTTTAATCTAAATTTTAAATTTATGAGCCTTTTTCCTTATTATTACTATTAAATTTCTGAATTCATGTCCATATATCATTGATTCTTCTATCTATGACAGTTGTAATTCTGATTCCTTAGTGATTTACGTATTTCATGGTTTTTCATTTGTCCCGTACTTTAAAAGGGACTTGAATCAATGTTTTTTTTAATCTAAATTTAAATTTTTTAATCTATTTTCTAAACATTAATGCTATCTATAACTATATCGATACTGATTTCTTAGAGATTTAATCTTTCTACGGGCTTAATTATTGTATTTTTCTAATATCCTCCAACCTGTGTCCATAATTATATGTGCCTACCATTGATTCTGTTCTTATAACACGTGTTATTGCGTGTCTCATTTGTGTCCTATGCTTGTCATATAGGTCTCTAATATTTTGTCTATATGATGATATGGAGATAACCAACGTCTAAAGGAGGACGTTGGCGACTGGTGCTGTTCGGTAAGTGGTTTCAGCCGGCGATCGTTGGTGGACGGTGTTCAATAGCGATCGGCAAATGAGTATATATACTTACGTAAAATCTGGGTGGGTGGCGGGCTATATATAAAAACCCATAATTTATATACATTTGGGAACAAAATGGTGTGTGTAATTTTAATTTGGAAACCGACTCCAACTAAGTCGAAGGTTATATTAATATAAATTGATATTACATTCCTAATTTAGATAGTTGCGGTTGTTGCGTTGGCTTATTTATAAGCAACGAGTCTTTTAACATCTTTCTTTAAAATTTCCTTTTTTATTCGCTCAAAGGAAACGGGTCACTGTCACTGCGATTTCATATCTCCATCGAAACCCTAACCACCGTGGATTCTGAGGAGCCGCCGGCGGAGATCTTTTCCCACAAAACCTTAACCCGCAGACTTTGAAACCCCCATGAGAGCTGATGAACCGCCGGTGATGACGCAGCCGCCGGTGATGTAAAGGCGCATCTTTCCCCATGGGAGTCCGATCAGCCGCCGGCTATGACGTGGCCCCAGGCGATGTTGAGGCGGCGAAATTAGAAGAAAGAGGAGGAATTGGAAGCCTCCTAAGGCTGCTGATGCCAAAAATTGGTTCAATTGAAGAAGGATGCTGTTGATGATGGTGGTGGTGGTGAGATTGAGAGTTTTGATGTTAAGGAAATTGATCTGCCTATTGAGAAAAAAACCAACTTTGGAAAAAATGAGAAGATTTTGGACGCAATTGTTCTCAACAGAAAGGAGCCTCATCCGAGTAAGTTTTTCTAATTTGATTCAATTTATTTTTCAAGAAATTTGATTGTTTAATTTTGCTTTTTATTTTTTAAATTCAGTTGAAGTTGAAGAGGACTCACACAGAAGTAATTGATAAAGTGCATTTTTTCCAGTTGATTTGGTAATGTGGAGAGACATCTCGAAGTCTGCTTTAGTTTTTGGGTTTGGTACATTCATTCTTCTCTCTTCCTCTAGGTAATCTCTTTCCTTTTGAAATCTAAAAAATATTTGAAAAAAATTAATATTAATATTGTATCAAAGTTTCCAATATGCAGCCTCATATCAGCAATTTCCTATCTGGCCTTAATTTTTATTTACAAGCCCATTCTTAGAAGGTAATCAAAATTAATCCTTCAAGAAACAGTTATTTAATTGCATTCTGCAGTTTGTATTCCGAATGAAAATTTTGTTTTTTGAAACAGGGGAGTTTTAGAATTTGATGAGAAAGATGAGAGATGCATGGTTAGAGAAGAAGATGCTACTCTTAGACTCCTCCTTTCTTTTGTTAATGGAGTGTTGGCAAATCTCAAAAAACTTTTCTCTGGAGATCCTGCAACAACAATGAAGGTGAACCTTTTTTAAAAACAAACCTAGTTCTCATGCAGTGAAATTTTTACACTTTGTTTGTGGAACGTTTATTCACATTACTAGATTTTGGTCCATATATGCATCACGCCACAACCTGTTTTACAGTGTTGAAATCTTTTCACGAATTAACTGAATTAGGATACATTGACTAATATATCTTGACAATACAAACCGACCCTTCACATTACTAGATTTTGGTCCATAAATGGATCACGCCACAACCTTTTTTACAATGTTGAAATCTTTTTCACGAATTAACTGATTTAGGATACGATGACTGATATAACCTGAAAATACAATCGTTCGTGGAACCAACCATTCACATTACTAGATTTTGGTCCATAAGTGCATCACACCACAACCTTTTTTGATATTGACCTGTAGACTTAAAATTTTGATATCGAATTATTTTTAAGATGACTTTCCATGAGTAAACTCGACCTATGTCTAAAATATATTAGAAATAGAGCTACGATTAAGCAGGTTCTATTGGGCACCATGTGTTCTTATCTTTTTGTTATTTTGTGATACGTTTTGTTGTAATGTCCACAAAAAATATGCACCTACCATTGATTCTGTACCTATAATCGTTCTAGAAGTCAAGGTGGTGAAATAGAGCTACAATTATTTTTGGTCCATAAATGCACTTCCACATTGTTAAGAAGGTCACTCCGCTCGGTCTTGAAGTCAACGTGGTGAATCGGAATCCTCGAAGAATCCATTCCATTTGGAAAGAGGTTGGGTGAGGCGCTATAAAGTCAAGTATGGGAGGGCGACGAAGGCAACGTCTTTATGGCCCTTTCCTTAAGACCAGCTATATGCCCTTTAAACAGCTCCTAAATAAGAGCTCTTTATATATAATAAAGTAGTTTCGTACGAAACTTGAGGAAAAGAGCAACCAAGAGCTCACTGAAAAAGGTCAGGGCTCTTTACGAGCGCCCACCTCACTGGCTTCCTTACTGCTCAAAGTGAACAGGACCCGCTAGTGCCTATTGCCCTTGAAATCACAGTTAACCAACTTCAGATCAATAAGCACAAGAAGGCAAGAAAACCCTACCATCGATACTAGACTAACGGGTTGACTCATTGCTTTTACTGCCTCTCCATACCCAAGCCGGGAAACACACCATCTCGTCATCAGACGACTCTCAGGTACTTGACCGAACAAGGTCAAGTCCGCAACTCACGGTAGATTGAATGAGTGGTTCGCTGTACCACTGAGACATCCTTAAAAGATACTTGTGTGGAGCTTCTCGGCTCAGAACCGATGCCTTCTCGAACTATAGCAGCCTTTTCTACCTTAGTGAGATATGATCCCCCAGTAGCTTCATACCTCGGCACGAGATATTCATACAATCGGACCGGAAAGGGACCCACACAAGGACCGACGGATTCGTGGTACTGAAAACCTAATTAGAGGAGAAGGTAGTTGACTGGCAGACCCCTTCACGTACGTTAGCCAAAGGCCCCTTTCAACTCAATCTGGAAAGGGACCGTGAACTTCGGCAAAACCCTGTACGACCTGCGGGAGTTCAGTCCTCGGTAGCTGTTATGATCACAACAGATGAACCGACAGCCCATAAGCGATTTGATCTGCTTTTCCCGTTAGAAGCATACGCGCAGGGGCTTATTTGGAGAGTTCAGTAGAGCTGTAGTAGCGGGACTAGTAGCTAGCTCCAGTCTTGTAGAGAGCCGTCCTTTCAATAGGAAGAGCACAATGTTCAAGGGTTGGATTGACGAAGAAGACACATCAACATCAGACTCTTCTGTTGGCAAGAAACCCGAAGAATAGAGGTGGTTCCGCTTCACACGGCTCACAGGAAATGATTCAATACTGGATGTTTAACAAGGGCCGGCTTTCGAGCCAATTAGATGCATGTTTTCTTCTGGCTTGCCATGTTCTGAAAATGAGACTCATTTGATTATGATTTTCCGAGAGTTTGGTAGCACAGATCATTCATCAATAATAATAAGTAACTGGCACGGGACACTAAGGCCAGAGAACGGTAACCACCTTGTTGCTAGGTTGGGAGAAAGGCGTTAGAATAAGGGCGTGTCTTCGATCCAGTTCCTTAGCTTCGTGAGTGGAAAACAAAGGAAGGTAGTTCAATAGGGCTTTTTAAACTGAATCAACCGGGCATCAAGGATCACGACTTCTGCCTTCTCAGGATCTGCTAACTCAGCAACAAAGAAGCAGCGAGGGCGAGCTTAGGTGGCTCACTTGCTTCTAAAATGCCCGGTTCGACGAAAGGAGTGGATTCGTCGAAGTCTGGTTAGGAGGCAGGTGATGCCGATTGGACGGAAAAACGTACCCATTGGATGTTGGAGGGTAGACCAGCGCTGTAAGAATATCTATCAGTACCGTTCCGCTCGTTCCGGGGACCCGAGCTTCACTCTGTTTACAATATGGATAGATCTATTGATCTAAATAACTCCGCAAGCGAACTGAGCGAGCCATGAGCCGCCTATCGCCAAGGCTTGGAAAAGCCTGAAGGCTCCCTCACTGAACTGATTCACAAAGGTCCAAACCAGCTGAGCTAGCTCATTTTTCCTTTACGAGATCTCGGCTCTTCGGAATGGTTGGAGAGAGCCAGAGCCCCGCCTCTTCTTGGTTGGCGCCGGGTGAAGGAGCGTTTCGTTCAGGCCGGCAGGAGGGCCCCTGATCTATCAATGGAGGGAGCAAAAAACAGGCTTTGCTCCCCCTTTTTAAAATGAAGAAAGAAGGATCGAAGTTTAGACCGCTCACAGTATTTCTACCCATAGAAAAGATCATGAAAGAGGCGATCAGAATGGTACCCGAATCCATTTACGATCCTAAGTTTCCAGACACATCGCACTTCCGCTCGGGTCGAGGCTGCCACTCGGCCCTAAGACGGATGAAAGAAGAGGGCGAACCTCTCGCTGGTTTTTGGAATTCGACATCAGGAAGTGTTTTCACACCATCGACCGGCATCGATTCATCTCAATCTTTAAGGAAGAGATCGACGATCCCAAGTTCTTTTACTCCACTTAGAAACTGTTTTCTGCCGGACGATTCATAGGAGGTGAAAGGGGCCCTTACTCCGTCCCACACAGTGTACTACTATCGGCCCTACTAGGCAACATCTACCTACACAAGCTCGACCAGGAGATAGGGAGGATACGACAGAAGCACGGAATTCCTCTTATTTTGAGAATCAGATCAGTTCTATTAACGGCAGGTCGTCGTATTGATGACCAAGAAAACTCTCGAGAAGAAGCAAGCTTCAACGCTCCCCAAGACAACAGAGCCATCATTGTGGGGAGGGTAAAGAGCATCCAACACAAAGCGACCTTTCATTCCTTTGTTTCGTCGTGGTACACCCCCCACAAGCACCCCCGGCGAAGGGGGACCAGAAAACGCCTTTCGTTTTCCCTTTCAGTGGCCCTTGCCGCCTTCCTTAACAAGCCCTCGAGCCTCCTTTGCGCCGCCTTCCTCATAGAAGCCGCCGGGTTGACCCCGAAGGCCGAATTCTATGGTGGAGAAGGCTTTAATAAGAATTTGGCCATGAGAGACCTTATTAAGTATTGCAAGAAAAGAAGGGGCCCGCTGATAGAGCTGGTCGGGGAGGTGATACTAGTTATCAGGTCAGAGAGACGCCTGGCCCGTAAGCTGGCCCCCTTAAAAACCCATGACTTATTAATAAGGATTTGTTAGGCGTGATATGCCGACGACTTACTACTGGGAATCGTGGGTACCGTAGAGCTTCTCATAGAAATACAAAAACGTATCACCCACGTCCTACAATCCGGCCTGAACCTTTGGGTAGGCTCCGCAGGATCAACAACCATAGCTGCACGGAGTACGGTAGAATTCCCCGGTACGGTCATTCGGGAAGTCACTCCGAGGACGACTCCCATATTCTTGCGAGAGCTGGAGAAGCGTCTACGGGTAAAACACCGTATCCATATAACTGCTTGCCGCCTACGCTCCGCCATCCATTCTAAGTTTAGGGACCTAGGTCATAGTATCCCGATCAAACAGCTGACGAAGGGGATGAGCGGAAGAGGTCTCTAAGTTAGCGTATTATGGGGGACCGTCAAGCACATCCGGCAAGGATCAAGAGAGATCTCGTTGATGCATAGCTCAGGTCGGAGCAACGTGCCATCGGACGTTCAAGAGGCAGTCTCACGATCGGGCATGAGTATCTGGAAGTTTTCATTGTATACTCCCGCGGGTCGGAAGGCGGCGGGGGAAAGAGGGGGACACTGGGCGAGATCTTTTAGCAGCGAATTCCCCATACAGATAGAGGCGCCTATCAAAAAGATACTCTGAAGGCTTCGGGATCGAGGTCTCATTAGCCGAAGATGACCCAGGCCAATCCACGTGGCCTCTTTGACGAACGTCAGCGACGGAGACATAGTAAATCGGTCCGCGGGCATCGCGATAAGTCCTCTGTCCTACTACAGGTGCCGCGACAACCTTTACCAAGTCCGAATGATTGTTGACCACCAGATCCGCTGGTCCGCTATATTCACCCTAGCCCACACGCATAAATCTTCGGCACGGAATATAATCCCAAAGTATCCCAAAGACTCAAATATAGTAAATAAAGAAGGTGGTAAGACCCTTGCAGAGTTCCCAAACAGCATAGAGCTTGGGAAGCTCGGACCCGGTCAAGATCCGAACAACGACGGAGCACTCAACTACATGTTTAATAAGTAGTTGTCTTTTTCTATTAGTTTAGTTGCGAACAGGCGTTTCCATGAGATTCGTTGAGTAGGCTTGCGTTATTTGTCTGCTATAAGATAGCTAGTTGTGATTGAAAAAAAGTGCTGAAGCTTCGCTATCGCTCATAACTTGTATTGTAGTCCCAGTCTTGTAGTCGGCCCTCCATGCCTCTTTCGTCTTTCTAATGCGGAGGCCTTTTATTCCTTCATTCATTTTGCCGTAGCTTACGCGCCAGAAAAAGGTAGTGAATACTTGAGCAAGAAAACGGATGTGCTACCGCACCATGAAAGCCAATATCGCGCTAGCGCTCACTCCGTTGTTTGGTCGTGCCGGATGAGCGCGACTGAATATAGCACGCGAAATTGGTTTGAATTGAGCGTGCCATATTTCAAAGCCTTGCATATAATCAGTTTTCTTGCTGGGAGAGGTGAAGGCGCCCTACGATCGGTCTCCCCACCCAGGAAGACCCTTCGCTAGCGAGGCAGCTGTTACAGAGTATGAATAATAGGGAGTAGTTACCTAGGAGACGATGAATCACTTCGGAAGATGGTCAAGGTAGCTTCTTTCCAAGCCTTGCCTTATGTACGGAAGATGGTCAATTCTTGCTTGCCCGAGCCCTATGGACGAACGAAAGAGATGGCTACTAGTATATGGGGACGCAAAGTAGAGGATGATGACCACCAACAGTTCAGTAAACCACTACTTATATGTGGAAGAATCGGATCAAAGAAAGTTGCTGCAGATTCGGATGCATATGTGATACGCAAACGAATAGTTGACGATAACGAGGGAAATAGTTCTATGAAAATAGCACTGGTCAACAATTGCCGAAAGCAACAAGGTCTGTATAGTAGCATAGGGAAAGATACGAGGCTAGTGTAGACAATAGGAGCAGATCCAGAGAAGGTACAACTGCATGTACGGATATACTAATGAGCGCTAAAGCAGACGAGCAGCCCGCAAGAAAGAATGCACGCTGCATATCACGACCCATATGATAATGCATTGAAGCAGAAATTTCTTAGTTCAGAAATACAAAATAGTAGGTAGTAGTAGTCTTCCCGATTTGTAGGAGTTAGCTCTACTCGTGTGCTCGAACTTGTGGAAGTGCTCGCATGCTCGGTTGGGTTATCGGGTTGGTTCCTCCTGCTTCGCCTTCGGGAAAAGAAATAATGCTTTCAATGCCAACTTTGATTTCAAATCAAGCTAGCGAGAAGTTCTTTTCGTCTCCTTTAATGCTTCGCCCATGTTGAAAGTCGAGATCAGGATGTATTAATTATGTCTATTTTGGAACACCCCTTCTTTCTTTTACTAAAGCAGGGCGTAGCTCTCTCCTTTCTCTCGCTCTGGTTAGCACGGTCAAGCTGGTTTAGGTCTGCCTTTCCGATCTCTTCCCTTCCGTGTCCTTCCGGTCTCTTTTCTTCTTTCCGTTTGGTTCGGTAAAGCTTGTTGAAATCTATCATATCCTATCCTTTCAGTTCGGTAAAGCTTGTTGAAATCTATCCTATCCTATCCGTTCAGTTTTGTTCCGAAAGTCCGCAATCTATACTTTAAGATAGGCCATCAAAGAGCTCGGTACCAAACAAGCACAGCTAAGGAATCGTGCACTCAAAGGAACATGTCATCGACGAGTTTCCAACATTCACTCTCGAGCGGGGATCGAGTTCAAGACCAAAGAAAAGAAAGCCAGAGCATCTCTTCCTTTTCACCTTGCCTCGAGGGCTTACGGGTCCGTGGGCACAGTTTTTCGAGGCTCGTATTCAGATACTCCACCTGAAGAAGAGGTGGAAAAAGGCTATACCATAAACAAAAGTCAGAAATAAGAATAGAAAGAACCATAGGCAGAAGAACAAAGGAACTGTACATTCAGTGTTGTGTAACAAACAAAAGACAGAGATATAGTCCTATCCAAGCTTGTTAGGATCAAAGACGTTGGGATTAGATTAACAGACTATGGATGGGGCAAGACGTCGAGAAAAGTCTCTGTTATCTGGCTCCTTCCACGCAAGACGACTAGGATAAAATGGTTTACAATAATACTAAGAAAGAAGAAGATCGAGACCATTCTTTTTGAGACAAAAAAGCTTGACTTCTATCGGGTCAGTGTCGAGGGAGAGTACACCAACTAGTTGGCTATGTAAAAAGAGAGTGGGCTAAAGGTTCATTTTCTGACCTAGAATCACGAAGATGTCGACTTAGCTCTATGCCATACGATCTCAGGATTGCTTCGATTCCTTAACGTTATGTGGGAGAACCCAACCAAGCAATCGGTGGTTCATCAGAGGATGAAATTTGAGAGAAAAAGAAAGGAGAGTGGGACCTACCCTTTCGTTCGCTGAATCTGACCTTCGTCCAAGAGTTCGGGCTTCTACGTGAGGAATGTGCTTTCTGACATCGAGTTTCAGCTATGCCAAGAGATCACTACTTTGATACGATCGGTTCCATTGGTCATTCTTCAGGAGAAGTCCCAAAACTTAACTAGTCTATTGATAGGATCATTGCTAACCCATTGGCTTCATCGAGATCGGATAGCGCATAAGAGGGAATTTCATGAATGAGAAGATTCTCTTTCTACACTCTAGACATATCATGTGCCTCTTCCTTCCCTTTCTTTCACTTCACCTTATCGGCTTGGCGGGCTATCTCGTCTCGGCAAAGCATAGGAACACCAAATACAGGGGCATATACTTAATAGTACGGGACGGGCGAGCTGCTAATCTAATACAGGTCCCTGACGACAGTGACTAAGGTGGATGCTAGGCCACCAGATGGTAAAGTCGTCAAGCAATCGAACTATTTCCATGTCAACAGGAGCCGATTCACTTTCTCTTTCTCGAGTTTGTTAATCGAAGGGAAGTCCATGAATCCGGGCTGATCAGTCGGCGAGTTTATGCCAGGATAAGGAGCAAGACGATGAATATCCGTGCGAGGACTAAGCAGACATAGCTAACGGTCGTGAGCTACAGGCAGGAATAAGGCGATGTAATCGTCTAGCCCTTCTATCGTCCAATTGGCAAAGAGAGTCAGGAGGATGGCTTTGTGCTGGAAATGAGTAGTCCCAGTAGTAGTGGAATAGTCCGATTGCCTAGCCTTAGCGGAAGCAAGCTCTGTATATCGCAATTATTGGCAGATGACATCGATCACACATTGGCAGTCTACAAACCAGCAAGAAAATGGATTATATGCAAGGATTTGAAATATAGCACGCTCAATTCAAACCAATTGAGCGCTAGCGCAAGTTTCTAAGGTTTCTTGCTGGCATTTCTCATTTCCCTAGGAGTCGAAATGCAGAAAAATCTTATTTCATTTAGCAAGCAAGGGATGAGCGCGCTAGCGCGAAATCCGTTGCGCACTAGCGCAAGTTTATATATAAGGTTTCTTGCTGCAAAAGTCATAGAAAACAGAAGTTTCCATTGCCCTCCTTGAGGAAAGTCTTCTTAGTTTTCGTATAAGGGCAAGTCTTTCTTTAGCATTGAGAAAAAAGACTCTTTGCTATCGAAACGGAAAAGAGCATCCGATGTAGAAGGTTGACTTTGATGGTGCCGTCAACAAGCACGAGACCTAGAATCTCCGCAGGGATTCTTCCATCGCCTCAGTACACTTTGATTAACAACATGGCTGAAGCTTGCATCTTGGGACTAAAAACGTCGGGACTACTCGACTCCAAGTATTTGGTCCTCATCATAAGCCAAATCAAAGGAAGACGCGAGCTCATTCCCTATTTCGAGTATCTTGAGAAACTCACGGAGAATTTTGAGGCGCTGCTAAGCCCTACCTGTCCAAAAACTCTTATTCCGATGCCACTGACGCATCATGGATGAAAGTCTCAGAAGGGGCCGTGGAAGTCAGTGAAGAGCCAGCATATTGTCTTCAAATTAAGCCTGCCATCTCTTGTGGCATGCCTCAGAGAATACGTCTAGCATTTCTCAACTGAGTTACGATTTCCGAAGACTCTCATAGAAAGACCCTGCTATCGCGAAGTCGTTTTTTTCTGAGTGAAGGAAGAATAGCAACAAGGGGCTTGCGGTGGTCTTTGCAGCCGATCGAGAGAATGGATCCGGGAATTTTGTCAAAATCCTATCCAAGACTTTGACAGCTGTGATCGCGCTTTGAGGAATGTTCCTGGAATACCATCTTTAAGAGAGAAAGTTCCCTGCCGAAAGCAATCGAAGGCTCTCAGGCAGAAGAGGAATCGGATATTCTTATTTCAGTCCTTTTGGAGTACGGGGGACCACCTCGGATGGGAGGGATGCCCTGTAAGATTCGCCTTCGGGACCTTCGCGAAGGCTCCTCCGCTCTCAGTTTACTTTGTCTTAGTTGTTTAAGAATAGCTTTCAGTATCCGTTCACTCGTGAAGGCTCCTTCGCTCACTCTTAGTTTCATCGTCTTAGTGGTTTTGTTCAACAACTCAAACCTGTAAGGAAGGGAAGCTCTGTATACTTATGAGCGCTGTTACCACTTAGGTAAGGTTAGTCAATTTCTCTTTTCACTACTAGCTCACACTAAGGGGCTTCGCTCCGTTCTTGAGGAACTCCACAACGTTCCAGGGATGGATTTACCGTTCACTACAGTAAAAAGTGCTTGTCGATATCTCCGTTCGCTTGCAAAGGGATCTCCGCTCTCTCACTCAGTTTACTTACTGAAAGTGTCGGTGGTTCTTGAAAAAGAAAACTACTCGATTAATGCTCAACTCTCCAACCAAGGATGGGAGATTAAGGACGTTACATGCAAAGGTTGCTTGCACCTACTAAGAGGAAGAGTGCTCACTCACGGGTCACAAATGAGATCAAGAGAAGACAAACTACTAACAGAGCACCTCAACCCATGGCATATGACTTTCTTTCCCAAGCATACCGCATTCCATGCACGTGAGGAGTCCCTTTTGGGTCCTAAACAGAAGACGGACTTAAACGGAATCATTCGAGACCATAGATACCCCCGATTAGTATATAACTTCATCGGCTCTTTACCTCATGCAAGGGTCGAAATTTCCTCACACCGAGGTCCTTTGCTAAGAAAGTCTCACAGAGAGGTTACATCCGAAGAAATATAAGTTGAACTGATCTCTCTCAACTCTACTATATTTATTGAGGGAAGTTAGAGAAAATGAGGCTGGTTCTCATGGCTCTCATTGGCCAACCAGTCTGGACCCTACTTGCCTTCTCTGCAAATGTGTGATATCTTGACTTCAGTAAGTTCCTGAATCATAAGGCGTGAATCCATAAAGATGCAATCCATAGCCGATCTTTTACGCCGCAAAAGAGCATTGATGACAAGCATAGATAGAGTCGCCTTTAATCCAAAGCTTGGCATTGATAGATAGCGCAGCGCCCAGAGACCACGAGTCTCAACTTCACACCATGGCCATGGAAAGAAACTTCCCTTGCAGCATCAAGTCTGAATATGTGCTTTTCTAATCGTGAAATCGGTCAAATGACCAGTCGAAGTTTCATTTCATCCAACCGGTAGGGACTACTTAACCAACTTAGGCTCATAAGGCTGGCTATATACTGATTTGAAAGCCCAGCTCGCCCATAACCGCTCGTCTGCATGGGAAATTTGATCATCCTCACGTGAGAACATCTCCACAGTCTTTGCAACCTCTGTAACATTGTCTTCTACCCCATTGAAGATGAATCTCTTCCTGCTTTTATACAACAGCAACCAACAAACATAGGCAATAAAACCTTGCCGGAACTCTTTCAGCGTCGACCTCACCCGAGAGAATCTTCCACCATTCAGATAGGTTGCATCTAAGTTCCAGCCTCTCCCAAACACACGCCTTTAGTTTTCTTGAGAGAACGGGCAGCTGCAAAGAAGATGAGCCAAGTCCTCCACCTGACCATTACATCTTGGACAAAGCACACAAACATTGTGATCTTTCTATCCGCTGTTTGCACTCCCCAATCTTCCATATCCACATTCTAAGGAGTGGTCTTTAGCCTCCAAATCCAGTTCCACCCTATCCTTACATCTGGATTAGACTCTGGCTAGTCTTTGCTTATTAAGAAAGAAGATAAGGCTCTGACGGAGAGCTTAGAAAAATGCATTTTCCATTCCAGTAGAGTTTATCTTGAACATCACCTCGAGGATGGCTCTGACCTGCTGCTGAACTTATTCAAAAAAGAGATTTGCAATCCTATTAACATCCCACTACTTGTGCTCATTCAAAAGATCTTCTACTAAAGTTGTGTGGTCACAGGCTTCCGTCTTTACCATAGTTGCACTATGACTAAGAAGAGAAGAGTAGTAGTAGTGAGCCAAGGGTCTGTAAGCACTCTAATCTTTGAGCTATTGCCCACTGCCCGCCTCGTACTACCTCCGCACCTTTGCAAACCGAACGCCAAGCCCAAGAGCAGCCTGGTCTCGTCTCTTATAAAAGTTCCAAACTGAGGGATTGTCTCCCTATCCTTCTGACGAACTACTTGAGCCAAAACACTGTCTTGACACTGCATAGCCCGAACCGGATCTTTGCTCATGAAAGCCGTGTGCAGGGGGCGTCTCATTCCTAGTCAACCTATCTTTCTGCCAGTACAAACTTGATTCCAGCCAGCTCCTTCCAATACCATCCTTACCCCATAATCAAGCTCGGAAATCACCTTCAGGCTTATTTAGCACAGAAGCCCGCCCACTAGATAGCATGTAAACCCACCAGAGACTGAAGCACAGATCTAAGAAGGGTGACGCGCCCAGCAAGGGACAGAGACGCAAGCGCCTTCCATCCTTCTTCCTCACTCTATCAAGTACAGGATTCAAGTAGTTCACCGGGATCCTTTTCCCATCCAGAAGAAGGCCTGGATCTTTCATGGGCAACTTCCCCTCCCGGACCTACCCCCAACCCAGAGTAGCTAGGTGCGGAAGTAAAATCAATCCTTGTCCATACATGGGTTTCTCTGGTACGAAATGAGCCACTTCAAATAGGTTCATTGCTCCGGCCCAGAATACGATTAATCCGGCATGGGCTACGTGAGCCCCAAGTAGTTTTCCGGATAAATTGATAAGTCTGGCATTCCCGACCCACCAAGCGAAACCGGTGGTTTCTTGGTCACGACCAGCTAAAGCTAAAGCTCCATTAAAGAGCGTTTCCACGGGGCCTCAGGGAATATAAGGTTTTCATGAGGCTGATCCTGAGCCGCCATCCAAGCACAAATACCTTCGTTTAATAGAATATTTTTGGTGTAGAAAGTCTCAAATTCAGGATCTTCCGCTGCGCGGATTTCTTGGGACACAGTCATAGGCACGTAGGTTCAAAGCCAGACCGACTACCCCAAGAGAACTCATCCATAAACCGGTTACTGGTACAAATAATATAAAGAAATGTAACCAACGTTTATTGGAAAAAGCAACCCCAAAGATTTGGGACCAAAAGCGGTTAGCAGTGACCATTGAATAAGTCTCTTCGGCTTGAGTTGGGTTAAAAGCGCGGAATGTATTTGCCCCGTCACCATCTTCGAATAAAGTATTTTCTACGGTAGCACCATGAATAGCGCATAGCAGAGCAACGTCTAACACTCCGGCAACTCCCATCATATGAAATGGGTTCAACGTCCAATTATGAAACCCTTGGAAGAAGAGGATGAATCGAAATATAACCGCTACACCAAAACTGGGCGCAAAGAACCAACCAGATTGACCCAGTGGATAAATCAGGAATACAAAAACAAAAACAACAATTGGACCAGAGAATGCGATTGTATTATAAGGTTCAGTTGAACAGATCGAGCAAGTTCGAATTGGCGTAACATGAAACCTATTAGTCCGAAAGCACCATGGAGAGCAACAAAAGTCCACGGCCCTCCTAATTGACACCAACGAGTAAAATCTTATATATAGGTCATTCGGAAAGGGCTCCGTATAGTTCTATTTTAGGGCGTAACGTTGTGGTTGTTCCCTCGATTGACCGAGAAAAATGACGTTCCAGAGGCATCTTCCATTCATTTGGATTTTGGATTTTCCGCACCATATTGAGATATGCCTCTTCTTCGATCCGGAATTCCCAACAAATCCTTGACTCCTCGAATACAATGGGATTTCACACCTGGCGAATCTTTCACTCTACCTCCTCTGATTAAGACTATAGGATGTTCCTGCGAATTATGACCTTCGCTCGGAATGTGAGCAAATATATCATGTCGATTGCTCAAGCGTACTTTGGCTATCTTACGTAGAGCTGAATTTGGTTTTTTTGGTGTTCTCGTCAGAACACGCGGGCATACTCCTTGCTTCTGGGGACATTGATTCGAAGCTCGAGTACGGTCCGTGCGCCATTTCTCTTCTCTACCATGATGAAGAAATTGATTGAATCTAGGAATCCATCTTTCCTATGTCCTTCCCCCCTTTGCCCTATCACTAGTGGTTACTCCCGATCCGAAGCACCCTTTTTCCATTCATAGAGAGATCCAATCGTCAAAATCAATAAAAAGGCCATCATGGACCAAGATCCAAACGGATCAATCTTGTTGGGAGGTACTGCCCAAGGAGAAGAAAAGGTGACTTCCGGATCAGGGATAATAAATAAAATAGGAACCGGATAAAATCGTATATCGAAACGACTTCTGGCATCACCGGAGGGATCGGAACCACATTTGTGGGCCGACAACTTTTCTGGATAGGTCGAACTATTGGAAGCAAATGGAAAAGGAACACCGAGTGGGATCAAAGAAACTAGCGAACTCATCACTAAATAGATACAAATAGGTGAAAATTCTGACATCACCAAAGCTCACTTCGTTCTCTCGCTTTGCTCGCGACGCTCCTTGCTCGCGGAGCGGCATACCGAAAAAATGCACTCCCCCTCTTCTCCTAACCTTGGGTTGATTGGCACAACTTTTAATCATCCCCTCTCCACATTATTTTGTGGAGATCAAAAAGATGTTCGGGATTGCTGCATTTGAACGCAATGTGGTTACCGTGATTCAAGTATTTGGTAATGAGGTCTCGCAGGTGCTGTAGTAGCTCTTCGTGAAACGAAGTACTACTGCGGTTCAAGGTGAACTCCTTATCCAGTATGACATCTAGTTTAACCTTTCTTATCGGGCCTTGGCTTTAGGAGGTTCTTTGAATGTTCTTAGCAGTGTTCTGGTTTATGATTGACAGCTTCATTCCGAACATTTAGAATCGCTGTTCTATACTAAGGAGGATTTCCGTCAGAGTGTCCACTTTTGACTCTAGGACCCTGAGCTGATAGTCCTTTCCCAGAAAAGTGATGCTTCAATGTGTCTTCAGGTGGGCTACTTATGAATATAAAAAGTTTCTGAAGGACCTCCTCGGGGAAGTATTCTTGGAAGGTGACTTGCTAAGGCCCTTTTTTTCTGGACATAGGAATCTATGTATTCTTCTAAGGAGAATTTCTTATGCATTAGTTGAGCAGGTTCAACAGGAACGGATTTTCTATCCGCACACCCGAGGGGAAGTGGAATAACCTGAGGGGTTACAAGCCTTCCTGATTGCCATCAAGCCTTGCATGATCAATCCAAACTCATTTTCCAAGAGCTGAAGTGAAGTCGGGCATCATTTGTCTTGGAAAGGAATTTCTCCAAAGTATCCCAACTTGGTCCTCACGGATGTGCTCTAAGAATTCTTTCTCAATTGTTGTTTTCAAGACATACATTGCCTTGCCAGCTTTGATACTCCATCGGCCTAACCCTGCAGCATCATTATCTCCGGGTTTGTTGGTCTCACTCCCACCAACTACATCCCCCAAATCTTTACCTTGTAGGTCAGATTTGATGCATGACTTCCAGTAATCATAATTATGATGGTTGAACCGCTCCATTCCTGTAACTGCATTAGCAAGATCTGCCATCGTGATTGATGTGATCGCACCTCATTCGATCCCTACACCAAGAAGGTCAGTCCCGGACTGATCGGCATAACAGACTCTGACTGCTCGGTCTTTGACGATGCTCAAATTAGTGTCCGCACGAAGACTATCTTTGATAGGCCAATAGTGGGTTGGGCTCAACTTCTGATTTGATCTGCATGGATCGCTTCGCTTGGCCGTCTCGGATTGGCTTGCTTGCCTAAGACTGGTTAGCTGACCTACTGGACTCGCCTTCGGGTAGGGAAGTCACAGGGCTCGAGGGAATAGAAGACATGCATTTGCTATTGGGCTTATCAGTTCCCGGGCTCGGCTCGCTACTGGTACTGGCTTGGGTTACCTGACTACCAATAGGATAGCACCAGAACAGCTCCTTCCCTTAAAAGGAAAGAGGAATGTAATGCGGTTAACCACTTTCTAATAGGACAGGAAGAACCGAAAGATACTCTTTTTGAAGACCCAGAAAAATAGGTTAAACTATGATAATTGGATCGTGCTTTCGGTCGGTCTTTATTAGCTCCAGAGGATTCGGCAAATGGCCTTGAATTGAAGGACTTGTAGACAAAACTAAAACAATGGCTTACTTTCTTACGTGAGGGGCAAGTTTGATAGAGTAAGCTGCCCTTACTGGGCTTGGGCTTTGGCTATTAACCCCGGTCTTGACTTCTTATAAAGATGAGGTGATCGGAACACAGGACCAACGGCCATAGAAAAGCGGAAAAGCTCTTTTCGCTGCTAGCAGGCACTAGCACTAATGGATCATCAGCAATTCCTTAGAAGGTAGTGGGTGCGATCGGTCAAATAAATCGACTTCGAAGGTTCATCTCCAACTTTAGCAATATAATCGGGAGAATCTGGCTATGGATCCATGGAAGGCCTAGCACTTCGAGTTAGTGGAAGGCGGAGTGGGGTTAGACGCTGTTACATCGCCCTAATAGGGGTATTTGCTTCCTTTTTAGTGAGATTAGATCTGGGATAAGCTAAGTAACTAGAACTCGGGATTGGGATGGACTCTAAATAGAGCGGAAGGGGATGACTCAGCAGCTGGACTTGAGACACCACTAACAAAACGAGAATGAGCACCTAAAATGAAAGATCGTACAGTCACTACAGGAATGGGGCGATGGCAGCTACTTTCTGTTTACGAGGAGTTGAGATCGACGACTGTCGCATCGAATGTTCCTGCATATGACCTTAGCCTTGGTGGAATGTAAGCCAAACTACTTGCTTCTGCTTCTGTGGAATTTGATCCAACGACTAGGCTTCGTGCGCCGCGCCCATAATGAACCAATTGACACTTACAACTGCCGACCTGGTAAAGAAAAGAATTGACTCAATCTGATCATTCAAATAAATAAGGCGCTAGTGTATAGTCAAAGGAATGAAAGCAGATCAATCCCGTCCTAGAGTTTGAGAAAAAGTATAGACCAAAGTGAAAGTGCCTTCCCTTTTTAGTAAAGAGTCGATCCCCTATAAACAAAGAGGATAGCCCCTCGCTCTAGCAGGATAGCCATGCATTCGGATTCTTTTTCGGAATTCGTCTCGGTTCGAATCCGGCAAATCGCCCTTATAGATCGAAGAGTCGAGGTTGAAGTTCGCTATGCTCACTCGTGGAGTAGCGACTCTTCCTCAACAGGGGATGAAGAGAAGGGCTTTGTTTTTCAAATACGCTCTTTGGCTCTTGTGCTAAAATCGGTATACGAATAAGCTGTTTTAATAATAGGTTATTTTCAACGAGGGTAAGTACCTTACTGGCCTGGCTTTTGCAAAAGTTGGAGAATAAGCATCCCTTGAAGGAGTTCTTGTCGCAAGTGAATCAGAATAGCTTTGAGGGAGAAGGAATCCCCAGCTATTGAATCCGGGTTAGCTATACATGGTGAAGTGAAAGATCTTTCACTATAGTGGTACAAGTGCGGCAGTAAAGGCCACTATGCCGCCGTCAGCCCTCTACCCATAATTTGAACCTTTGTGAAGAACACTGAAGAGCATCGAGATTCAGAGCCTGAACCAGACCCGGAAAATCACCAAGATGACAATCAAGAATTCGATAGCTATGTCAGCAACTCTTCTCAAGTCATTCGGCCAATGCTCATTGCGCCTAGAGTTGAGGAGAAGGAAGACTGGAAGCGGACCAGTATCTTCTGTTCTCAAGTAGCCTGCTGCGGCAAGAAGTGTTACTTCATTATTGATGGAGGCAGCAGCATGAACGTGGCATCACAACACTTGGTGGACAAGTTGGGGCTCAAGCTTGTGAAGCATCCAAAGCCATACAATGTCAATTGGATTGATGATAACACACCAAGTGGGAGCACAATATTATTGTACTTTTCACTCGTGGAGAAGCGACTCAATAAAGAGTGGAGTTAGCGGTCTTCGATGAACAGAGGCGGGCAAGTAACAGAGGTTAGTCTTCGATTCCGAAGTGAGAATAGCTCTAGTCTGAGAGCTATGAGTTGAAAAGTGAAGTATGGGCGTGGACTTCCTCTTTTCCTTAACCATAATCTCACTAACACTCGCCTAGCGCGCAGAGAACAGAGAAGACCACTGATTCGTAATCATTTACTTGCCTTGCCTGCGTTAGGAGAGCGAAGCAAAGGGAGGAACCAACTAGAAGTCTCGTTGCTAATGTTCCTACGCAAAGCAAGGGTAAGACTTACCATTTGATCCTTCACTTAGTAAAAAATGGGAAGAAAATAGAGATTACCCCTAGGAGAGGTGGCTGAGTGGTTGATAGCTCCGGTCTTGAAAACCGGTATAGTTCCGATAACTATCGAGGGTTCGAATCCCTCTCTCTCCATTTTCTTGCTGACAAAAGAACTTAATTTTAGATGACAATTGGTCCTCTTAACTGATCGAACTCAAGCGACCCCAGAGGTATGTTGTGAAAGATTAGCTACTTTTTCGACCATTCATATCTTTCAGTATCCGTTACTCAATGCATAAGGTAGTTTTTACTTGCTTACTTTAAAGAGTCATGACCTGCCTATGAGTTGGGGTTGACGGCTTCGGGAGTGATGAACAAGGCTGCGCTCTGTTGGGTTACAGGAGAAAGATCCCATCTTAACAATCTAATCTGATCAGGGAAAGCCTAGTTTCTAAAGACCCTACCCCTTACCTTATACAGGTACAGGCTATGGAAAAAGCATTGGACGACTAGCTATAAAGAAAGTCAAGCCATAGCCATAGTGCGTTAGAACAAGTAAACAAGTAGACTAGCTAGAATAGAAAAGCGCGTTAGCTATGGAACACACCAGACCAGAAGGTGAGGAGCCGTTGCTTTCTCGCTGCGAATCTTTCAGACGAGAGAACTCGCTAGGAGAAGTCCGATGGAAGAGGTTCTTCTCCCATTTTTGCTCTCGTGGCACTATATCTCGCAAGTTCCAACCTTCCTGGATACAGGCATTATTCTATGCAGAGAAAGCTTTCTTTCGATCCAAGTCTTTCACGGCAAGCTAAGCAAAACCATCAGGGTACAAACGTTCATTTTTAATGTTCTTCTCGAGATCCGCTACTATACTCTGTCTACTGAACTGCCTATACTACCCACGCCTTGTCTTGTCTCTTTCCTACTACTGAGATACTACTACCAATGCTACTTCACTCACAGCTGTGCACTGATTTGCTCTCTCTTGGTTAGCTATTCCTTGAGTTGAACAATTCCTTTCCTTAATCATTCCTGTAATTCCCTTTTCCCTTTTGATTAAGGACTCCAGTATGCGTGCAAAAGCATGGACTATAGGGTTGCTTTTGGTATCCTCCTAGCGAATTAATCTATTGATTTTCCCGCATTATCTAATGTCTCGTCCAGAGGATTGAAACTCCTGGATGTGCTCTTTTTTTCATGATGTGGTCCGTATGGCCGGCTGGCATAACGCTGACTTGTGATTGATGTCAAGACAACACCTTTGTCAAGATGATCTTTACGGGGTGTACTTCCCTCTTATTGTTATGTCTCTAGGCATTGCTTAGAAATCATTATTGGATTTATGAGAAGTCAGTACAGACCATCTTCGGATTCCATATTTGAACAACTAAAGTCGGGCACTGAAGCTATGAATCTTGACTGTATCTTTCCCCAGTTACATGAATCAAATGTTTCATTTCATCCGGGAAAAGCCATCTCTTTCTCAACATTGTCTTTGTCATTTGATCCAATAGCCTTCTGTTAGATAGGAAGAGATTCGATAGATACTGATAACTCTCGGATAGAGTATTAGAACGGAAAGATCCATTAGATAATGAACTATTGGTTCTAAGCCATCTCTGACGATGAATCAACAATTCGAAGTGCTTTTCTTGCGTATTCTTTCTGAGCCAGCGTTTATATATAGATGTAGGAGGATTTGTTTGGGAAGTAATAAGCCCTTTTGACATCTCTTCATCTGCAAAGAATTCTCGACGTGAAAACCTTTCTTATTTGACTTTGACAAAGGGCTGCTCTTTGAATAGGAAAAAGAATGGATCCGCAGGGTCCCAAATGAATTGGCTTATTCAAAAAAGCCTTGTTCTTTGGAAGATCTATCTCGTTTCTGGTACTGCATGGTTCCACTCTGCAAAAACTTCGAATCATTCTTTTGAAGCTCATCCTCTTTCTGATAAATGATCCGCTTGCCCAGAAATGACCCGGCCCAATAGGGAAATCCCAATTCAGTGGGCCTTTCGATACAATCCAATAGATTGCTACAAGGGCTCCATATTCTAGGAGCCCAAACTATGTGATTGAATAAATCCTGCTCTATCTGTTGCGGGTCGAGGGCCCTTCTTCAAACTCCGATTCATATTTTTCATAGAAAAATCAATACATCAAGTCAACGATAGAAAAAGATCCATTTTGCATCATATCTAATGGATTCCTTTGTTCGGTATGATTCAAAGAAGTAATGTCACTCGATTATTATCAAACTGACTGCAATCTATTTCTGTCCGTTAGGATCCCACCAGAGCGCCTTCTACTTCTAATAGGCCATGAACTAGATCAGAATCATTCTCAACGAATCCATAAGATAAGAAGTGATCCCCTTTTTTCACCGGATCCGGGTGAAGACCAAAGATCTTGAGCGAACGATCTGGCAGAACAACTCAAAAGATAAAGAAATATCGTTAATTTCTTCATGCTTGTTCCAAGAATGGTGTCCACGGTACCATTTGTACAAATAAGAATCTCCTTGCATGATTTCTTCTTCATATAGATAGATATAGGATCTATGGGACAATTACTTAGAAGTACATTTTGTGCAACATCCCTTCCTATCTAATAGAAAAGGACCCCATGATCCTGAACCGATCTTACCTGGGATTGCAAATCCCAAGTTTGTCTATGAAGAACTGATCTAATTGTATTAGTTTCTATAATTGATTTTTTCTGTGTAATACTAATTTGATAGGGCCTCATTGAGAAAAGTGCGGGGATTGGGTCGAGTCTCCGCTTTCTGCTTTCTTTCTACAAACGACCACTGTTGAACAAGAGAAAGGAGGTTGAGCTCCGCTGTGAGATGATATGGATCCGGTGGTTAGGGAGTCAAAAAGTGAATTGGAAGCTAGCTTTACATTCTATCCATCCTCCAGTAGAATGTGTGGGAGGAGACTCTTTTCCTTTCCCACGCTTCTCAGTCCAGTCCAACGACAAATAATTGATGGGAGGGTCTTCTTCCTACGGCCTTACTTGGATTCGCTTTTCGTACCTTCTATCCCCAACACCGCTCGATCTTCTCCCGTCTTATCGTGGAAACTCTTTGCCGGAACGAGTCAAACTCAAACAGAGCTATTACTATAGAAAATCGAGATAAGTAGTTCTCGAACTGACATCAACCGTTCTTGATCAGCCAACTCCACATCTCGCTGAGTAACAGGTCCATCTGAGTAAAAAACACGAGACGACTGATTCGCTCGAAGAATGGACAGAGGCAGAATAAGAGAGCTAACTTCATTGCTCAAGCTTGATTCAAACCGGCACTTGTTGGCTCGAAAGCCGGAACAACCCTTCCTCAATTGGCAGTTTCGAGGTAAGAGTTGATTATCAAGCCACTTCCCCTGTAGTTGTCAGCTCGTTCTTGACAAATTCGATTGGGTCTTCATAATCTGGAGTAAAAGGATTCGAACCTTTGCATGCCGGTACCAAAAACCGATGCCTTACCACTTGGCTATACTCCATACGGTCGGTCCCTGGGGGGAGGCTCGGTCGAGTGGTTCGTCGCTCGACCGTAAGGGTTTTGGGAGAAGCAGGGCTCGAAGAAAAAAAAACGAGCCGTGTAGTTGTCTCTATGAGGGCATATAGCAAGTAAGAAGCAAGCCCTTTAGGACCGACTACAACAAGCTCGGAATTCTAATCTAATAGAAACAAACGGTAAGCTCTCTGCTCTATTTTCTTGCAATGCCTTGCCTATCAAAGTAGGCGAACGCGCATCCGTTTTCTTGCTCCTCTTGCCCTTGTTACGCAACACGCCAACAAAGAACCTTGGCCCTTTCGCTTAAAGGGCTATATTCGGTCGGAACCGAAGTCGTGTTGCTTTAGAGTCTATAGGTTCTCGAACCTTCTCACATGGATTCTCTGAATTTCTCACCAAGCCAGCAATCTGTTCTTATCCCTTGGCTTGGTGTCAAAGGGCAAGTTCATGTCTTTTGTCTTGCCAAAAAACGGTCTATTATTGGAGAAAGACTCTCCCGCGGCAAGGCAGTCCAGCTGCTTTCTTTATCTCGCTTGCCGCGTCTAGCTTTGGTGCCCCGAGGGTTAGACCGCTTGGGTTAGATTCCTTTTTCTAGTTGAAGATGCAGTCAACCTTCTTCTCCCATTATTATCGTAAATCCTTTCTTTGCCTTTTTTCCTTCTCTCTTCCAGTTATCTCTTTATTTGAGAGGGGCGCATAAGATCACTCTATCGACGAACAAGAAAAAATGCACTTTCAAATGGTTTAAGCTTGGAAGCAACCAGCTATCTATCGATAGGCGAGAACAGACTGCTATTGGCTGCTTCGCCTATCTATTCTATTATGTATGGCCGGCTTGGAGACATCAGAGGAAGACCATCATCTCTATCCGGGTACGATCAACACTTCATTTATTCATTGAACCTTGGGGATAACCATTAGATTAGCATTGAGACCAATCACCACACCACCTCTATCATACATACGACATTACACGACGCGAGAGTGCATGGTCAACACACACCTATAGCGCCTACGTTTCGCTTGGAGCCAATACAACCACAACCTCACTTGCACGATATTAAACAACCGAAGCTACTGGTAGGAAGGGGGACGACATCCTTCTATAATAGTTAGCAGTACTGAACAACCGAGTCATCGGTCCGGGGAAAGAAAAGGAATTCGCTTCACTCGCTAGGCCTTTGGAACTTTCTTCTTTTCATGTTGAAGACGTCATTCTATTCATTCTATAAATAATACATAAAAACTTTTATTCTATTAGAAAGACAAATAAACTCTCGCGGAGGATCTCAATACTCCCATTGAGGCGCTACTTAGCCCTCCGGTTCTGCCATTGGTGACTAAGCATACAAATAAATTATATCATTGTCTGAATGACAGCGCAGTCTTCCGGCCTTACGACCCGGTGCTTTCTTGTGAAGAGCCAACTTGACGTAGGGAGGTTCAGGTTTTTGGAATGCATTGCCCCAGAGAAAACGGAAGGCAACAAGGGAATGTGGGGCTGGCTTTCATCCAAAGTCGTCAATTCGATCCGACGTCCTTGCTCCTGTTTTGGTTCCACTACCCTTGTCTAAAGCTCCGATGAGACGATCGATCCGGCTCTTCATTGCCTTTCTCCAAGTCAAGCGGTCCTCTCAATCCTTTTTTGAATGAGTGACCGGAAGAAGCACCAGTGTTTGGTTAAGCAGGCCAAGGAGTCAATCGGGTCATACTAGTCGTCAAGACGCAAATCCTGGTTTTTCCCAGGCTCTCTATTGGCCGCACCTCGCTAGCAAGCCTTTGTGGCTTTCGAGCTCTCTAAGTCGAAGCCATACATAGCAAGACTTGTGAAAAGGATTCCCAAATCCATCCACAATTGAAGGATGTCACCAGGGGTTTCACCGCCTTTGCTCTTCTTTTTCATTCACCCTTCAGTGGGGGTGCAGCCGGGTCGGAGTCGTAGGCCAATCATCTCTTTTGTCAATGAATAGTTGTACGGGGTCTACCCGTCGACAAGATTCCTCTGCTCAGCGAAGGGCCCCCTACTCCTACGCCTAATAGGAAGGTATTGGTTAAGCAAATCGAGGATGATCTGTCAAATGACTAGAAGGAGGCGATGGAATCCAAACATTCACCAGCACCAACCTTTCCCCAAAACGCACCAAAGCTCTTGGGCAGAAACGACTCCTATTCCATAATATCCAGATCAGAAAGAAAGTCAATCAGGAGCCCTCTTCTTGGCATAGGAAGGGAAAGAAGATTTCGATGAATCATCAAGCCCTGGTCTTTGGTTTTTGCTATGGTAGGTTCCGCGCAGGAATGAGCACCCATAATTCAAACTTCTTAAGGTAGCAAAGAAAAGGGAGTTGAGCCCTACCCCATTCTGCTATGATTTGGTTTCCAATATGTATGCCATTGTCTAGAGGCTCCTCCTCTGCTGACAAGGGCGCTTCAAGCTCATCGAGATGCGTTGACACTTGACCCGCAGGGGACAGCCAGCGGAAAAGGGGGCTTTGGTGGATTATCCCAAGTTCCATCTTCCATAGAAGGCGCTCAGATTCCAATGTCCCTCTTTTCCGAGCGAGAGTCAGCTATCCAATGAAGAAAAGAATGAATTCACTCTAGTCTTTCATCGGTCAACAGAAGCTTTTTCAGAGCACATAGATGGGCTTTCATGAAAAAGCCGATAATGGTGTCAAGTAGTTCAGTTAGACCAGTCAGCCAAGCAAGTCATAGTGAGGGCAGTCAGAATGGGCAGGGAAGCAAAACAGTCAGCAAGCAGTAGTATTGAAGTTCAGTCAGTCAGGAGAGCGCCGCTCCCTTTCTTTCCCTCACTCCGTTCGTTAGCTAGAACAATTAGAGTAGGCGAGAAGAACTGCTTCTGAATGCAGCCGTTCCGTAGGGGCCTTCCTAGAGGACTCAAAGTAGGCTACAAAATCTCCCTCCTGCCCGAAACACTACCGCTTCGGCTCTTTACACTTGCGGTATAGCAGTAGGCGCTCGTAAAGAGCCCTTGCCTGAGCAGTGAACGATAGGTTAAGGGGGCCCATACTACTATTACTATTAGTAGTCATCTATAGGAATCTGGGATTCGGTATTGAAAAAATCCTTAACTTCGTTCGGTCACTTCAGAAGTAATATAAGATACCTGAATGAAAATCGTTGAGGTATTTCATTTTTGAACTTCTTTACATTGTTGTTCACATTCAGTAACAGCTTGCCGGTGTCCCTTCAGGTCAGGAACTCCTGCAATAGTCCCCTCATGGAACTAAAGAACATTACTATCATCCTTTTTCCCGAGGTATCTACTATTTGTATTCGTGCTCCTTAAGTCGATTAAGACCTGTATATAAGTCTGATTAAGGAAGGCTCTGCAAGACCATAATATGAGTGCTCTTAACGTTCAGTAAGGCGCTGTTAAGCCCTATAACATTAACCTAACAGCAACAGTTGGCCGGTATTCAACCTAAAACAACAGGTGCCTGCCGGTGGATAAGCTTCGACGCTCTCAACCTGCTTTGGATCGTTTGACTATGGCGTACTCTTCAATGAGCTAAGAGAGACCGCCGAAGAAGTTCGTCAATCTCTTTTACTCGCTTTGCTATCTTCGCGAGTGATATCGGCTTGGACCAATAAAAGCACTTTCGCGAGAGAAAACCTGAAAATGATAGAGCAGGTAGAATTGAAGGGGAAATCGCAGTAGGTTTCTATTGAACCCGATTTCGGTATTCTCGGCTCACCGAATAAGACCACTCGAGCTTTTACACAGAAGTACCTCTCTGGACCCCATTACTGTCGCACCACGATACACCACCCCTCAACGCCCGTAAGCAACAACATAAGCAACTCCACTACCATTTCTTGGTTCTTGTGCGACACAGGGGCTGGCCGAGGGATCACGACTTCAACTTCAGGCCACTAGGAAAACTCTTTACCCCACCTAAGAGACCTCCCAAGCCCATAACCCTCCCCTTACCCACTCTACTTCTACAGGAAGCAAGATCCAATAGGATTCACTAGAAATGGAGTTCATGCCTCAGGGACGATCCCGCAAATTACGACTATATGATCGAAACTAGGCTCAGAGGGGTTTATCCACGCGCCTCCACTGGAGCCAGTTCCCTTTACCGGGCCACAATACCTTTAGGATTTAGCGCAGTAGGAGTTTTCACGGATTTGGCACTGGATTGCCCCCAGATCCTCATGATGAGATGGCTGATTCACAACCCAATTCCCATATCGATCTTACGTAAACCCCCCACTCCCACTGCCTGTAGACGCCTTCCCATCGCCGATCGTTTATTGGTTTCGGATGCAGCGGGCTAGGGCTATGGATCCCTTTTATAAACTGAATCTTAAGCACGATTAGGGAGGTCAGAATTAGGATCTTTATCTTAACGTCCTGGAACTGCTCCTGCTGCATCTCGACTGGCTTTGAATATCTATCAAGGACTGGAACCGCGTCTGGATCTGCTGCTAGTGCTACCTCTGCTTCTCTCGTGACTGGACTTCCCCGCTAATAGAGTCAGAGATTCTATAGAGTCTATATAGAATCTATGGCTCTGCAGGATCCGCTGTTGGATATGGGTCCAGATCACCGCCTGGAACCATGACTTCTGCTAGTGGATTCGCAATTTCGTTGCTGGAACCGTGCAAGGGGAGGCGGCTGGAGGAAGGTACACCGGGTGAGCTGCTGGGCATGGATCCGGTTGGTATAAATCTGCAACTGGTTATGGAATAGGAAGAGATGCTGCTGGCACCTTGTTGTTGAATAGTCTGCCTATCCGAACGGTCCCACCTATCCTGGGCGAGTCAACCTTCCCTCTCGGGCTCAATGATAGAAGTGTCCAAGACGAAATCTTTTCTTGTCTGTTCTATTTCATTTTAAAAAAAAAAGTGTAACACAGATTGGTTTTTTCTCTCTGTTTTATGCTTGCAACTTTAGTTGTTTGCGAGTGAATTTCTTTGTTCAAAAAACCGATCCTACGATAGGTCGGTTACCGATCTTACGATAGTTAGGTTACCGATTCTACGCTTTAAGCTTCAGTCACTTTAGGCTGTCAGTGCAACTTTCTTCTTGATTCATGCCTTGTTTCCCCCTCTCCGTTGGATGGCTTTCAGCTTCTCGTTTGAGGTGGGCTAAAATTATCATGCATAGAGATTAGACCGGCTTGGTAAGCCAACAAGAGCTACTCAGATGAGTTATGTTTCCTCCCTCTGCTTCCGCTACGTTAACCACTCTAATGCATATTTATGAAGCGATGCATAAGATGCAAGACGGGTTGTGGCCTTGCTTTTTGTCTGAGAACATTGTGGGGACCCGGACGCTCTCGATGGTGTGTTGCGTAGCGGGATCGCAACCATGCTTGGCTAAATGGCTTTGCATTGCACTGTGATTTGGCTTAAGAACCTTGTTTGTGGAGGGTCGGTGCATTGCTTGTGTGGATGTCCCAAAGTGTTCCGAAGAATTGTCGGTGACGTGCGCTACATGTTACGCTGCGCAATGATGCTGGGAACCATAAGTTGGTGTCATGCGAAGTGATTCACTCTATAGAAGCACGAGCGGACCGCTTCCTCAAGTTAGGTGTAGAACGAAAGAGGCGGTTCTAGAGAGGGTATTGTAACGGGCTTAGCCACCCTTCGGCAACCGGCAAGAAAGTCATTCGCTTAAACGGGATATGGGGGGCAACTGTGCTTTCTTGTTCGCTTAGGTGCGCTATTGCATTGCGAGCTTCGGTGCTGGTTATTTGAGTCCTATCTAGCACAATGCTAAAGCACATGGCTTCTTTCTAGTTCTTCAGATTTGGAAGAATCTCATTCCTTCCCCACCGCCCATGATCCTTCACAACCAACAAGCAACGGAGTGAGCGCCAACGCGCGAAAGCCGTATAGCGTTAGACCAAGCAAGGGATGAGCGCGCTAGCGCGAAGTATAGCGGTAGATGCCTTGCATAATCCGTTTTCTTGCTGCGAAAATAACTTCATTTTTGAGTGGTTTTTAGCTATTTGAAATGGAGATACATAAGGAGATACTTCAAGTTATGCTTAACACATACATCAGACAGGTAGTTTTGACTTGTCTAACAGGTAAGGACAGATATGTGTCTATGGCGCCTTACCTGTGTGTACCTTGATCCGCTTACCCTTAGAGCAACAAAAGAAGGAGTTGCCCTATAAACTGCCCAAGAACTGTGCTATGGCTATGGAAACTGACCTGCTTAACTATAGGTTGGGGTCGCTTGCTTTTCGCACTTACCTTCCTCAGCGCCCTTTGTCTTTGCTTCACTTCCACTCACTTAAACAGGTCTAACGGACTAGGCAAGGTTCTGTTCGTTCCTTAGCACGAGATGAAGCAGATGAACCAAACGCTGTTTCCGACACAGAAGAGAAAAAGCTCGGGCTGGCTGGACAAGCAGAACAAGGACTGTTAGCTCGCATAGGAGCTGAGAGGATAAGATCAATGGCGAAGTCTTTCCAAATTCACCACCAGGGATGAGTATGGGGCATAATCAGAAACATAAGAAGAGAGGGAGTTTCTTTCCAAAATCAACAAAGAGTAGAAAGGCGTTGTAGTCGGACCAGGGACTAAGAGTTCAAAGAGAACAAACACTAATGGCATATTCAGATCCGATAAGCCGCATTAATCATCTGAAGCGTCAACATGAAATTTGCCGGCTCCTCCGCTTGCTGCTTTTGGACAAGTAGCGTCATCGTGTAAATCTGCCTCTTCCCCAAGTTTGAATAGGGAGCGCAGAATATGCTACACTGGTGATTTGATACCATTTCGAATTGACGTATTAAACGAAGTGAAAGCAAAGCCCCGCTTCCCTGAACGAAGTATTCCAACAGAAGAAGACGGCCTTTCCCTTGTGGGTAAGAAGGAGTGGATTTCTCATGGTCTGAACTCTTAATCTGATCTGGAACTCAGGAACAAGCCGTAAGGGCTTTCGTTAGCGTTAGACCGCGTCTTCAGGTACGTCTATTAGTGATTCCTCATCTGATTCCCTAAACGTGAGATTTTCCGGGCCCTTAAAGATTCTCTGGGAGTCATATCTACCTTAAAAGAAGGAAGGACAATCTATGATGAATCACCTACCCCCATTCGCGGTCGTAGCACGGGCAAATCTATCTTCAACGGGTGCCCCGACTGCTTAGTCTTTCTTAGGAGCATTCATTCCTTGTCCACTTTTCATGCATTTCGACCAGCAAGAAAACGGATTATATGCAAGGCTTTGAAATATAGCACGCGAAATGAAAACCAATTGAGTGTGCTATATTCAGTCGCGCTCATCCCTTGTCCCTAACGGATCGATCGTACCATAGATCGTAGGAGAATTGGCGAGAATTGAAGAACGAGTCTATCGATAAACGAGGACAACAGTTAGGGGTAGTTCACTTGTATAATTAGGGTAGTTAACAGCTAATCTGAGTGAAAGCGAGCCACGTCGAGTAATCGACATGCGAGAAAAGAAAGGAAGACGGGGCGAAAGAGCAGCGACACGGATCTTTCTGAACAATTATGCTTTTTCTCACTTTGAAACCGAGACCTACATACCTGCGGGAGGTACTACGAGACTGTAAGAACATACACATAGATCATCTTAAGAGTATAATATAGTAGAAGAAGATCGGTGAAAAGAACAAGCAAGCCGTATAAAATCTCTTGTTTGAGTTCCTGGATTTACGGACCTAGAAGATCGGCTTTCTTTCCTTTTTCCGGACATCGCTAATAGGCCACCTGGCGCTTGACCAGCTTTAGGTAAGGCAAGAAAGACAGTTTAGAGAGCCCCCTTCGCTTTATGGTACATTCGAGTGGGAGTCAAGTTAATCAATCTAGGCTATCCAACTTCTTGCTCAAGGCAGTGATTCGATACAATATCCAGTCCTGACACGAATGGATAGGCTGCTTGACTTGTTTCATCTCGTCAGTAGGGTTCGGCGATACAGGTTCTCCGTGCCTTAAGTCCGGGTTGCGTGCTCGAGTTCTTGGAAAGCCAGCTAGCCCGCTAACTCGGTTAAGAAAGAATCCCGGTTTGGTTCAAAGAGCAATTCGTCTTCTTTCTTTGTAGGAAAGGATGTTCAAGAGGTCTCGTATGAAGGGATCCATGTGATCTGTTTTGGTTGTGGCACCTATGGCCATAAGACGGAAGCATGCCCTCTCTTGCAGAGAACTGAGGATGACCCGGTGGAGAAGGCGATGCCGAGTGGAAACGAGTCAACTCGGGCGGGTCTGAGGTGGAAAAGCGCCCTACCTTTGGGCCTTAGATGCTTATGCAGAGAGCGCCGCGTAGGCAAAGAACCACCACTACTGCTAATACGACCCCTAATACCATGTCCACTCCTCTGCCAAGTGGCAATTCGAGGAACAGACAAAACTCCTCTGCTCAGTCCTCCAGAACGGGTTCCCGGTTTACCCCTTTAACCATATCCTCCAATGTTCCATATTGACCGTTAGGTCTCAACTTCTCTGCTATGATCTTTCCTTCGAGTTGCGCGAATCACTAGCTCGTGAGAGGGAAAAGGGGCTGTATCCGATTTCAAAAAAATTTCTAGTTTTTTGTTAGCTCTCCAAAAAGTGGTATGCAATGCGGAAACTCTTTTTTACATGTCTATGAGTAGAGGGTGGTCTAGGATCAGAAGGAAAGTCTCATCCCTTGGGTACGAAACTTCGCTATTCAAAGCATCGAGAAATAGATAAAAAAAAAAGAAAAACGATATCCCCTTCACTAGAGTTGTAGCTTTCTTTATAAGTAAGAAAGGTTCTTAGCCTACCGGTGACCTTCGTTAGCACTCAGACTTTTGGCGGAGGTTTCTCGAAAAACTAGCTTACTTTAAGAAGAAAGAAGAAAGTCCACTTTCTATATGCAATATTGTAGATAGACATAAAAGTGAGTCCGAGAAATCGTCTTGCATTAGATAACTTTCTCTTGATCTTACAGTTACGTAACGTATGAAAAAGCCGAAAAGCTATTCGCTTAACACTCACTTTTTTGGGTGACGAAGGAACGATCTCATATATATCTGCCGAGATCGATGCCTCTAGACGCTAATCCTGAATAAGCGAGCCATCTATTTTAAGTCAACCAAAAGACGGGGCTCAGGTGGCGCGATCATGATCTGTCTACCACCGCTATCCTCATCTGCACATCTTTCTCATACTCAATTTAAGGTGGTGGTCCAGTCTACTCCTATATCACCGGCTGCACCTCTTTTTAATAAGAACCCTATGGTGACACGTGCCAAGTCGAAAGGACTTCGTCATTGTCTTCTACATTCTCGGCACCCGCCCTTACCTCATTTGTCTTTCATCTTGTCACGTCCTCAACGGTGGCTCCTCGCTTCCAGTTCTTTCCCTCACCCATATTCTAGCAATCATCGTTAACACTGCTTGTTTGTTCCCCACCCAGCAAGAAAACGGATTATATGCAAGGCTTTGAATATAGCAGGCACATGAAAACCAATATCGCCTGCTATATTCAGTCGCGTTCATCCCTTGCTTGTTGGAAGAGAAAGAAAACCTCATCTTTGGATGCTTACTATCTCTTCACAGGTCTCAAAAGCCCTTCTATACAATGCGGGAAGAAGAGTTCTTTCTATAGGCCAGGACTCGGCCACACGAGACGCGAGGAATCCATTCCATCCCTTCAGTGCAACCCTCAAAGCCTACTGCTGCTTTTAGACCGATGAGGACTGTGCAAACATTCACCCATAGAGGAAATGCTGGAAGATCAAAACCAGAGCTAGTAGCATGCCCCTCCTTTATAGCTTGTTTGCAACCCCCCTCAAAAAAGGGTGACAAGTGCAAAGTATAGATTGCGGACTTTCGTTTTCTAAGCTCCGCGATTCTGTTGGATTTGATGAAGTCGGATAGCGCCCTTTGAACATGGTGCTGGTTAGCCCCTCTAACGTTCCAAGAACCGGTTGATGCTTCTTGTTACGAGAGGGCCGTTGGGGAAGGGGCTGGTGCGTATCAATCAGTCCCTTTCTTCCTTGCGGATTTTCAAACTAAGGATCTGTGTGCAGAGGGGCGTCCATGACCTGCGTCGGTGAAGCTTGCTGATCAGCATCCAGGGTGAGGAGCTGCACTGCGCTTTCTAGTGATGATCTAGATTCGGGCTCAGCTGCAATTCAGGGATTTCTTTTTTACTTTCCTGCGAAGACAAATGCTTATCGGAGGGGGGATTGACGCTGGTAGAAGGAGGGAGCAGTGAGAAGTTCTCATGCTGGAGTTTGGATAGTACTCCCAATCCCTATGAGACCTTCTAGTTCTTGCATGACTCGGAGGGAGACCAGCTTGTAGGGAAGGGATGAGGGTAGGTCGGTCTAAGGAAGGGGATATGCATGATGACTCTTGATTATTATTCTCTCGACCCTCTCGCCAGCAATGCCATCCTGCAATCTCCAACATCATAGCTATCTCCCTGAATTGGTTCGTTCTCAAGTTATGGCTTCTTTACTTTATCATCCATTTTGTAGTGAGGACCAGGTTGGCGACCCTATCCTATGTTTATGGCTATTGTGCATCTGCTGCATCACCAAAGGAAAATAGGCTTGTATGGGCCTTAACTAGCTCTTTCATCTTTCGAAGCCCCTTTCACATTGTTTTAATAATAAGCTCTAAGCCGCGTCCTTACTTTCTTGAAAGCTTAGTAAGGAAAGTGCTAAGGAACTTCTTCTTTGTACAAGACATATAGGGCAAGAAGAAGGATTAGGCGAGAGTGGCAGAGACGAGAGAAGTTGCGTCGAATCGAAAAAAGAAGTCAATGTGCGAAATCGTTCAAAGTAGATTCACAATGGTATATAAAAAGTCAAATCAAATACCCGGAAATCTCCGACTCCAAGAAGAGTGCGCAGTTCCTTTCTTTGGTCAGTGCTTTTGCATGTCTTAAGCATAGTCAGAGAGATTTCTTTATGAATGATTTCGAGATGGCAAGATTCCAAGCTTTGGAAATAAGCAAATCATAGGCCGCACATTCATATTCAAGATGTTTACGAATATGACTAGTTGCTTTAAGGACAGATGAGCTAATCGTGGAAATTCTCCCTCTACAGGCCAACCTAGGTCTGCTTTGAATAGCGTACTTTTTCGAGCTAAGCAAGCAAAGGAGCCAAGCCAGTAGTATGCTTTCTAATAACCTTCCTCGCCGGCCAAACTTCTTTCAAGCTGTCCAAGCCGTTGACCTTCCTTTTGAAAATCTCCTTACCTTCCCCTCGCTCTGTCGATACCATTCTTTCCATTCCCTATCTCCTTGCCTCAAGGGATCTGATCTTCGGTTAATCCAATCCCTTCTTTCTTTTAACTAATATCCTGTTCTTCTCTTTGATTCCGCAAAGAGGTCTAATTCAAGCAAATCAGATCTTTATCTCATATGCAGTCTGTGATTTAGGGGATATTTCTTTTTCCTTCGCTCGTGACCAGGGCATTCCTTAAGCAAGCGCTAGGCCCCTCAGCCGGTAGGGAGTGCAGAATCAACTAGGGCTAACCTTTCTTTAGCCTATCTGTCCTCATGCTAGCCAATCTCTGGCAATTGGTCATATTCAAGATGTAAACAAATCGGATGTGTACATTCATGCAAGATCTGGTGTTTTCTTTGACCGCTCTTAGGATAGAAGAATAAGTTCTTTCGGAAGAGAAGAAGTAGCAGAATCCGTCTCCACAGAACTCATCCAGAAGGAGTATGCAGCCAAACTAACTATGGAGATAGAAAGAAGAGGATGAAGATGAATCAATATTAAAGAAAGAATAGGTTGCTAGAGAATCGGATCTTAGATAGTGCACGAATGAATGCGTAGTGAAAGTCAGTCTTGGTCTTGGGGTAATATCATCTTTCCTGCCAATCCGCTTTCAAGCATTCCTGCGAGCCTTTATCATTTATAAGTCAATCCTATCTCCCCTCTTTGCTCTTTCAAATCGGATAGAATCAATTTCTTACCGGTTTTTGAAGTTGGGATTGGAAATGGTCCCAACTGTGCACTAACTCCATTCCTCAGCAAAGCAATTTGATAGGTGTGGGCAAGGCAGTACGGTACCAATCCCATCGGTCGTAGTAAGCTTCAGTCTTCAAGTTCAGAGAATCAGTACTTGCATTCCTTCTCTTAAAGGAATCGGTGAGTGAAGACTTTTATTCAATCAACTAGTAGGAGTTTATACTTGGAAAGACTTCCTCGGTAGCTGTCAAAGGGCGTTGTCCTCTTTAAAAAGAAGAATCAAGGAGCACCTACTGGTAGTGGTGAATACTGAGAACATTCATTCCCTTAGCGCGCTGGATCATCGAAGAATGGAGAAATTCCTATCTCTGGTAAGACCATCCATGCAAGCATAATAAAACGCCTTGGAAGGGCATAACCTTCTGTGTAAAGTTAGCCACTAGAAATCGATTCCTCGGCTCCGGGAATAGGAAGACTGGCGTGGACCTCTTTGTGGCATTCTACTTCTACAGAAAGATGGGCGTACCGTCAACTCCCAGGCTAAGTAACGGGCGAACACGAAACTTTCGTGGAAGACTTTCCCAGACCGTAAAGACAACTGGCCCAGCCCAAAGAAAAGGGGCCTACCATCCAACTATTTCCAATTCACCGAAAAAGGGTATGCCACTTTTCTCCCTACGATCGATGTGATTCTACGGTAGAAGCTTTTTCGGAGGTGGAGGTGTAGCTGGAAGGCCGGCCTATTCCTCTTCCTCAAAAGGCAGGCTTTAAGGCAAATGAATAGACCCCTACAAGCATATGAAGTCGTGTTTTCAGGGCCTATGGCTGACTTAGGGGGAAAGCTATCCAGTACAACAGAGAGATTTTTGATTTCGAGGAGGAAGGAATGTCCGCTCTGGAATTGCTAAATTCTTCATGTTTTTAGTTAATATTTTTAAGGTAATATCTTCACCTGGTGTAAGAACCTGCAGGGCACTGCTAGAATATGGTGCAGATTGGACAGGTTCCTGATCAACAGTGCATTCATATCTCAATTCCCTCCTATTCAAGTCTCTCATCTAGCTAGAAATTATTCAGATCACACTCCGTTCAAGATGAGTAGTCCCTAAAACGAGATCCCGGGACTTTCTGTCTAGAGAAGAACCTTCATTTGATTCTAAAGTCGAAGCACTTCTAAAAAGTCAAGTTAGCCGCAAACACCTTTTCCAGGAGTAGAGGAGGGAAGTGGTTCGTTTTCTAGTTAGCTCGAAACCTTGCAAGCGGGAAAGCTGGAAAAGCGGCTAGGGTGGACGAGTAGATCACGAAGGGCATGTGCGAAAGAGCACACCGTCGAAGAGATTTGATTCTCCCTCATAGGGAAGGCATAGGAGTAGTTCATTTCTCGCTGTAGCCTTGATGGGTCGGAAGCACTTCTGCATCATGGGTTGGGTAGGCACGCATTGGTTTATGGGGAGGGGCAAACTCATATCATTTAGTGAGGGTCCCGGGAAGGTTAGAAAACTCTTGGCTGGTGAGCAGACAAAGCAATCAGCGGCATTCGAATGAGAAGTGGCTTCGGCCATTGGATCGAGAGAGCATGGTTCTTATACCGATTCGAGAGACTCGGTACTGGGATAAAACCCCGCAATCAGCCTTGTCAAGGGCTAGAGGTCCGAGACGAACTAAGGGGCGAGCGCCACCGGGCTACATGGTGGCATATCACTCAACTACTGAAACATCTAACTACAGAGAGAGATTTTTGGGCTGGTGCTGGAAAAGAAACCATACCCCTTTGGGAAAACACTGGGCATCGTCGTCTTAGACAAGAGTGTGACTCAGGAAAGAAAGACTGGTGGCTGGTCTAGAGCTAACCACTGAAAGCATCATGCTTGGATTCAAGCCAAAAAGCCTCCTTTCTCCTTTAACAAAGCCAACTGCCCATGACTCCCGAAAGAAGGATTTCAAAATAGTACCGCTTTCCACCCTAGAGCCGAAGAAACATCTTTTATCTAACGAATTTGGATAAGAGTGCTGTAGTGAAGTGAAAGGCTTTCTCTACCACCTCTACTGCCTTCCCCTTTATGATACGACCAAGAGCCCTTCAAGGAAAGAAAGACAGATTGCGCCCCTTTATTTGAATACCCACCTAGTTCTCTAACGGCACCTGCTCGAAAGAGTAGAGTTTTAGCCGGCTTTGCCCGAAAGAACCTCTAACCTAAGCCTGACTATCACGAGTGCCTAGCTGTCGAAAGAGGGACTAGAAAGAGGAACTTGAAAGACCGACTTCCCATGCACTACCGGCTAACCAAAAGCGGAATGCTACAATACAAGGTAGTTTGAACTTGCTTACTCGTAAGGGTAAGGTCGTTTACGTGCTCGACTGTAAAGGAGAGAGAGTGAGTTTCACGAGATCCTACTGGACTTAATGGCACAAACACGGCTTCTCTATGAGAACAAAACCCGGCATTCACGACGTTTCACAAGTCAACCCACCGCTCTCGACCACTGAAGGGGGCTTATGATTGAGCGTGGGATCTTGGTGCCCTTGGGAAGCCACTTGCATGGGCTAGGCCTGTGAGCAATCCGTCTGATAAAAAGACCGAGACACAAACGAACTGAGCTACGGATGGCTTTTCGCAATTGTGAGATCGGCTTGGGAACCTCGTGCCCCAGTCAGCCAGCAATCGACAAGGCTTAAGGCAAAGAAGGAACCTTCGGAAGCTACCTTCCACTCAAGAAAAGGAATAACCGCTACCACAGATATTGTATACAAAGCATCCATCGACACTCAAGCGAAGGACAGAAAAGTAATACAGCCTTACTCTGCTCAGGACTCGTGTCTGGTCTGATTGAAATGCGAAAGCAACGTCCATGCATTAAGACAAAACTGCTGTTACCGTCCCCACCTATAAAAGTAATCAAATGAGTCGGTCATTTAAGTGAAGTAGCCTACTCCGCACTTAAAATAAGAGATTTCAGAACAACTGGACATTGGTACGCACATACAACGTGGTTTTGAAAGTGTTCACATTAGCATAAGGCACAACGTTTGCTTACTCGTGCGTTAGGGTAAGGATAATGAACTTAGTCCTTTGGGGCCCCAACTGCGCACCTAGCTCTCGGCGCTTGAGAGTACTGAGCGAGCCTTCGTCGATTGAGAATACCAACCCTTTGATCGGTACATGGGAGTGCCTGATAGCACCTGAGACCGCTAGGTCCTCGATCTTGTGCTGTACAGCAAGTACCGGAGATGTACCAACCAGTGAACGTAGCGTAGCGAGTGGAGGGAGGGAAGGAAGTGCCTGCTGAGTGAAAGAATGCCGTGTTTCAGTCCATTGTCATAATTATTGTATAGTAAGCGTTATTGGATAGAAGGATTGAATCAATTTCTTACTTTCATCGTTTTCAATCTGCGTGATTATACGGTCGGCGGAACCTGCGTGCCCAACTAGATAGGTCAGGTAGTTATACTGAGTTTAGGCTCCTTAACTCGACCTGTTGGGCCGGTGAAATCTTGTCCGGTTGAAGATCTAAGATTGAGAACCATCATATGCTTAACACATGAAATCCTATGTTTCAAATAGCTGAAAACCACTAAAAAATTCTGTTCTTTTAGCGTTTTCTTGCCTAAAAAGTGCATAAGGTTTCTTGCTGTGATTTGTCATCAAAAGTCATCAATTGGTCCTCTCATTTAATATAGAGAAAGAATGGATTGTCATTCTAGTTGGTAAAGATATCTATGATTCAGAAAAAGGGATACAGAGCATTTTTGAAATACACGTATTTGACGACGAGACAGGCATGGAATACCAACAAGGGAAGTTCACCCTCCCCTCACATTAGAAAGTGCCCCGCTGCTCTTCTCTTTCTTGATAGGCTTTGGGATTCGCTCCATCACTTCACTCCATCCACGGTTTAAGGACAAGGAAAAGCAGGGGAAGTGGTCAGCCAGCCAGCCTAATGTTTTAGGGCATCCCGACAATTATATACCTGCTAATTCGATGCCCACCCCGCCTCGTATTGTGCCAGAATGGTATTTCCTACCGATCCATGCCATTCTTCGCAGTATACCTGATAAATCGGGAGGTGTAGCCGCAATAGCACCGGTTTCTATCTCTCTGTTGGCTTTACCCTTTTTTAAAAGTATGTATGTGTGTGGTTCCAGTTTTCGCCCGATTCACCAAGGAATATTTTGGTTGCTTTTGGCGGATTGCTTACTACTAGGTTGGATCGGATGTCAACCTGTGGAGGCACCATTTGTGACTATTGGACAAATTTCTTCTTTCTTTTTCTTCTTGTTCTTTGCCGTAACGCCCATTCCGGGACGGGTTGGAAGAGAAATTCCAAATTCTTATACGGATGAGACTGATCACACCTGATCAATGAAAAATTCTTACACCAATCATTTTTTCATTTACGAGTGAGTATTACACCATGAATTTACAAGCGGATGAGTTTTTGAGGCCTTGTTGATATAGCTTAGATAGGGAAAAAGACTCTACTATAGGGTGGTAGAGCTGAATTTTCAAATCCGGAGAGCCGACCACGGAAGCCTACTAGGTAGTTCGAATCCCCTTTTGCTAATTAACTAGTACACTGGGCATCAGGTTGTCCATCCATTTTTGTTAAAAACCTAGGACTAGTACTATGGCCAACACGTGCCTCCGTACATCAGCTGATATCACCATAACTGCCTCCACGCAGCCCCTCAAGGCAACATAACTCCTGTTATGCCTACCGACGCCTCCAAATATACTAAAGCATCAAGTAGAAACCAATTTCACTTCCCGAGTAGCATAGTGCTGAGTAGGGTGCCGATCATCAAGTCACCGAATAACCCTTCACAATTCAAGAGTGCGTCACTTGCATTGGTAGATTCTAAAGCCACTTTTCAAGACCTGTCATTGTCATAAATGAGCGTAAGGATTGGGATATGGATCGGTTACCAACCAACTCTCATCACTGAGATTCCCCTCGCGAGCCTTTTTCGCGGCCTTTGATGTTGTTTGATTGTCTGTTTGCTTTCCGTCCCCAAGTCTATCCTCGCAGCTTTTACTGAAAACGGATCAACCTTCTACCTCTCTACATTCCTGAAGATTGAGGAATAGGGGTCCCCACAATTGTCTTCACCAAGTCATCCGATAGGAACACATTGCAGCAGTAGATCGATGATAGAAAGTTCGTTTCAAAATCCTCTTCCTTCTGAGCTGGACAAAGAAAGTACCCAGTTGGCGTTGGCAAACCATCCTTTCCTAAACAAGCAGATTGAAATCATCCAATCATCAATCTTGTATAATGAAGATCGTCATCCTTCAGCGATTGCTAATCAGCAAGTTCTACGAGACAACAGGGCCTTATACAAAAGGGTAAGGAATAGAAGTCTATCTCTATATACTGTTAAACCACCGCCCGTACGAGGGGCTCTACCAGCTATGATTCTCCTCCCTTTCCATACCTATCCCTAGGGGGGAAGGTGGACAGAGCCGGTGCCTCCTTTCTCTCGCGAACCATACTGTGCAGGTGGCTGTAAAACCTATGGTCCAAGAAGAAAGGACCTTCCCTCACAGGACGAAAAGCTTGCTATTCTACCCCCACTCACTATCCTGGTTATTCTAGCTTCAGTTCAAAATGGAACTCCTTCCCTTTGTCCATCCCTTTCTTAGATAAAGGAGGGGCAGCCTTCATTCGTTTTGTCGTCTTGATCTGACGTGCATTCATCAAGAGGCTCAAAGACTGGCTCACCGAAGGCTAACCAAGTCGTAACTATCTTCCTTGATTTCTAAATGGCAGCATCAGTGTCGGCTAAAGCAAGGCTTAGGTGAAACCGTCGATCAGGTCCTAGTGACAGTCTAACGTAATAAGAAAAAGCAAATTCCTTCCTTTTGCCTCTGATGATATACCGGGGTAGTGGGATGCATTTATACCGGTTCTGTGTGTAGGGGATTTCATTGAAATCGTGAAGGCAGAAGATAAGAAGGGTGGTGGATAGAGGTTGCACAGAATTTGAGGAATGTATCCAGTCGAATAGGTTGATAGATCTTGCTTACTCGGGGCCGGATTACACTTGGTGTCATAATAAACCCGGTAGAACCAGGATGTGGGTGAGGCTAGATCGTGCCTTTGCCAACAACAAGTGGAGAATGGCTATGCCGGGTGCATCTGTGAAAGACCTATAAGAGTAGGGTCGGACCATAGTCCAATCATTATTTCAACTTTTGATAAATGGGCTCTTGGGAAGGAAGCGTTTAAGTTTGAGCGGTTTTGGACTAAAAGGGCGGATTTTTAGGAGGTGATCAAAAGATCATGGATGCAACATGTGTCCTACATTCCAGATTTCACAAAAGCTTTACAGAATCAAGATAGATCTTAAACTGTGGAAGAATAATTGGAAATGTGTACAAGGTTGCCTCGAGCCTTGCAGGCTGTATTTAAGATATGCAGATTAAGGAAGGCAAGGAAGGTCTGACTTCTATTGAGCACTTTTGATGGAGAAAATCAGATCAGTACGTATCACAGTGTCTCTTAAGACATCGAAGTAATGTGGAAGCATAAATCCATAAGAAGACGTGGCTTAAGGAAGGGGATTCAAAGACACGGTTCTTCCTGTAAGTCTACGGTAGCGCCCCGGCCGTCTACAGACGCCAAATGCGGAACAAAAACTTTTTAACTGGCGCTATCGTATACTATAACCCGGATCTGCCATTATTGCTAAACTAACAAACTGTAAAGAGAGTAGAAAGGTTATACCGAACGATCCGAGTCCTTCGTTCTTTAACCATCATCCCACGCTCCGTTGCGGCTGCTCCGATCTCGTCGATCTCCGATCTGCTCGTCCAGGTGGCACCACGACAACGATTCTTTAAATGGGCTCCCGCCTCTGACTCAAGGCAACTCGGTCGTCAAGTTTGCTAAAAGAGACGACCAAGATTGATGTAGAGAATGAGTAGAATACTTTCTCACTTCGTCCAAAACTGTGGACGATCGGTTAATGAAGTTGCCACTCGAAATGAAATGGAATGAGAAATGAGTTATCAAATTTCCATGCATCCAAAACCATAGTCTTTTTTTCCAAAATAAAATCAATCTCATTATTTTTCTCTCAATGGGGGGCCGACCAATATATATGAAGAGGGAGGTGATGGTAGGAGCAAAGAGGGTGACCACAAGAATAAATATCATGAACAAATATCCTTAGGTTAAACAAGAATCATTAATGTTAAAGCATGAGTCATTAAAACCTAGTGTGAACACAATGAATGAAGCAAATGTGTCATGAAGCTTAGTCACCATCCTAGTCACCTCTTCTAGAAACTTCTAGAACCTTCCACACTCATCTCAAGAAAAGATAAATCCGTCTTTAACCGAATGTTAAAAGACGGCTGATAGAAAACTGGAAACTGGCAACTTCCAAAAGTGATCCCGAAAAGAATTTCAGGATAACCCCGTAACTCTATAAATGTACCCGCATTTGTATTACCACCGAATACAAATGCAAGTGAGACAGATATTATATCTACTCAATATAATACTCGGATCCGGCTTAAACCAAAGCCCACCAGTATTATCTGCCCGAAAAATGACACGTGCGTAAACGCACGTGCATTTTCCGAACCCTGCCATAAAACCATACGGCCTCTACAACGTTTCGCCCGAACTTGGAAAACTGTCTGTAGGGGACTCTAATGACTCGTCAGTACCCTGGCAGTGGGTTTAACCACAAACCGTCAGCGGCACTAGCTATGCGTAACGGCTGCCCATGGACTGACCTCAAGGGAGGCCGATGAGCGAACTCATCCGGAAACCCTACTGAGCCTAACAGTGACAATGTATATACAGTCCGGTCCGTTCGTCTATGAGTATCGCATATCTGCCTAGGGGGCTAGTAACGTCAGACCCCCAATAGCAGTATAAGTCGCGTCGGAGTGTAGCCCAATAACACCCTGAGATACTACTGGAGTACCTACCAGTAAATCTCCTGCCACGGCCGTGGGCTATGTGTAATGGCTTTCCTAGACACAGCACGATCTCGCCCCCAATACCGGGAGAGACGAATCCCCTGCCGATCCGCTCACGTGCCTCCATATGGCTCGGGACTGTACCCAAAAACTACCTGTTTGCACGACTCCTTTGAGCCGTGGTAGGGTAGAAATCAAAGCACAGCGAGAACTCACACGAGACAAATGACGACCTCAGGTCGATGAACTAACCTGTACACATGTCACCAGGGAACTGCTATCTGACGATAGGTATAGTACTAACTAGCAGATTCCCGGCGAGTCCTGTCGGGTGTACTCATAACCCAATGAGCACCTGTATACATCTTAGGGGATCCAACTGACACCAGTGGCTTGTGAGACCGGCCACCGCCCCTCGTCGGGGTCTCGACTGTATACACTAGTCTACTCCGGAGTATCGATGCCCTGTCTCGAAACTCCCACGACTAGGGACCACAATTAAGGATATGCGTATAAACCACCCAACTCTCACGTATATGATTGCCATCATACTGTTGGTAGTAAAGCAAGATCCTAAGGGCTCTATCAAAGTGTAACATGTAATCAGTCACCTGAACATGTACACGACCGATAAAGGCAAACCAGATAACATACTATCATCTCGAGTAAGACTGTCCTATCGGTATAGGTCCTCCGCAATCATTGCAATCACGTACCTGCGATCCAATAATTGACTCTGAGGGCACTATCTCCAACAATCTCCCACTTGCACTTAAGGCTAATTATTGCGATGTCGACTACTCACAGCCCGTGTGAAACCGCACATCCAACTCCTTTACTAATCAATTTCACAAAGCCCGTTTGTAAAACTATTGTGTTCGAGAAATAGACTCAGTGAGTGGATCCGCCTAGATGTTTCTTTCTATATCTCTCTAAATCTCAAGTTCGCGGAGAAAACCATCTCCCGAATTGAGTAATACCTGTCTTAGAATATGTCTGGATATCTGATGGGACCTAGTTCATAAATGAACTCCAAATCCAAACTTCTTAGACTGTATCGATCACTGAACCTAATCAGTATCTTGCACCAAGCCTCCTACAGTATCCTCTTGGACCACCTGTCCATAATACTATCCCTCGTCAGAGGAAAAACTAAAACTCTGATAATGACTCTGTCAACCATGTCACCTTTGAAGCCTGGAATGATAACCGTCTCCCGAAGGAGGCTGCCGTCATCAAATCCGTAGAACATGTACTTATGTTCTAAAACTGCTTCCTTATGTTTCTCTAGGATTGGATTAATACAAACTTATTGCATCTAGTGCAAAATCAACATCTGGTGTGGTACTTGACATCTCACGATTGACTCAATTGCCTAAGCAAGTGATCTGTCAATCATGCACATCCCTCTTCCCTTTAGTATGTAAGACACCTTTAGAGAGGGTGACTCCATCACCTGCAGGTACACCACCATGCCAGGAGTCATCTATTCTAAAAACTATTAGAATACTGTCAAAGTACCCACATTGGGAAACTACCCAAATCTAGATCTAAAACCATAGATCTAGAAACCAGAATGTCAAATATTATATCCATATCCTGTCTGGAGAAACAACTGTGTGACGACCACAGTACAACCGATCGTAGTGTAGGAATTTTACTTCCTACTTTGTGTATGTCATCCAAATACCATGACATCATACCCTACTACCTTCTTAACAGATCCATCCCCTATTCTGATTGAAGTCAAACCCATGACTGTCACATCAAAATTAGATGATCTATCTCCGCTATAACTGCTCAAGTCTATAAATAGATATAAGCATTTTGCCCACTATGCTTCTGATGCTCCCACTGACTACGACAACCCTTCTACCGGGTCTCATAGCCTGGAACAACAGTATTGTCAAGTCTGGGTAGATAAGAACCTCCCTGTCACCGTCCTTGAGGCTACCGGAGTACCTCTCGGATGTCTGAGGTTACCCACCATATCTGTGGAGTGGCTAATGGAATGTCAAACCTGATTGAATATATAGGTCTTATTAAATTTTCCGTAATCGTTTGCGGTTCTGGAATCACTTCCAATTCTACCATACTCCCACTACTGTTTTCTGAAAAAAGTTCCTTGTTACTAATACTGTGGCGAGTCAAGAACAATATCACTATTGATCTTCTAAATGGTAGAATATCAACCCTCGTCATAGCCAGGGTCAACCCACAACAACTATTATAGAAACGTGCCCTGAGTTATCCAGAGTCTGGTTTTAAGCATAAGCTGGACAACTCCCCGTACCTTAACATCTTTTAAGGTATGAACCATTCTATATCCAATATAGAAACTTTGGCACTTATTTAATTGGAACCAGATTCAAATCATGCAACTGTCTCCAGTGTATATCAACTTAATGGAAAGAGGCTAATCAGCATTACTCAATCTTAGGAATCCATCCAATTATGAGTAACCTGAAAGAGAAACACGTTTCTCAAAACCATTACTATCATCTGAATACCAATCACAAGAATCTACATCTTCGATCTCTTTGAAGAATCCCGATACTTGTGACACCTGGTTCTCTACTTTATTCTTATACCCACAACTTCTCAAAACTTAGACCTTGTATTTCTACGAAACACTTGTCTAAATACTTGAGAAGTCATAAGTAAACAGAACATAGTACGAGGACCTACCCCTTTGTCCTGATGGACACTTGGACATCATACAATACTCTGTATAAGTCCGTTGAGTTGAACAACTCAAAACCTGTGCGTCGTAGGTTGAAAACTGTACCCTGGCGATTTCCTCAAATATCACCAATTACAACGAATTCCGATATAATGAGGATAATCACCTAATTCCCAATAACTTACTCCCACTCATCATCTGCAAAACCATACAGATATGAGAATGAAACCTGGTAAATACATACCCTAGAGTAAGTATCTAATCGGGAAAACAGTTTTCCTTTAACAATGCACTGAAACATGAAAATGTTTCGTAGGGGTATCCTGGTATTCCTAGCAATGCCTCTTCCATAATCCAATTCATGACTATAACCGTATATTTCTTTGCCATCTCTCCAAATCCCTTTATTTGTCTTTAGTCATTACCTTCTGTACACCATCGTTAGGCTAATTGGTTTTCTTCCTACCCTACCGTTCGGCACCAGTCTATGGTTTGGAAGAAGACTATCCAGTAAGCATAATAGGTGTACCCTCCTAAACCAAGGAGTACTCGCAACTTGAGAGAAGGTGATGATAAAAGACAACTGAATAATACCTTATTCTTTTAAAGGTGAAATAGGAGTGGCAACGATGTACGCGGTTTGGTCGTGAATGATAACAGTCGCAATTTATTTTGCCCTCTTTCTAATCCCTTTATTTTGTCTTTAGTTATTTCCTTCTGTGCACCCTACTTAGGCTTATTGGTTTTCTTCATTCCCTACCTTTCGGCACCTGCCTATGGTTTGGAATAAGACTATCCAATAAGCGTAATAGGTGTACTCTCCTAAACCAAGGAGCCCTCGCAACATGAGAGAAGGTGATAATAAAAGACAACTGAATAAACCAATTCTATTTCTCCTGAACCTTTATCCATCCTCGAAGAAATCCCTCCGAGTTCATATATAACCATACGATGGATCTATCCAATGGAAGTGGATGTCCGTAGTAATACGGGGTGTTCTGAGAAATGCAAAGGGTAGAAGAAGGAGTGGCAATGACTTATACAACTCAGACAATCCAAAAGCCAGTATTTTTTAGAAGGTTCGGTCAACTTGGTCACTGAGTCATAGTCTAAGGTCGGTCAAAGGTCGCTGCCAAAGAGAGAGAGAAAAGAAACACTCTGCGTGCACTCTAACCTAGATCAGAATGGTTATCACTTTATCTAATCCGGAAACCTCCCACTGTCCTGTCAAATTCTCCTCCAAACCTGAAAGAAGAATCAATCGGGATCACCCGAAGAGTAAACCAACTCATCAGTGGGAATCGGGATCCAACTCTCATCGCATGATAACGTGATGGAATGCATCCACGTTACTCATACTCCAGAAGGTATGCGCATACTTGGCAAGTTTCAGTTTTTTTAGAAACTCCCGATAAGATTTTTGCCCCATGCTCTTATAACCTTGGCGTTAGGTCAAAATGTCATAAGTCATATGCCAAGTTCTACCCGTCACTATCTTGTTAATTTGAACCCACCCGCACATGCCCTTGGTGTTAGGTCAAAATGGCAGAACGGCTGTCCCAAACCAACTCATCTATCTATGCAACAAATGAATACCCAGCAGCTACCAAACACTATGCCTTGGCGTTAGGTCAAAATACATAGCTTGAATACTACTGAATACCCAAAAGAAGTGACGGAGGGCTACGGCTGGTTTTTGGCGAAAAACCTTTAACGTAACGAACTTGATATTGCTGAATGAACCTGATAGCCTTTTAAAATATAGTGGCGAAAACCTTTTGCTAAAGAGGTCACTCCCGATGAAGGGATCTCGGCTCTTTCCTCGTGGAATGAGGTGCATGATATTCCACTGAATACCGCGATGCAAAGCAACTTGTAATCGACTATAGTGAAGTTATTACCCTGACGCAAACTTCTGTCCAAGGGGTCAGTCCCGGTGAAGGGATATCGGCCCTTGCCCCGTCGAATGAGGTGCAGGATATTCCAACCGAATATCACTATGCATAACAAAAGGAAACGTCTTTGCAATAACACTTTTTAAATTTGTTCCAACAACTGCAAACAGGTTTGCTTTACTTTGCATTGATCAAAATCAACGCAGTCCCATCAATCAATCACACCAGAAAAGAACGAAAATAAAATATACGTATATGCCATCCGCATTCGTCACTGGGTCCCGTCATCACCCGTTAGGTTACTTAACTAACGACAGAGCGGGGACTGGACTAGCACGGGTGTAAAACATATACAACATCTAATAGTATATAAACCAATATACAATAATCGCTCCAGGCATGATAATATGCAACATTACAGAAAAGTAATAAGCATCACAGAATAATTCAGATAATCTGGGATCCCCGGGTTTCACAGAGCCGCTGCTGAAACCCGACGTTCCCCTGGTCGTGTGGATAGCCTGTGCAATGAAATCTAGACCCCTATGGGTGCGGCAAGTTACCCGCCAAAACCTGAAGCGAGGCAGCCCCCTACAGCAAAGTGAATGGACCACCCTGCACTTCACGGAATCCGGTAGCTTGAGCACCCCTCCTTGGGTCAACCTGTACCCCCTACGAGTGCGACGAATAGTCTGTCAATTCTAGAGTGAGGCCCCTCTGCCTCTCAAAGCTATGAGATGCGGACCCGTTACCCTTCAGAACCCGGCTATCCGTGCACTCCGTCGCGGGGTAAAACTAGTACAGAAATGAAAAATATGTACAATGGGTACATCGACCTCGACCCGGTCGTGCCCCAAAAGAATATTATACAACAGGCAGTGACGGCAGTCCACATATTGGACGCTTGTCCCGCAATATCAAATGTACAAATAAATCCAAACTGCACTACCATTGCACACTGCTATCCACCATGACAAATCCGCAACATCACAGCACAACACAGAATATCAACGCGAATGTCACGTTCGCAAACCCGTCTAAAAGAACTATAGCAATCAGAGGCGGTTTACCGATCAAATGACATTCCCGGTCGGAGATATAATGTAAGCACTGTAAACCAACATGTTTAAATTTCGATCGACTAAATATCATGAAGTGGGCCCCACGAACATCTGTTGAACAGTAACAAAATCTGGGCCCAAAAGATATATACCAAAAACCTCAAATTCCAGGCAAGAACCCACTGTACAAATTTGGGGCCACGATCTCACAGAATGGCCGCGGATGCGCCCCGGACCGCGATTCCGCGGCGTTCTTGTCGAATCACGTGCCCAAATTTGTACGGTGTGCTTCTAAAACCCTGCACAACTTTCTGTGATATGTAGAATAATTTTTGGAACCCTTTAAAAATCAACAGAAACTGTGATCTTGAAATGTTGCAGTTTTTGATATTCGGTCTGATCGATGTTTTAAACGCGTTAGCACAAGTTAGTAAAGCAAAATGGTGAGGCTTTGATACTACTGTAAGTCTACGGTAGCGCCCCGGCCGTCTACAGACGCCAAATGCGGAACAAAAACTTTTTAACTGGCGCTATCGTATACTATAACCCGGATCTGTCATTATTGCTAAACTAACAAACTGTAAAGAGAGTAGAAAGGTTATACCGAACGATCCGAGTCCTTCGTTCTTTAACCATCATCCTACGTTCCGTTGCGGCTGCTCCGATCTCGTCGATCTCCGATCTACTCGTCCAGGTGGCACCACGTCAACGATTCTTTAAACGGGCTCCCGCCTCTGACTCGAGGCAACTCGGTCATCAAGTTTGCTAAAAGAGACGACCAAGATTGATGTAGAGAATGAGTAGAATACTTTGTCTCACTTCGTCCAAAACCGTGGACGATCGGTTAATGAAGTTGCCACTCGAAATGAAATGGAATGAGAAATGAGTTATCAAATTTCCATGCATCCAAAACCATAGTCTTTTTTTCCAAAATAAAATCAATCTCACTATTTTTCTCTCAATGGGGGGCCGGCCAATATATATGAAGAGGGAGGTGATGGTAGGAGCAAAGAGGGTGACCACAAGAATAAATATCATGAACAAATATCCTTAGGTTAAACAAGAATCATTAATGTTAAAGCATGAGTCATTAAAACCTAGTGTGAACACAATGAATGAAACAAATGAGTCATGAAGCCTAGTCACCATCCTAGTCACCTCTTCTAGAAACTTCTAGAACCTTCCACACTCATCTCAAGAAAAGATAAATCCGTCTTTAACCGAATGTTAAAAGACGGCCGATAGAAAACTGGAAACTGGCAACTTCCAAAAGTGATCCCGAAAAGAATTTCAGGATAACCCCGTAACTGTATAAATATACCCGCATTTATATTACAACCGAATACAAATGCAAGTGAGACGGATATTATATCTACTCAATATAATACTCGGATCCGGCTTAAACCAAAGCCCACCAGTATTATCTGCCCGAAAAATAACACGTGCGTAAACGCACGTGCATTTTCCGAACCCTGCCATAAAACCATAAGGCCTCTACAACGTTTCGCCCGAACTTGAGAAACTGTCTGTGGGGGACTCTAATGACTCGTCAGTACCCTGGCAGTGGGTTTAACCACAAACCGTCAGCGGCACTAGCTATGCGTAACGGCTGCCTATGGACTGACCTCAAGGGAGGCCGATGAGCGAACTCATCCGGAAACCCTACTGAGCCTAACAGTGACAATGTATATACAGTCCGGTCCGTTCGTCTATGAGTATCGCATATCTGCCTAGGGGGCTAGTAACGTCAGACCCCCAATAGCAGTATAAGTCGTGTCGGAGTGTAGCCCAATAACACCCTGAGATACTACTGGAGTACCTACCAGTAAATCTCCTGCCACGGCCGTGGGCTATGTGTAATGGCTCTCCTAGACACAGCACGATCTCGCCCCCAATACCGGGAGAGACGAATCCCCTGCCGATCCGCTCACGTGCCTCCATATGGCTCGGGACTGTACCCAAAAACTACCTGTTTGCACGACTCCTTTGAGCCGTGGTAGGGTAGAAATCAAAGCACAGCGGGAACTCACACGAGACAAATGACGACCTCAGGTCGATGAACTAACCTGTACACATGTCACCAGGGAACTGCTATCTAACGATAGGTATAGTACTAACTAGCAGATTCCCGGCGAGTCCTGTCGGGTGTACTCATAACCCAATGAGCACCTGTATACATCTTAGGGGATCCAACTGACACCAGTGGCTTGTGAGACCGGCCACCGCCCCTCGTCGGGGTCTCGACTGTATACACTAGTCTACTCCGGAGTATCGATACCCTGTCTCGAAACTCCCACGACTAGGGACCACAATTAAGGATATGCGTATAAACCACCCAACTCTCACGTATATGATCACCATCATACTGTTGGTAGTAAAGCAAGATCCTAAGGGCTCTATCAAAGTGTAACATGTAATCAGTCGCCTGAGCATGTACACGACTGATAAAGGCAAACCAGATAGCATACTATCATCTCGAGTAAGACTGTCCTACCGGTATAGGTCCTCCGCAATCATTGCAATCACGTACCTGCGATCCAATAATTGACTCTGAGGGCACTATCTCCAACAATCTCCCACTTGCACTTAAGGCTAATTATTGCGATGTCGACTACTCACAGCCCGTGTGAAACCGCACATCCAACTCCTTTACTAATCAATTTCACAAAGCCCATTTGTAAAACTATTGTGTTCGAGAAATAGCCTCAGTGAGTGGATCCGCCTAGATGTTTCTTTCTATATCTCTCTAAATCTCAAGTTCGCGGAGAAAGCCATCTAACGAATTGAGTAATACCTGTCTTAGAATATGTCTGGATATCTGATGGGACCTAGTTCATAAATAAACTCCAAATCCAAACTTCTTAGACTGTATCGATCACTGAACCTAATCAGTATCCTGCACCAAGCCTCCTACAGTATCCTCTTGGACCACCTGTCCATAATACTATCCCTCGTCAGAGGAAAAACTAAAACTCTGACAATTACTCTGTTAACCATGTCACCTTTGAAGCCTGGAATGATAACCGTCTCCCGAAGGAGGCTGTCGTCATCAAATCCGTAGAACATGGTATGTTGAATCACTTGTGAAGTCGACTTCACTTGAACTTCAACCTAGACTCGTGTCGTGTAGCAAGACTAACAAGAACAAGTGGTCGAGTGGTCAAAAGCGACAGACTGTAAATCTGTTGAAGGTTTTCTATGTCGGTTCGAATCCTGCCTCTCCCACTTTAAGTAGACTTAAGAGAAGAGAAAGTGATCAGTGCTAAACCAAAAACTAGCTTCATAAGTGGCAGTTGCATAGAGAACTCTTCTTCTGTCAGCAGCAAACAACGGTTTTTCACCATGTTACTTTTGCACGCCCATTAGAAGTTCGGGTTGATTCGATTCCCCCGCTTGTCAAGTCTTCTTCAAATCCTGCTTCTTCCAAGTTATTAAACAAAATATCTTTCTCTTCCATCTTTTTTGTAGAATCTGATTGTTCCAGTGGTATTAGAATCATAAGCGAGCTTAGTATTGAAAGAGAATTCAAAGAAAAGAGGAATCCGTGTCCTAAGGCCTGATCACAGATATGACGGTCACCTTAAGTTTAGGCAAGGGAGAAGGAAGAAAGGGATAGATTGAATTGACAGGCTCGTGCAATCTATAGTCTAGATTCCATTCCCTCGATCCACTATCATTTAGTCATGTAATTTCGAGAGACGAACCCAAGACATGGGGGCCATCTTCTATCAATTGTCCATACCCACCAGAAGAGGCAATTTCTGCCACGTCCTCTTCAATGCGGGTCTGCAGCTCATCCACCCTTGCGGAGATGCTTTCTGGGAGTGGTGCAGTGGGATCCGACATATCGGAATCCGCAGAATTGGAAGGAGAAGACGGCGCATTAGGTATAAGAGCAACTGGAGGTGTTCCATAGGGGGCGACAGGGTAGGAAATGTGTCATGCCAAAGATCCGTTAACCCCTCATGTTGTGGTGATTCAACTACCTGCGGGAGAGCAGGCGAAGGAGAAGGGGATATTTCGGTCGTGTTAGCATACAGATCGCTCAAAGATCAATATTTCCTTTTCATGATTCCTCGCACTCGTATCCTTCCTTCTGGGCTGGTTCTATCAAATTGCATGATACAGCACACCTCCTGTACAAACAAAATAAAAGTAACTCGACTGAGCTAAGTTCGCAAAATGGGTCACAACATACCTAACTATCCAAAGATGTTTTCGGTTGGCGCGCTCAATGCAGCAGTGAGCTCTCGAGCGCCTCTCTTCTTTCTTTCTTTACTAAAAAAATGGTTTGTTTGAAAAAAGGAAATGAATAGTAACGCTCGTCTGAGGGCTAAATTCGCCTCAATTGCTTGTCTCTTACCCTAGGCTCTACTCAAGTTAGCTTCAGCTATTTCAAGAGCTTGTTGAGCTTCTTGCGGATCGATGTCAGTACTCATCTCCGCATCATTTCCTAAAATGGTGATCTTATTATTACTTATTCTAGCGAAACTTCCCATCAGGGCCACCGTTAAACATTGGTCATTGAGGCGTATTCTCAAAAGACCTATATCAACCGCTGTGGCAATAGGGGCATGGTTTGGTAATACGCCAATTTGGCCACTATTATATTAGTAGATAAAATGATTTCTTTCACTTCTGAATCCCAAATAATTCGATTAGGAGTCGGTACACAAAGATTTAAGGTCATTTCTTCAATTTGCTCTCCTTTTCTAAGTTCATAGCTTTCGTGGTAGCTTCATCGATGTTACCTACCAAATAAAAGGCCTGCTCGGGAAGACCGTCTAATTCTCCGGAAAGGATCAGTTGAACCCCCCTAATTGTTTCGGCGAGACCAACATATTTCCCTGGAGAACCGGTAAAGACTTCTGCTACGAAGAAGGGAGAAACGCTTAATTTTTCGTGCTCTTGCGGTTATATTCAGGTAAACGATCTTCTTCGGATAATTCGTCCAACCCCAGGATAGCTATAATGTCGTGAAGTTCTTTGTAACGTTGTAAAGTTTGCTTAACTCTTTGCACAGTTTCATAATGTTCCTCGCCAACGATCCGAGGTTGTAACATAGTTGACATTGAATCTAAAGGATTTACTGCTTGATAAATACCTTTGGCGGCTAATCCTCTTGATAGTACGGTAGTAGCCTCTAAATGTGCATATGTCGTGGCAGGAGTAGGGTCTGTCAAATCATCCGTAGGTATATAAACTTCTTGGATCGAAGTTATAGATCCCACCTTGGTGGAAGTAATTCTTTCTTGCAAAGAATCCATTTCGGTACTAAGGGTGGGTTGATACCCCACTGCGGAAGGCATTCTCCCTAATAAGGCGGATACTTCTGACCCCGCTCGGACGAAACGAAAGATATTGTCGATGAATAGAAGCACGTCTTGTTCATTAACATCCCAGAAATATTCTGCCATGGTTAGTGCAGTCAAACCAACTCTCATACGAGCTCCCGGCGGTTCATTCATTTGACCATTAGACTAGAGCTACTTTTGATATTGTTGGATTGAAATAGAAATCAGACTTTATGCGAGCAAGGTTCAAAAAAAATTGTATAATCCGTCCTTCTATCAATTGAGAAAAGAACCAAGCTAAAGCTTGCCTACATCTCTCAATTCAAGGCCTTCTAAAGTTTCACTATGGAAAGGGGCTGAATTCCATCCATCCTTGGGCTAAAATGCTGAAGTAAAAAAGAGTTGGTAGGGAATGTATGAAATAGTTCCGGGAGAGGAAATCGAAATCCAATGTCTGGTCAAGCATGCACAATGGCCCATGAACATTGGGAGAAAGCCTTTTTGTAGCGGATCTCAAAAACGATGATGGTTGATGGGCTTTAGAGAAAATATCTTATCCGATTCCTCCCAGCCTATTGGAAAAAATTGAGGATCCAAAGAATCAAAGATTTTGTGAAGAACCAGACACCTCGGCTTGGGCCCATTCGGCCAATGGGATTTGGAATTCTTAATCTGCCTACTCAACTTGGATTTGGAAAGCAAAAACCACACGTCGTCTACAAGACTTCCTTTGCCTTGTTGTCCAAGATCCGATTCCAACTAAAAGCCTCCTTTGTCATAGACAAATCATACAAGAAAATAGATGCCTTTTTTTGTTTGTGTTAAAAAACCAGGAGGAGACTACTCTTCATGTAAGAGATTGTGACCAAGCCAAAGACTTATGGAACCTAATTGGTATACCTGTAACTTTAAAACCAACCTTTCAAATGCCTCTTGTGGAATGGCTTTGATCAAACTGTCTTGCAAATTGCCTTGCCAGCCAACCATGCCTGAACTGGAATATCCTTTTTTCGATGATGTGTAATACAACTTGGTTTGAGCTTAACCAGAGAAATTTTTAGAAAGATCCAATCAAATGATGTCTTCACCATCAGATCAGCCATCAATAGAGCTTATGAATACCCAGCTCTAAATGCTAAACAATCTCCTTGCTTTTTCTCTTGCTGGACGAAGGATCGACACCAGTGTACAATCTCACCATTTTCCCTTGCACGAGATTTCAGAATTTGGGCAAATTGGGTCACTGAAATGAAAGAAATTTGAAATTGATATGGAATAGGTTTGAGAAAAACGGGGATTAGTTGAATCTTTGAGGAAGGTTTGAGAGGAAAGTTTTTATTGTGAGAATTTCCGTACCATTGATAACGACTCTTGGGTGCATATAGGTTAAGCATTTGTTTCCCTGCTGTTTTTATCGGCTCGACTTTATTCGGCTAATCACCTTTTCTCACGTGGATATCGGTTACCCGACTGGTCATCTCATCTCCATTTCGGTCATCCCTTATCTTTCATTCTGTAAAACAGATTATGATGAGCAACTGAATAGTTTTTACAATATGGACCGGCTGATCAAGGGATTGCCAATTCCCAACTTTTAAATAAGAATATTGATTTCGGAATTGACTAATTGACTCAGAGTATCAATTTCAAACTTAGATTAGACGTTCTCAATTATTGAGTGAGCCCGTGCAATGCACGGGCTTGCTCCCTTTTCCTTTTTCTTTCTTTTTAATTTACTACCTTTCACCAAGTATTTATTAACTGTTTTAGATTCCCTCGCTTAACAAATAGGATCTCCTTCCAAATAACAAATAGGAATCAGTTATGATACAAGTAGTAATCATAGATATATTCTAAATTATTACCAACAGAATCGAACAAATATTAATCCTTGTTCTGAAATAATCCACTGAACAAGGGAGGATTTTTCAGGGTGGGCTCAATGGATAACGGGGATGGAATAGCGGTTGGATGGTTAGGACACCCTATCTTTAGAGATAAAGAAGGGCGTGAACTTTTTGTACGTCGTATGCTTTTTTGAACATTTTCGGTCGTTTTGGTAGACGGCGACGGGGGCAGATGTTCCTTTTCGAAGGGCAGAATCAAAGTATAGTGTTGAATAAGTAGGTGTAACTGTTGAGTTCTACGGCGACGAACTCAATGGAGTGAGTTATAGCGATCCTGCTGTTGTGAAAAAAGATGCTATACGTACTCAATTGGGTTCAATTTGCGAATTAGATCATACTACTTTGAAATCCGATGGTGTTTTTCGTAGCAGTTTAAGGATTTGGTTGACTTTTGGACATACTTCATTTGCTTTGCTTTTCTTATTCGGACACATTTGGCATAGTGCTAGAATCTTGTTCAGAGATGTTTTTGCTGGTAGTGACCCAGATTTAGATGCTCAAGTAGAATTTTTAGCATTTCAAAAAGAAATAGGGATTGAAAGGCAAGTAACCTCTTGGCCTGTAGAGAAAAAAGATTTATTCATTACTACTACATAAATCACTACATTACATAAACAACCGCATATGCCTTTACTAGAGCTTTAAAAGTATTATGCTAACTACAATAATTATTTTCGAAACAGAAATAAGTCAAAGGATAGGCCTTAACAAGTAGAAAGTAGATAAAGTTACTACTTTTTTCTTTCTACTAGTCTCTCCTGTCACCGAGGATGATCGCCTGCACAACGAGCTCTTGCTGCTCCACCCGCAGCGCTTGCTGCCTCTCTTCCAAACCCTCTATGCGCTCTCTGGTAGCGCGAATGCGCGCTTTTGCCATTGCAGGATCTATTGTTCTAACACTTCTCAAAAGGAAGTTTAGTACTCTACGGTGCCCTTGAATTTCATTTTGCAGTTGCCCTATTTCGGCAGCAATTGCAGAAATCATGTTCGCAACATCCATAGCTATACGTGCTATTACTAAATTTCTTTGAGAAAAATTGGATGAAGTGAAGACTCTTATCGAGCCTCCATTTATAGAGTGGTAGAGTAATATCGCCATGCGTCACGAATTGGATAGCAGGCACAATTCTTACTAGTTCTCCGCACTACTTTTCGGCAGTTGAAGATGATCATGCATTTTTAATGAAAAGCTGGCTGGCTCTAGCTACCTTGCGGAGCAAACAAAAGATCCCCAAATCACACTGCCTATATGCACGAACAAACTTTGCACAACCAGCTTATGTAGAAAAGATTCCATATTCTATGCCAATAGACTCGTGACATCCATGAAATAGTCCATGTCGTCAAATGAGCCACGTTAAGAAAGCCCAAGCTTATACGCATTGGCCCACAAGGTGCCCCAATAGGGCCCGAATGAAATCTACATAACCATCAAAGAAAGTCCTACAAATGAAGACTTGGGCCTGTTAAGCCTGCTTTCCTCGATGAAAGCCCACAGAAGGGCTAAAGCACAATAAGCCTACCCATCATCAAAGCAAGCCCAAGTCCATGCAAGAAGACCCGCTGGATCTATATCCAAATTCAAAGCCCGTCAATGGCCTCACATGAAATCATGCAAAGGATCCGAGCCCATCCAAATGATGTTCAGCGGTCTCTACCTCAGATTCACCCAACAACGCCTGGCTATTCTCAGCCCGATAGCAAGCCTTTGTGGATTCGATGGCAGGTTTGATTCCCCTTGGGCTTATCCAGTGCCCCAGAGGTAAGATTAAAGCATCCTTCCGGACACCCAAGCCTCGGGACAAAGGGCCGATGCCTGCAAGCTCATTCGTGTAAGCGATCTTAGGTTCCCGAATAGAGCTATTGGTCTTCTTTTAGCGAAGGATCAAATCAAGTCCCCAGCGGCGTTTTCAGAGGCCAACTAAAGAGAAATTGTCACGACCCGAAATTGGCACGTGACGGCCCAAATACTACGCAACGTCTACAGGCGTAACGCAGTAAAAGAAAGCCAAAACCCAGAAATCTAAACCATTAAAAGACAAGAGAAGATAAGAAATATTGTTTAAACTTTGAAATCGCAACCCAAATTCTTTAAAAGTCCAATTTATTTTTCTTAAAATTTTGGCAGCACCTCCTTTGTAAAAACCAGCCCCAAAAATGGGTACAACATAATATATCTGTAAAGCATCCCCAACGGGAGTAAAATCCACGCCCAACGGCGGAAAACAATCACCACAACAGATATACAACGCCGTAGCGAAGAAAGAGACTATAAATAAAACTGCATAAAAACCTCCATGTCACAAAATAATATACAATATCGTCCTCACACCAAGTCTCTAAGTCATACAAGATAATGATAGATGGAGAGTACATGATACAACGAATATACAACATGCAACATCGGATAACCGCAAAACCTACCTAAGTAAAACAATACACTGTCAGGCGAAGCGGTATCCGCAGCAAAAGATGATACGACGGATGAAGATAGCCCTGCCTCTGACTATCCTGAGGAATACCTGTAAGACACTGTGGCACAACGGGGGTGAGCTGCCAACTCGTAAAATAATATATACAGGTAATCGCGAGTATGCACGTACAGCGCGAATCTAACATAAGCATCTAATAGCAATGAATTGTCATATGTAATGCAATAATCATGAAAAGTACACTAGCAGGTACAATTAATACATGAAGCAATAATATGACGATATGTATGCAACAGTCATGTAAGGTACTCTATCAGGTACTACAAGTACATGAAGTAATGATATGACAATCGGTATGCAATAATCATGCAATAATGATATGAAAAGGTATATATGCAACAGTCATGAAAGGTACTCTAACAGGTACAACTAACACATGAAGCAGTGCATATAAATAAGTATGAAGTATGGGATAAAACATGCTATTTCCACGGAATCCTGACATCATGGTAGGATCAAATCCATCAAGACAATCCAAATCCCAATTCCTCAAATCAGCCCCCAAATTGGCTCTCATATCATATAAGTCTCACAAATCCCGAATGTACAATATCAAGTAAATCTCATATATCCTGAATGTACAAAATCAAGTAAGTCTCATATATCCTTTATGTACAATATCAAGTAATCTCAAATGTCCTAAATCCAATATCAAGTGAATCTTTTATATCCTAGGTATATTTGCATGAATAAATATGATGAGGTATACATATATATTAGCGTCCCACTCCACTAATATATATACTTAGGAGTAAAATATCATGAAAACAATGTGTCAAGCATCGACACAAAAAGGTTGATCTATCAGATGCTGTCTCCATGACTGGCCCTCTGATAGGTACGTATCATACGCTATCCCGAAAGCTCGAGTGCCTAGCTCTCACCCTCGCCTCTCGACGTATCTATACGCACATAACTTCCGTTGGTATCCCCATGATAACCGCCGAGTCATTGGTACTGTCACCGGAAAATATGGTTCCCCCACTAACTCATCTCCTCACTGAGATTCTTGCCCCGGGTACCTCCGGGCCCCACCATGTACCCGCACACGGCTCCCTCCGTTCCCCACGTGGGGTATATATATATTAGAACCGATAAATCTCATGGTGGCTGCTGAAATATCATATCAAGAGAAACCGGGTTTTTCAAATAAAGCAAAATTTCATGAAACTACCACGGTCCTCAAATCCAGAAAACATCATGAAAAATCCATATCTCAATGTGAGAATCCATGAATATTACACACGCAACATGAAACTGAAATGCGAGCGTATAAAGGAAAGGCCGCTATTTAACTGCAACCAGTTAAAATATAAATTATGTGGTCCACAACTTCTCCAATTCTAAATGACATCAAGTAAAGGTAAACATGTAGCTATAACTGATATATGTATAAACATAAAGGTATAGCAAGATATAGACATCTACCTATCAGTAATGAAGTAATACACCCCCGGGTATAAGTGAAGGATGTATGCATGATATACACGTAACTATATCATTATGTGTATGTACCTATCGCTAATGGTACAATACTCTATAGGTATGCAGGTAACTAGCATGCAAGTATGTCAAGACATATGTGTAAGCATGTAGGTATACAGGTATGCTATATATATCATATGCGTAAAGAAATATGAATTAATGTCTCAATGTCCCTAACTAAACAATATCATATCTATAAGTGGTTGGTGTGTGACATGGCAGTTATTGACGGTGTGTGTGGCATACAATCAGTGCTCGTGCAACATGAACCTTCAATAATAGTGCAGAATCCTAAGGATACTAATCCAAGCATAACAATTTACTAATCAGTAGGGTAAATGCGCAATTCTAAATATGACATAGAATATGCGACAAGTCAAGTCATTTCTAGCCCAGACGCATAACGCCATGCGGGCGATTCCCCTGTAGATGTTAAATCTACTCACCAACGCTCCTGGCTAAGTGAAGCCAACCACTTGTTTTCCCTTGTAGTAGTGTCCGAAGTCCCCGCCTGCGAACCTACCACATTAAAACAATAAAGCAAGTATATATTAATAATAGACCCAAAACACGCACAAAATACATTTAACCGACACAACAACACAAAACATACTCTCAAGTGTTCGTATTGTGGCTAACGTGTGTAGCGACACGGCGAAAACAACCTAAGAGCAAAATCACACCAAGTGCACGATCCGTGTCGCATAACGTATCGCGCGGACACAAAACACTAGATTATAGGAAAACGATTCCAGATTTTGTTTACTGTAAATACTAAAAAAGTAAACAGTACCCAACACCCATAAACTATAGCAGACAACTATCCACAAAAACCAAACCCCGGCACACCCCCCCATAGCCGGCGTCGCCGGAATTCTCCAAAGGGTCGTCGGCCCATGCCGGTGGGGTGGTCCTCGTGTATCAGGTGGTGCTCCAGGGTCACTAGTACATCACTACTATTTTGTTTGGTCACTCAGTAAAATTTCCAGGTCACAGCAGTTCACAGAAGTTCTAAAAGACACTAAAACACGATATTGGTACGAAACGATATTTAAAGTGTTCTAAACCAAAACCAACTAGCTATACATCATAAAAACTCTTATTTAACAGTGTAAGGATTGTACCTATCAATACTTGCTCACAAGATCCAAGCTTTCATAGCTCCAAGTGATCCAAGAAGGCAAAAACATGACTTGGGGTATTTTTGTAATTTATTTGGGAATTTTGGGGATTTATTTGCTTAGATTGATGTAAAAATGGAAGGGAAATGATCAAGAGCTGAGGGGGGAGGAAGGATCTCGGCCAAGTGAGGAATGATGGGGTTTGTGTGGAATTTCCTAGCTATTTCTCATCAATAAATGCACATAAATGCATTCACGCACACATGCATGCACCTCTTCCAATTCTTTTCTTTTTCTTGAATCTTAAATTCTAATTTCCAAACAAATATCTAGATATTAAGTGAAGGTTTAATTAACTCAAACTTAAATGTTGAAAAGATCACTTAAGAGAAATTTCCCAAAATGTGAATACCGCATTAAAATAATATTAAAATTGGGAAAATTCTAATTGAATCAAAACGTCCCATATACCCCCAAAGCTTGCGCACTAGTTTTATTTTAGCTAAACTAGATGCTGACAAGTCTATATGGACGTTTGATCACAATCGGTTAAAAACAGAAAATATCGACAATTTTACCCTAAAACGGAAAAATTCGCATAACGATTTCTGAAACGTTACAGAAATGCGAGTTGGGTTGTTCACTGCGATGTACCTAAAACAGTGTAGTTCTTCACCGCGGAAGGCGTACGCAGGTGACCCGTCGCGTCGACTGGACTCCTTCCACTCCCGGTACCTCTGACTAGGAGTGGGTACCCTACCATCATCCCCGCCTTTCATAGAAAATGAATTTATCGCCGGGAGCCGATCAGTTGGTCCAACTATACCTTGGTTTTCTTTGTACCGACTTATTCCGTTGTGTAATCCGGTGTCAAAATCAACATTTTAGAGTATAGTTACACCAATTCAAGACAACGATCAGGTGATGTTAGTTGTCTCGGAGCTCAAGCGTAAGGCTCGGGACTTGATCAGCAGGTATGTCCCTTTTGCCTCGAGTATTCCTATTGAGCAAGGAATCTCGTGGGCACCAACCTGGAAGTCAATACCCAACTCGTTTGTACCCTAAGTTCAGGTAGGGCGTGGTCACATGCAAGACAAGTCAGGTTTCATGGCCTTGACTTGGGAACTCTCAGCTTTAACGTCCCTTCTGAACAGGGAGCATGCGATGGGCGTGTGGTATTCTGCTGCTCATTTGTGGAGGCCTTGGATGGTCTTTGCAATGGATCCTCATTTGTCCCATGGGTTTCTTGAATGGTTTGAACGTTGGGTAGGCCCAGTGCTTCCCTCGCTCGAGGAACTTGATTACCCTGAGGGGTTGGGTTGTTTGGCATTGTGAATTACATCAAACAGCGGTTGTTAGCGCCTTATCACATGTGGCTAATGACGATTTTGTCTAAATTGCCCCGTGATGGGACGTTTAATCAATTACGCCCACTTAAGCGTTTAGTTGGTTTCCGTTCAGCCTGGTGCTTCGATTTGAAGTCCGCGACTGACCGGTGGCCGCTTACTTTATTGTATGCCCTCATGCAAATGTTCTTTGGGCCGACGCATGCGTCAGCGATAGTCCAAGGTTGGGGGCGAACGCCTTTACGGTTGATAGGACCCTCGGGGTTCGTCGTCTTAATGTTGTCTCCTTCCTCGCTGGGCAACCGTTGGGGTATCTCGGCTCTTGGCCACTCTTTGCCTTGTCCCACCATTTTGTTGTGTGGATGGCGGCAGAAAAGGCGATGGAATCCCCGGCTTCTGATTTCGCAATTATGCAATTTTCGGTGATGATGTTGTAATCGGGGATAGGGACGTTGTCTTGGCCTATCGCGACATTCTGGATAAGTTGGGGGTGACAATATCCACCCAATAGTCTATTATATCTATACAGTTTGCAAATTTGCAAAGCGATTCTGTGTCAAACAGGGCCTAGATATCAATAAGATTTCTCTCCTGTCTCTATGAAATGTTGCATGATGACAAGTCACTTGTATGGGCTTCTCTCCGCTGGTAAAAAAAGTATGGAGTGAAGATTTTCCACTTTAGTTAGACTACATAGGGGTGGTTCTCGAGTGTAAGCATCATTACAGAATATCTGTTTCAAACATTGGGAACGGGTTAGAAAGATGGTTGAGAAGCCGGTGAAAGGTAGCAATTTTGCTTTATAGTTTTAGATGAGTAGGACCGATGGGTCCATACATGAGAGGGATGTACTCCTATATAAGGTTACATATTCAACAACATTTTAAGGAACTCAAGTAGATTCCCGATGAGTTTACCTTTTTTGGAGTGGTAGGTAGAGTTCCTAGAGAGGACCATGGTAAGAAACTGGGTTTGGTTAAAATATATCTTATGGTATCATACAACCGTATGGAATGATGATGCGACCACCCTTGAAGAACTGTTCCAACCTCCCGTTGTAGAAGTACATTGGAAGGCCAAAGACGTGAATTCGCAAGAGTTTCGGGCTTTTAGTCTTCTTTTGAAGACCTACTCTTTTTTTATAGGTAAGTTGGTGGAATTGGTCACCTCCGTGTTTAATGGAGTTTCATGATCCTCCACCTGGAACATCTTGGATATTAGGGGCAGAGACTACTTGATCAAGCCTGAGTAGATTACACAACAAAGGGCGGGTCATCAAAGTACCGCTTGCTAACGAAAGTAGTTTGTTTTGTCTACTAGCTCAAGTTCCGGTTTCCTCTATTTTCTGTTCTGCTCGGCTTGCAACAAAGAACTTTACTTTCAAGTAGTACTTCCCGGAACAAGAAAAGAAGTGGCTTTTCTTCGAGTGCCGAAACTATATGCATCTCCCGACACTTCACTAACGGTTTTCTTTCTCTAAGCTAAGTCAAGTGACTTAAACAAAGACCTTCTTATCATTAGGGCTTTCCCGATTGTCTTCCTTCAGATTCAAAGTCTCTAAGTGGCGCTTCCTGCTCTTGGTTGTCCTCCCGGTAAACAGTGCAAAGCTTCTTTTGTTCTTACCGCTTCTGACTATCACCGACAGCCGACTGACAGGACAGTTCTCCGCATCCAACTGCTTTCTTTAGTCCTGGTTGCTATTACCGACTGCGGAAATCAATTCAAATAAATTAAAAGAAGTACTTCTATATTGAGGACATACTTTTTTTTATTTTTAAACAGCTAACCGTTAAAGAGTTCAGTCGATGTCCTGCTCTGGTTATTACCTCACAGCCTTACCTCTTCTCGCTCCTCACTGGTTTCTAAGCGTACCACCTTACTGGAACGTAACGCGATCCTGACTACGATGATACCTGAAGAAAAAGTGAGACCTGATCGATCGACAAAAGTAAGCACCGCCGCCTTTAATAATGAACAAACAATAGGTAGGTTTCAAGTGATTTCCGGTCAGCCCAGCTCAATGAGTTAAACCTTTTTTATCTAAAATTTTAATTCCCGAGTCTATTTCCTTATTATTACGGACGGCCTGATTCGTTTGGGTAGATCTAGTCGAACTAAATTTCTGAACCCATTTCCATAACCTATCATTGATTCTCTTGTTTATAACTGTCGTAACCCTGATTCCTTAGTGATTTCCTCTCCCTACGGGCACTATTATTGTCCTTCTCGAATGTCCTCAAATTATTGGACTTTCCTGTTCCGATAACCATCGTCCTATGGACATTTATCATAAGACATTCAAGTCCTCTCCATTATTAGATAGTTACCCTTTCGATTGTACACATATTTTCCCTCAATTTCACTATTTTTAAATGAACTATAAAATTATTTCAAACTTGCGTTCTTTAAAAGGACTTGAATCTATTTTTAGCCAAAATTTCAAAATCCTGATCCATTTCCGTATGCACCTATCCATGATTCCCCGTCTATAACTGTCTTATCCTTGATTCATTACTGATTTACTCATCCTATAACCGTCTCATTAAGGACATTTGTCAATGCATTCAATTTGAAGTCATCTCTATTATTAGATCGACTTGAATATGTCAACCCGGGGCTTTTGGGATTGCCTACATCCGTGAGCGTGGCTTTCGGCAAATTTACTTTGCACACGTACCCAATCATTCACGATACCTTGATTTTTTTTATCATCATCTAGTCTTTTTGGATACAACTTGTATTTCAATTGTCTTATTTATAAAATATTCAAAACCGTCTCCAACTTTTAAAGGAAATTTTATTTGGATTTCAAAGAACTTTACCCCATTTTGCTTTTCAGCATTTATTTATTTATTTATTTGAAAAGATATATTTTGAAAAGAAAAGTTCAATTGTATTAAATTTCTAAATCTATTTTCTTAACATTACTACTTTCAAAGGCACCATAAACTCACTTTTATCATTACTTTCAAGGTTTTTCATTTGTCCCGTACTTTAAAAGGACTTGAATCTAATTTGTTTATCCAAATCTATTTCTTACTACTTTCAAATTTCTAAATCTATTTCCATATTATCATCATTCTTCAGTCTATAGCTGTCGTGCCCCTGGTTTTTTTAGTGAATTAATCTTTCTACGGGTTTAATTGTTGCCTTTTATAATAACCTCCAACTCGTGTTCATAACAATGTGCACCTACCATTGATTTTGTTAACTGTCCTATAGACATTTATCAATAACAATTCAAATCCACGTTCTCTCCATTATTTGATCAACCTGAATATGTCAAACCATGATTTTTCGATTGTACACATCCATGATCCATTGGTTCTGTTCCTATAACCGTCGCCCTATGGTCATTTATCAAAATGCACTCAAGATTAAGTCCTCCCCATTTTTAGATCGACATGTACATGACAACCCGCGACTCTTTTGATTGTACAAGTATATTCCTTTAGTTTCACTATTTTTAAATGCACTATAAAATTATTTCAAGCTTTTCACTTGTCTCGTTCTATACAAGGACTTAAATCATTTTTTATTTCAATTGTAAATTTCCGAGTTTATTTCCTTATTATTACTATTAAAAGTTTGAACCCATTTCCAAATGCACTTATCATTGATTCTCGTGTCTATAACAATTGTAACCCTGGTTTTTTTTTGGAAATTTGTAACCTTGGTTCCTTAGTGGTTTACTCTTCCTACAGGCTTAATTATTGTTTTTATAGAATGTCTTCTAACTCGTGTCCACAAAAAATATGCACCTACCGTTGATTCTGCTCCTTTAACCGTTCATGCTATAGATATTTATGAAATGACATTCAAGCTCAAGTCCTCTCCATTATTTGATCGACATGACTATGTCAACCCGTGACTTCTCGATTGTACACATTCATGATCCACTGATTATGTTTCTATAACCGTCGTCTTATGGACATTTATCAAATGACATTCAAGTTCAAGTCCTCTCCATCATTAGATCGATGTGTATATGTCAACCCGCGACCCTTTCGATTGTACACATTTTCTTTCAATTTCACTATTTTTAAATGAACTATAAAATTATTTCAAACTTTTCACTTGTGTCGTTCTTTAAAAGGACTTGAATCTATTTTTTAATCTAAATTTCAAATTTCCGAATCTACGTATTACTACTACTTCCAATTGTCTGAATTCATTTCCATATGTATTTATCCTTGATTCCTTGTCTATAACTGTCTTAACCCTCTATTATTTCTGATTTAATTTACCTACGAGTTTAATTATTGTCTTTTCATAATGTCGTCTAATTTTGTCCACAACAATATGCTCCTACCATTAGCTGTCTTCCTATATCCCCATTATGGACATCTATCAATAGGCATTCAAGTAGAAGTCCTCTTCATTATTAGATCAATCTGAATATGTCGACCCGGGGCTCTTGGGATTGCATACATCCGTGGTGTGGCTTTCTTCAAATTTACTTTGCACACATAACCAATTATTCATGATACCTTGATTTTTTTTATCATCATCAAGCCTTTTTTGGATATAACATAACATTTCAATTGTCTCATTTATAAAATGTTCAAAATCGTCTCCAACTCTTAAAACTAATTTCTCAGGATTTCAAAGACTTTACCCCATTTTGCATTTCAGTATTTTTTTTTATTTATTAGAAAGGTTGTATTTGAAAAAACTTCAATTGTATTAAATTTCTAAATCTATTTTCTTAACATTACTACTTTCAAAGACACCATAAATTTTCATTTTTTTTGTTACTTAAAGCAATTGAAGTTATTCTTAAATTTAAAATATTAAATCTTTTTCCTTAATCACACTATTTTAAAATGCTCCATAAAGTTATTTCAAAGTTTTTCACTTGTCCCGTATTTTAAAAGGAATTGAATCTAATTTTCAAATCTATTTCCTAAACATTACTACTTTCAAATTTATAAATCTATTTCTACCTATCAGTGATTCTCCTATCTATAATTGTCTTGACTCTGATTTGTTATTGATTTAATCTTTCTACAGGCTTGATTATTATCTTTTTCTAATGTCCTCCAACTCATGTCTACAGTAATATACACTTTATCTTTGATTTTGTTCCTATAACCGTCATCCTACCGTCATTTATGAATAGACATTCAAATCCAAGTCCTCTCCATTATTTGATTGACGTGAATATGTCAACCCATACCTTTTCGATTGTACACATTTAGGATCCATTGGTTCTGTTCTTATAACCGTCGCTCTATGGATATTTATCAAAAGGCATTCATGTTCATGTCCTCTTCAATTTTAGATCATCCTGTATATGTCAACATCTGACTATTTTGGTTGTACACATTTTCTTTTAGTATCGTTATTTTTAAATGCACTATAAAGTTATTTCAAGCCTTTTAACTTGTCTCGTTCTTTAAAAGGACTTAAATCTTTTATTATCTAAATTTTAAATTTCCGAGTCTATTCATTATCACTACTACTAAATTTCTGAACCCATTTCAATATGCACTATCATTGATTCTCCTGTCTATAACTGTTATAACCCTGATTCCTTAGTGATTTACTCTCCCTACGGGTTTAATTATTGTCTTTTTCGAATGTTCTCTAACTCGTGTCCACAATCAATATGCACCTACCATTGATTCTGTTCCTACACCGTTCCTATTATAGACATTTATGAAATGACATTCATGCTCAAGTCCTCCATTATTTGATCGACATAACTGTCAACCCGTGACTTTTCGATTGTACCCGTTTATGTTCCACCGATTATGTTCCTATAACCGTCGTCCTATGGACATTTATTAAAGGACATTCAAGTCCATGTCATTTCCATTATTAATTTGACGTGTATATGTCAACCCGCGGCCTTTCGATTGTACACGTATTTTCCCTTAATTTCACTATTTTTAAACGAACTATAAAATTATTTCAAGCTTTTCACTTGTGTCGTTCTTTAAAAGGACTAAAATCTATTTTTTTAATCTAAATTTCAAAATTCCGAATCTAATTCCTTATTATTACTACTTCCAAATTTCCGAATCCATTACCATATGCACCTATCCTTGATTCCCTGTCTATAACTGTCTTAACCATTATTCATTACCGCCTTAATCTACTTATGAGCTTAATTATTGTCTTTTCATAATGTCCTCCAATTTTTGTCTATGACGATATGCACCTACCATTCACTCTCTTACTGTAATCATCTCATTATGGACATTTGTCAATAGGCATTCAAGTTGTAGTCATCTCCAATATTAGATTGACCTGAATATGTCAACCTGGGGCTCTTTTAATTGCACACACCCGTGAGTGCCTTTCGATAAATTTACTTTGCACACGTAACCAATCATTCATAATACCTTATTTTTATATCATCATCCGGTCTTTTTGGATACAACATCGCAATTCAATTGTCTCATTTATAAAATAATCGAAATGATCTCCAAATCTTAAAGAAAATTTCTCTGGATTTCGAGGACTTTTACCCCATTTTGCTTTTGAACATTTATTTATTTATTAGAAAGGCTGTATTAAACTTCAATTGTATTAAATTTCTAAATCTTTTTTCTTGACATTACGACTTTCAAAGACACCATAAATTTTCACTTTTTTCGTTACTTAAAAGCAATTGAAGTTATTCTTAAATTTTAAATTTCTAAATTGTTTTCCTTAATCACATTATTTTAAAATGTGCCATAAAGTTATTTTAAGGGTTTTCACTTGTCACGTGGTTTAAAAAGACTTGAATCTAATTTTTATCTAAATTTTAATTTTTGAATCTATTTTCTAAACATTACTACTTTAAAATTTGTAAATCTATTTTCATATGCACCTATTATTGATTCTCCTGCCTATAACTGTCTTGACAATGATTTCTTAGTGATTTAATCTTTTTACGGGCTTAACTATTGTCTTTTCTAATATCCTCCAACTACGGGCTTAACTATTGTCTTTTCTAATATCCTCCAACTTGTGTCCACAACAATATGCGCCTACCATTGGTTCTGTTCCAACAACCGTCCTATATAAATTTATCAATAGAAATTCAAATTCAAGGCTTCTCTATGATCGACATGTTTATGTCAACCCATGACTTTTCGATTGTACACATTCATGATCCATTGGTTTCGTTTCTATAACTGTCGCTTATGGACATTTATCAAAAGTCATTCAATTTCAAGTCCTTTCTATTATTAGATCGACATGTATATGTCAACCCGTGACCGCTTCGATTGTACACGTATTTTCCCTTAATTTCACTATTTTTGAATGAACTATAAAATTATTTCATAGTTTTCATTTGTGTCGTTCTTTAAAAGGGACTTAAATCAATTTTTTTAAAATCTAAATTTCAAATTTTTGAATCTACTTATTATTACTACCAAATTTCTGAATCCATTTCCATATGGACCTATCCTTCATTTCTCGTCTAGATCCATCATTAACCCTGATTCATTACTTATTTAATCTACCTATGGGCTTAGTTAATACCTTTTCATCATGTCCTCAATCATTGACCACGACAATATTAACCTACCATTGATTCTCTTCTTATAATCGTCTCATTATGGACATTTGTCAAGAGGTATTTAATTTGAAGTCCTCTCCATTATCATATTGACCTAAATATGTCAACCCGGGGCTCTTAAGAATGCACACATCCATGAGTGTGGCTTTGGCCAAATTTACTTTACACGCGTAACCAATTATTAATTATACCTTGATTTTTTTATCATCACCCAGGGCTTTTTGGAAATGACGTTGCATTTCAATTGTCTCATTTATAAAATATTTGAAACCGTCTTCAACTTGTAAAGCAAATTTCTCAGTATTTCAAAAACTTTTACCCCATTTTGCGCATTTTTTTATTTATTAGATTGGCTGTATTTTGAAAAAAACCCTCAATTGTATTAAATTTTTAAATCTATTTTCTTGACATTACTACTTTCAAAGGCACCATAAATTTTCACCGTTTTCGGTACTTAAAGCAGTTGAAGTTATTTTTAAATTTTAAATTTCTAAACCTTTTTCCTTAATCACACTATTTTAAAATGCGCCATAAAGTTATTTCAAAGTTTTTTACGTATACCATACTTTAAAAAGGCTTGAATCTAATTTTTTTTAATCTATAGTTGAATTTTTGAATCTATTTCCTAAACATTACTACTTTCTATTTTCTAAATCTATTTCCATATACATCTATCATTGATTCTCCTGTCTATAACTGTCTTGACCATGATTTCTTAATGATTTAATCTTTCTACGGCCTTAATTATTGTCTTTTCTAATGTCCTCTAACTCGTGTACACAACAATATGCGTCTACTATTGATTTTATTCTTATAACTATTCTCCTATATACACTTATCAATAGATATTCAAATTCAAGTCCTCTCCATTATTTGATTGACGTGAAACCATGACTTTTCGATCGTACACATTCAAGATCCATTGATTTTGTTCCTATAATCGTCGCCCATGGATATTTATTAAAAGGCATTCAAGTTCAAGTCTACTCCATTCTTTGATCGACTTGTTCATGCCAACCCGTGGCTATTTTGATTGTACGCCTATATTACCTTAGTTTCACTATTTTTAAATGCACTATAAAATTATTTCAAGATTTTTCACTTGTCTCGTTCTTTAGAAAGACTTAAATCTTTTTTTATTTTCTGAGTCTATTTCCTTTTTATTACTACAAAATTTCTGAACCCATTTCCATATGAGCCTATCATTGATTCTCATGTCTATAACTGTTGTAACCCTGATTTCTTGGTGATTTACTCTCCGTATAGGCTTAAATATTGTATTTTTAGAATGTGTTCTAACTTCTGTCAACCAAAAATATGCACCTACCATTGACTATTTTCATATAATTTTCCTACTATAGATATTTATGAAATGACATTCAAGCTCAAGTCCTCTCCATTATTTGATCGACATGACTATGTCAACCCGTGACTTTTCGATTGTACATATTCATGATCCATTGATTATGTTCCTATAACCGTCGTCATATGGACATTTATCAAAAGACATTCGAGTTCAAGTCTTCTCCATGATTAGATTGACATATCTAGCCCTTTCAATTATACACGTATTTTCCCTTAATTTCACTATTTTTACTATAAAATTATTTCAAGATTTTCATTTGTGTCGTTCTTTAAAAGGACTTAAATCTAATTTTTTGATCCAAATTTCAAATTTTTGAATATACTTCCTTATTATTACTACTTTCATATTTTTGAATCCATTTCTATATGCACTTAGCATTGATTCCCCGTCTGTAACTGTCATAACCCTTATTCATTACAAGATTTAATCTACCTATGGGCTTAATTATTGTCTTTTTTTTGGGATTGCACACATCCAAGAGTGTAGCTTTCGCCAAATTTATTTTCAACACGTAACCAATTATTCCGTATACCTTGATTTTTTATCTATACAAATCGCATTTCAATTGTCTCATTTATAAAATATTCGAAACCGTCACGAAAATTTAAAGCAAATTTCTCGGTATTTCAAAGACTTTTATACCATTTTGCATTTCAACGTTTATTTATTATTAGAAAGGCTGTATTTTGAAAATACTTCAATTGTATTAAATTTCTGAATCTATTTTTCATGACATTATTACTTTCAAAGAGACCATAAATTTTCACCTTTTTCGTTATTTAAAGCAATTGAAGTTATTTCACACTACTTTAAAATGCGCCATGAAGTTATTTCAAGGGTTTTCACCTTTCCCATACTTTAAATTGACTTGAATCTATTTTTTGTCTAAATTTAAAATTTTGAATTTATTTCCTAAACATTACTACGTTCAAGTTTCTTAATCTATTTTTATATGCACCTATAATTGAGAGTCTTGACACTGATTTCTTACTGATTTCATCTTTTACAGACGTAATTATTAACTATTTTGATTGCACATGTATTTTCCCCTTAATTTCACTATTTTTAAATGCACTACATAGTTATTTCAAGCTTTTTCATGTGTCTCGTTCTTTAGATGGACTTAATTTTTTTTATCTTAATTTTAGATTTCCGAGTCTTTCCTTATTTTTATTACTACTAAATTTCTAAACCCCATTTCCATTTGCACCCATCATTGATTATCTTGTCTATAACTGTTGTAATCTCGATTCTGTAGTGATTTACTTTCTCTACGAGCATAATTATTGTCTTTTTAGAATGTCCTCTTAACTCTTGTCCACAAAAAATATGCACCTACCATTGATTATGTTCCTATAACTGTTGTTACTTATAGACATTTATGAAATGACATTCAAGCTCTTGTCCTCTCTATTATTTGATCGACGTGACTATGTCATCTCGTGACTTTTTCGATTTTACACATTTATGATCCACTAATTATGTTCCTATAACCATCGTCGTATGGACATTTATCAAAAAACATTCAAGTTCAAGTTCTCTTCATTATTAGATCGACGTGCATATGTCAACTTGCGACCCTTTGGATTGTACACATATTTTCCCTTAGTTTCACTTTTCTAAATGAATTATATAATTATTTCAAGCTTTTCACTTGTGTCGTTCTTTAAAAGGGAATCAATTTTTTTAAAATCTAAATTTTAAATTTCGGAATCTACTTATTATCACTACCAAATTTCTTAATCCATTTCTTTATGCATCACTTATCCTTCATTCCTTGGCTATAACTGTCCCCTGATTCATTACTGATTTAATCTATTTATGAGCTTAATTATTGTCTTTTCATAATGTCTTATTTTTGTCCACAGCAATATGAACCTACCATTGATTCCCTTTCTATAAGTGCCCTATTATGGACATTTGTCAATACGTATTAAAATTGAAGCCCTCTCCATTATGTCAACCGGGGGCTCTTGGATCCTTTTTTTTTTTGTGGCAAAATTGCACAAATTTACCCATCAACTTTCACGTTTTTTGCGATTGATGCCATGAACTAATTTAATTACAAACAAGTATCATGAACTATCACTCTCGATTGCAACTAAATACCATCAACTTTTTTTCCGTCTGCAAACGTTATATTTAGCTGCCGTGTCATCAATATTTGACTTGTTTTCCTCATTTTACCCTTGAGTTCTCGGTCAACCCCTAAAATTTCGCGAGGTATAATGGTTCATTAAGACACAAAAGTTAACGCCGTATGGAGGTTATGTTAAAAAAATAGTTCATGGTACTAATCGTAAATTATTAAAGTTCATGGTATCAATCGCAAAAAACACGAAACTTGATTGGTACATTTATGCAATTTAGCCAATTTTTAGTCAAAATTTAAATTTTTGAATATATTTCCTAAACATTACTTTCAAATTTCTAAATCTATTTCTATATACACCTATCATTGATTCTCTTGTCTATAACTGTCTTTACCTTAATTTCTTAGTAGTTTAATCCTCGTACGAGCTTAATTATTGTTTTTTTTCTAGTGTCCTCCAACTAGTGTCCACAACAATATGCGCTTACCATTGATTTTATTTCTATAACCGTCCTTATATAGACATTTATCAATAGACATTCAAATCTTAGTTCTCTCCATTATTTGATCGACATGAACATGTCAACCCATTACTTTTCGATTGTACACATTCATGACCCATTGGTTCTGTTCCTATAACTGTCGCCCACGGACATTTATTAAAAGGCATTCAAGTTCAAGTCCTCTTCATTTTTTGATTGACCTGTATATGTTAACCCGTGATTCTCTTTATTGTACACATATTTTCCCTTAGTTTCACTATTTTTAAATACATTACCAAATTATTTCAAGCTTTTTCATGTGTCTTGTTCTTTAGATGGACATAGATCTATTTTACTCTAAATTTTAAATTTCCGAGTCTTTCCTTATTATTACTACCAAATTTCTGAAAGACTCGCATAAAATTCTTGCGAGCACTGGAGAGGCGTCTACGAGTAAAGCACCGTATCCATATAACTGCTTTCCACCTACGCTCCGCCATCCATTCCAAGTTTACCCATTTTCATATGCATCTATCATTGATTCTCTTGTCTATAACTGTTGTAATTATGATTCCTTAATGATTTACTCCCCCTACGGGCTTAATTGATTTCTTTTTAAAATGTCCGCAAACTCGTGTCCACAAAAATATGCACCTGCTATTGATTAATTTTACTATAACCATTCCTACTATAGCGGTTATAAAATGATATTCAAACTGAAGTCCTCTCAACTATTTGATCAATGTGACTCATTCCGTGATTTTTTGATTGTACACATTCATTATGCACTGATTATGTTCCTATAACCGCCGACCTCTGGAAATTTATTAAAAGACATCAAGTTAAGTCTTCTCCATTATTAGATCGACGTGTATATGTCAACCTAAGGCCATTTCGATTGTTCACCCATTTTCCTTTAATTCACTATTATAAAATTATTTCAAGCTTTTCACTTGTGTTGTTCTACAAAAGGACTTAAATCTATTTATTTAATCAAAATTCCAAATTTCTAAATCCATTTCCATATCCACATATCCTTCATTCCCCGTCTATAACGATCCATTACTGATTTAATCTACCTATGAGCTTAACTATTGTTTTTTCTAATGTCCAATTTTTGTCCATGACGGTTTTAACCTACCATTGATTCTCTTATTATAACCGCCTAATATGGACTTTGTCAATAGGCATTCAAGTTGAAATCATCTCCATTATTAGATCGATCTGAATATGTCAAACCAAGACATCTTTGGATTGCACACATCCGTGAGTGTGGCTTTTGCCAAATTTACTTTGCACACGTAACCAATCATTCATGATACCTTGATTTTTTTATCATCATCCAGCCTTTTTGGATACAACATCGCATTTCAATTGTCTCGTTATCGTCTTCAAATTTTAAAGCAAATTTCTCGGTATTTCAAGGACTTTTACCCCATTTTGCATTTCAGCATTTATTTATTTACTAGAAAGGTTGTATTTTGAAAAAACTTCAATTGTATTAAATTTCTAGTTTTATTTTCTTGACATTACTACTTTCAAAGGCGCCATAAATTTTCACTTTTTTCATTACTCAAAGCTATTAAGGTTATTCTTAAATTTTAAATGGCTAAACCTTTTTTCCTTAATCACACTATTTTAACCTTATTTCAAGGTTTTTCACTTGTCCCGTACTTTAAAAGGACTTGCATCTAATTGTTTATCTAAATTTAAATTTTTGAATCTATTTCCCTAAACATTACTACTTTCAAATTTCTAAATCTATTTCCATATGCATCTTTCATTGAGTCTATTTCCTTATTATTACTATTAAATTTCTGAACCCATTTCCATATGCACCTATCATTGATTATCATGTCGATAACCGTTCCCGATTCCTTAGTGATTTACTCTCCCTATGGGCTTAATTATTGTCTTTTTAGAATGTCCTCTAGTTCGTTTCAAAAAAATTTGCACCTACCATTGATTATGTTCCTATAACCGTTCCTACTATAAATATTTACGTAATAATATTCAAGCTGAAGTCCTCTCCATATCCATAACTTTTCGATTGAACACATGCATAATCCATTGATTATGTTCTATAATTGTCATCCTATGGACATTTATCAAAAAAAACATTCAAGTTCAAGTCCTCTTCATTATTAGATCGACGTGTATATGTCAACCCGCTACCCTTTTGATTGTACCATATTTTTCATTAATTTCACTATTTAAAAATGAATTATTAAATTATTTCAAGCTTTTTACTTATGTCATTCTTTAAAAGGACTTGCATTTATTTTCTTAATCTAAATTTCAATTTTTCGAATATACTTCATTATTATTACTACCAAAATTTTGTATCAATTTCCATATATACCTATCATTGATTCACCGTCTATAACTGTCTTAACCCTAATCATTACTAATTTATTCTATCTATGGGCTTAATTATTGTTTTTTATGATATGCTCAAACTTTTGCCCACGTCAATATGCACCTACCACTGATTTTCTTCGTATAACCGTCCCATTATGGATATTTGTCAATAGGCATTCTATTTGAATTCCTCTCCATTATTAGATCGACTTGAATATGTCAACCCGGGGCTCTGTGGATTGCACACATTCGCTGGTATTTCAAAGACTTTTGCCCCATTTCGCATTTCATTATTTATTTATTAGAAAGGCTGTATTTTGAAAAACTTAAATTGTATTAAATTTTTGATCAAATTGCATTAAACTTCAATCGTAACCAATCAAATTTTAACGGTGTAATGATCGAATTTGGCTTGATTTGGTTATAGGACAAAAAGAAGTTTTGAGAATATGAAATTTAAGAATTTTATGTTGCTTGGAGATATTTAGGGAATCTAAGAATTTGTCGAATTTTATATATTTGGGGAATCTAAGAGTTTGTGGAATTTGAGATATTGGGACAATTTAAGAATTTTATGAAGTTTGGAGATATTTAAGGAATTTTATGGAGTTTGGTGGAATATTTTGAAAATTTGAACATTTTTGTGGAGGTAAGGATAGAATTTGGGTTTGATATATTTCTAGTTTAACGACTTAGAGGTCGACTTAAATTTTATTTGGATTTTAAAGGCGAGATCAAATTTTAGTTTGATTTGCTTCATGGTTACTACTTAGACGTTGATTATATGTCGATTTTAAATTTGATTTGGATTTTGGGATTTTTTTTATAAAAGTTGAGAATATTTTAGAGAATTTGGCAAATTAATGGAAATTAAGTTGTTTGAGAATTTGGAATTTATGGAATTGGAGAATTTAAAAAATTTGTGAATCATGAATATATTTACGGAATCTAAGAATTTGTAGACTTTGAAATATTTGTTCGATTTGATTTGGTTTTAGTTTAACCATATAGCATTCGAACTTGAACTTGATTTGGCTTTCAGTTGTTGAATTTGGGTTTGATTTGGTTGTAGAACATAAAGAAGTTTTAAGAATGTGGAATTTAGAAATTTTTTGTTTGTTGGAGATATTTAGAGAATCTAAGAATTTGTGGAATTTAATAAATTTGGTGAATCAAAGAATTTGTGGAATTTGAGATATTAGGACAATTTAGGAATTTTATGGAACTTAGACATATTTAGGGTGCGCTTGGTAGGATATGAACTGGATGGTAATTCTACATTCTCATGAAATAATACCATGCTTATTTAGGTGTAAAAACTATTCCTAAAAACTTTATGGAGTATCATGGTAATCAAATGACCATGTTTCATGTGAATACTATTCCCCCAAAAACATGTATCTATCCTACATTACCATGAAATATCCCCACCTAACACGACGTGTGCAATGACCGTCCGCCACCCGCCGCCAGCTTCCATCGCCACCCGCTGAATGGCCCACCGTCGTTCGCCGCCGGTCTCCCTCACCGATGGTCGGTTGTTCGCCGTTGGTCTCCCCCGTTTAGCCGCTCGCCACCGTTTTCCCTCGCCGCCGGTCACCCTCTCTTCCCGCTGCCGGACGTCCACCGGTTGGACGTTTGCCGTCGGTCTCCTCGCCGCCGATCGGCCGTTCACCTTCCATTGTTGACCTCGCTTCTTGTCGTCCATCGGCCGCCGTCAGTCGACAGTTGCACATACATATATTATCGGGGATTATTAAAATGTACCAAGTATGTTAATGCAAGATTCCTTGAAATTGGATGCCCGGTGATCACATTCCATGGAATATTTTGAAAATGTGAGGATTCCCGGTAATCGTCCATTTCATGTACCAAGCGCAAGCTTGGTGGAATATTTTGAAAATTTGAACATTTTCGTGGAGCTTAAGAGATTTTAGAAAATTTAGAATTCTAATTTAATGACTTAGAGTTCGATTTGATTTGGTTCTATTTTAACGTTGTATCGGTCATCGAACTTGATTTGGCATCCAATTTAACGTTGTAAGGGTAGAATTTGTGTTTGATTTGGTTCTAATTTAACGGCTTAGAGGTCGACTTAAATTTGATTTGGGTTTCAGTTTAACAGTATGCGATCGAATTGAAGTTTGAATTGGTTCAAGTTTAACTTAGAGGTTGATTTGTTCTGTTTCCAATTGAACGACGTAGATGTCGATTTTAGATTTGATTTGGACTGGATTTTAGGAATTTTATGTGAAAATTAAGAATATTTTAGGGACTTTGGAAATTAATGGATATAAAGATGTTTTGAGAATTTGGACTTTATGGAATTGGAGAATTTAGGAATTTTATGAAGTTTGGAAATATTTAGGAAATCTAAGAATTTGCCGAATTTGATATATTTGATAGATTATTTTGAAATTTAGATGATTTTCTAGAATTTAGGAGGTTTTGGAAAATTCTGTTCCATTTAAAGATTTAGAGTTCGATTTGACTTGGTTCAAGTTTAACGATATAGTGGTCGAACTTGAACTTGATTTGGGTTGCAGTTCAACGGTATAGAGATCGAATTTTGGTTTGATTTGGTTCCAGTCTAACAACTTAGAGATCGATTTGATTTCGGTTATGGTTTAACTACTTAGAGCTTTATTTTATTAAGTTCAAGTTTAACGACGTAGTGGTCGAACTTCAACTTGATTTGGGTTGTAGTTTAACTGCGTAAAGATCAAATTTAGGTTTAATTTGAATCCAGTCTAACAACCTAGTGGTCGATTTGATTTGTTTCCGATTTAACGACATAAATGTCGATTTTAGATTTGATTTGGATTTTGGGATTTTTTTTGCGAAAGTTTAGGATATTTTAGAAAATTTGGTAAATTAATGGAAATAAAGATATTTTGAGAATTTGGAATTTAGGGAATTGGAGAATTTGGGAATTTTGTGAATCTTGAAAATATTTACGGAATCTAAGAATTTGTGGAATTTGATATATTTGTTTGATTTGGTTTGATTTCAGTTTAACGATAAAGCATTCGAACTTGAACTTGATTTGGCTTTTATTTTAACGGCGTAGTGGTTGAATTTGGGTTTGATTTGGTTATAGGACATAAAGAAGTTTTGAGAATGTGGAATTTATGGACAATTGAGGAATTTTATGGAACTTAGACATATTTAGGGATTTTGAAATAATTTGGTTGAATATTTTGAAAATTTGAACATTTTTGTGGAGCTTAAGAGATTTTGGAAAGTTTAAAATTCCAATTTAACTAAGTAGCGGTCAAACTTGAATTTGATTTGGCTTCTTGTTAAACGATGTGGAGGTAGAATTTGGATTTGATTTGGTTCTAGTTTAACGACTTAGAGGTCAACTTGAATTTGATTTGTGTTCTAGTTTAGCAGCGTAGAGATCGAATTTAAGTTTGATTTGGTTCAAGTTTAACTCAGGGATCAATTTGTTTTGCTTCTAGGTAAACGACGTAGATGCCGATTTTAGATTTGAATTGAATTTTAGGTATTTTTTGTGAAAATTTGGAAAATTAATGGAAATAAAGATGATTTGAGAAGTTGGAATTTATGGAATTGAAGAATTTAGGAGCTTTATGGGTTTGGAGACATTTATGAAATCTAAGAATTTGCCGAAATTTGATATATTTGGTGAATTTTAGAATTTTTTGTGGAATTTGAGATATTTAGAGAATTTAGAAATTTATGTAGTTTGGAGATATTTAAGGAATTTAAAAGAATTTGGAGGATTATTTTGAAATTTTGAACATTTTTTAGAATTTAACGCGTTTCGAAAATTTGATTCCGGATTAACGACTTAGAAATCAATCTGTTTTGGTTCTTGTTTAATGATGTGGCAGTCGAACTTGACCTTGATTTGGGTTGAAGTTTAATAGCGTAGAGTTTGAATTTAAGATTGATTTGGTTTCAATCTAACAACTTCGAGGTCGATTTGATTTGGTTGCAGTTTAACGATATTAATTTTGATTTTGGATTTGATTTGAATTTTAGGTATTTTTTGTGATAGTTTAGGATACTTTTGAGAATTTAAGAAATTAATGAAAATAAAGATGTTTTGAGAAATTGGAATTTTGTGGAGCTTGGAGATATTTAAGGAATCTAACAATTTATGGAATTTGATATATTTGCGGAATTTTAGAATTTGTGGAATTGTATTATCGGGACAATTTGAGAATTCTATGAAGCTTGAGAATTAAGGGGATTTGAAAGAATTTGGTGGAGTATTTTGAATATTTGAACTTTTTTTTGTAGACTTTTGGAGGTTTGGAAAATTTGAGTTCGATTTGATTTGGTTTTAGTTTAACGATATAGCGTTTGAACTTGAACATGATTTGGCTTCCCAGTTTAACGGCGTAGTGGTCGAATTTGGATTTGATTTGGTTATAGGACATAAAGAAGTTTTGAGTATGTGGAATTTATGGAATTGAAGAATATATGAATTTTATGTTGGTTGGAGATACTTAGGGAATCTAAAAATTTCTAGAATTTGATATATTTGGGAAATCTAAGAATTTGTGGAATTTGATATATTGGGACAATTTAGGAATTTTATGAAGGTTAGAGATATTTAGAGAATTTGAAAGAATTTGGTGGAATATTTTGCAAATTTGAATATTTTTGTGGAGTTTAAGAGAATTTGGAAAATTTGGAATTCTCATATAATGACTTAGAGTTCGATTTGATTTGGTTCTAATTAAACGATGTAGCGGTCGAACTTGAACTTGATTTGGCTTCCAATTTAATGATGTAGGGGTAGAATTTGGGTTTGATGTGTTTCTAGTTTAACGAGTTAGAGATCGACTTGAATTTGATTTGGGTTCCAGTTTACCGGCATAGAAATCGAATTTAGGTTTGATTTGGTTCAAGTTTAACAACTTATGGGTCAAATTGTTTTGGTTCTAGGTGAATGACGTAGATTTTGATTTTATATTTGATTTGGATTTTGGGATTTTTTGTGAAAGTCGAGTATATATTAGACTTTGCGAGATTAATGGAAATAAAGGTGTTTTGAGAATCTGAAATTTATGGAATTGGAGAATTTAGAAATTTTATAAAGTTTAGAGATATTTAGGGAATCTAAGACTATGCGGAATTAGTATATTGGGCGAATTTTAGAATTTTCGTGGAATTTGAGATATTTGGAAAATTTAGACTTTTATATAGCTTGGAAATATTTAAAGAATTTAAAAGAATTTGGAGGATTATTTGGAAATTTTGAAGACTTCATAGAATTGAACTGGTTTTCGAAAATTCAGTTCTGGTTTAACGACTTAGAATTCGATTTGTTTTGGCTCCTATTTAAACGATGTAGCGGTCGTACATGAAGTTGATTTGGGCTGTAGTTTAACGGCATAGATTTCGAATTTAGGTTTAATTTGGTTCCAGTTTAACAACTTAGAGATCGATTTGATTTGGTTTCGGTTTAACGATATAAATGCCGATTTTAGATTTGATTTGGATTTTGGGAATTTTTTGTGATAGTTTATTATACTTTAGAGAATTTGGGAAATTAATGGAAATAAAAATGTTTTGAGAAGTTGGAATTTTGTGTAGCTTGAGATACTTAAGAAATCTAACAATTTATGGAATTTGATATATTTGAGGAAATTTAGAATTCGTGGAATTTGAGGTATTGGGACAATTTGAGAATTCTATGAAGTTTGAGATATTTAGGGAGTTTGAACGAATTTGATGGAGTATTTTGAAAATTTGTACATTTTGTAGACTTTTAGAGGTTTTGGAAAATTCGATTTCTTAGAGTTCGATTTGATTTGATTTTAGTTTAACGACACCGTTCAAACTTGAACTTGATTTGGCTTTCAGTTTAACGGCGTAGGGTCGAATTTGGGTTTGATTTGGTTGTAGGGACATAAAGAAGTTTTGAGAATGTGGAATTTATGGAATTGGAGAATTTAGGAATTTTATGTTGTTTGGATATATTTAGGGAATTTAAGAATTTGTGGAATTTCATAAATATGGAGAATTTAGGAATTTGATATAGTTGAACAATTTAGGTATTTTATGGAGCTTGAATTTATTTAGGGAATTTGAAAGAATATGGTGGAATATTTTTAAAATTTGAACATTCGTGCGGAGTTTAAAAGATTTTGGAAAATTTGGAATTCTAATTTAATGACTTAGAGTTCGATTTGACTTGGTTCTAATTTAACGATGAAGTAGGCGAATTTGAACTTGATTTGGCTTCCGGTTTAACGATGTAGAGAGAATTTGGGTTTGATATGGTTCTAGTTTAACGACATAGAGGTTGACTTGAATTTGATTTAGATTCCAGTTTAACGTCATAGAGATCGAATTTAGGTTTGATTTTGGTTCAAGTTTAAGTCGACATCTAAGTCGTTATCCATAACCATCTAGACTTGAACATGTCCTCCTTTAGCTCCTTTGATTGACACAATAATAATCATGGTTTTGTGAAACCTACTTTGCATGCATGACAGTTTTGTCAAACCGACTTTGCATGCATGACGTATCATTCTTGAGACATTGATTCGTAATCATCATCCACCCTTTTGGATGACACAACCTATTTTACTTGCTCCTGTCCTTGAAAATTTTGTAATCACATTTCAATTTGTAAGTATAATATGATTTTCCGATGTTACTACTTTCAATTGCATTACAATTCACAAAGTACTCCTTAAAGTGACTTTTAGACCCTTCGAAATTGTTACTATTGGATGTTATCAAACTTCTGAGTTTGTGTCGGAATTCCACAACTCCACATTCCTACCGTTAATTCACTGCCTATAGCTATCATAACAATGATTTTGTTGTGTTGAAATCTTCTAATTGGTTTAATCTAATTCTTTTCGTTTCTTTGTGAACATGGTCATTGGACTTGAATATGGAGCCTTTTGGCTCCTCTGATTTGACACAATTAACAAACTTGGTTTTGTCTAATCTACTTTGCATTCCTGACGTATCATTCATGACACATTGATTCGTACTCATCATCCACCCTTTTGGATAAAACTACCCATTTTACTTGTCCCTGTCCTAGAATGATTTGTTACATTTCAACATTTCAATTTCTAAATATTTGATGTTTTTCTAATGTTACTACTCACAATTCGCAAAGTACTTCTTAAAGTGGCTTATCAAAATTTTATCGGCCTAATAAAATTTAAACCTTAACATATCAACCCTTGTGCATGTTTGATTAGACACAATCATGACTTACGGTTTTATCAAAATTCTTCTACCTTGAACGTTTTGATCCCCTTATGGATTTAACCTCTTTAACTTGCCCTATTCAAAGCTATGTTTCAACTCTTAAATTTCTAAATATTGCTTTCCTAATTGGGTTTCTACTTAAAACCCCCCTAAAACTTAGTTAATTACTAAAAAACCAAAACTTGATGATTACTTATTACCCAAAAAACCTTTAAGCTGCTCATTTGTCCCCTTTCAAATTTTCCGTCCGAAGAAAGTATGATCGTTAGCTAATTTATATTATCCACATCCACCCCACTTATAACCCCATGACTCTATGCGATAAAACTGTCATTTCTCTTTTGTTCTTCATCTTCCTCTTCCTCTTGATCTGGACCCATGTACCAACCGAAGAACTTTCCCTCTTTCGTTTTCAGTTTTCCACTTACACGAAACTTGCAATTAAACCCGCATTCGCATTTCACTTTTTCGTGGCCGGAGAAGGTTAAGAAAAAAGAACCATATTCCATTGCCAATTAGAGAATTTGAAGAGCAATTCCTATACCCGAATTTGAATTGGGCTCTAATTGGGAATTTTAGATGAAGAAGAGTGAAGACGAGTGATTTGGGTGGTTTTAATAACCCTATATCGAATTTCTCTGTTAACTGGCTAACGAAGTGAGGGAAAAGGACTATTTGGGGGTGGGGGGTTAAGAGCAACTTCAAAATTTTGGGGTAATAAGTAATTGCCGGGTTTTGGGTTTTTTAGTAATTAACTTAGTTTTGGGGGGGGGGGTTAAGTAAAAAAAACTTCCTGATTTATCTTTCATGCATCATAAAGCACTTCCATTATGGCTCTTTCAAAATTTTTTATCCACATAATGATTCTCTAATCTCTAACCTTATTTTTTAAATGATAAAAATGTTGCGAAAGATTTGTAGTATTTTGAAACCACTTTAATGGATAACTTACCTTTGATAAGGACCTTCCATAGAATAGTTTCCTTGTAAACAGAAAGGTTTTCATGAAAAACCTGCCTTTGAATAACAGCCCTTGAGAAAGCTATGAAATGTTTTTGAATAATAATTTTCTTGCAAATTTCTTGAGACTTTTGAAGATTTACTCCATTCAGCATTTCTACACGTTTATTGTAAAAGTTTCATGAAAATTCCTTTGAATCGTGGAATTCTGAAAGATACATCTAAGTTGTTAAGTTGTGTCATGATATCCTCCGGTTTGTTTCCACAACTCTATTGAATTCTCTTCTTGTGATCATCTTTACGATGGTTTTGTGCTGATTCAATCTTTCAAAAAGCTTAACCTTTATAGCTTCTTTTCTCTGTGATAAATTTTGCAATAGGCCAGTTAAATTAAGTTTAATCCATAACTGTTGAAAGCTAAGCATGTGAACCATTGCTCCTTCGATTGGACACAATCACTATTATGATTAGCGAAATTACTTTGCACACACGACCAACTTTTCTCGACGCCTTGATTCTTAATCTTCATCGAACCTTATGAATTACTGACTCATTTTACTTTCCTTTTTCCATAAAAGATTTGCAACTATTTTTAACTTGTGAATTTTCAATGCTTTCCTAATTTACTACTTACAGTTACATTGTGAAGTACTTCTTATATTGGGGTTTCAATGTGTTCCGGCCTTTTAAATGATTCTCCATGAGTATATTTTCAAATCCTTTTCATGAAAAGCTTACCTTTGTTAAACAACCAATTAGGAACCATGAAACATTTTTGATCCATTACTCACTTTTCTAACAACGTTCTTAAGATTTTAAAGAATTTACTCCATAAAGCACTTCTACGCTTTTGATTATAAAAGTTTCTGGAAAACTCTTCTGTATGATGGGATTCTCAAAGATATCTCAAAGCCTTTTAAATCGTATAGTTTGGATGTTATCAAAATCATGAGGTTGTGTTATGGTATTGTACTATTTTCGTCTGAAACTGTACTTACCTACCAGTGATTCTCTTCCCCCATGTCTTAACCATGAATTCTTTTTGAATTCAATCTTCAAACCGGCCTAATCTTGATATTTTTCATTTATGATAAATTTGTTGGATGGCCTTCCACATATAGTTTTATCCATAACCAGCTGAAACATGTCAAGCCTTGCTCTCCTTTGATTGGAAGTGGTTGCGATTTTTTGTCAAATCTAATTTGCACGCTCATGCAACCGTTATTAATGCATTAATTCTTTGTCATTTTTGGAATTTTTTTTCGAAACTTGGAATTTTTGAGTAGTCAAACACTTTAAATCTGTTCACGGTTGGATGTTATCAAAATAATGGAGCTGTGTTAGAATATCCTTCAATGCGTCCATAACTCATAAAATTTATTGTTTTGCCACATTGTGATCTTAGTTGATCTTTTGAGCTGTAGTATGAAATGTCTCAATTTGTTGGACTCAACATACCATAGTTCTTAATTACTGCTATTCTCCAGTTCTCAATTAGGTACTGTTTGAGTGAAGTTCTATATGTTGCAAGTGGCACTAGGAAAATGATCTTTTAGGTTATAATGTGGGTTTTGTAAATTGAAGGAAACAAGCCGAAAGTTGTGCTTAGTTTTTGCATTACATTGTTACTGATTTTCAATACTAATGGAACCTTGTTTTTAGATGTGCATGCAATTTAGAAACCGGATTCAAACACGCACGTACATTGATCTGGAGATGTCAATATCAGGTTGAAAAGGAAATTAAATGTTCTCCAATTTTTCCATTATACTGTTGCTAATGGAAATAGGGAAATGAGGTTTTAAATTATTCTGTGTTTTTTGGTAAATGACCGGATACAGCTCTAAAGACGTACTGAATTTTTACAGTGCTACATTATAACTGATTTTTAGTACAACAGCTACCTCTTTTTCAGATGTGTTCACACATTCTGGAAACCAGTTGCGAGCAGTCCCATATATCCATGAGATGTCAATATTATATTGAAAGAGAAATTATAATCCAGATGATTGTCAGTTAGACGAAAATGAAACTCACCTGTAAAAGGGAAGCGTTTTTGGGCCGTCCAATCGCTCTCGACCCATTTTCCGGTTGGTCATGAACCCAGAGTCAATTAACTTTGGCCAATTGTACACTAATCCAGCCATAATCACCGTGTAATTGTGCCTAAGATATGGGCAGGACATGTCATGCTGTAAGGAACTAGATAATTGAATGGCACGATAGTTCAAGCCATGTGGCCACTATTGGAAATGCGGGGCACTACTGACATCTTGTTTCATTCCGTAGTCAACTTATTTGTCCACTATGGATGGGAGATGTCTTCCCGTAATGAACCTATTTGGCCACTATGGATGGGACAAGTCTTCCCATAATGAATCCATTCGGCCAAGATCAGATGCGGTGTTGTCAAAGGCGCAAAGAGGCACGCACCTTGGGCATGAGGCATTGTGAGGTGCATGTTGGTGCACCGCATTGCTGAGACATGTGCCTCGGTGTGCCTCGCATCACCTCAGGCACATGCTTTGCAATAAGCCTTCACAATGGCGTCGCATCACCTCAGGCTCATGCATCGCCTCAGGTACGTGCTTCGCATAGTCTTTTCTTTTCTGGTTTCCTTGTCTTAGTTGTTACCCCTCTCATTTTCTTAGACCCATGTTATAATATTTCAGTGTTCTTGTAGTTTGATTTTGCCTTCGGTGGCTGGTACTTGTTAGTTTGGTTTATTTGGGTTTCACAATTTGCTATTCAATAAAACCCCACTATATTTTTTAATTTTTGTATCTAACCCCTTATTGTCTTTGTATTAGTTTCTAGTCTTTCAATTACTCGTTTAATCTTTGGTCAGAATATTTGATTGTTTTGAAATAATCATTTTTACTGATTTTTGTTTCTAAAAGTGCTTTTTGTGGGAAAATTATTTGGATTGTTTAATATTAGTAAGTGTAAAACAAACCTTTTCCAGTTTGTTGTGTATTTCTTTCATATTTTAATCTAACAAACAAGGTTTTTGCACAAAAGTTATATTCTGTGCTAGCTTTTCCTTTTCGATTACCATAGCGATCAACTCTTTATTTTTATTTTTCCTCTTGTATCAATAATTCAGTACACAAAACATGTACAAGGCTTATATACAATCGATAAGAGTTCAAACTTTATATTTAAAAATAATTTCTTGATTTTATATATAGATTCTCTCTTGGCCCCCTAACAGTTTAATCCTAGCCCTGCCACAGTTTATATGTTTAGTCGTCAATATTGTGTATACTTATGAATTGGTTTTGCAATACGTAAAAAATATTGTTCCTCAATTGCTCGGTCGCGTGCCTTGCCTTGTGTCTCAGCCACACTGGGCACAATGCACCTCATGCAGCACGTTGCGCTTTGATTATGCTGGCCAGAAGTACAGAACACAACTCATAGTTGTGCAATAACCGATCTGGCGAGCCACGATCAAATGTGTCGAGTGGCATTGTAGGCCTATATAACTCCCCTGTGGTGTTACAAGTAGGATAAGGCAGGCAAATTGGATCCAATTTCTAAATCCCTGCTATTATTATTTCTATCCTCTAGTTATTCTTGCCCTCGGGGATCGAGCTATATAGAGGCCTTTTTCCTAGGAAGAGTTTGAACTTGTTGCCTCGAGCATAACCTCGCCTTTATTTTCTCCGTCTCAGAGATAATCTCATGAAGGTGATGACGCGTTGACCTAATGAAACAATGTTCACCGTGTAATCCACATCCAAATGGGTGTTTCATATTCTCGCACTTTGGAGTTGAGAGAAAAGAGCTTGGGTTATAGCTTCCTAATCTCCAGTTATCTAAACTCCGGAGTTTATATAACTCGGTTATAAACTCCAAAATGAAAAGCCAAGCGGAGTTTACCTATGATTTTGGAAGTAGATTTGGAAAACTTTATGAAACTCCTTATATCATAAGTTAAATGCAAAGCCAAACATACCCAAAAAAATTCTTTCACTGCTTCGTAAGTCATTAATCGGGCTTTCGTCCGATCGTCCTTTGCTGTCGGGATACCAGGGAAGGGGATTTTGCAACGCTTGGAAAATTGGCACCTTGGTGGCCTGCATGAGAGGCAGACCAATATATAATTCATGTGTATTTCATGTGATCATTTGAAACTATTTTGATTCTTCCAATTTATGTTAAATCTTTTTCTCCGATTTATTTCATTTCAAATTTACATTTCATACGGAACTAAGCAAAATCTGTTTCTATGATCATGAGCTACCTTATTTTTATTTAGCTTCTCTTTAACCAATCGCTTGTAATATGTTCACTTATTTGCTATTAAATGTTGATTAGGTGTCAGTATCTACTTTTGTATGGATCGTTATACATAGCACGTGATAATTTTGCACTGTTCATATATGTTCAGTTGCTGTTGTACCTTGTTTAATTATGTACATTCTTACAGGCATTTATTTATTTGACATCTTGGTGGAGGGAAAGGTGAGGTCAGTATTAGAGGTGTGATCCAATGGGGAAAACCTAATTAATCATTAACATATATTAATAATAATAATAATAATAATTTCTCTATTTACTTGGAACATTAAAGAAAAATGTAGCTTGTTAAATTCAGATTTAGAATGCAAACCAATTTGAATTATAATTCCTATGAAACTATCAAATGTCAGTTGCAGCCCCACAAAGATAATTTGTTTGTCCTGGGTTTAGATTTGGTTGATTAAAATGGCTGTTGTTTATTATCTTACACGCATTACCTTACCTATTTATTGTGTTACCAGTTGTTGCACTATTCGTAAACCGTTGCTTGTTCGTCGCCTACAATAATGGTCGAGATTATATATCAGGTTATGTTGCAATACTATAATTGTGACTTTTTTGTAACTTAAGTTGAATGTGGTAACTAAAATGATCAGTGGTCTATCGTCGCAACCCTCAAGCATTATCTTATCTATTTGATTTTGTTACCAGTTACCACACTATTCAGAAACCAAACCTAGACTACTTGATACTAATTGGTAGGCGTTTGACACCAGGTCGGCAGTTTGTTGTAAACCTATGTCAAATTTTAATAGCAACTTTTCATCATAGAATAAGACTCATTATTTCTCCATAGATTGGGTTCTCACGGCCAACCAAATTGTAATCAAAATGGCTTATACGATGATGACGGCGTATTTCTACGAGTGTTGTCATGGCCAATCACTTAACAATTATTTTGCTTGTAGCTTGTAACATTCATCTAAAAGGGGGAGGAGACAACATGAAGTGTATATATGTTTGGATCCACTCTACTGAATAATTTCACTAGAGTGTAGCAGCAAAATCAAGCTGTCCATTTTCTGCTGAATCATGCATGCATGCCTGTAGATTCATAATTTATGTTGGGTCTTTTTGTAGCATAAATTTCCTCTTTTGGTTATTTGCACTCTCTCTAGTTGATATGTAAATAACTCAAGATTGTTTCTTTCACGGTTGCAGCTATACAGGTTTCTGCCCTAGTAATGTTTTCAGGGTACAACACACCCTGTGTTCTGAAAAGGAACAAACTACCCCATTTGGAAACACAATTTTGAAGTCCTTTTTGTTGCTCCTTTTCTTCTTTGAACTGTTTCTGCAGGAACAAATTGTTGCTCCTCATTTGGAAACACAATTTTGAATCTGTCTGCATAATTAAAAAGCCAGAGAATACAAGTGAATATAGTATCGTCTGATTTTTAATTCAAACTGCTTGTAGATTTGGAAAAGATATGTGACTAACCTCCTCTCACAAAACTACCCCAATCTTTTCTCTGCAAGCCCCCATCGCAACAACCAGCATTTTTGTGTTTTATTGCCATATTTCGATGACTAAATTAAGGGTGTTGTCTGCGATAATTAATTTAGAAGTCCTTTTTGTTTGTTTGTTTTTCTTGGGTGTTTTTCCAGCCCATATTTTATGAAAAACATGTAATTGCAGTTGGCATGGTTCTCACAAGCTGCTCTCTACATGTATCTGTTGTTGTTTTTTTATTTGTATATTTATTATTTTAGTTTCTTGAAGAAGAGAGCTAGAATCAGATGAGTTGTTTACATGTTACATGTATAACTTTTGTATCAGCATTTTGTTGATCCTTCGGTCTTTGTAGAGCTTTGTAAAAGTGTTGATGGGGATGACTCGCATTTTGTTAATAAGTGTACCTCAAAACAGAGTCTTGTAAAAATGCTGCTCCTTTTTTCTGAACTTATGTTAATTATACCATATAGATTTTTAAAATCTCTCTTAATATTCTTAGTGAACTTTTATAAGTTGATTTATATGGAAATCGCCTTCTCTGCGGTATCTATAGTAATTCTACATAAAAACTCTTTTGTTTCACTTTTACCTCTATCAACAGTCTAATCATTTCAAGGTAAATATAGTATAAATAACAAAAACCATAGTAAAATTTCAAATTTTCTTCTATATATATCAATAGTTAAATTTTCTCTTTATTTGACAAGGAGGCATTGATAACTCAAATATCCGCAGTTGCGGTTATTTTCTCACGTTGTCTTTCCTATATCAGACTATGGTCATATATTTGATGGTGATGACTGGTTGTCATTGTTATGCATCATATTTGTCACTTTAGGAAGACAAATGCTGTACATCGGCTAGGGCTGGGGTGCATGGTTGCTTAAGCATAGCCAAAAAAATCAGATGTTTCTTATAAATTATTTGCGCTATTTGTTATAAATTATTTGTTAGTGCTGCAGATGATAACTTTTTTATAAAAAAAGTTTCCGCTTGTAAATGAGTATGTTCGAAAGTGTAGAAAACTAAAAATACCAATTGACGGTGAGTACGATGGAGCCCAGGTATTAATCTCGCACCAAGAATAGTCTAAAAAGCACATTTAACAAGACTTGATAAGACTCTGATAGGAAGATGCGGTAATAAAATTACTTGTACGACACTTATATACATCTAAGCAGACCTCTCTATAAGTAAACAAGGGTATATTCGCTACATAACTTGATATTTTACATTCTGTAGCATATCTCAACCTACTCTATAAGTAAACAAGGGTATATTCGCTACATAACTTGATATTTTATGTTCTGTAGCATATCTCAACCTATTTACATATCATCCAACTTTAATTCTTATTACATAAAAATTAAATAGAAAAACTGTAATGACCCTAAATTCCATGTATCATTCTTTTTGTTTAAGTTCATAAAAGAGCATGTATTCTGTTCTGGTATCTAATTAGAAGTTATTCTTAATAAATACTATGCAAGAATCTTCTTATAGTCCATTGGTTAAAACTCTCCACGGCTGTCTCATAGCCTAATTAGAGACTCGACAATCTCTTCCCCTACCTCCTTTAATCACTTTTAATCCCTTTTTAATTCATAAACTCCCATTTCCTTCCCCTAAATAAACTAGGCTAGCTCAACTCATCCCCATGTTCATGCTATTCTCAAGTTTACCCTCTAAATTGTTTTCTCAAGAAACTAAGTACCATCAAGGAGCCAAGTACCTATAAGTTAAAATACGATATTTATATTTTTATCCTTTGCAAATACATCTGTATAACCCTCGTTAGGGGAATCCGTTTATGGACAGTGTGGATTATCGCACATCTTGGGGATAGTAAAGTGAGATGCAGAGCTACTTACGAAAAATTCAGTCTCGACAGGAATAAAATACGATTTTAAAGAAAATACGAGTTTTAAAGCAAAGTTAAACAAATTGAAAATAATTTAAATTATATATTCGTAATTTCAAAGAAATTTTTTTTGTGAAAATTAGATTTTATAAATACTATAAAATGAAAGGATTAAAGTTTTTAAGAAAATACCCCCAAGTTTCCAAAAAATAGATTTTCATTAAAATACCATAAACTTTTAAAAGTTAGGTTTTAACACTAAAATAACACAAAATATAAAATACCTTTTATAAAAACTCTTGACATTTTAATTAACATATATATTTTACCAAAACACCCTCGAGATTATTTTCAACTAGACTAATTTACATAAAACCCTCTCGAGAAATTCAAAACATGTAATTATCTATAATCATGAATCCTTCAGGACTTTAGATTAATAATGGGTGTAAACGATATCATTTCTCTTGAGCCTCGGGGAGCCGGAGAAAGTGGGTGCTTGCCTGTCTACATAAAACTGCAAAATAACTGAATTTTCGTTGGCAATTGTGTTTGAAAAAGCCACAAATCCTGTCGCTCATGTGCAGTGGTTACCCGATTATTCTCAAACTTAAGATCTTCAAAAGATAAATCTTTTAATAAGATATATTTAGAAATTGAACTCGAATCATAAATTGACTTGAATTCTAATCTAACTTATATCTATTTGAAACTTGACATGTATACATGAACTCAACAAGTAAATCTGAAACCAACTTGACTCAAACCATGAATACAAATGACATGACTTACACTTAACATGACTACATGAACTCAATCATGATATTATTTCACCTTTTGTATTCATGGACCCGATCAAGGCTCGTAACATTATTCGCAGACTAATATACATGGGTGTTGGGGTAGTTTAAGTGTGAATCCAACGAAATCTCAGGAGTACCCCTAGTTCATGAATTCATGTAACACCATAGTTCATTTATACCAGTTCTTTTGGGTATTTCTTTATTTATGGCTATTTCTTGATTTATTGTTATTTGGGTGCGAATAGTGTAATTGGTATCTGTATTTGCAATCGACCCGACCCGCATGCTGGAAACCCGTATTGATTCCTGTTTATGATTTATCCCGGCTAGTTATGAGGATCCGTGCACTGTCATGTTTTATATCCTGCATTATATCTGGTATCTGCATTTTTTAATACAATTATAATCAAATATTATATTTTAAAAATATCTAGCATGGCCTGTATCATACCCCTAACCCTGTTGTGGCATCCGTACATCTTGTTCTCGTTCCGTTCAGTGAAACAGACTCGTTTGGATTGATACGTACACGCTACGTGTATCCATTCTTAGGGGTATGCATTTTCGTTACCCGGATATTCTATTTTGGTTTTGGTTAACACGTATATTATCCGTATTTTCAAACCATAATTTTAGACCCGACCCGAACGTGTTTTAGACTAATTTTGTATTAGCCAAAAACTCAAATTTTTCCTAAATATTATATTCGTAACTATATAAGTGTTATATATATTCATTTCTTTAACCAAATTTATATTTTAAATATTTTTTAGATACTAACCATCACAATTTGATCTCCTCTCGTGACTCTCTCTCTATTAATATTCTTTCTTTATATTTTTTCTTTCCCCATAACAAATCCTACATCAGTCTCTCTCTCTACCTAAACATATATTTATAAATCTTAACTAATCCTGCCTCAGCCTATATACATATTAATTATATATTTTATTTTTAAAAAAACCTTATTTAAACTCCCCACGTTCTCTTCTTCTCCACTTTCTTTTCCTCGTGTTCCCGCCTCTCGCGAACCCGATCTCGAACCCACGCCTTCGCCGCCTCCAGCCCTTCACCCTCGCCGTCATTGCCTCACACCGACGACCTCCATCACAACTACCTCACCCTCATCCCCACAACCGCTGTCACCTTCTTTCCCCGACGAACCCATCACCGAGTACCCAAAGAAAACCCTAACCCATCGCCGGAACTCCGACCCCTCGTCACCACCCCGTCATCATCTCCCTTCAACTCTCTTCCACGACCTCTCGACACCACCTCACCTTCAGCCCCGACCAACCCACTGCAACCCAACCAGAGAACCCTCGCCTGTACCCCTTCCTCACCGCCGACCACCCTAGTCGGCCTTACCCCGTCTCTACCACCTCCATCTTCTCTTTCTCCTCTCCTCCCCGCTTTCAACACCCGACACCAAGAAACCCCGACTGCACAGAATCGAACCCGATCCCGACTTCAAGAAACCCACAGCTTCCATCGCCGTGAACCTCTCCGTTGACGGCCCACCATCGACGTCACCCCCTCGCAGCCTTCTCTGACCCCAGAGCCTAACCCAAACCCAGTCCTCTTCTTCTCCTTCTTTCTTCTTCTCTTACTTTTTCTTGATCTTGTATTTTCCGGTGATCGCCGGAGCTGTGCCATCACCGACAATCCAGGCGATCCAATGGACATCCCCGGCCAGCATGGTCACCTTCTTGCTTTGCCTGGTCTTGTCCCATGCGCGCTGTGTACATTGCGACGTTTACCCGACGTCGGACACAGCATACGCATTCCGTCGTGAGATCCGATCAGGAAAGTTTATCTTGCTACATGCTATGTTATTATATTTTCATCCATATGAATAAAAATACCACATGTTTACTGCATTGTGCATCCTATGTTACAGTTTTACAGTTTTACAATATCCGTTCACATCCGTACAGCTTATTACATATCTAGTCGCATGCAATTTTATCTCGTTACAGGTTATGCAACGTATTTTACATCCATAGGTATAGAATTATTACATGTTCATTGCATTTCACATCCATGTTACAGTTTTACCGTTTCTCCGATATCCGTTCGTATCCGTGTTATTGATTATATATCTAGTTGCATGCCATGTCATATTATATCATGTTACCATTATGTTAGCACCCCATGCTTGATAATGTGCATCATACTTAGTCATGGAGTTGTAGATGTGATACCTGGTAAATACTTGTGCATCCGTGTTTTACCGTGTTTCGATACTAGTTGCATTTTACTGTTGGGCATCCATTGAATGCACTGTACACCACCTGACATGACCTGATACACCACTGCTTGACTTGATACCGGATCCTGTTAATAATGCTGACAACCCTGACATGTTGTCCTGACGGACGTATCCTGTTGTCTGCATAGACAAAACCTGTACCTGCTTGATCCAGTGTTGGAATTAGCTCCAGATTATCAATACCTGACTTTAACACATAACCTTGGGGTTATGGGGAAATCAAAGGTGTAACCGAGTGTAACATAAAAGGATATTACTTGATCCGTGGTCCCGGGGGGGTAACGGGACAGAATCATTCGTGATTCTTCTTGGTCCGTGGTCCCGGGAGTAACAGGACAGAGTCATTCGTGACTCTTACAACTTGGTCCGTGGTCTCGGGGGGTAACGGGACATAACCATTCTTGGTTCACATATCTTGATCCGTGGTCCGGGGGGTAACAGGACATATTCTTTGAATTACATTAGGAGTACATCAATTGATTTCGAATAACTTAGAATAGACAACCCAGTAGCACAGTTTAGATTACTCACCGTACTTCACTTACCCATATACATCTCACTGTTGCATATCTATGTTTGCCTTTTATAGTCATATTATCGTTTATATCCATGCATGCCTACATCGTTACATCCTGGTTACATTTTATTGTTTGGTATTATGACGCACTAACGTCTGGGTTTTGCATGACCCAGATCCTCTGTCTCTTTCGCAGGTTGATTAGGAGTATTTCTGCCGTCAGGCCGAGCGGTGAGGATCCTGTTAGTATCTAGTTTAGTTTAGTTTTATTTCCGTACTTTCATTTTCTGATGTGAGCCCGTATTTGGGACGTAGTTTCCAGATGTTATTGCTTATTGGATTTATTGCTTTCGCACATATATTATTTCTTGACTCGTTTATTCTGGCATATGGACATGTACTAGATAGTTCATTTTTATTTTACTGTTCTTGATATCTTATAGACAGCCGTAATGTGACTGTGGAGGGATGTTTCCTAGCTACAGGTAGCATGGTTGGCTCTGTCACGTGCCGATCTTAGCGCACTCTGGGAAGCGGGGCGTGACAGGGTTTGTTCGGTATCAGAGACATAGGATTTAGGTTAATCGGGTTTGGTTCTTTGTGTAGTTGGGTATTGAACCCAATATGTTAACCAGAAAACCCGTATTTAGGAACACGTCTTGCCACATTGTTGTCGTGATTCTTGAATCTTATCTTTCTCTTGACCCTTTATCTTGACGAGATGGAATAACTTTGCATCTCGGCTTGAAATCCTTTTGTTCCTTATTGTTTCTCCATACCTATTCTTTCGATTTTGATTGTAGGATTTGGGCGACTTGAACGGAGTTATGTGATTGTAACTCTGAACTGCAGCATGGTTACAATGCGGTACTCTATTTGAGTAACTAAGAGTCCTAGTCTTGATTCATTTCCTTGATTTATGGTCGTTATATTACCTTGCTTCTCTCAGTTTCATTGCTTACCATTTCATGTTTTATCGCAAGCTTGAATCCTGTTTACCATGCTTATCTTCTTCAGTGTCTTGGCTTCAGATGAAGTCGTTTCAGGTATCCTACTTGTTCATGCTTTTTCCGCATTAGTATTATTCGATTCCGGTGCATCCCATTGCTTTATGTCGTCCAAGTTTATTGCTGCACATTCGATTTCTTGCACGACCCTGTCTTGTTGTTGGGATATACACACTGGGAACGAGAAGACGAGATTCGACAGAAGTCTCCACACCTCTTCTCATAAATTCATATTTGTTTATCTTTTCTTGTTCCGGGAATTTCGAGGACGAAATTCTTTTTGTAGTTGGGTATAATGTAACACCCTAGTTCATTTATACCAGTTCTTTTGGGTATTTCTTTATTTTTGGCTATTTCTTGATTTATTGATGTTTGGGTGAGAATAGTGTAATTGGTATCTGTATTTGCATTCGACCCGATCCGCATGCTGGAAAGCCGTATTGATTCCTGTTTATGATTTATCCCGGCTAGTTATGAGGATCCGTGCACTGTCATGTTTTATATCCTGCATTATATCTGGTATCAGCATTTTTTAATACAATTATAATCAAATATTATATTTTAAAAATATCTAGCATGGCTTGCATCATACCCCTAACCCTGTCATGGCATCCGTACATCTTGTTCTCGTTCCGTTCAGTGAAACGGACTCGTTTGGATTTGATACGTACACGCTACGTGTATCCGTTCTTGGGGGTATGCATTTTCGTTACCCGGATATCCTATTTTGGTTTTGGTTAACACGTATATTATCCGTATTTTCAAACCATAATTTTAGACCCGACCCGAACGTGTTTTGGACTATTTTATATTAGCCAAAAACTCAAATTTTTCCTAAATATTATATTCGTAACTATATAACTGTTATATATATTCATTTCTTTAACCAAATTTATATTTTAAATATTTTTTAGATACTAACCATCACAATCTGATCTCCTCTCGTGACTTTCTCTCTCTCTCTATTAATATTCTTTCTTTATATTTTTTCTTTCCCCATAACAAATCCTACATCAGTCTCTCTCGCTACCTAAATATATATTTATAAATCTTAACTAATCCTGCCTCAGCCTATATACATATTAATTATATATTTTATTTCAAAAAAAAACCTTATTTAAACTCCCCACGTTATCTTCTTCTCCACTTTCTTTCCCTCGTGTTCCCGCCTCTCGCGAACCCCATCTCGAACCCACGCCCTCGCCGCCGTCGCCGCCTCCAGCCCTTCACCCTCGCCGTCATCGCCTCACACCGACGACCTCCCTCACCACTTCCTCACCCTCATCCCTACAACCGCTGTCACCTTCTTTCCCGACGAACCCATCACCTAGCACCCAAAGAAAACCCTAACCCATCGCCGGAACTCCGACCCCTCGTCACCACCCCGTCATCATCTCCCTTCACCTCTCTTCCATGACCTCTCGACACCACCTCACCTTCAGCCCTGACCAACCCACTGCAACCCAACCCGAGAACCCTCGCCTACACCCCTTCCTCGCCGCCGACCACCCTAGTCGGCCTTACCCCGTCTCCACCACATCCATCTTCTCCTTCTCCTTCTCCTCCTCTCCTTCAACACCCGACACCAAGAAACCCCGACTGCACAGAATCGAACCCGATCCCGACTTCAAGAAACCCGCAGCTTCCATCGCCGTGAACCTCGCCGTTGACGGCTCACTATCGACGTCACCCCCTCGCAGCCTTCTCTGACCCCAGAGCCTAACCCAAACCCAGTCATCTTCCCTTCTTCTTCTCCTTCTTCTTCTTCTTTCTTCTTATCTTTCCTTTTCTTGATCTTGTATTTTCCGGTGATCGCCGGAGCCATGCCATCGCTGACAATCCAGGCGATCCAATGGACATCCCCAGCCAGCGTGGGCACCTTCTTGCTTTGCCCGTTCTTGTCCCGTGCACACTGTGTACATTGAGACGTTTACCCGACGTCGGACGCAGCATACGCATTCCGTCGTGAGATCCGATTAGGCAAGTTTATCTTGCTACATGCTATGTTATTATATTTGCATCCATACGAATAAAAATACCACATGTTTACTGCATTGTGCATCCTATGTTACAGTTTTACAATATCCGTTCACATCCGTACAGCTTATTACATATCTAGTCGCATGCAATTGTATTTCGTTACAGGTTATGCAACGTATTTTACATCTATAAATATAGAATTATTACATGTTCATTACATTTCACATCCATGCTATAGTTTTACCGTTTCTCCGATATCCGTTCGTATCCGTGTTATTGATTATATATCTAGTTGCATGCCATGTCATATTATATCATGTTACCGTTATGTTAGCACCCCATGCTTGATAATGTGCATCATACTTAGTCATGGAGTTGTAGATGTGATCCCTGATAAACACTTGTGCATACGTGTTTTACCGTGTTTCGATACTAGTTGCATTTTATTATTGGGCATCCACTGAATGCAGTGTACACCACCTGACATGACCTGATACACCACTGCTCGACATGATACCTGATCCAGTTACTAATGTGACAACCCTGACATGTTGTCCTGACGGACGTATCCTGTTGTCTGCATAGACAAAACATGTACCTGCTTGATCCTGTGTTAGCATTAGCTCCAGATTATCAATACCTGACTTGAACACATAACCTTCGGGGTATGGGGAAATCAAAGGTGTAACCGAGTGTAACATAAAAGGATATTACTTGATCCGTGGTCCCGGGGGGGGGGGGGTAACGGGACAAAATCATTCGTGATTCTTCTTGGTCCGTGGTCCCGGGGGTAACGGGACAGAGTGTAGGGTTCCTAGGCACACACATGAGGTTCCACAACAGATCAAACATGCCAAAATCAAATTTTTCTATGTGCCAAAGAACCCTAATGCTAGATCGTTACTAGAGGTAAAGGCGAAACAAGCAAGTAAACAACTTTATTGCTAAATGAAAGAGACTACAACCTTTGTAGATCCGGTCCTCCACTTCTCTAGCTCCGTGTTGACGTCCCTCCACTGCGATCATCGGAATCCTGGACCCTAGCGTCGGTTTCATCGGAGAAATGGGCGGGCTAGGTCGTTGACTTCGATGCCGAAGATGATCTACGTCGAGGCAACTCAAACTCAAGCTCCACCTTCACTAGGTCATGAAACTTGTGAAGATAACACACTCCACTACATGGCAAGTGGAAGAGGATGAAGAAATAGGAAGTGGGTTCACTTTGGATTTGGATTTCTCACTCTTTTTCTCATGGCACCATTGTTGGTAGCAAGGTTCTTTCTTCTTGAAGAAGAAGAAGAAGAAGAAAGAATATGATAAGAATAATAAAATCAATTGATTAATAATAATAAATCAAGTGATCTTATCATATAGCAACCATGTGTTAGTGTAACTAGTGTAGAGACTAAACTAGGGTTTAGGTGAATGGTTAGGTTTAGGAAAGAAACAAAATGGTCAAAGCTTCATGAAGCTTCAAGGTAAAAACAAAAGAAGCCACCATTTTCTTTCTTGCCCAAAAATAAATAAAGAAAATAAATAATTAAGAAAAGATAACAAAACCCTAACCATTAACCTAAACATGGTTTAAAGTAAACACACACCCAAGTTTGCATGTATCATCAAACATGATACAAACTAGTGCACAAAAATATATCATATATACAATGTGCACAATCAAGTGAGAAAATCCATCTTAAGTGAACAAATACTAGTTAATGTAAAGTAATATATCAAATATATAATTATACATCAAATCATTAAATCAACACTTGATTTAATGATCCGGTCATATCGCATATAACCGACTAATATCAAGTGTATCAATGTATCGAATCAACACTTGATTCGGTAACCCGGCTATATCTTATATAACCGTCCGATGATACGAATCGCGAGAATAGAATTCAGTATCACATACTGGTATTATTCTCGGTCTCGCACATATCTCATATGCGCTCTTATTTCGTTTCGCTTGAGCCAGGAAACCTCTGTGTAGGACTCTAAAGACTCGTCAATACGCCGGCAGCAAGTGATGATCATATCAAGCACCCATAAGCCGCAAGCGGTCTGCTAAACGTAACGGCCACCCGGGTATTGAGCGAACAGAAGATCAACGAGCAAGCCCGCTCACACTCCTGTGAATCCAACCAACAACACTTACTGTACAGTCCGGTCTGTTCTTCTGATATGCCGCATATCTCGCCTAGGGGTGGTAAACGTCAGACCCCAGTAGCTTGATAAGTCATGCCGATGTAAGGTCCATAACAAGCATAAAACTACTGATAACACTTACCAGTAAATCAGTGCAACCCTGGCCAGGGATTTCCAGTTATGGCCAGTCATGCATAGCGCAACATCAACCCCCAATACCGGGAGAGCCGAATCCCCTCCTATCGCTCATTGCCTCCATGTGAATCGGGACTGTAACCAAAAACCACCTGTTTGCACAACTCAGTAGAGCCGTGGTAGGGTGGAAATCAAAGCACAGTGGGAGACACACAAGACTTTATGACGATCTCGGGTCAACAGATTAAGCTGTACCAGTGTCACCAGAGAACTGCCATCTGACGTGAGGTATAATACCATCTGGGAGTTCTCGGCGAGTCCGTTCAGTGTACCCAGTCACCACTGAGCACCCGCATACCATCTCTGATGTCAAACACCAATGGATATGGGATCATCCATCGCCCATCACATGGGTCGAGAAGATATACGCTAGTCTACTCTGGAATATCGATGCCCCGTCTCGATATTCCCGCGACTAGGAACATTGAAGGATGTACTCATAGACTACCCAGGCCCCACTAGTATGATCTACATCATAGTCCTGGAAGTCGAGTACACATCCTAAGGGCTTTATCAACACGTAACAGAGAGACATAAAGTATACATGTTAAGATAAAGAGCAACCAGATAGCGTACTATCATGTCGAGCAAGAAAGTCCTACCTATATATGTCCCAGCATCCACTACAATATACATCCTATGTACAGTAATGGCCTCTAGGGCATACATATAACTAACAATCTCCCACTTGCACTAGGGCCATCTGTAGCAGTGGTTGCAGTATCACATACTCAACCATCCCATATAAGTCTCTCTATGGGAAAGGGCCTTTGTGAGTGGATCCGCCGTGTTGTCCTCTGAGTCTACTCTCCTAACCTCGATCACCCTGGAGATCAACTATCTCCATGATCAGGTGATGCTGCCTCAGAATATGTCTGGGTTACTGATGGGACTGGGGTTCCTGGGCCAAAACCACACTTCCATTGTCACACAATGGTAGGAACCTAGTTCATCTCATGAACCAATATACACCCAAACTGCCTCTTTGGTAGTATCTTTAATAGCGATGTTACCAGCCTTTATCGTCTAGTTTGCCACGGTATCTAGCTTGGAACTCTTCCAACATACCGTCCCTTTACTGAGGGTGAAGACAATTCCTGCGACTGACACTCAGTCGTCTTTATCACCCTGGAACCTTTCCAGTGATTCTCCCCAGGATCGATTGATACCATCTCACTACAACTAGTGAGAATCCTAACATCCAATTACTTCTATCTCATAGATCAAAACTCAGGATTTAGGAGGTATCACTTTGATCCTATATGGAGAATCCATGTGATAAGAGGAGATTGACCGTGCGTAGCATAGGAAACTCTTTTCTTATCAAGAGTATGCTGTCCACGTACAATACGAGGATGACCACCTTACTCTCTACTACCTTTTTGTATATACAAGGTTCATCTACCATTTTGATGAAGTAAAACTCTTTGACTACCACATCAAAACAAATGTTCCAACTCCGCGATGCCTGCTTTATCCTATAAAGCAACTTGCACACGTTTCCGCTGCTCCCACTGTTTACGAAGCCCTCTGGCTGTGTACTTATAGACGTTCTCTTCTAAATCATTATTTAGAAAAGCAGTCATGGCACCCAACCACCAGATATCGTAGTCATGGTATGCAGCAATAACAAGTAGGATCCGGATGAACTTAAGCATAGCCACTGGAAAAGGTTTCATCATTATCCATGCCTGGTCGATGACGAAAACGTTTAACAAGTCTAGTTTTGAAAGTCTCAACTTTTCCATCTACACCAAGTAATCTTCTTAAGATATACTTGCTCCTGATGGGGATTTAACCCTTCAGATACAGCATCCAAAGTCCATACTTTGTTGGTGTACATGGATTCCATCTCAGATCGCTAAGCATCCAGCCATTCTTACAGAGTCCCTACTCTCGATGGCCTGCTCGAAACTAGTTGGGTCATCATCTCATGATGCAATCCTCGCTCCTACTGTCATCGAGAAACCGAAGTATCTCTCAGGCGGATGAGGAACCCCGCTAGTTCGGCGGAGAGGCTGAGGTTCGTCGGGGACTATTGAATCCTTTGGTTTTATCAAATCAGCTGCGGTTTTGTATAGTTGGAACCTTTCCAGTTCTACAGAACTGACCTTGCCCCGATCTTGTCCGGATTTTGCTTTTGACATAGGCCGGACATTCCCAAATCTTAACTTACTTAAGATATAGGTTCTTCCCATACCATATCTCATATGGAGTGGTAGCCAGTGATCTGATTTGAACCTAATTCAATAGGTATGCAGCTTCTCAAGTGCACAACCCCTTAAAAGAAACAGGTAACTCAGTAATACTCATCATAGAGCACACCATATCTAATATGGTGTGATTGCTCCGTCCTGATACACCATTGTGTTGTGGTGTATACAGAGGAGTAACACCGAGAGAGAATCTCATTCTGCTTTAGAATAGTCCAAGAATTCCATGCACAAGTATTCTCCTCCCTGATCTCATCAATGGACATAATACTTATACCCGGTTTTTGGTTCTCTACTTCTAACTTATATTCTGTGAATATCTCAAAAGCTTCAGACCTATGTTTCAACAGGAACATATGGCTGGATCTTGAGAGATTATCAGAGAATGTAATGAAGTACAAAGAACCGGTCCTGGCATGTGTAGACAGGGGACCTAACATACATCATCATGTATCAGTCCTAAGAGTTCACTAACTCTTTCTATATTTCCAGTAAACAGAGCTATGGTCATCTAATCTTTGTGACATGACTGGCAAGTTTCACAAGATGTAAATTCAAACTGATTTAAATATGCATCTAAATGTAACTTCAGCCAGTCGGGTCGCATTGATATGACCTAGTCTATAATACCTCAAGAAGGAATCGTTCATATCTGAACTCTTCCTCTTGTATGTGTTCTGTATATTAGGAACTGTAGTTTGATTTAGAACGTCAATACTTTTAGATAACGTGCCTGAACCGATCAACTTTTGATATAGGAAATGTTCAAAACAATATCCAACAATACAAAATTATATCCTTCTTTACTAATAAAGAGACTGATATGATTTTGTATATCAAGTTCGGTATCTAATAGCATTTGTTCAGAATCAATGTATTGGTAATACAGGGTGACAGTGACCAACAGACTTGGCTGCAACACTTGCCCCATTTTCTGTCTCATGAAACTTATCACCCGTTCTCAGTTCTCTACCTTTCTGTAGTCCTATGTAACAGATTACATATACGGGATCCTGATCCGGTATCTAATACCTAGGACGTAGAGGATACTGAGAAACAGTTCTTTATAATGAACACACCCGAAGGAGATGCATCATATGCACTTTCTTCGTTTGGGCGGCATAGGAATTCTGGTATTCCCCTATTTCCTGCTCGGTCTTATAACAATTATAAGTTGGAGCGGGACCAACGTTCCCCAGCTCAGTATAACAAGCGGGTTCGGTCAATACATCCATATTATTATCTTGATTAAGGCGTGATATAGTCGCTACCTGGAGAGAGAGAGAAGAAAACACTCTGCGTGCGCTCTTGCAAGATTAGATTGGTTATATATTTTATCTAATCAGGATGGCTCCCACTGTTTTTATCAAATCTTCCTTCAAACCTTAAAATGAAAGACTAGCCGGGATTAATTACACTTTACAAGTTCGCCAATCTTTCAGCCAGGCCAGTGTTGGTACTTTGAGGGAGGTTCCCCGTGCTTTCGCACGGACCTAATTAAAGTAAACCTCGTTTTCCCAGAGGCGTAACCCCGTTGACACCTTTCTAGACATCTACTTGATCGGCTAATTGCAAAGTGCAAAACTCTCCCAGGAGTAACAATTACTCGCAGTGGGTATCGGGATCCAACTATCACATAGAAGGCATGCAATCTCATTGCAAATTTCAACACTTGAAACTCCTGATAAAGGTTTTTACCCCTAGCACCTATGACCTTAACTATGGTCAACAAATCATAAGCACTAGTCAAGTTCTACCCGTCATTTCGTGATTAATTAGACCCACCCACATGACCCTTAACTAAGGTCAACAAAGTCACGCGACTGTCCTAACTAATCGCATCATATACGGTGTAGGAAGACATCACTTAGCTACCGTACACTATGCCTTGACTATGGTCAACAAACACAACACGAATACTAAGTACTCTACTTCCTAAAATGACGGAGGGTTGCGGATGGTTTTTGAGAAAACCTTTAACGCTTTGAACTTGATCTCGTTGCGGAATCAAATGGTTTTTAAATGGAGTGTTTTTGAGGCTTTTCTAGTTTTGCTAAAGGGGTCACTCCCGGTGAAGGGATCGTCGGCCCTTTCCTCATCGAATAAGGTGCAGGATATATCATATATACCGCTGTTCAAAGCAGAAACTATAGAAGCAATCAAAAGACAAACCGAGAGTTGTAGCATCTGCCAGTTATTGCTAAAGGAGTCACTCCCGGTGAAGGGATCTCGGTCCTTTCCTTATCGAATAAGGTGCAGGATGTTCTACAAGGAATACCGCGATGCAAAGCAAGAACTGTAGCTACCTGTTTTTATTTTTGAAATTCGATTCCACAACATCTTTAAGGTTTATTTTCTTTCATTAATCACATTAATGAATATCCCATCATTTAATTCCACCTAAACATCACAGATAAATATAACGTACGCTTATGTCATCCGTATTCGCCTCGATGTCCCGTCTGCACCGTTAGGTTAGGTAACTAACGGCAGAGCGGGGCAGGGCTAGCGCGGGTGTAAAACATAAGAAACGTCTATATAATATATCATATATACTATATACAATATCTATCTGAACATATCACATGATCACATCACAGATAACGCAGCAGAAAATATCATATGAAATATTGGATATTCTAGGACGTCCGTGTTTTTAATACGAGCCAGTATAAAACACGGATTCCACGGTCGCGATGAATAGCCAATCCCACACCCCTAGACCCCTACGAGAGCGGCAAGCAACCCTACCAATTCTAGGGTTAGGAGACCCGGACTCGACTCCTCGAAATGGTCTCCCACTGGACCATAGAACCCGGTTACTTGTGCTCCCCTCCTTGGGTCTATCCTAATGCGGAAAAGTAAATAATATACAAAAGGTGACATCTTCCGCAACCTGGAAGTGCCCCAATAAAAGAATATTACATACAAGTTTTTTACATGAATGAAAATGAAAAACACTCATCTCACATAAAACCCCCGGCTATTCAAACACGACGATCCAATATAACATATCCAGCAACACATAACATCACATGTCATCAACGTAAGTAAATATGCGCATCCCAATTGTCGTTGACATATAGCAACAAAAACGGAGATATCACATATTACACTTACGGTCACAGAAAAGAAAGTGTAAAACTACAACAGTTGGAATCCGCAAACTCTTTAGACATCGCATGCCTAATCAAATGAATTCCTTAGACATCGCATGCCTAACAATTATAAACCCCGCATTTTAGTCTCAATATCGAAAACACTTTTCAATATAAAGTCGGGTAATTCAACAAGATTCCCGACATCCAGAACGAATGCTCGTCGCAAACTTTAGTGGACGGCCGCAGCCCCGATACCGTCGACGAAGTGCACTAAGGCGGAACACCGCTGCCGTGAGCACCCGAACGGATGCTTTTTGGCGACGGGGTTCTCCTACAGTCACTTGGTCGGGGCTATGAGGTGTAGCTGTCTATTAAGTTTACCGGCGAGTATCCGTGTACACTACATGATTGCGACGGACTTTTGATCACATCAAAATTTCGTGGCAACCAATCAAGTGAGGCTAAACTGCTATATTTATAACATTCAAATCAGTTATCTCAAAACTACTTGTAGATTCCAAATATTGTATCACATTCCAGATAAATAGAAAATGTTAAACTTTCCGATCGAACAGTCAAACACCCAAGTTTTCCCGAAACGGCTCAACACATGAAATAGGTTTAAAAAACATTCACTTCATGCCTCAGTACCAACGGTCCAGCCGTAGAAGGGTCAAGCCAACGCCTCACATGTGGCACGCCGTACTGCCCCAAACCCTAAGGTTCAAAGGGCAGTTCAAGACGGACACATAATCGAGTTAAGGTTTGTTGTCTTCTAGAGGGACCATCGCGTTACTTGCACTACTTAGAACGTCATTAAACTACGGAAAAATCCAACAATTGGAAATTTCCCGGCAGGGGGAAAAAGTGGGTATTTATATCCGGTCGAACTTTTTAACATATTCTAAAATTACCCGGAAAAACACATAGACAAAATTAGACAATCCGATCGAATCTTCGAGTCCCCAAAACAACCCAGAAAACTCAACTCTTGAGTATAAATTAAAAGTATCCAGAAGACACAAGAAACACCTAAAGAGATAACTGCAGGAAATTCACAGCCTAATCATCACAGACGGCCGCGTAACCGCCGCAAAAAGTGGGTCAACGCCGCGGTTCCGCGGCAATACTGTAGACTTAGGTTGTCGTTTTCTGCCGTTTTTCTTAGAATTTCCTGCTCATTTTTCTGCATATTTTCAATTTGGAAAAAACCCAGTTTTGAAAAAATGTACAGAGAGTGGTTTTGAATTAGGGTTTCGGTTCGATCGGACTTCTAACATCGTCTACACTTCGCCTAAGGCTCTAGCTAGGCTTTGATACCACTGTAAGGTTCCTAGGCACACACATGAGGTTCCACAATAGATCAAACATGCCAAAATCAAATTTTTCTATGTGCCAAAGAACCCTAATGCTAGATCGTTACTAGAGGTAAAGGCGAAACAAGCAAGTAAACAACTTTATTGCTAAATGAAAGAGACTACAACCTTTGTAGATCCGGTCCTCTACTTCTCTAGCTCTGTGTTGACGTCCCTCCGCTGCGATCATCGGAATCCCGGACCCTAGCGTCGGTTTCATCGGAGAAATGGGCGGGCTAGGTCGTTGACTTCGATGCCGAAGATGATCTACGTCGAGGCAACTCAAACTCAAGCTCCACCTTCACTAGGTCATGAAACTTGTGAAGATAACACACTCTACTACATGGCAAGTGGTAGAGGATGAAGAAATAGGAAGTGGGTTCACTTTGGATTTGGATTTCTCACTCTTTTTCTCATGGCACCATTGTTGGTAGCAAGGTTCTTTCTTCTTGAAGAAGAAGAAGAAGAAGAAAGAATATGATAAGAATAATAAAATCAATTGATTAATAATAATAAATCAAGTGATCTTATCATATAGCAACCAGGGGTTAGTGTAACTAGTGTAGAGACTAAACTAGGGTTTAGGTGAATGGTTAGGTTTAGGAAAGAAACAAAATGGTCAAAGCTTCATGAAGCTTCAAGGTAAAAACAAAAGAAGCCACCATTTTCTTTCTTGCCCAAAAATAAATTAAGAAAATAAATAATTAAGAAAAGATAACAAAACCCTAACCATTAACCTAAACATGATTTAAAGTAAACACACACCCAAGTTTGCATATATCATCAAACATGATACAAACTAGTGCACAAAAATATATCATATATACAATGTGCACAATCAAGTGAGAAAATTCATCTTAAGTGAACAAATACTAGTTAATGTAAAGTAATATATCAAATATATAATTATACATCAAATCATTAAATCAACACTTGATTTAATGATCCGGTCATATCGCATATAACCGACTAATATCAAGTGTATCAATGTATCGAATCAACACTTGATTCGGTAACCCGGCTATATCTTATATAACTGTCCGATGATACGAATCGTGAGAATAGAATTCAGTATCAAATACTGGTATTATTCTCGGTCCCGCACATATCTCATATATGCTCCTATTTCGTTTCGCTTGAGCCAGGAAACCTCTATGTAGGACTCTAAAGACTCGTCAATACGCCGGCAGCAGGTGATGATCATATCAAGCACCCACAAGCCGCAAGCGGTCTGCTAAACGTAACGGCCACCCGGGTATTGAGCGATCAGAAGATCAATGAGCAAGCCCGCTCACACTCCTGTGAATCCAACCAGTAACATTTACCGTACAGTCCGGTCTGTTCGTCCGATATGCCGCATATCTCGCCTAGGGGTGGTAAACGTCATACCCCAGTAGCTTGATAAGTCATGCCGATGTAAGGTCCATAACAAGCATGAAACTACTGATAACACTTACCAGTAAATCAGTGCAACCCTGGCCAGGGATTTCCAGTTATGGCCAGTCGTGCATAGCGCAACATCAACCCCCAATACCGGGAGAGACGAATCCCCTCTTATCGCTCATTGCCTCCATGTGAATTGGGACTGTAACCAAAAACCACTTGTTTGCACAACTCAGTAGAGCCGTGGTAGGGTGGAAATCAAAGCACAGTGGGAGACACACAAGACTCTATGACGATCTCGGGTCAACAGACTAAGCTGTACCAGTGTCACCAGAGAACTGCCATCTGACGTGAGGTATAATACCATCTGGAAGTTCTCGGTGAGTCCGTTCAGTGTACCCAGTCACCACTGAGCACCCGCATACCATCTCTGTTGTCAAACACTAATGGATATGGGATCATCCATCGCCCATCACATGGGTCGAGAAGATATACGCTAGTCTACTCTGGAATATCGATGCCCCGTCTCGATATTCCCACGACTAGGAACATTGAAGGATGTACTCATAGACTACTCAGGCCCCACTAGTATGATCTACATCATAGTCCTGGAAGTCGAGTACACATCCTAAGGGCTTTATCAACACGTAACAGAGAGACAGAAAGTATACATGTTAAGATAAAGAGCAACCAGATAGCGTACTATCATGTCGAGCAAGAAAGTCCTACCTATATATGTCCCAGCATCCACTACAATATACATCGTATGTACAGTAATGGCCTCTAGGGCATACATATAACTAACACAGAGTCATTCGTGACTCTTACAACTTGGTCCGTCGTCCCTGGGGGTAACGGGACATAATCATTCTTGGTTCACATATCTTGATCCGTGGTCCTGGGGGTAACGGGACATATTCTTTGAGTTATATTAGGAGTACATCAATTGATTTCGAATAACTTAGAATACACAACCCAGTAGCACAGTTTACATTACTCACCGCACTTTACTTACCCATATACACCTCACTGTTTCATATTTATGTTTGCCTGTTATAGTCATATTATCGTTTATATCCATGCCTGCCTACATCGTTACATCCTGGTTACATTTTATTGTTTGGTATTATGACGCACCGACGTCTGGGTTTTGCATGGCCCAGATCCTCTGTCTCTTTCGCAGGCTGATCAGGAGTATTTCTGCCGTCAGGCCGAGCTGTGAGGATCATGTTAGTATCTAGTTTAGTTTAGTTTTATTTCCGTACTTATTTCCTGATGTGAGCCCGTATTTGGGACGTAGTTTCCAGATGTTATTGCTTATTGGATTTATTGCTTCCGCACATATATTATTTCTTGACTCGTTTATTCTGGCATATGGACATATACTAGATAGTTTATTTTTATTTTACTGTTCTTGATATCTTATAGACAGCCGTAATGTGACTGTGGAGGGATGTTTCCTAGCCACAGGTAGCATGGTTGGCTCTGTCACGTGCCGATCTTAGCGCACTCTGGGAAGCGGGGCGTGACAGGGTTTGTTCGGTATCAGAGACATAGGATTTAGGTTAATCGGGTTTGGTTCTTTTTGTAGTTGGGTATTGAACCCAATACGTTAACCAGAAAACCCGTATTTAGGAACATGTCTTGCCACATTGTTGTCGTGATTCTTGAATCTTATCTTTCTCTTGACCCTTTATCTTGACAAGATGGAATAACTTTGCATCTCGGCTTGAAATCCTTTTGTTCTTTATTGTTTCTCCCTACCTATTCTTTCGATTCTGATTGTAGGATTTGGGCGACTTGAACGGCGTTATGTGATTGTAACTCTGAACTGCAGCATGGTTACAATGCGGTACTCTATTTGAGTAACTTGGAGTCCTAGTCTTGATTCATTTCCTTAATTTATAGTCGTTATATTACCTTGCTTCTCTCAGTTTCATTGCTTGCCAGTTCATGTTTTATCGCAAGCTTGAATCCTGTTTACCGTGCTTATCATCTTCAGTGTCTTGGCTTCAGATGAAGTCGTTTCAGGTATCCTACTTGTTCATGGTTTTTCCGCATTAGTATTATTCGATTCCGGTGCATCCCATTGCTTTATGTCGTCTAAGTTTATTGCTGCACATTCGATTTCTTGCACGACCTTGTCTTGTTGTTGGGATATTACACACTGGGAACGGGAAGACGAGATTCGACAGAAGTCTCCACACCTCTTCTCGTAAATTCATATTTGTTTATCTTTTCTTGTTCCGGGAATTTCGAGGACGAAATTCTTTTTGTAGTTGGGTATAATGTAACACCCTAGTTCATTTATACCAGTTCTTTTGGGTATTTCTTTATTTTTGGCTATTTCTTGATTTATTGCTGTTTGGGTGAGAATAGTGTAATTGGTATCTGTATTTGCATTCGACCCGATCCGCATGCTGGAAAGCCGTATTGATTCCTGTTTATGATTTATCCCGGCTAGTTATGAGGATCCGTGCATTGTCATGTTTTATATCCTGCATTATATCTGGTATCTGCATTTTTTAATACAATTATAATCAAATATTATATTTTAAAAATATCTAGCATGGCCTGTATCATACCCCTAACCCTGTCATGGCATCCGTACATCTTGTTCTCGTTCCGTTCAGTGAAACGGACTCGTTTGGATTTGATACGTACACGCTACGTGTATCCATTCTTGGGGGTATGCATTTTCGTTACCCGGATATCCTATTTTGGTTTTGGTTAACATGTATATTATCCGTATTTCAAACCATAATTTTAGACCCGACCCGAACGTGTTTTGGACTATTTTTGTATTAGCCAAAAACTTAAATTTTTCCTAAATATTATATTCGTAACAATATAACTGTTATATATATTCATTTCTTTAACCAAATTTATATTTTAAATATTTTTTAGATACTAACCATCATAATCTGATCTCCTCTCGTGACTCTATTTCCCACTCTCTATAAATATTCTTTCTTTATATTTTTTCTTTCCCCATAACAAATCCTACATCAGTCTCTCTCTACCTAAATATATATTTATAATTCTTAACTAATCCTGCCTCAGCTTATATACATATTAATTATATATTTTATTTTTTAAAAAACCTTATTTAAACTCCCCACGTTCTCTTCTTCTCCACTTTCTTTCCCTCGTGTTCCCGCCTCTCGCGAACCCCATCTCGAACCCACGCCCTCGCCGTTGTCGCCGCATCTAGCCCTTCACCCTCGCCGTTGTCGCCTCACACCGACGACCTCCCTCACCACTTCCTCACCCTCATCCTCACAACCGCTGTCACCATCTTTCCCCGACGAACCCATCACCGAGCACCCAAAGGAAACCCTAACCCATTGCCGGAACTCCGACCCCTCGTCACTACCCCGTCATCATCTCCCTTCACTTCTCTTCCACGACCTCTCGACACCACCCTCACCTTCAGCCCCGACCAACCCACTGCAACCCAACCCGAGAACCCTCGCCTGCACCCCTTCCTCGCCGCCGACCACCCTAGTCGGCCTTACCCCATCTCCACCACCTCCATCTTCTACTTCTCCTCTCCTCCTCGCCTTCAACACCCGACACTAAGAAACCCCGACTGTACAGAATCGAACCCGTTCCCGACTTCAAGAAACCCACAGCTGCCATCGCCATGAACCTCGCCGTTGACGGCCCACCATCGACGTCACCCCCTCGCAACCCTCTCTGACCCCAGAGCCTAACCCAAACCCAGTCATCTTCCCCTCTTCTTCTTCTTCTTCTTCTTCTTCTTCTTTCGTCTTCTCTTTCTTTTTCTTGATCATTGTATTTTCCGGTGATCACCGGAGCCGTGCCATCGCCGACAATCCGGGCGATCCAATGGACATCCCCAGCCAGCGTGGTTACCTTCTTGCTTTTCCTGGTCTTGTCCCGTGCACGCTGTGTACATTGCGACGTTTACTCGACGTCAGACGCAGCATACACATTCCGTCGTGAGATCCGATCAGGCAAGTTTATCTTGCTACATGTTATGTTATTATATTTGCATCCATATGAATAAAAATTCTACATGTTTACTGCTTTGTGCATTTTATGTTACAGTTTTATAGTTTTACAATATCCATTCACATCCGTACATCTTATTACATATCTAGTCGCATGCAATTTTATCTCGTTACAGGTTATGCAACGTATTTTACATTCATAGGTATAGAATTATTACATGTTCATTGCATTTCACATCCATGTTACAGTTTTACCATTTCTCCGATATCCGTTCGTATCCGTGTTATTGATTATATATATAGTTGCATGCCACATCATATTATATCATGTTACCGTTATGTTAGCATCCCATGCTTGATAATGTGCATCATACTTAGTCATGGAGTTGTAGATGTGATCCCTGATAAACACTTGTGCATCCGTGTTTTACCGTGTTTTGATACTAGTTGCATTTTACTGTTGGGCATCCATTGAATGCACTGTACACCACCTGACATGACCTGATACACCACTGCTTGACTTGATACCCGATCCTGTTACTAATGTTGACAACCTTGACATGTTGTCCTGACGGACGTATCCTGTTGTCTGCATAGACAAAACCCGTACCTGCTTGATCTTGTGTTGACATTAGCTCCAGATGATCAATACCTGACTTGAACACATAACCTTGGGGGTATGAGGAAATCAAAGGTGTAACCGAGTGTAACATAAAAGGATATTACTTGATCCGTGGTCCCGGGGGGTAACGGGACAGAATCATTCGTGATTATTCATGGTCCGTGGTCCCGGGGGTAACGGGACAAAGTCATTCATGACTCTTACAACTTGGTCCGTGGTCCTAGGGGATAACGGGACAGAACCATTCTTGGTTCACATATCTTGATCCGTGGTTCCGAGGGGTAACATGACATATTCTTTGAGTTACATTAGGAGTACATCAATTGATTTCGAATAACTTAGAATAGACAACCCAGTAGCACAGTTTAGATTACTCACCGCACTTCACTTACCCATATACACCTCACTGTTTCATATCTATGTTTGCCTGTTATAGTCATATTATCGTTTATATCCATGCCTGCGTACATCGTTACATCCTGGTTACATTTTATTGTTTGGTATTATGACGCACCGACGTCTAGGTTTTGCATGGCCCAGATCCTCTGTCTCTTTCGCAGGCTGATCAGGAGTATTTCTGCCGTCAGGCCGAGCAGTGAGGATCATATTAGTATCTAGTTTAGTTTAGTTTTATTTCCGTACTTTCATTTCTTGATGTGAGCCCGTATTTGGGACGTACTTTCTAGATGTTATTGCTTATTGGATTTATTGCTTCCGCACATATATTATTTCTTGACTCGTTTATTCTGGCATATGGACATGTACTAGATAGTTCATTTTTATTTTACTGTTCTTGATATCTTATAGACAGCCGTAATGTGACTGTGGAGGGATGTTTCCTAGCCACAGGTAGCATGGTTAGCTCTGTCACGTGCCGATCTTAGCGCACTCTGGGAAGCGGGGCGTGACAATTCATGTCTACTAACACAAACAATCTATCATGAGGGCCCGTGTTTCCAAGCCTCTAGGGCCCTACTCTTGGGTTTGGAATACTCCAACGACGGTTAAAATCCTGTTACTAACACATCTCGATTCGGGTCCGTGGTTCCTTGCTCCTGAGGCCTTACCCTTGAGTTCGAGAACACTCTTGAGATTGGTTGGCATTTACATTTGAACCCACGTTAGTTAACTTATCCTTTCAGTGACCTCTTTAGTACGCATTGCTATTCATTACATGTTCAGCACTTTTACTTGTTGTATGCTCACTATACCTACACTACACGGCCATGATATACTTGTTTGACATGCTCATGTTACATTGGTATGTTTATATATATATATATATATATATATATATATATATATATATATTGCCATACTTATGATACATTGCCATGTGCATATAGTTGCTAGATTTAATTGACACCCATAATCACATTAGAATTCATATGCTACTTGCATACTGTCCTTTACCACATTCATATTTCTATCCTTTTTGGGGACTTACCGAGCAAAAATTCGCTGACGGGCATTTCACGCATCTTTTATTTCTTTGGAATGTTCGTCAGATAATCTAGAGACTGAAGAGGTGGAACCTACTACTGAAGATTACGACCAGTTCATTTCTAAAGTCGTTCTTTAGTTTTCTTTCTAGTTTGCATATGCCACTTGTTTTTTATTTCAGCTTTTCCTTTTAAGTAAGTCATATGTTTAGGTTTTTATGTTTATGTCTCTCGTTCAGACTTCTCGTAATCAGTTTGAAACTTGTGAAATTTGAATATAATAAAATAATTGTTGGATTTTATTCACTTGTCATTCGTATAATGCTTATAAATGCTTAGCGTATTTATTTCGGGAAATGACTTTCTCGAATTAAATATGCCGTGGACCTCGTCGCGTGCTTGATCCCATGTCTTTTTGGGAAGCGAGGCGTGACAAAAACTTAATTCAACTTGCACTACTACATACAATCACTATTAGAGACCGTATGGAACGGTCCCCAAAAAATAATAAACGGTCGCTAAAATACGGTCGTTGATTGGGTGGTCGCTGATATGTATATTATACGAACGGTCGCTAATATATGTATCAGCGACCGTTTCCTCCGGTCGCTAATAAGGAGACGCGTGGACATCCTAACAAATTTAACCGTTTCCTAATATCAGCGAACGGTCGCTGATAATGTATGAGCGACCGTTCCTGTAGCTAATACGGTCGCTAATACCTATTTTTCCTGGAAATTTCTTTTACAGAAAAATGATGTATTCAATATAATAATACAAAAGATCATAATATATTACGCCACAATAGCGTTTCGCATACAAATCAATATATATGCACAATCCATAACATATCCAATAAGATCAACAACAAATACGAACACATACGCATACAAACTAGCATATAAACATTATCCACGATATATCCACCTATATCAACAACTCAATCAAACACATATGAACTAAATTCTTAATAAAAAAGCTGTCACGCCCCGCTTTCCAAGATACGTAAACTACGGCACGTGACAGAGCCAACCATGCTATCTGTGGTTAGGAACCATCCCTCCACAGTCACATTACGGCTGTCTATCGGATATCAAGAACAGAAAAGAACATAATCTAGCTAGTACATGTCTATTTGCCATAGTAAATAAAATCAAGAAAATGCATAAAGCGGAAACGAATCAAGATCCAATAAACAGTATCTGAATCATGTCCCAATATGAGCTCACATCAATAAACAAAACTACGGAAATAACTAAACTAAACATCTTTAATAATACACGTTCAATTCCTCATTGTTCGGCTTGATTGCTAAAGTACTCTTGATCTACCTGCGATAAAGGTAGAGGAACTGGGCCATGCAAAACTCAGATGTCAGTGCGTCATAATATCAAAATAACAGTAATAACCAAGATACAATAATATGATTAAACAAGAATATAAATAAATAACACAGCTATGAAACAGTGAGCTATGTGTATGTATGGTGTGTGATGTGTATCTTAAATCCGTTCACCGGGAAGTAGCATATAATATAGGAAATGAAGTGTTTCTAGGTTATCTATTCTAAAAGTCTTTGAAATCAATTAATGTAATCCTCATTGTAACCCAGTAGTATATATCCTGTTCATTCCCCATGGGATCATGGTAATAGTATTTATTCCGTAACGCCCGGAAACACGACAAACAAGTATTTATTCCGTAATGCCCGAAAAAACGACAAACAATTATTTATTCCGTAACGCCCAAAAAAATGACAAACAATAATAATATCCTCTTGAGTTATGTTTCGGTTACATTCTTGATTTCCTCTTTTCCCGCAGGTTTGTGTTCAAGTCAGGTATTAACGATATGAATCTAATGCTAACACAGGATCAAGTAGGTACAGTTCTTGTCTATGCAGACAACAAGTCACGTCCGTCAGGACAACAAGTCAGGATTGTCGGCATTAGCAATAAGATCCAAGTAACAAGTTAAGTAGTGTGTTGTGAACATGTCATGTGATATATATTAACCAAATAGATACCCAATGTGAAATTGTAATCAATATCGAAACACGGTAAACACAATTGATACCAAGATGCATATGTATCTATCTGTAATAACCATTATACGTCCCTTACCATGTATGATGCAAACTAGATAACATGTTGTACTGATATTGTAGTATGATGATATCATTATGTTCCGGCATGCAACTAGATAAACTATTATCAGTACGGATACCGTAAAACTGTAAATCTATAATATTTACTGAATAATAAAACACATGCACTATTTTTAATCATATAGAGATCGATATAACAATATAGCATGCTGCAAGTTAAAACTTTCCTGATCAGATCTCATGTCAAGATACAGATACTACATCCTACGTCAGATTAACGTTGCGATGCAAACTTACACGTGCAGGACTGGACCCGGCTGAGCAGTGACGTGATGTGGTGACTAGGCTGGATGACGATGGTGACTGGGTCGTCTGGATCGTCGGCGATGCGTGCAACTCTGGTGAGCCGATCGGAGAATCAAGAAACGATCAAGAAAAAGAACAAGAAGAAGGAGAAGAAGACTGGGTAGCTGCTGTTGGGTTCTGGGGTGGCGAAGACAGAGGCAAGACGCCGGCGGCGACGTGGCTGCGTCGGCGAGATGGCAGTGGGTTCTTGGGTTGGTGATCAGGTTCAGGGATGTCGTGAAGTTGGTAGTGGTGGTGGTCTAGGGTGTCGGAAGAGGAGAGGGAGGTGAGGAGGTGAAGGTGGGGTGATTTCAATTAAAATGGTGTTAATTAGGAATTTGAAGAGTATCTGTTTGATTGCAGGAAAATCAAACAGTGCAGGGGAGTAGAGGGGAGCTGAAGAGACGTGTGTGTAAAGCACGGAGGAGATTGGAGCAATGGAGATCATCGGTGGCAGCCAGATGGGAGAAATGGGCGGTTGGATTTGGTCCAAGTGCCTCGAGATTTGTGCCACATGCTTAACTCTGTGTTTACTCCTCATTTATCCTGTTTGATTTTTCTGAAACTTTTTGATTCTCCATGTATTGCACATGCAACTCTTGGGCTTCCGAAAAGTTAAAAAGAAAAATATTAAAAATAAATGGGGCTGATGGGAATCGAACACACAGGCTATGACACAGCAGTGTAGAGGCTTTACCAGTGAGCTACAAGTTGCTTCTTGCTCTTATTGAACAAAAATAACTTATAGCTCCTAATCAGGCTGAAATACCCTTTCTATACATTAAACCAGAAAATTTTATACAGGAATTTCAGAGTCGTTACATTCTACCCTCCTTATAAAAATTTCGTCCTCGAAATTTATACAAAAGTTTAAACTTCAAACAGATAAGGGTATCATGCACGCATATCGTCTTCTCGCTCCTAAGTCGATTCACCTGGTGAATCTTTCCTCCACATCACTCGGACCAAGTTCACCTCCTTGTTTCGCAATGCCTTCACCTTTCGGTCCAGGATCTCAACTGGTTGCTGCTCGCAAGTTAAATCAGTCTGTACAGTGAGCTCTGAGTGATCAAGTATGTGGCTGGGGTCGCTCACATATCGTCATAGTTGGGATATGTGGAACACATTATGCACTCTTTTCAATGATGGTGGTAGTGCCAAACGGTATGCCACTTCTCCAACTCGTTCGAGTATGTCGAACGGTCTGATATACCTTAGAATTAGTTTACCCCTCTTCCAAAACGTATCACTCCTCTGTTCAGAGAGATCTTTAGGAACACATGCTCTCCAGGTGTTGACTCTTTGCATCTGCCTAATGTTTCTGTCGGTCTTGGGCTATGCGCATCTTTTCTCTGATCGTGCAAACTACATCCACAGTTGCCATGATCATCTCTGGTCCAAGGAGTTCACGATCTCCAACGTCGTCCCAACTCAGCGGGGAACGACACTTCCGTCCGTAGAGTGCTACGAATGGTGCCATCCTAATGCTTGCCTGGTAGCTGTTGTTAGATGAAAACTCCACAAGGTGTAGGTGATCTTCCCACGAACCTCCGAAGTCTAACATACAAGCTCTCAGCACGTCTTCTAGAATCTGAATAGTTTGCTTGGACTGTCCGTCTGTTTGTAGATAGATGATACACCGTGCTGAAATTCAGACTCGTTCCCAGGCTAGCTTGCTGACTCTGCCAAAACTGTGATCTGAATCTCGTATCACGATTGGAGACGATGCAAATAGGTACTACATATAATCTCACGATTTCTTTCATGAGTTTATAGGTATCAAAACAAGTATGGTACATCTTGAAGGTATAAATCTTACTTTAGATTTTTACTCACCTCTATGTACTTCCTTGCTAACTTCTCGGTTGATTGTCCAACTTTGAATGGAATAAAGTGAGCCGACTTGGTGAGTCGATCCACAATAACCCAAATTGTGTCGTTAACCTTCGTGCTACGAGGGAGAGCAGTCACGAAGTCTATGGTAATGCGCCGCCATTTCCATTCTGGGATTAGTAACGGCTGAAGTAGACCAGCAGTTCTATGATATTCAGCCTTCACTTGCTGACACACTAAATACTTTGCTACGCTTCTTGCTACTTCTCGCTTCATTCCATACCACCAGTAGTGTTACCGTAGATCCTTGTACATTATTGTGTTGCCGGGGTATACCGAATATGGAGAGCTGTGAGCTTATTTCATCAACTCTTCTCGAACAGGGCCGACTGGCACGTATAAATGGCTCCCATACCGTAATGATCCATCTTCGTGGATGATAAAGTCAGTTCGAAGTCCACTTTCTACTTCTTCTCGGATCTTTTGTAGCTTGGCATCATTTGCTTGAACTGCCTTGATCTGATTGACAAGAGTGGATTGGATTTGTAAGTTCATCAAAGATGAAGCATTACTTGGCACAACTACTTTAATCTCCAATCCGTGCAATTCTTGTTGTAGCTTCCACTGGGCGGTGAGGTTCATAGGTAATGGCTGGCGACTAAGTGCATCGGGAACTACGTTCACCTTTCCAGGATGATATTGTAGGTTGATATCGAAGTCCGCCATGAGCTCAAGCCATCTTCTTTGCTGCATGTTGATTTTCTTCTGAGTAAATACATACTTCAGACTTTTGTGGTCAGTGTATATATCCACTCGTTCTCCACCAAATCTTGAGTGCGAAAATGACGACTGCCAATTCCAGATCATGTGTTGGATAGTTGTGTTCATGAACTTTTAATTGCCTTGATGCAAAAGCCACAACTTTTCCATGCTGATGTAGAACACATCCTAATCTTTTACCGGACGCATCACAATGTACATCGAACATGCTAGATTGATCCGGTATTACAAGAATAGGTGCAGAGTTTAATCTCGACTTGAGTTCTACAAAAGCCTTGTTACATGCTTCTAACCACACGAATACTTCGTTTTCACGTATGAGCTTGGTCAGAGGTACTGCGGTATTTGAGAATCCTTCGATGAAGCGTCCGTAATATCCTGCTAAGCCCAGAAAACATCTTATATCTTTCACCATCTTTGGTGTCGGCCACTCGCTGATAGCTGACACCTTAGCTGGATCTACAAAGATTCCTTCGCCTGAAACGATATGTCCGAGAAATCCGACTTGATCTAGCTAAAATTCACACTTGCTGTACTTGGCGTAGAGCTGGTGTTGTCGTAATATCTCCAGGACAATGCGTAAGTTCTCGGCGTGCTCTTTCCGATAATTTGAATACACCAGGATGTCATCGATGAAGATGACAACAAACCTGTCTAAGTACTCTCGGAAAACATGGTTCATCAGGTTCATAAAAATGGCAGGTGTATTGGTCACTCCAAATGGCATTATGAGATATTCATAATAGCCATAACGAGTCCTAAACGCCGTCTTCGGAATGTCAGACTCTTTGACCTTCACCTGATGATAACCCGAACAATGATCTAACTTTGAAAAGACACAAGATCCACCTAACTGATCGAAAATGTCATCGATGCAAGGTAATGGATACTTTTTCTTAATCGTTACTTCATTCAGAGCTCGATAATCCATGCACATCCGGCAGGTACCTTCCTTCTTCTTCACTAGTAACACCGGTGATCCCCAACTTGAATTACTGGGTTTGATCCAACCTTTCTTCAGGAGCACGTCTAACTGGATACGGATTTCTTTCAATCCTTTCAGACTTAGTCGATATGGAGCTTTGATTATAGGTTGTGCACCGGGTTGTAAATCAATACTGAATTCAAGAGCTCGACCGGAAGGCAAACCTGATATGTCTTCAAGGAAAACATCCTCGAACTCTCGAACTACTTCAGGCTTTTCTTCTTCAGCTGGTAGGGAGAACACTTCTGTATTCTTCGGCTTGACATGGTAGCTTCCTGGTTCCAAGGTTCCGTCTCCACTTTTGAAATAGAAGGCTGGGTGACCTGGTATCTCAAATACTACTCTCCTTTGATGGCAGTCAATGGTAGTATAAAATACTCCCTGCCAATCCATTCCCAACACAACATCGAAATTTGGTATGTCCAATACTTTGAAATTTACGTAGAATTCTCGGCCGCAAACTACAACTGGGCACCGATCATATCCCAAAGTTGCCTTCAAGACTCTATTCCCGGAATTGACATTCCAGCTTGAAACGAGTGACTTGATGGGAATCGCGTGCGTTCTCACGAACCGTTGTGACATGAAGAAATGTGAAACTCCAGTGTCGAAAAGTGCTAGTGCAGGAAGGGTGGCTACTAATATAGTACCTAAGCCGTGTGAGGTTGTGTTTAGATATAGAAAAAGATAACGGTGTACTAGTATCGAAGGTTGAAAGGATGAGAAGATTTTACCGGTGATGACTTGTCCTGTGGTTTCGGCCTCCTCGACCGTCATTGTAAAACCCTGTCGTCTCGGTACATTCCTCCTTGCCGGAGGCACATTCCTCTGCCCTTGAGGCACGTTTCTCTGTGCCTGATGGAATTGACTCTGAGACTGTGCTGGTGGTCCTCATGGAGCTGGTGCAGGAAAAGCTAGGCGGGATGCAGGTGCCTGAATGGCTGGCCTCTGCGGAGTTAGAATTGCGGGTCTAGGTGCTGGTGTTGTATTACTACGATATGGGTATGCTCCTATAGCGTGAGTGGATGTGCCACAAATCAAACACATGCCATTTGCACGCCTGCAGTCCTTCGCCAAGTGTCCAGTTCTCTTGTAGTAGAAACAGAAATCTGGACTGGACCGGTTAAATGATCCTCCTGGCCTCTTGGGTGAAAAAGTCGGCCTGGAAGAGGCTCCTCCTGTTATCTGAGTAGCAGAGCGTTTGATTCCGGCTACTTGCGGTTTACCCTTCTTCTTGACCACAGCTTCATAACGGCGCACTGTCATCAGAGCGAGTTCATGAGTTGGATAATCGCCTGTGGCTAAGGCTTCTTGAATCTCCGGGTCTAAATCTTGTTGGAATCGTATAGCCCGAATCTCATCGGTAGGGATCAGGTGTGCCGCGAATCTAATAAGATGTCGATGCCAGATAGTTACGTGTTTTACGGAACAGAATTTGAGACGAATTCTTTTCCTGCTAAGCATGATGAATTCGGAATCATATTCATCCACTGATTTTACCCATATAGAGCCATATTGCAGGTGGATGAACCGCTGTTCCATCTCAAAACGAGCAGTCTCAGGGAAAAACTTTGCATCGAACAAATCGCGGAACGTCTTCCACTCTATTGGTTGTGTAAGGCAGCTTTCATCTGCCTTCCACCAGACTCTTGCGTTTTCCTTGAGCTGGAGTTTTGCCACACGAACCAAAGCTATGTCTAGTACTTGCGCTGCTGCAAGGTCGTCCTCGATATTTCGGGCTCATTCTTCAACCTCAAGAGAATTCTCTTTCCTTGAGAAGTTCTTAGGATGCAATGCCCAAAATTGCTTTACTCAAGATGCTTTGGCTTCAAGACGGTTCATGAGAATAGTAGTCTGCTGCTGCTGGCCCTCTAGAAGGCTTTTGATGGCTTCTAGAAGCACCGTCTGTTCATTAATTGGAGCAGCAACGGTAAGGGGAGATGGTAAGGTAGGTGGTGGTGTGTTACCATTGACGTTGGTGCTGGTGTTGTTTAGAAAATCTATCACCTTGATAGAAAAGACATATTAGGATAGATTCAAGAATTTTGAAATTCAAGGAATGTATAGTTGCTGATCTTATAATTCTTGTGGTATATTGCTTAAGACTTTATGCAGAACTGACCTGCATGGGCCACCAACAAAACCTGTCTTGCATCACTTCCCAATAGATGGAAACGGTGACGTGGCAAGCCCGCAACGTATTTACTATGAAAATATGTTAAGCGTAATTAAGCGATATAACAATGTGCAAGAATGAAAAGAGTAATAAAATGAAACAGCAACTTTATTTACATTCAACCTTACATATAACCGTCTGGAAATAAAAGATACAATAATAATGCAAATGCCTAAACAGTGGCATAATGAAAGTAAGTACAGGCAGGAAGAAGTTGGTAGTCTGGCTGAGTAGCAAACCGGTCTAAGTCCTCCTGGCTTAGCTCTATGTCATCGGAGTCCGGTCCTCCTGACAAACATTCCAAAGAAAGAAAATAGGGAGGAATGTCGTCGACAAACTAGCTCTCGGTAAGTCCCAAAAAAATTAAGAGAAGATAGTATATAATGTGAATAGAAACCAAATGAACAGTGTACAGATAAAGTTATATATGATCATTCACAGGTATAAGATAGTTATTCTAACATGGTTATTTGTACTTTAATAAAGAAGGTATTCATGTATACGAGTGTTGGGGTCAAAAATTACACCCCGGTTGTCCAAGTTAAAATCAAAGTAAACCACAAACCAAGTGAGCCCAAGCCCAGGTCAAGACCGAGCATGGAAGTGACCGGCCCCATGACAAAAAGAATGAAGCCATAAATTAGTTTAATTTAATTCTTTTTTTTTATAGAAATGAATGTATGTAAAATAGGCAAAAAGCCAAAATTTTGTAAACCCCATGGCTTATGTGCAAAAAAAAATAAGCACATATGGCATTGGATGGCACAAGTGCCATATGGAAAAGTCCAAGGGGCTATGTGTAAAGTGTGTAGCCTATAAAGGAAAACATGATGAAAAAATCAAGAACAACTTTTTCATTCTCTCAAAAAAAGTCTAGGGTTCTGTGCCTCCTTCTCCTTCCTCAAGGTTCTAAACCTTATTCCATTTTCTTAAATTAAATCAAGAGTTTCACTTAAAAGAATAGTTTTTGTTAGTGTATATGCCCTAGGGGCCATTATTGTATCATACTAGTTTGTATATTACTTAATGGAAGCTTGGGATATTCACAGTTATATAACAGTCTTGCTAAACATGGTAGTATGCTACTTGGTTTTATCTATCTTAATATGTGAGTATACATATCGATAGAGCTCTTAGGATCTTGCTTGACTACCAGCGTTGTGATGGCAGTCACACTAGTGGGGGCTGGGTAGTCTACAAGCACATCCTTTTTTCAGGTCCCTAGTCGTAGGATTATCGAGACAGGGCATCGATACTCCGGAGTAAACTAATGTGTACGCTTGTCATCCCAGTTGGGGAGATGGTCTGTCCCACAGCCGTCAGTACGTTGTACTGGAGATAGTATGCAGGTGCTCGTTGGGTTACGGGTACACCGGACAGACTCGCGGGGAACTGTTGGTTGGTATTATACCCGTCGTCAGTTAACAGTTCCCAGGTGACATGAGTACAGCATAGTCCGCAGACTTGACACTGCTACTTCGCCTCGAGTGTGTCCCACTATTCTTAGATTGCTACCCTACCACGGCTCAAAGGAGTCGTGCAAACAGGTAGCAGTTGGGTGCAGTCCCGAGCACTTGGAGGCAGTGGCGGTTAGACAGGATTAGTCTCTCCCGGTATTGGGAGTTGATATCGTACTGTGTCAGAGAGACATTACGCAAAGTCCCTGGCCAGGGCAAGCGAGATTTACTGGTAGGTTCCAGTTGTTTCTCAGGGTGTAATGGGCTACGCTCCGATATGACTTATACCGCTATTAGGGGACTGACACTTACCGCCCCCCTAGGCCTGATGTGCGATAGTCTTAGACGAACAGACCAGACTGTACGGAGATTGTCACATCAGACTCAGTAGGAGTTCGGATGGGTTTCCTCATCGGCCTTCTAATCGACATCTACCTGGGGACCGTTACGTACAGCTAGTGCCGCTTGCGGTCTGTGGTTAAACCCACTGCCAGCATAGTAGTCAGTCTTTAGAGTCCCACACAGAGAGTTTCCCTGCTCTGGGCGAAACGATATAGAGGTCGTATGGTTTTACGACAAGGGTTCGGACACATACGTGTGTTTACGCACGTGTGACATCCGGACAGTTTTTACTAGCAGGCTTTGGTTTAAGCCAGTTTCTAGTATCTGGTTATTGAATTTATACAGTCTAAAGTTTTTCCGTGTTTTCACGGAAAGGAGGGGCATTCTCGTAATTTCGCGAGAAGCTTCTAGAAGGATGGTGACTTGAGGGTTAAGGTGGCATTTGGATTTATTATGTTGATGACTCATTTGTGTGATTCATCCATGGAGTTAATGCATCATTTATTGATCTAATGAATCATGAGATAAATCACACATATGAATGAATGAAGCATGGTTGTTAAATGATTTAATCGATTTATTTCATAAAACATTATGCTTCATATATATTCAAATGAGTTCATTATCTCTTCTCATTCTCTTTCTCACCTTCTCTCTTCTCAAGCTCTCTCTCTTCAAACCCTAATCCTCCCCTCTCATGTGTTGAGTCTAAGGATTAGAAATGACTATTTAATCCATAACACTTCTCTATATCACCTAGGTTACTTAGATTAGCACTTTAAGAAACCTAGTTACCTCAAGTTAGAGGTGAAGCTTGGAGTATAGCTCTCGGGTGGATCATCTACTACGTGGAGGAGGCCGAGAAGGACGTGGATAACGAAAAGGAGAAGGACACGGTTCATTAGGTATAATCACTTATCATAGTAGTTCATAACTTTTATGTTTCTTGTTAGTTATAGTTTAGCAAAGATTCTCGGTTAGTCGATGTTTATGCAAAGAACAAGATCGTTTTTCAATTTTCCGCCTCCCCGCAAGTCGTGGGGTGTTGTACATCGACTTACAGTGGTATCAGAGCCTCGCTAAACAATAATTAACTCATTAGCAAAGTCGTATGAATTTCGAACGCAAAACGAACCGGAAAAAACATCGATATCAATAAGTTTATGTCGATTTTAAAACAGGCCCTAAAAATTTTTCAGGGACCTCTAAAATAACAAGGAAGAAATTATAAGGTTACTGGAGAAAAATGGGTTCCTGAATCGGCCATACAGCCACGGAACCGCGGCCGATCCCACCGATCCGCCGCGGATCCGCGGACGAGTTGAAGTCGATTCAACCCAGTTTGCTCCAGTAACTCTTCTGTGATATCTTTGTGTTTTCTGGAATGTTTATTTTTCTGCTCAGGTCTCAGGTGCACAGAGAAGTTTGGGAGTAGAATCTAAAGTGTTTGCACGATCGAAATCTTACGATGTTTGCTAATTTGATTATATCTGTAATTGTATAATGTGTTCGTAAACCTCCCCTAACTGCTAGTATGTCGGTTGGCAGGGGGTTGCACATTTCTGTAATGGTTTTTACTGTTTGTGGTTATGAACTGTATTGGACTGTTGTGATGATTAGTCGGGGTTTGTGATGGGTTGTTATATTCATTCATTCAAAGAAATTGTAATATGTTGTAATATTATTTTGCGGGGCACATTCAGGTTGCGGTTGTAGCCACCGTTGTATTATTTCATTTTACTGTTTTTGCTCTTAGGATAGACCCAAGGTGGGGTGCACAAACTACCGGGTACTTTGAAGTGTTTAATGGCCTACTCACGTTGTTGAGGGAGACCGCTTCACTTCGGGTATTTGGCGGGTAGTTTTCCGTACCCGTAGGGGTCTAGGGTGGGGTAATGGATATTCATCACAACTGTGTAATCCGTCTTTTGTTGCATGCTCTAAACAAACACGGATTGCTTGCAAATCCAATAATGTTCGTATGAGATCTGGAATGCCTATTATCGCGTCTGATGAATGTACAATATCTATATATGATTGCTATTTAGACATCACTTATGTTTTACACCCGCGCTAGCCCAGCCCCCGCTCTGCCGTTAGTTAAGTAACCTAACGGGTAATGACGGGACCCAGTGGCGAATGCGGATGGCATAAGAGGACGTTGTATTTTCGTTGTTTTCTGCAATGATAGGTTAATGATGGGACGCATTATTTTTAATGCAAAGAAAATAAACCAAAAGTTGAATCGATGGAACAATTTAAAAGAAACCACTCGGTTATTTTAGAACAGATGATATTTTTTAAAATTGCGGAGCTTTAACCACTCCTTTTAAAAAGCTATCAGGTTCCTTCGGTCATATCAAGTTCACTACGTTCATGGTTTCGCCAAAACCATTCGTAGCCCTCCGTCATTTCATTTGGGTATTCAGTAGTATTCAAGCTATGTATTTTGACCAACGCCAAGGCATAGTGTTTGGTAGCTGCTGGGTATTCATTTGTTGCATAGATAAATGAGTTAGTTTGGGACAGTCGTATTATCATTTTGGCCAACGTCAAGGATATGTACGGATGGGTTCAAATTAACAAGATAATGATGGGTAGAACTTGACACGTGACTTATGACATTTTGACCAACGCCAAGGTCATAAGAGCATGGGGCAAAAATTTATATCGGGAATTTCTAAAGAAACTGAAATTTGCAAAGAGATGCATACCATTTGGAGTTTGATGAATGTTGGTAGGATTCCTTCAACATTATCATATGATGATATTTGGATCCTGATCCTACTGTGAGTATATGCTACTCATCAGGAGATTCGTCACTTAACGATCAATGCTATAAACCAAGTAGGTGTCCAGAAAGGTGTCAGCGGGGTTACGCCCCCAGAGAAAAGAGGTTATTAAATTAAGGAACTTCGCGAAAGCGTTGGAAAACCTCCCTCGAAGTACCGACACCGGCCTGGCTGAACGGTTAACCAAGTATTGTACAGTGAGAATAGTCCTGGCTAATTCTTCTTTTATTGTTTGAGGAAGGATTCGAGAAACAGTAGGAGCCATCCAGTTTAGATAAATTAAAAACCACTCTAAACTTGCAAGAGCATCATACTAAAGTGTTTCTTCTCTCTCTCCTACTTGCAGCGACCCTGAAAATGACTGGACTTAAGTTACTTTTAGAGAAAAATATACTGACAGGGCCAAACTATAAAGATTGGCTGCGGAATGTCAAAATGTCTTTGACCTATGACAAATTGGGGTACGTCCTCACCGCTAAGGCACCTGCAGTCCCAGGTCCCAAATCCAGTAATGCGGATAAGGAAATCCGCAAAACCTGGGAGTATGATTGCGTGAAGGCCAAGTGCATCGTGCTTCCCTCGATGAACAATGAACATCAGAGGAGGCACGAGGATATGGATCTTGATGCCATATTTCTCCAAACAAAAGAACTTTATGGAGAGCAATCTCGTATAGCAAGATACGAGACCTCTAAGAACTTGTTTCAAGCGAGGTTGGCCGTCGGATCATCGGTAGGAGAACATGTCCTAAAGATGATTGGCTATATAGAAGAGCTCGCAGACCTTGGGACGACTTTGGATAATGATCTCTATACAGACCTTATTCTCCAGTCCCTTCCTTCCACCTACGCCCAGTTTATTCTGAACTTCAACATTCAAAGAAAAGAAGTTGAACTTCCGGAACTCCTTAACATGTTGAGGAGTGCAGAGGGCACCTTGCAGAAGGAAAGGGAAACACCCGCTATGTTTGTTAGCGGTGCTTTTTCTTTCGGGTCCAAGGCTAGGGCCAAAGGAAGGAAGAAGAAGGCCGCCACCAAACCTAGAGGAGGTGTTAGTAAGGTGGGAGCGAAGGGAAAGAAAAAGTTTGCGGTACCAGTAGTGGCCCAGGATGAGTGTTTCCATTGTCATAGGAAAGGGCACTGGAAGAAAGATTGCAAGGCGTGGAACACCAAGAACTAGGAACCGAAGCAAGCTGTGGCTTCGACTTCAGGTGTGTTTGTAATTGAGAATTGTCTGTCAATCAACTCTACTTCCTGGGTATTGGATACCGGATCAGGATCTCATATATGCAATTCATTGCAGGCACTGAGAAACCGTAGAGTGCTGAAGGATGGTGATATGACCCTGATGGTTGCTAACGGAGCTAGTGTGGGAGCTGTGTCCGTAGGGGATTATCACCTGGGATTGACGAGTGGACACATTTTGGTTTTACATAACTGTTTTTGTGTACCTAGCTTGACGTGTAATATCATATCAGTTTCCTTGTTATCAAATAAAGGTTATGATTTCACGTTTGTAAGTGATGTTGTTAACATCCACCTTAATCATAGTTTGATGGGGTTCGGTACACTGGATAACGGTATATATGTCTTAAACCAACTCCAAATTTTCAATATCCAGAACACACTAAAAAGAAAGTCTCCAGATTTAAATAAAACTTTCTTATGGCATTGTAGACTGGGTCACATCAATGAGAGAAGGTTGACTAAGTTACATAGAGAAGGATATTTGGACTCGTTCGAATATCAAACTTATGCCACTTGTCAATCTTGTCTCAAAGGAAAGATGACAAAGACTCCATTTACTGGACATGGAGTAAGAGCGAGCGAGCTCTTAGGACTGATACACAGCGATGTATGTGGTCTAATGTCTACACATGCAAGAGGTGGTTTTTCCTATTTCATTACTTTTACGGATGATTACTCAAGGTACAGATTCATTTATCTAATGAAACATAAATCCGAGGCTTTCGAGAAATTCCAAGAGTATACGAATGAAGTGGAAAACCAAACCGGCAAAAGTATCAAGACACTAAGATCTGATCGAGATGGTGAATACTTAAGTGCCGAGTTCTTAGGTTACCTAAAAGAGAAAGGAATTCTCTCTCAGCTTACTCCTCCATACACTCCACAGCATAACGGTGTATCGGAGAGACGGAATCGAACCCTATTAGATATGGTACGTTCCATGATGAGTAATGCTGAGTTACCACGATCTTTCTGGGGTTATGCGCTAGAATCAGCGGCATATCTTTTGAACATGGTTTCTACCAAGACTGTGCTTACCACCCATATTAGATGTGGAGTGGGAAGAAACCCTATCTTCAGTATCTGAAGATATGGGGATGTCCAGCTTTTGTTAAAAAGCAGCATGTGGACAAGCTCGAGGCACGATCAGTACAGTGTAAGTTTGTGGGATATCCAAAGAACTCCAAGGGGTATCTATTCTATTACGAAGAGGAACAAAAGGTTTTTGTTTCTCGTAATGCCCATTTTCTAGAATATCGGTTTTTAGAAAAGGAAATAAGTGGGAGCGAAATAGAACTGGAAGAAATTCCAGAACCACAAACTACTACTGAAAGTTTGGTAGAACCGGTAGTTCAAGAAGAACAAGACATTCCCGCACCCCTCCGCAGGAGTAGTAGGCCGTCTCATCCGCCTGAGAGATACTACGGTTTTCTCATAGATAGGGATAGAGAGGATTGCGTTATAGATGATGATGAACCTACTAGCTTCCAGCAGGCCATCCAGAGCGGCGACTCGGTACGATGGCTAGATGCAATGCGGATCGAAATAGAGTCCATGTGCACTAACAAAGTATGGACTTTGGACTTTGCTCCAGATGGGGTAAAACCCATAGGATGCAAATGGATCTTCAAGAAAAAAATTGGTGTAGATGGACATGTGGAAACCTATAAGGCTAGACTTGTTGCAAAGGGTTTTCGTCAAAGATCTGGTTTGGACTATGACGAAACTTTTTCTCCAGTGGCTATGCTCAAATCCATTCGGGTCCTTCTTGCTATTGCTGCCTTCCATGATTATGAAATCTGGCAGATGGACGTAAAGACGACTTTTCTGAATGGAAATTTAGAAGAGTGCGTCTATATGGATCAGCCAGAGGGTTTCAATCAGAGTGGGAGCAGCGGGAAAGTATGCATGTTGCTTAAGTCCATTTATGGACTAAAGCAGGCATCGCGGAGTTGGAACATCTTTTTTGATGAAACGGTCAAAGAATATGACTTTATCAAAAATCCAGATGAACCATGTATATATACTAAAGTTGTAGCACGAACTGTCGTATTCCTCGTCTTGTACGTGGATGACATTCTATTGATAGGAAATGACATTCCTATGCTACAATCTGTCAAAGGATTCTTGTCACACAGGTTCTCCATGAAAGACCTGAGTGATTCCTCTTATATTCCGGGGATCCGAATCTATCGTGATAGATCCAAGAGGATGTTGGGACTTTCACAGTCCAGGTATATCAACACTATACTGAAAAGATTCAGTATGGAAGATTCTAAACACGGTAATCTACCGGCTTGTCACGGAATCACCCTATCCAAAGAGATGTCTCCCAAGACTGATTTGGAAAGGGAACGCATGTCTATTATACCCTACGCTTCTGCGGTAGGCTCTATAATGTATGCGATGTTGTGCACCAGACCAGATGTAGCTTACGCACTGAGCGTGGTAAGCTGGTATCAGTCAGACCCAGGGGAGAAGCACTGGATAGCAGTAAAGAACATTCTCAAGTACCTGAGAAGGAATAAGGAGATGTTCTTGGTTTACGGCGGAAAAGACCTCAAGATGGAGGCCTTTGCTGATTCCGGCTTCCAGAGTGATAAGGACGATTCCAAGTCCATGTCAGGTTATGTCTTTACCCTCAATGGAGGGGCGGTGTGCTGGAAGAGTTCCAAGCAGGACATCGTTGCTGACTCGACGATGGAAGCGGAGTATATTGCTGCTTGCGATGCCGCAAAAGAAGCGGTCTGGATGAAGAAGTTCCTAACAGAACTTCAGGTGGTTCCTACCATTGTTGATCCAATACCTCTGTATTGCGACAACAACGGAGCTATAGCTTTAGCGAAGGAACCAAGGTCCCATCAGAAGTCCAGACACATCTTGAGGCGGTATCACTTGATCAGGGAGATCATTAATCGTCGGGAGATCGAGGTCCGGAGAGTTGCTACTGAAGAGAACATTGCTGATCCATTCATGAAGGCCCTACCTCAGATTCAGTTCGAGAGGCTACTCGAGATCATCGGTCTTCGATATGCCAGTACATGGCCCTAGTGCAAGTAGGAGATTGTTAGTGTATATGCCCTAGGGGCCATTATTGTATCATACTAGTTTGTATATTACTTAATGGAAGCTTGGGATATTCACAGTTATATAACAGTCTTGCTAAACACGGTAGTATGCTACTTGGTTTTATCTATCTTAATATGTGGGTATACGTATTGATAGAGCTCTTAGGATCTTGCTTGACTACCAGCGTTGTGATGGCAGTCACACTAGTGGGGGCTGGGTAGTCTACAAGCACATCCTTTTTTCAGGTCCCTAGTCATAGGATTATCGAGACAGGGCATCGATACTCCGGAGTAGACTAGTGTGTACGCTTCTCATCCCAGTTGGGGAGATGGTCTGTCCCACAGCCGTCAGTACGTTGTACTTGAGATAATATGCAGGTACTCGTTGGGTTACGGGTATACCGGACAGGACTCGCGGGGAACTGTTGGTTGGTATTATACCCGTCGTCAGTTAACAGTTCCCAGGTGACATGAGTACAGCATAGTCCGCAGACTTGACACTGCTACTTCGCCTCGAGTGTGTCCCACTGTTCTTAGATTGCTACCCTACCACGGCTCAAAGGAGTCGTGCAAACAAATAGCAGTTGGGTGCAGTCCCGAGCACTTGGAGGCAGTGGCGGTTAGACAGGATTCGTCTTTCCCGGTATTGGGAGTTGATATCGCGCTGTGTCAGAGAGCCATTACGCAAAGTCCCTGGCCAGGGCAAGCGAGATTTACTGGTAGGTTCCAGTTGTTTTTTAGGGTGTAATGGGATACGCTCCGACATGACTTATACCGCTATTAGGGGACTGACGCTTGCCGCCCCCCTAGGCCTGATATGCGATAGTCTTAGACGAACATACCGGACTGTATGGAGATTGTCACATCAGACTCAGTAGGAGTTCGGATGGGTTTCCTCATCGGCTTTCTTATCGACATCTACCTGGGGACCGTTACGTACAGCTAGTGCCGCTTGCGGTTAAACCCACTGCCAGCGTTGTAGTCGAGTCTTTAGAGTCCCACATAGAGAGTTTCCCTGCTCCGGGCGAAACGATATAGAGGTCGTATGGTTTTACGACAGGGGTTCAGACGCATACGTGTGTTTACGCACGTACGACATTCAGACAGTTTTTACTAGCAGGCTTTGGTTTAAGCCAGTTTCTAGTATCTGGTTATTGGATTTATACAGTCTAAAGTTTTTCCGTGTTTTCACGGAAAGGAGGGGCGTTCTCGTAATTTCGCGAGAAACTTCTAGAAGGATGGTGACTTGAGGGTTAAGGTGGCATTTGCATTTATTATGTTAATGACTCATTTGTGTGATTCATCCATGGAGTTAATGCATCATTTATTGATCTAATGACTCATGAGATGAATCACACATATGAATGAATGAAGCATGGTTATTAAATGATTTAATTGATTTATTTCATAAAACATTATGCTTCATATATATTCAAATGAGTTCATTATCTCTTCTCATTCTCTTGCTCACCTTCTCTCTCCTCAAGCTCTCTCTCTTCAAACCCTAATCCTCCCCTCTTATGTGTTGAGATCAAGGATTAGAAAAGACTATTTAATCCATAACACTTCTCTATATCACCTAGGTTACTTAGATTATCACTTTAAGAAACCTAGTTACCTCAAGTTAGAGGTGAAACTTGGAGTATAGCTCTCGGGTGGATCATCTACTACGTGGAGGAGGCCGAGAAGGATGTGGATAACGAAAAGGAGAAGGACACGGTTCATTAGGTATAATCACTTATCATAGTAGTTCATAACTTTTATGTTTCTTGTTAGTTATAGTTTAGCAAAGATTCTCGGTTAGTCGATATTTATGCAAAGAACAAGATCGTTTTTCAATTTTCCGCCTCCCCGCAAGTCGTGGGGTGTTGTACATCGACTTACAGTTCACCATGAAACCCACAAAAGGGAGCTCAGATCTCCCATTAGATCTCTAAAATGGGAGATTTTTTAAGTCTCCCCCCATTTTTCTCTAAGATCCAGCTAACAGAGTGGAGAAAGAAGGAGACCTATCTCCAAGAATCGCACTTTGGGAAGATCCAAGAATCAAGAGAAAATCCAGGGCTTAAGGTAGAAGAAAGGGGTCCCCTTTCATCATCTCCGAAAATCTCTTAGGAGTTTTACTCCACCAAAAAAAATAATATAATAATAAATCCTTTTTTTAGGAGTTTAACTCCAAAAGTCAACCAGGAAGTACAACTCCCTATGCAGGGGCTATGCCCCTCTTCCTTTTTTTAGGAGTTTAACTCCAAAAGTCAATTGGGAGTGTACATGGGCTAAGCCCCTTTTTCCACGGGCGCTCAGCACCCACGTGTAAGGTACGTGATCCGCTGGCGCCCAACGCCCACACGCCATGCACATGACTCGCTGGCGCCCGGCGCCCGCGTACGGGGCGCGTGACCCGCTGGCGCCTGGTGCCTGCGTGCCTGGCATGTGAACCGCTGGCGCCCAGCACCTACATGCAGGGCACATGACCCTCTAGCGCCCAAGCCTACGCGCTACGCACGTGGCCCGCTGGCTCCTAGCGCCCACGCTCCACTCAGCATGCAAGGCGCGGGACCCCCGTAAACTCTGCGAGTCCCCCGATATACGCAAAACCCTTCAAGACACACATACACACACTGCATATTGAGTTCGCATGACTAGTTGACCCTTCAATCGGAGGTTCCTTCGCTTCAAAGGCGAGGGGTAATTAAAGGCAGCTTAGTCCGCTACTGCCGGAGATTCGGATTCCCATAATCAATAAACCCCGGCCTACCCTAGGTAGGGGGAATCTGTATACGCCTGACAAGCGACGCGTATTCCCATCTTAATGGGGTGACGAAAACACCATACAGATTCTGGCATGCCCGGTGGGACCTTTTCTCTCCTCCCATATTTCAGGTTAAACGTTCATGTGAACTCAATCAACACGTATATCGATTACCTGTACTGAATTCATTTTTTTTCTTGTGTGTACAGGTGAACAGTTTTCAGTTACAATCTCGAACTCAGCAATCATGTCTTCCAAGACGAGCTTCGTTTCTGACTCGACTCTGATCCAGTACGTGGTCAAGATTAATGCCCGCGTGGTTCTCCCTGCAAGTCTCAGCCGGCAATGGGAGGAGCCACCCTGTCAATTTGGTTCCGTCATCATCTACTCTGCCGGAAGCGCTTATCTGGCGGAGGTCACGGCAAACCAGGTGGCCAAACCGGTCTCAAGGGGAAAGAGGCCGAACGTTGTGATTGCCAAGGCACCATAGCCCAAACGTAAAATGGTGTTCGAACGACTCTCTGGTGCTCCAGCTGGAGTCAAGACTACCGGAACAAAGGGCATCATCGAACATCGCGGACAAGTACATGCGATGCCTCTGACAATTGCACAATCAGGTTTATCTTCAAAGCTCTCCATCGCTCGGTCTACGGCGGCTCTCCGAAGAGCCGAAGCCTGCCAACTGCTCAAATCAGAAAAGTTAAAGCAGAAGCGGCTCAGATATAGAGCCAACAAGAGGGCAAGGACTCCGGCCAAGTGGAATCTTGTGAGGTTCTAAGAGCAGGGTCACCCCCGACGACGGCTGAGTTGGCCGTAAAAGTCAGCAATTCCTTCGAACCTCTGAAATGGGTTCAGAAAAATGCCATGACTGCCAGAATTAAGGAGACAGCAGTCCGAACGATGCTATAAAGAGACGTGTCCCAGCCCCAACAGAGAAAGCATGACACCGTCTCTTCAAGAGTCTATCAGGCGCTCTATGCCATGCGAAAGCAGCAGGGCAAATCCAAAAAAGAAGCGCCAGCACCACTTAAGAATCCGGTCAGGCCAGCCATCTTCAATCGATTGTCCGTTACCAAAACAGAAGGTCTATGATCGCACGCTTTTCGGCGTGTCGCGTATTCAAAATTCTAAAGTGTTAACCGCGATCAAGGACGATGTCGCTTTGCAGCTAGCCGGTTGAGCACGGGTCGATCCGCAGTGAGATGGTTGTATGTCCGTTCGAGTCTTAGACGTGTCAATAAAGAATGTATATGTGGATGTTCGGTTCTATCCTAATTTTTCGTATTTTATGTTCAAGTAAGCTTGTTAAGGTTAAGGTTGGTTAGTAGAGTTAGGATTAGTCTTATGCTTATCTTTTGTCATTCTTAAAACGATGTTGGGATAATTGAAAGTAGCGGGGATTAGGAGGACATAGGAATGGGATTTGATAGTTTAAGCGAGCTTTCCAACGCTAAATCTATTCCTAGTGCCCCTTGTCCGTCCGCTAAATACGCTTATTTCCAACCCTCGGCCAAACACACGCAACCATGTATCCAATTAAGTCACAACTACATGTCACGTTGTAGTGTGCTTAAAAGACTTCTCGACTTAGGTCGCGGCTACATGTCACGTATAGCGCGCCTAAGTGAGGGGGTTGCATTTGTTTGGTCGGGGTTCGTTTCAAGATGTTTGGCGAAGAGAAGCGCAAGGGATTTTTCCGTCCTCATACCACCTTCCTTAGCCTTAACAAGAGTGGAATTATTCACACATTAAAAAAGAAAATAAAACAAAACTGTCACGCCCCGCTTCCTAAAGTGCGCAAAGATAGGGACGTGACAGAGCCAACCATGCTACCTGTGGATAGGAATTATCCCTCCACAGTCACATTACGGCTGTTGAGATATCAAGAACAGAATATACTATCTAATACATGTTAGTGTTTATGCCCTAGAAGGCCATTACTGTATCATACTAGCTTGTATATTACTTAATGGAAGCTTGGGATATTCACATGTATATAACAGTCTTGCTAAACATGGTAGTATGCTACTTGGTTTTTTCTATCTTAATATGTGAGTATACGTATTGATAGAGCTCTTAGGATCTTGCTTGTCTACCAGCGTTGTGATGGCAGTCACACTAGTGGGGGCTGGGTAGTCTACAAGCACATCCTTATTCAGGTCCCTGGTCGTTGGATTATCGAGACAGAGCATCGATACTCCGGAGTAGACTAGTGTGTACGCTTCTCATCCCAGTTGGGGAGATGGTCTGTCCCACAGCCGTTAGTACGTCGTACTGGAGATAGTATACAGGTGCTCGTTAGGTTACGGGTACACCGGACAGGACTCACAGGGAACTGTTGGTTGGTTTGATACCAGTCGTCAGTGAACAGTTCCCAGGTGACATGAGTACAGCGTAGTCCGCAGACTTGACACTGCTACTTCGCCTCGAGTGTGTCCCACTGTTCTTAGATTGCTACCCTACCACGGCTCAAAGGAGTCGTGCAAACAGGTGGCAGTTGGGTGCAGTCCCGAGCACTTGGAGGCAGTGGCGGTTAGACAGGATTCGTCCCTCCCGGTATTGGGAGTAGATATCGTGCTGTGTCAGAGAGCCATTACGCAAAGTCCCTGGCCAGGGCAAGCGAGATTTGCTGGTAGGTTCCAGCAGTTTCTCAGGGTGTAATGGGCTTCACTCCGACACGACTTATACCGCTATTAGGGGACTGACGCTTGCCGCCCCCCTAGGCCCGATATGCGATAGTCATGGACGAACGGACCGGACTGTATGGAGATTGTCACATTAGACTCAGTAGGAGTTCGGATGGGTTTACTCATCGGCCTTCTTATCGACAACTACCTGGGGACCGTTACGTACAGCTAGTGCCGCTTGCGGTCTGTGGTTAAACCCACTGCCAGCGTGGTAGTCGAGTCTCTAGAGTCCCACACAGAGAGTTTCCTACTCCAGGCGAAACGATATAGAGGTTGCATGGTTTTGCGACAAAGGGTTCGGACGCATACGTGCGTTTACGCGCGTACGACTTTCGGACAGTTTTTACCAGTCGGCTTTGGTTTAAGCCAGTTACTGGTATCTGGTTATTGGATTTTTACAGTCTAAAGTTTTTCCGTATTTTTGCGGATCGGAGGGGCGTTCTCGTAATTTTGCGAGAAGCTTCTAGAAGTGGTGACTAAGGAGGTTTAGGTGTCATTTGCATTTAATGAGTTTAGTGAGTCATGAGGGTGATTCATGCATATCATTAATGCATGATAAATGCTTAATGAGTCATGGTTATGAATCACCACTTGATATTTATGAAACTTCATTATTCATCATTTTAGTTTTTCTTTAATGGATGAATTTTAAAGGTTCATATATATTATGATAGATTTACTATTCTCATAATATTCTCATTCTCACCTTCTCTCTCCTCAAGCTCTCTCTCTTCAAAAGACTAATCCTCACCCTCATGTGTTGAGATCTAGGATTAGTAAGACTAATCAATCCATAACCATCTCTATATTACACCTAGCTTCTTTGATTAGCAATCCAAGAAGGTTAGTTGCCTCAAGCTTAGAGGTTTACCTTGGAGTTTTGCTCTCGGGTGGATCGTCTACTACCTAGAGAAGGCCGAGGAGAACAAGGAGATCGTAAAGACGAAGGACTAGTATCGTTAGGTATAATCCCTAATCACTTATGAAAAGAAACTCATAAGATACGGTTATTTATAGTTTAGCCTCGATTCAAGCGGTTAGTCGATGTGTTCGTTGTTTAAACTTGATTGTTTTTGAAAATTCCGCCTCCCCATAAGTACTGGGGTGTACTACATCGACTTACAGTGGTATCAGAGCCTCGCTAAACACTAAATAACTTAATCGCAAATTTGTACGAATTTCGAACGAAAAAACGAACCCGGAAAACCCTAATTCTGTTTAGTTTCTGTCGAACTTAAAATCAAGTCCTAAATTTTTTTTAATGTGTTCAGAGAGCTAGAAAGGAGTCCAGGAGAACACCCAAGAAATTCGAGCCCATGAATCGGCAACTCGGCCGCGGAAGCGCGGCGGATCGGTGGGATCCGCCGCGCTTCCGCGGCGCTTTGGCCGAGTCATGGACTCGTCTTTCTTGTGTGGGTCCCCTGTGACATTTGGGGTTTTCTGGAATATTTAATTATTGCTCAGGTTACTGTTTAACAGAGCAGATTTTGGAGCAATATTGAAGTTGTTTATTCGATCGAAAAATACAGTATTTGCGTATTGGATTATATCTGTGATTGTTTAATGTGTTCGTAAACCTCCCCTAACTGCTAGTATGTCGGTTGGCAGGGGGTTGCACATTTCTGAAATGGTTATATCTGTTTGTGCATATAAACTGTATTGGACTGTTGTGGTGTATAGCCGGGGTTAGCAATGGTTTATTGATTTATTCATTTGTTGTAAATGTAATTTGTTGTAATATTATTTTCGCGGGGCACTTCCAGGTTGCGGTTGTAGCCACCGTTGTATTATTTCATTTTACTGTTTTTGCTCCTAGGACTGACCCAAGGTGGGGTACACAAACTGCCGGGTGGGTAGTTTGCCGTACCCGTAGGGGTCGAGGGTGGGGTAAACGGCTATTCATCACAACTGTGTAATCTGTCTTTTCTTGCAGGCTCAAAAGAAATACAGATTGCTTGCAAATCCAATATTGTTTATCTGTGTTCTGGAATGAATATCATTGCGTCAGACGAATGTAAAATATCTATATTTATTATAGCTATTTAGACGTCACTTATGTTTTACACCCGCGCTAGCCCAGCCCCCGCTCTGTCGTTAGTTAAGTAACCTAACGGGTGATGACGGGACCCCGTGGCGAATGCGGATGGCATAAGAGGACGTTATATTTTCGTTGTTTTCTGCAATGATAGGTTAATGATGGGACGCATTATCTATAATGCAAAGTAAAACAAACCAAAGTTTCAATCGTTGGAACAATTTAAAAGAAACCACTCGGTTATTTTTAAAACAGATATTTTTAAATGCGGAGATTTAACCACTCCTTTTAAAAGCTATCAAGGTTCCTTCGATTATATCAAGTTCACTACGTTCACGGTTTCGCCAAAACCAGTCGTAGCCCTCCGTCATTTCTTATGGATAGTCAGTAGTATTCAAGCTATGTTTGTTGGCTTTCGTCAAGACATAGTGTTTGGTAGCTGTTGGGGTATTCATTTGTTACATAGATAGATGTGTTGGTTTGGGACAGTCGTATTACCTTGTTGGCTTTCGTCAAGGGTATATACGGATGGGTTCAAATTAACAAGATAATGATGGGCAGAACTTGACATGTGACTTATGATTTGTTGGCTTTCGTCAAGGTCATAAGAGCATGGGGCAAAAACATATATCGGGAATTTCTAAAGAAACTGAAATTTGCAAAGAGATGCATACCATTTGGAGTTTGATGAATGTTGGTAGGATTCCTTCAACATTATCATACGATGATATTTGGATCCCGATCCTACTGTGAGTATATGCTACTGATCAGGATATTCGTCGCTTAACGATCAATGCTATAAACCTAGTAGGTGTCCAGAAAAGTGTCAGCGGGGTTACGCCCCCAGAGAAAAGAGGTTATTTAATTAAGGAACTTCGCGAAAGCGTTGGAAAACCTCCCTCGAAGTATCGACACCGGCCTGGCTGAACGGTTAAGCAAGTATTGTACGGTGAGAATAGTCTTGGCTAATTCTTCTTTTATGGTTTGAGGAAGGATTCGAGAAACAGTGGGAGCCATCCAGTTTAGATAAACTAAAAACCACTCTAAACTTGCAAGAGCATCATGCTAAAGAGTTTTCTTCTCTCTCTCCTAATTGCAGCGACCCTGAAAATGACTGGACTTAAGTTACTTTTAGAGAAAAATATACTGACGGGGCCAAACTATAAAGATTGGCTGCGGAATGTCAAGATGGCTTTGACCTATGACAAACTGGGGTACGTCCTCACCGCTACAGCACCTGCTGTCCTTGGTCCCAAATCCAGCAATGCGGATAAGGAAATCCGCAAAACCTGGGATTTAGATTGCGCGAGAGCCAAGTGCATCGTGCTTGCCTCGATGAACAATGAACATCAGAGGAGGCACGAGGATATGTCACTAGATGGCATATTTCTCCATACAAAGGAACTTTATGGAGAGCAATCTCGTATAGCAAGATACGAGACCTCTAAGAAATTGTTTCGAGCGAGGTTGGCTGTCGGGTCATCGGTAGGTGAACATGTCCTACAGATGATCGGCTATATTGAAGAGCTCGCGGACCTTGGGACGACTTTGGATAATGAGCTCTATACAGACCTTGTTCTCCAGTCCCTTCCTCCCACCTACGCCCAGTTTATCCTCAACTTCAATCTTCAAGGAAAAGAAGTTGAACTTGCGGAACTCCTGAACATGTTAAGGAGTGCAGAGGGCACCTTGCAGAAGGCAAGGGAAACACCCGCTATGTTTGTTGGCGGTTCATCTTCTTCCGGGTCCAAGGCTAGGGCCAAAGGAAGGAAGAAGAAGGCCGCACCCAGACCTAGAGGAGGTGTTAGTAAGGTGGGAAAGAAGGGAAAGAAAAAGTTTACAGCACCGGTAGTTGGCCTGGATGAGTGCTTCCATTGTCACAGGAAAGGGCACTGGAAGAAGGATTGCAAGGCGTGGAACGCCAAGAACCAGGAACCGAAGCAAGCTGTGGCTTCGACTTCAGGTGTGTTTGTAATTGAGAATTGTCTGTCGATCAACTCTACTTCCTGGGTATTGGATACCGGGTCAGGATCTCATATTTGCAATTCATTGCAGGCACTGAGAAACCGTAGAGTGCTGAAGGAAGGTGATATGATCCTCAGGGTTGCTAACGGAGCTAGCGTGGGAGCTGCGTCCGTCGGGGATTATCACCTAGGATTGACGAGTGGACACATTTTGGTTTTACATAACTGTTATTTTGTACCCAGCTTAACGTGTAATATCATATCAGTTTCCTTGTTATCAAATAAAGGTTATGATTTCACGTTTGTAAGAGATGTTGTCAACATCCACCTTAATCATGGTTTGATTGGGTCTGGTACTCTAAATAACGGCATATATGTGTTAAACCAACTCCAAATTTTCAATGTCCAGAACACACTAAAAAGAAAGTCTCCAGATTTAAATAAAGCTTTCTTATGGCATTGTAGACTGGGTCACATCAATGAGAGAAGTTTGACTAAGTTGCATAGAGAAGGATATTTGGACTCGTTCGAATATCAATCTTATGACACTTGTCAATCCTGTCTCAAAGGAAAGATGACAAAGACTCCATTCACTGGACAAGGAGTAAGAGCGAGCGAGCTCTTAGGACTCATACACAGCGACGTATGCGGTCCAATGTCTACACATGCAAGAGGTGGTTATTCCTACTTCATTACTTTTACAGATGATTTCTCTAGGTATGGACATGTTTTCTTAATGAAGCATAAATCCGAGGCCTTTGAGAAATTCAAGGAATACAAGAGTGAAGTGGAAAACCAAACAGGCAAAAGTATTAAGACACTAAGATCTGATCGAGGTGGAGAATACTTAAGTGCCGAGTTCCTAGGTTACCTAAAAGAGAAAGGAATTCTCTCTCAGCTTACTCCTCCGTACACTCCACAGCATAATGGTGTATCGGAGAGACGAAATCGAACCCTATTGGATATGGTACGATCCATGATGAGTAATGCTGAGTTACCGCGATCTTTCTGGGGTTATGCGCTAGAATCGGCGGCATATCTTTTGAACAAAGTTCCAACCAAAACTGTGCCTACCACACCATATCAGATATGGAGTGGGAAGAAACCCTGTCTTCAGTACCTGAAGACATGGGGATGTCCAGCTTTTGTTAAAAAGCAGCATGTGGACAAGCTCGAGGCACGCTCAGTAGAGTGTAAGTTTGTGGGATATCCAAAGAACTCTATGGGATATTATTTCTATTACGCAGAGGAACAAAAGGTTTTTGTTTCTCGTCATGCCCGCTTCTTAGAAACTGAATTTTTGGAAAATCAGAAGAGTGGGAGCGAAATAGAACTGGAAGAAATTCCAGAACCACAAACTACTACTGAAAGTTTGGTAGAACCAGAGGTTCAAGAAGAACAGAACATTCCCGCACCCCTCCGCAGGAGTAGTAGGCCGTCTCGTCCGCCTGAGAGATACTACGGTTTTCTCATTGACGGGGATAGAGAGGATTGCATCATAGATGATGATGAACCTACTGACTTCCAGCAGGCCATCCAGAGCGGCGACTCGGTACGATGGCTAGATGCAATGCGGACCGAGATGGAGTCCATGTACACCAACAAAGTATGGACTTTGGACTTTGCTCCAGATGGGGTAAAACCCATAGGATGCAAATGGATCTTCAAGAAAAAGATTGGTGTAGATGGACAGGTGGAAACCTATAAGGCTAGACTTGTTGCAAAGGGTTTTCGTCAAAGACCTGGTTTGGACTATGACGAAACTTTTTCTCCAGTGGCTATGCTCAAATCCATTCGGGTCCTTCTTGCTATTGCTGCCTTCCATGATTATGAAATCTGGCAGATGGACGTAAAGACGGCTTTTCTGAATGGAAATTTAGAAGAGAGCGTCTATATGGATCAGCCAGAGGGTTTCAATCAGAGTGGGAGCAGCGGGAAAGTATGCAAGCTGCTTAAGTCTATTTACGGACTAAAGCAGGCATCGCGGAGTTGGAACATCTGTTTTGATGAGACAGTCAAAGAATATGACTTTATCAAAAATCCAGATGAACCGTGCATATATAGTAAAGTTGTGGCCAGAAGTGTCGTATTCCTCGTCTTGTACGTGGATGACATTCTATTGATAGGAAATGACATTCCTATGCTACAATCTGTCAAAGGATTCTTGTCACACAGGTTCTCCATGAAAGACCTGGGTGATGCCTCTTACATTCTGGGGATCCGGATCTATCGTGATAGATCCAAGAGGATGTTGGGACTTTCGCAGTCCAGGTATATCGACACTGTACTGAAAAGATTCAGTATGGAAGATTCTAAGCGCGGTAATCTACCGGCTTGTCACGGAATCACCCTCTCCAAAGAGATGTCTCCCAAGACTGATTTGGAAAGGGAACGCATGTCTATTATACCCTACGCTTCTGCGGTAGGCTCTATAATGTATGCGATGTTGTGTACCAGACCAGATGTAGCTTACGCACTGAGCGTGGTAAGCCGGTATCAGTCAGACCCAGGGGAGAAACACTGGAGAGCAGTAAAGAACATTCTCAAGTACCTGAGGAGGACTAAGGAGATGTTCTTGGTTTTCGGCGGAAAAGACCTCAGGTTGGAGGCCTTTGCTGATTCCGGCTTCCAGAGTGATAAGGACGATTCCAAGTCCATGTCGGGTTATGTCTTTACCCTCAATGGAGGGGCGGTGTGCTGGAAGAGCTCCAAGCAGGACACCGTTGCTGACTCGACGATGGAAGCGGAGTATATAGCTGCTTGCGATGCCGCAAAAGAAGCAGTCTGGATGAAGAAGTTCCTAACAGAACTTCAGGTGGTTCCTACCATAGTTGATCCAATACCTCTGTATTGCGACAACAACGGAGCTATAGCTTTAGCGAAGGAACCAAGGTCCCATCAGAAGTCCAGACACATCTTGAGGCGGTATCACCTGATCAGGGAGATCATTGATCGTCAGGAGATCGAGGTTCGGAGAGTTGCTTCAGAAGAGAACATTGCTGATCCATTCACGAAGGCCCTACCTCAGATTCAGTTCGAGAGGCTGCTCGAGATCATTGGTCTGCGATATGCCAGTACATGGCCCTAGTGCAAGTGGGAGATTGTTAGTGTTTATGCCCTAGAAGGCCATTACTGTATCATACTAGCTTGTATATTACTTAATGGAAGCTTGGGATATTCACATGTATATAACAGTCTTGCTAAACATGGTAGTATGCTACTTGGTTTTTTCTATCTTAATATGTGAGTATACGTATTGATAGAGCTCTTAGGATCTTGCTTGTCTACCAGCGTTGTGATGGCAGTCACACTAGTGGGGGCTGGGTAGTCTACAAGCACATCCTTATTCAGGTCCCTGGTCGTTGGATTATCGAGACAGAGCATCGATACTCCGGAGTAGACTAGTGTGTACGCTTCTCATCCCAGTTGGGGAGATGGTCTGTCCCACAGCCGTCAGTACGTCGTACTGGAGATAGTATACAGGTGCTCGTTAGGTTACGGGTACACCGGACAGGACTCACAGGGAACTGTTGGTTGGTTTGATACCAGTCGTCAGTGAACAGTTCCCAGGTGACATGAGTACAGCGTAGTCCGCAGACTTGACACTGCTACTTCGCCTCGAGTGTGTCCCACTGTTCTTAGATTGCTACCCTACCACGGCTCAAAGGAGTCGTGCAAACAGGTGGCAGTTGGGTGCAGTCCCGAGCACTTGGAGGCAGTGGCGGTTAGACAGGATTCGTCCCTCCCGGTATTGGGAGTAGATATCGTGCTGTGTCAGAGAGCCATTACGCAAAGTCCCTGGCCAGGGCAAGCGAGATTTGCTGGTAGGTTCCAGCAGTTTCTCAGGGTGTAATGGGCTTCACTCCGACACGACTTATACCGCTATTAGGGGACTGACGCTTGCCGCCCCCCTAGGCCCGATATGCGATAGTCATGGACGAACGGACCGGACTGTATGGAGATTGTCACATTAGACTCAGTAGGAGTTCGGATGGGTTTACTCATCGGCCTTCTTATCGACAACTACCTGGGGACCGTTACGTACAGCTAGTGCCGCTTGCGGTCTGTGGTTAAACCCACTGCCAGCGTGGTAGTCGAGTCTCTAGAGTCCCACACAGAGAGTTTCCTACTCCAGGCGAAACGATATAGAGGTTGCATGGTTTTGCGACAAAGGGTTCGGACGCATACGTGCGTTTACGCGCGTACGACTTTCGGACAGTTTTTACCAGTCGGCTTTGGTTTAAGCCAGTTACTGGTATCTGGTTATTGGATTTTTACAGTCTAAAGTTTTTCCGTATTTTTGCGGATCGGAGGGGCGTTCTCGTAATTTTGCGAGAAGCTTCTAGAAGTGGTGACTAAGGAGGTTTAGGTGTCATTTGCATTTAATGAGTTTAGTGAGTCATGAGGGTGATTCATGCATATCATTAATGCATGATAAATGCTTAATGAGTCATGGTTATGAATCACCACTTGATATTTATGAAACTTCATTATTCATCATTTTAGTTTTTCTTTAATGGATGAATTTTAAAGGTTCATATATATTATGATAGATTTACTATTCTCATAATATTCTCATTCTCACCTTCTCTCTCCTCAAGCTCTCTCTCTTCAAAAGACTAATCCTCACCCTCATGTGTTGAGATCTAGGATTAGTAAGACTAATCAATCCATAACCATCTCTATATTACACCTAGCTTCTTTGATTAGCAATCCAAGAAGGTTAGTTGCCTCAAGCTTAGAGGTTTAGCTTGGAGTTTTGCTCTCGGGTGGATCGTCTACTACCTAGAGAAGGCCGAGGAGAACAAGGAGATCGTAAAGACGAAGGACTAGTATCGTTAGGTATAATCCCTAATCACTTATGAAAAGAAACTCATAAGATACGGTTATTTATAGTTTAGCCTCGATTCAAGCGGTTAGTCGATGTGTTCGTTGTTTAAACTTGATTGTTTTTGAAAATTCCGCCTCCCCATAAGTACTGGGGTGTACTACATCGACTTACAATACATGTCCATAAACCAGAATAAAGAGTCATGAAATAAAATAATGCGGAAGCAAAAGATCCAAGTACAATAAAATCTGGAATGTACGTCCCGTAATACGGGCTCACATCAGGAATGAAAAATACTGAAAGGAAACTAAACTAAACTAAGATAATAACAGGTCCTCACTGCTCGATCTGTTGACTGAAATACTCCTGCTCGGCCTGCGGCAAAGGTAAAGAATCTGGGCCATGCAAAACCCAGACGTCAGTGCGTCGTAATATCACAATAATATAATCAAGGAGTAGCAAAACATGCAGGAACAAGTATGAACAGTAAATAAAGTATAACGGTAACATAAATATGAACAGTGAAGGGTAAAAGCACATGTGACGTGCAGTGAGTAATCTAAACTGGTCTACTGGGTTAACTACTCTCAAGTCTTTGAAATCAATTTAATGAATCATCGATGCAACTCAATAGTATCCCGTGCGTGCCCGGGACCACGGTCAAAGATTCTCGGGCTGAAACTGAGACGTGTCGCTAGGCAGTAAAAAGGTAGCATATAAAGATGAATGATCTCAGCAGCAGCATCCCGGAGCTGGCCTAGCCCGTAAAACTGATCAGTAAAGGTATCGAACTGTCGAGTTACAAGTCAGGTTACATCATTGATTTCCCCATACCCCCAAGTTATGTGTTCAAGTCAGGTATTGATAAATCTGAGACTAATGCCAACACAGGAATCAAGAAGGAACAGGTTTGTCTATACAGACAACAGGATATGTCCATCGGGACAACAGGTCAGGGTTGTCGACATTAGAAACGGGATCAGGTAACAAGTCAAGTAGTAATATATTAGGTCATGTCAAGTTGTGTACAAGTATCAAGTCAGGTCAAGCAATGGTGTATCAGGTCATGGCAAGTAGTATACATGTATCAAGATCATATCAAGTAGTGCACGGGTATCAAGTCATGTTAATTAATGCACAGGTATCAAGCGGGTGCTCATAATCAAACTGTAGCAAGTATGGGTACACAAAATCAAGTATGGAGTACTAATATAACAATTAAATGAAATAATATGGCATGGTATGCAAATAGATATAAAATCAATGATATGGATGCACAATTATCAATTAGGGTTACATTTATAGTTCCGATACTAATTAGGATGCACTTTATTAAACATGGGGTGTTAATTTAACAGTATTATGTATTAATGTGATCTGTAGATGCGGCTATATGTATACTATATGATATGGATGCAAACGGGTATCCGAAACAGTAAAACTTGCATATGGATGTATAATAAACGGTTAACATTTTACTCATATGGATGCGTAATACTATACCTAGAATGTAGCAAGATGATTTAGCATGCGACTAGATATGTAATTATTAATATGGATGCACACGGACATGATATAACAGTAAAATGATAAACCGGTTAATGCATGATGTACAATTAAACAATATGATCTGATATCTATTTTTCTTGCCCGAGGAAACCTAGACGTCTCTCAGCGGTCAATCCTCTTTGCTGCATACTGTAGTATAATATGTAACAAGATAGGTTTGCATACGCTAGATGTAAAATAATACGTACGGATGTATACAGATGTCAGAAAACTGTAAAACGAGAACTTGAGATGCATGATTTAAAATACCAGTGTTATAATTATTAAAATAGATGTATATAAAGTAATGTAGCATGTAACAAGATAAACTTGCATTCCCTAGATGTGAAATAACATATACGGACGCATACGGATGTCCGAAAACGGTGTAATATGAAAAGTGAATATGTGGATTGCAAAACTAATCATTATGGGGGTATTATAATTCAAATAGGCATAGAATACGGTAGTATAGCATGTAGCAAGTGTAGGGTTCCTGGGCACTCTCAAGAGGTCTCACAAGGCATCAACCATGCCAATTTCAAAAATTAGGGTGCCGAGAAACCCTAGACTAGATCGTTGGCTAGAAGTTTAGGCGAAACAATAAACTAGTTAACACTTAACTAAGAGATACGGAAATACAACCTTTGTAGATCCGGTTCTCCACCTCCATAGCTCCGCAATGAAGTCTCCTCGCTGTCCATAACAAGTCCCGGGCTCTAGCGTCGGCTTCATCGGAGAATGGACGGGCTAGGTCATCGATGTCCATGCCGAAGATGATCTACGTCGAGGCATCGCTAAATCAAGCTCGACCTTCACCAAGCCATGAAAACTTGTGAAGGAAACACACTCTACTACTTGGCAAGAGGTAGAGGATGAAGAAATAAGAAGTGGGTAGACTTTAGAATTGGATTTCTCACTCATTTCCATCAATCACCATTGATGGAGCTTGCTTTCTTCATGGAAGAAGAAGATGAAGATGAAGAAAGAATTATTATGATAGTTAATTAAAAAGAAAAGAAAAAGGATACTTATCATAATAATAACCATGATTAGGTGTAGAGAATAGACCATGGTTAATTGCAAGGGTTAGGGTTAAGCATGAGACAAAATGGTCACAAAGTCAAAGCTTCATGAAGTTTCAAAGAAAGAGACAAAACTTGCAACCATTTCATTTCTAATCTTTTCCAAATAAATAAATAAATAAATGATTAAGAAAAAGAAAACCCTAATCATCAATTTAACCATGGTTTAATCTTTACACTTAACCAAGTTAACATGTATCATCAAACATGATACAAACATTTGCACAAAAAGTATATCACATATACAACTTGTACATTCAAGTGAGAAAATCCATATAAAGTAAACCAATACTAGTTAATGCAAAGTAATATATCAAATATATAATTATACATTAAATCATTAAATCAACACTTGATTTAACGATCCGGTCATATCGCATATAACCGACTAGTATCCAATGTATCGGCTTATCGAATCAATCCTTGATTCGATAACTAGGTTATATCGAATACAACCATTCGATACATTCATCGCGAGAATAGAATACGGTATCACTTACACGCATTATTCTCGGTCCCGCACATATCTCATATGCGCTCCTATTTCGTTTCGCTTGAGCCAGGAAACCTCTGTGTAGGACTCTAAAGACTCGTCAATACGCCGGCAGCAGGTGATGATCATATCAAACACCCGCAAGCCGCAAGCGGTCTGCTAAACGTAACGGCCACCCGGGTATTGAGCGATCAGAAGATCGACGAGCAAGCCCGCTCAAACTCCAGTGAATCCAACCAGTAACACTTACCGTACAGTCCGGTCTGTTCGTCTGATATGTCGCATATCTCGTCTAGGGGTGGTAAACGTCAGACCCTAATAGCTCGATAAGTCGTGTCGATATGAGGTCTATAACAGTTCGAGAAACTACTGGTAACACTTACCAGTAAATCTCAGCAACCCTGGCCAGGGATTTCTGGTTATAGCCAATCGAACACAGCGCAACATCAACTCCCTATACCGGGAGAGACGAATCCCCTCCTATCGCTCATTGCCTCCATGTGACTCGGGACTGTACTCAAAAACCACCGTTTTGCATGCCCTCTTGGACGTGGTAAGGTGGAAATCAAAGCACAGTGGGAACCACACAAGACTCTATGACGATCTCGGGTCAACAGACTACTCTGTACCAGTGTCACCAGAGAACTGCCATCTGACGTAAGGTATAATATCATCTGGGAGTTCTCGGCGAGTCCGTCCAGTGTACCCAGTCTCTACTGAGCACCCGTATATCATCTCCGATGTCAAACACCAATGGATATGGGATCATCCATCGCCCATCTGTATGGGTCGAGAAGGTATACGCTAGTCTACTCTGGTATATCGATGCCCCGTCTCGATACACCCACGACTAGGGACCTTGAAGGATGTACTTATAGACTACTATGTCCCCACTAGTATGATCTGCATCACAGTCCAGGTAGTCAAGTACACATCCTAAGGGCTTTACCATCATGTAACAGAGAGACATATCAGTGTACACGTTAAGGTAAAGAGCAACCAGATAGCATACTATCGTGTCGAGCAAGAAAGTCCTCCCTATATATGTCCCAGCATCCACTACAATATACATCCAATGTACAGTAATGGCCTCCAGGGCATACATATAACTAACAATCTCCCACTTGCACTAGGGCCATCTGTAGCAGTGGTTGTAGTATCTCATACTCAACCATCCCATAAAAGTCTCTCTCTGGGAATAGGCCTTCGTGAGTGGATCCGCCGTGTTGTCCTCTGAGTCTACTCTCCTGACCTCGATCCCCTGGAGATCAACCATCTCCATGATCAGGTGATACTGCCTTAGAATATGTCTGGATCACTGATGGGACGGGGGTTCCTGGCATAAGCCACAACTCCATTGTCACACAATGGTAGGAACTAAGTTCATCTCATGAACTAATATACATCCAAACAGCCTCTTTGGTAGCATCTTAAGTAGCGATGTATCCAGCCTTTATCGTCTAGTATGCCACGGTATCTAGCTTGGAACTCTTCCAACATACCGTCCCTTTACTGAGGGTAAAGACAATGCCTGCGACTGACATTCAGTCGTCTTTATCACCCTGGAACACTTCCAGTGATTCTCCCCAGGATCGATTGATACCATCTCACTACTGCTAGTGAGTATCCTAACATCCAATTAGATCTATCTCATAGATCCGAAATCCAGGATTTAGTAGGTATCATTTTGATCCTATATGGAGAATCATTGTGATAAGCGGAGATTGACTGAGCGTAGCATAGGAAACTCCTTCCCTATCTCGAGTATGTCATCCACGTACTCTACGAGGATCGTCACCATACTCCCTACTACCTTTTTGTTTATATAAGGTTCATCTACCATTTTGATGGTGTCAAACTCTTTGACTAATCCATCAAAACAGATGTTCCAACTCCGCGATGCCTGCTTTATCAGATAAAGCATCTTGCTCACGTTTCCGCTGCTCCCACTATCAACGAGGCCCTCTGGCTGTGTACTTATAGACACACTCTTCTAAAACATCATTTAGAAAAGGAGTCATGGCACCGAACCGCCAGATATCGTAGTCATGGTATGTAGCCGTGGCAAGTAGGATCTGGATGGACTTAAGCATAGCCACTGGAAAAAGGTTTCATCATTATCCACGCCTGGTTGATGACGAAAACCTTTAACAAGTCTAGCTTTGAAAGTCTCAACCTTTCCATGTACACCAAGTAATCTTCTCAAGATATACTTGCTCCTGATGGGGATTTAACCCTTCAGATATAGCAACCAAAGTCCATACTTTGTTGGTGTATAAGGATTCCATCTCAGATCGATAAACATCCAGCCATTCTTCCAGAGTCTTACTCCTGATGGCCAGCTCGAAACTAGTTGGGTCATCATCTCATGATGCAATCCTCGCTCCCACTGTCATAGAGAAACAGAAGTATCTCTCAGGTGGGTGAGGAACCCTACTAGATCGGCGGAGAGGCTGAGGTTCATTGGAATCTACTGAATCCTTTGGTTCTGTCAAATCATCAGCTGCAGTTTGTATAGCTGGAACATTTCCAGTTGTACATAACAGACGTTGCCTCGAGCTTGTCCGGATTTTGCTTTTAGACATTGGCCGGACAACCCCAAATCTTAATTGACTTAAGAGATAGGCTCTTCCCTTTCCATATCACATATGAAGTGGTAGGCTACTGATTTGATCGGGATCCTATTCAATAGGTATGCAGCTTCTTAAGCGCATAACTCCCAAAAGGAAATAGGTAACTCAGTAGTACTCATCATAGAGCACACCTTATCATATAGGGTGTGATTGCTCCGCCCCGATATACCATCGTGCTATGGTGTATACGGAGGAGTAATGCTGAGAGAGAATCTCATTCTCCTTTAGAATAGTCCAGGAATTCCATGCACAAGTATTCTCCTCCCTGATCTCATCATAGGACATAATACTTATACCCGTATTTTGGTTCTCTACTTCTAACTTATATTCTGTGAATATCTCAAAAGATTCGGACTTGTGTTTCAACATGAACATATGTCTAAATCTTGAGAGATCATCAGAGAACGTAATGAAGTATAAAGAACCATTCCTGGCATGTGTAGACAGGGGACCTTACATACATCAACATGTATCATCCCAAGAGTTCATTAACTCTTTCTCTGTTTCCTGTAAACGGAGCTATGGTCATCTTATCTCTGTGACATGACTGGCGAGTTCCACAAGATGTAAATTCAAACTAATTTAAATATGCATCTTTATGTAACTCTAGCTAGTCGGGTCGCATTGATATGACCTAGTCTACAATACCTCAAGAAGGAACCGTTCATTTCTGAACTCTTCCTCTTGTGTGTGTTCTGTATACTAAGAACTGTAGTTTGATTTAGAACATCAATGCTTTTAGATAACGTGCCTGAACCGATCAACTTTTGATATAGGAAATGTTCAAAACATTATCCAACAATACAAAATTATATCCTTTCTTTACTAATAAAGAGACTGATATGATTTTGTATATCAGGTTCGGTATCTAATAACATTCGTTCAGAATCAATGTATCGGTAATACAGGGTGACAGTGACCGACAGACTTGGCTGTAACACTTGCCCCGTTTTCTGCCTCATGAAACTTATCACCCGTTCTCAGTTCTCTACCTCTCTGTAGCCCTATGTAACGGATTACATATCTGGGATCCTGATCCGGTATCATATACCCAGGACGTAAAGGACATTGAGAAACAGTTCTGTATAATGAACACACCCGAAGATGATGCATCAGCATGCACTCTCTTCGTTTGGGCGGCACGGGAAATCTGGTATTCCTCAATCTCCTGCTCTGTCTTATAACATTTATAAGTGGGAGCGGGACCAACGTTCCCCAGCTCAGTATAACAAGCGGGTTCGGTCAATAATCCGTATTATTATCTTGATTAAGGCGTGACATGGTCGCTACCAGGAGAGAGAGAGAAGAAAACACTCAGCGTGCGCTCTGTCAAGAAAAGATTGGTTATTATTTTATCTAATCAGGATGGCTCCCACTGCTTTTTATCAAATCTTCCTTCAAACCCTAAAAGGAAAGACTAGCCGGGATTAATTACACACTACAAGTTCTCCAATCTTTCAGCCAGGCCAGTGTCGGTACTTTGAGAGAGGTCCCCCGTGCTTTCGCACGAACCTAATTAATGTAAACCTCGTTTTCCCAGAGGCGTAACCCCGTTGACGCCTTTCTAGACACCTACTTGATCGGCTAATTGTAATGTATAAAACTCTCCCAGGAGTAACTCTTACTCACAGCGGGTATCAGGATCCAACTATCTCATAGAAGGTATGCAATCTCATTGCAAATTTCAACACTTGAAATTCCCGATAATTTTGCCCCTAGCGTCCTATGACCTTGACAAAGGTCAACAAACCATAGGCTGCTAGTCAAGTTCAACCCGTCATTTCCTGATTGAAGTAAACCCACCCGCACGACCTTTGACAGAGGTCAACAAGGTCGCACGACTACCCTAAATCAATCACATCATATGCTTATACAGATAAGCACTAATCAGCTACTGCACACTACGCCTTGACAGAGCTCAACAAACGCAGCACGAATACTAACCAGTACATATCTGAAATGACGGAGGGCTACGCGAGATTTTTCTGAAAACCTTTTGCGTAATGAACTTGATATCGTTGTAGAATCAAATGATTTTAAAATGGAGTGTTTTTTAGGCTTTTCTAGTTTTGCTAAAGGAGTCACTCCCGGTGAAGGGATCGTCGATCCTTTCCTCGTCGAATGAGGTGCGGGATATATCATATATATCACTGTGCAAAGCAGAAACTTTTAAAAGCAATCAAAAGACAAACCGAGTGTGTAGCATCTGCCAGTTATTGCTAAAGGAGTCACTCCTGGTGAAGGGATCTCGGTCCTTTCCTCATCGAATAAGGTGCAGGATATATCGTATATACCGCTGTGCAAAGCAAGAACTGTAGCTACCTGTTTTATTTTGAAATTCGATTCTACAACATCTTTAGGTTTCTTTTCTTTCATTAATCATATTAATGAAGTCCCATCATTTAAGTACCTAAACATCACAGATAAATACGACGTACACTTATGCCATCCGCATTCGCCTCGATGTCCCCTCGTGCACCGTTAGGTTAGGTAACTAACGGCAGAGCGGGGCAGGGCTAGCACGGGTGTAAAACATAAGTAACATCTATATAATATATCATATATACTATATACTGTATCTATCACAGAACATCACATGATCACATCACAGATATCGCAGCAGAAGAATCATATGAAATATTGGATATACTAGGACGTCCGTGTTTTGAATACGAGCCAGTATAAAACACGGATTCCACGGTCGTGATGAATAGCCAAACCCACACCCCTAGACCCCTACGAGAGCGGCAAGCAACCCTACCAATTCTAGAGTTAGGAGACCCGGACTCCGACTCCTCGAGTTGGTCTCCCACTGGACTCCAGAACCGGTTACTTGTGCCCTCCTCCTTGGGTCTATCCTAGTGCGGAAAAGTAAATAATATACAAAAGGTGACAACTTCCGCTACCTGGAAGTGCCCCAAATAAAAGAATATTACATACAAGTTTTTACATGAATGAAAATGAAAAACACTCATCTCACATAAAAACCCCCGGCTATTCAAACACGACGATCCAATATAACATATCCAGCAATACATAACATCACATGTCATCAACGTAAGTAAATATGTCCATCCCAATTATCGTTGACATATAGCAACGAAACCGGCGATATCACATATCACACTTACGGTCACAGAAAAGAAAGTGTAAAACTACAACAGTTGGAATCCGCAACCTGCATAGACATCGCATGCCTAATCCAATGAATTCCTTAGACATCGCATGCCTAACAATTATAAACCCCGCATTTTAGTCTCATTATCGAAAACTCTTTTCAATATCAAGTCGGGCAATTCAACAAGATTCCCGACATCCTGATCGAATGCTCGTCGCAAACTTCAATAGGCGGCCGCACCCCCGATGCCGTCGACGAAGTGCACCAAGGCGGAACACCGCTACCGCGAGCACCCTTACGGATGCTTTCGGCGACGGGGTTCTCCTACAGTCACTTGGTCGGGGCTATGGGGCGAGGCTGTCTATTAAGTTTACCCGACGAGTATCCGCGTACGCTACGTGATTGCGACAGACTTTTGATCACATCAAAATTCCGTGGCAACGGATCAAGTGAGACTAAACTGCTATGTTTATAACATTCATTCAGTTATCTCATAACTATTTGTGAATTCCAATTGTTGTATCACATTCCAGATAAACAGAAAATGTTAAACTTTCCGATCGAACATTCAAACACCCAAGTTTTCCCGAAACAAATCAACACATGAAACAAGTTTAAAAACATCCAGTTCATGCCTCAGTACCAACGGTCCAGCCGTAGAAGGGTCAAGCCAACGCCTCACATGTGGCACGCCGTACTGCCCCAAACCCGAAGGTTCAAAGGGCAGTTCAAGACGGTCACATAATCGAGTTAAGGTTTGTTGTCTTCTAGAGGGACCATCGCGTTACTTGCACTACTTAGAACGTCGTTAAACTACGGAAAAATACAACACTTGGAAATTTCCCGGCAGGGGAAAAAGTGGGTATTTATGTCCGGCCGAACTTTTTAACATATTCAAAAAATATCCGGAAAAACACATAGACAAAGTTTGACAATCCGATCGAATGTACGAACTCCCAATACAACCCAAAATACTCAACTCTTTATTTCAGATTAAAAACTCCCAGGAAAACCAGCACTGAAAAATAGGAGTTACTGTGCAAAATTCAATGGCAGATAAGACAAACGGGCCGCGGAAGGGCCGCATTAGCACGCTAATGCCGCGGTTCCGCCGCACTTTAGAAAGATCATTAGGTAATTTTTGCATCGTAATTCTTATATTTACCTGCTTATTTTTCTGCATATTTTTAATTTGCAAATATCCACATTTTACAAAAATGTCCAGAGAGCATTTTAAAGTCGGGGTTTCGGGTCGATCGGACTTCTAACTCCGTCTACGCATCGCCTAAGGCTCTAGCTAGGCTCTGATACCACTGTAGGGTTCCTGGGCACTCTCAAGAGGTCTCACAAGGCATCAACCATGCTAATTTCAAAAATTAGGGTGCCGAGAAACCCTAGACTAGATCGTTGGCTAGAAGTTTAGGCGAAACAATAAACTAGTTAACACTTAACTAAGAGATACGGAAATACAACCTTTGTAGATCCGGTTCTCCACCTCCATAGCTCCGCAATGAAGTCTCCTCGCTGTCCATAACAAGTCCCGGACTCTAGCGTCGGCTTCATCGGAGAATGGACGGGCTAGGTCATCGATGTCCATGCCGAAGATGATCTACGTCGAGGCATCGCTAAATCAAGCTCGACCTTCACCAAGCCATGAAAACTTGTGAAGGAAACACACTCTACTACTTGGCAAGAGGTAGAGGATGAATAAATAGGAAGTGGGTAGACTTTAGAATTGGATTTCTCACTCATTTCCATCAATCACCATTGATGGAGCTTGCTTTCTTCATGGAAGAAGAAGATGAAGATGAAGAAAGAATTATTATGATAGTTAATTAAAAAGAAAAGAAAAAGGATACTTATCATAATAATAACCATGATTAGGTGTAGAGAATAGACCATGGTTAATTGCAAGGGTTAGGGTTAAGCATGAGACAAAATGGTCACAAAGTCAAAGCTTCATGAAGCTTCAAAGAAAGAGACAAAACTTGCAACCATTTCATTTCTAATCTTTTCCAAATAAATAAATAAATAAATGATTAAGAAAAAGAAAACCCTAATCATCAATTTAACCATGGTTTAATCTTTACACTTAACCAAGTTAACATGTATCATCAAACATGATACAAACATTTGCACAAAAAGTATATCACATATACAACTTGTACATTCAAGTGAGAAAATCCATATAAAGTGAACCAATACTAGTTAATGCAAAGTAATATATCAAATATATAATTATACATTAAATCATTAAATCAACACTTGATTTAACGATCCGGTCATATCGCATATAACCGACTAGTATCCAATGTATCGGCTTATCGAATCAATCCTTGATTCGATAACTAGGTTATATCGCATACAACCATTCGATACATTCATCGCGAGAATAGAATACGGTATCACATACACGCATTATTCTCGGTCCCGCACATATCTCATATGCGCTCCTATTTCGTTTCGCTTGAGCCAGGAAACCTCTGTGTAGGACTTTAAAGACTCGTCAATACGCCGGCAGCAGGTGATGATCATATCAAACACCCGCAAGCCGCAAGCGGTCTGCTAAACGTAACGGCCACCCGGGTATTGAGTGATCAGAAGATCGACGAGCAAGCCCGCTCAAACTCCAGTGAATCCAACCAGTAACACTTACCGTACAGTCCGGTCTGTTCGTCTGATATGTCGCATATCTCGCCTAGGGGTGGTAAACGTCAGACCCCAATAGCTCGATAAGTCGTGTCGATATGAGGTCTATAACAGTTCGAGAAACTACTGGTAACACTTACCAATAAATCTCAGTAACCCTGGCCAGGGATTTCTGGTTATAGCCAATCGAACACAGCGCAACATCAACTCCCTATACCGGGAGAGACGAATCCCCTCCTATCGCTCATTGCCTCCATGTGACTCGGGACTGTACCCAAAAACCACCATTTTGCACGCCCTCTTGGACGTGGTAAGGTGGAAATCAAAGCACAGTGGGAACCACACAAGACTCTATGACGATCTCGGATCAACAGACTACTCTGTACCAGTGTCACCAGAGAACTGCCATCTGACGTAAGGTATAATACCATCTGGGAGTTCTCGGCGAGTCCGTCCAGCGTACCCAGTCTCTACTGAGCACCCGTATATCATCTCCGATGTCAAACACCAATGGATATGGGATCATCCATCGCCCATCTGTATGGGTCGAGAAGGTATACGCTAGTCTACTCTGGTATATCGATGCCCCGTCTCGATACACCCACGACTAGGGACCTTGAATGATGTACTTATAGACTACCATGTCCCCACTAGTATGATCTGCATCACAGTCCTGGTAGTCAAGTACACATCCTAAGGGCTTTACCATCATGTAACAGAGAGACATATCAGTGTACACGTTATGGTAAAGAGCAACCAGATAGCATACTATCGTGTCGAGCAAGAAAGTCCTCCCTATATATGTCCCAGCATCCACTACAATATACATCCAATGTACAGTAATGGCCTCTAGGGCATACATATAACTAACAACAAGATTAACTTGCCTAGACAGATCACGAAACGGATATGTACGGTACGTCCGACATCGGAAAAATATCGTGATGCACGCACGGCATACGGAACGAGTCCAAGTAACGTACGAGGGTGATCACGCAAGTAAGGTACGTCGTCTGGATCTTCGACGTCGATCCCGGCTCCGGCGAACTACGGAAACATAGAATTCAAGAATTAAAGAAAAGAGAAAGAAAGAAATAATAAGAAGAAGAAGAGAGGGAAGAGGCTCACTGGATTGTGGTGTACAGGGGTCAGGAGACGATTGCTGGTGTCGAGGAGATGATCGGAGCTCCGGCGATGATGTTTGGTGTTAGGTTTCGGTTAGGGTTTGGGCTTGGGTTAGGCTCGGGTGTTGTTGGTGTGCAGGGTTAGGTGTAGGAGAAGCAATGCAGAGGAGAGGAAGAGGGGAGGTGGAAGGAGATGGCGACGGCGAGGGGTGATCGGCGGCGACGAGGTGAGGTAGTGCAGGTGGGTTCTTGGGTGCAATGGTGTGTGCAGGTATTAGTGAGGAAGGAGGTGATGGAGGAGGAAGCTCGGTTGAGGGAGGAGGAAGTAATGAGGATTTTAGGGTTAGGGTTTGAGGTGGTGATGGGTTGAAGGAGAGGAAGGGAGCTCGGGTTTTTATAAAGGAAGAGGAAGACGAGAATATGGGGAGTTGGTTAAGGGAGGTGATGATAAGAGGAGAGAGGTGACCGCATTCGAGAAATATACAGTAATCCCGAGACGAGAAAGAAAGAAGAGAGAGAGAGAGAGATGAGCGAGAGGGGGACGAGAAAGAATTTTATCGGTTAGTGGGGAGAGAGAAAGAGATACTGCGAGGGTGAGAGAGAGAGGGAGAGAAGAAAGAGAGAAGAAAGAGAAAGAGAGAGTGAGAGGTGTGGGCTCTATGAGGTGGGGCCACAGGGTCAGACAAGAGAGAAAGAAAGAGAGAGAGAAAGAACTGTGCTATTTAAATTGTTAGGATTTTAAGTTTTTAAAATTTTAGTTTGTTAGTTAAAAATATGAACTGTTAACGAAATTTTAATTGTAGAATTTAAAATAAATATTATATTTGAATTTTGGTGGGATACAAAAATATTCCAAAACACGCCCGGGTCGGGTCTAAAAAATTCAGTTTTAAAATATGAAAAATATATGCGATGACCAAATTTAAAAATGAATGCTCGGGTAACGAAAATGCATACCCCTAAGAACGGATGCACGTACGTGCGCGTAGCCATCCAAACAAGTCTGTTTCACTGAACGGGACGAGAACAAGATGCGCGGATGCTACCACAGGGTTAGGGGTATCATGCAGGCCATGCAATGTATTTTTAAAATATTTTACGTGACTTAAAATATTATATTGTGAAATTGAAAATGTTAGATAAAATGCATGTATGCAGTATTCATGAATGTGCACAAGTCTATGTAACAAGTCAGGATAAATCATGAATATGAACCAAGACATGTTTCAAGCAAGCGGGTCGGGTCGGATACTAATATAGATGTCAGATGTATTATTTTCACCCAAAATACAGTAAATCAAGAAAATACCATAATAAATGAAATACGAGAACTGGAATTGGTATAAATGAACTAGGGTGTTACATTATACCCAACTACAAAAGAATTTCGTCCTCGAAATTCCAAGAACAAGGAAAGATAAACAATCATGAAACTACAAGAATAGATATGGAAAATTCTGTCGAATCTCGTCTTCTCGTTTCCAAGTCGATTCTCCATGCGAGCGATTTCCCCAAGAAACAAGTACGAGAGGGATAATCTTGTTCTTAAGGACCTTTTCTCTTCGATCAATGATAGACATCGGTCGTTCCTCAAAGGTCAAATCCTCTCTTACAGTCAGCTCTGAATGATCCAGCACGTGTGTTTCATCTCGAACATATTTACGGAGTTGAGATACATGAAACACATCATGAACATTCGCCAAAGATTGTGGTAAAGCCAATCGATAAGCTACTTCTCCAACACGCTCCAAAATCTCGAAAGGCCCTACGAATTGAAGACTAAGCTTGCATCGACTCCCAAAACGAATCACTCCTCTAGTAGGTGATATCTTCAAGAACATCAGATCACCAACAGAGAACTCTAGAGGTCTTCTTGATGTATCAGCCCAACTCTTCTGCCGATCTTGGGCTGCCTTCATGTGATTCCGGATAGTATTAACCTTCTCAACTGTTTGTACGATCAAATCCGGTCCCAAAAATCTTCGCTCTCCAACATCGTCCCAACAAACGGGTGAGCGACACTTACAACCATACAATGCTTCGAATGGAGCCATCTGAATAGTCTCCTGAAAGCTGTTATTGTAAGAAAACTCCACCAAGTGTAGATGATCCTCCCATGAACCCTTGAAGTCTAAAATGCAAGCTCTCAACATGTCTTCAAGAGTTTGGATCGTTCTCTCCGACTGGCCATTTGTTTGAGGATGATAAGCTGTGCTAAACTTCAATCGATTTCCCAAACTTTCCTATAAGCTCCTCCAGAAGTGCGACAAAAATCGGGTATCACGATCAGAAACGATGCTCACAGGTACTCCATGAAATCTCACAATCTCCTGCATGTATCGTTCTGCTAACGTTTCCGTTGACTGACCAACTCGAAATGGTATGAAATGAGCTGCCTTAGTCAATCGATCAACAATCACCCAAACTGTATTGTTGCCCTTTGGACTCCGCGGTAAAGCTGTCACGAAATCCATGGTTATATGTTCCCACTTCTATTGAGGAATCGGAAGTGGTTGCAATAAACCAGCAACCCTTTGATGTTCAGCCTTAACTTGCAGACACACCAAGCACTTCACTACAAAGCGGGCGATCTCCCGTTTCATTCCTTCCCACCAGAAATGTTGTTGTAGATCACGGTATATCTTCGTGCCTCCTGGATGTACGGAATACGCGGAACTGTGTGCCTCCTGCATAACTTCTTCACGAATGTCTCCTTTTGGCATACACAAACGGCTACCATACCGCAACGAACCATCTTCGTGAATCAACAAGTCCGTTCGAAGTCCAGCTTCAACTTGTTCTCAAAACTTCTGCAATATAGGGTCCTGTGACTGTGCTGCTTTAATATTCTCGATCAGCGATGACTGTACTTGCAGCTGCATCAACTGTCCCGAAGAATGCGGTAGCACGATCTCCAGCTAGAATCTTCGAAAGTCTTCGATAAGATCCCTCTGTGCTGTCAACATCTGAATTGCTGGCAACCGACTAAGCGCATCCGGCACAACATTAACTTTCCCTGGATGGTACTTGAGATCAAGATCGTAGTCAGCCATCAGCTCCAACCATCTACGCTGCCTCATGTTAAGCTCTTTCTGCGTGAACACATACTTTAGGCTTTTGTGATCGGTGAATACTTCAACCCTTTCTCCCAATAAGTAGTGTCTCCAAATTTTCAAAGCGAAAATCACTGCTGCAAGCTCCAAATCATGAGTTGGGTAATTCTTCTCATGGATCTTCAATTGTCTCGATGCGTAGGCTATAACCTTTCCATGCTGCATCAAAACACATCCTAAATCTTTCCCAGATGCATCGCTATGAATCACCAATCCTCCGGAACCGTCTGGTACGGTCAAAATAGGAGCGGTTATCAATCTCTACTTCAACGCCTCAAAAGATGACGCACATCAATCTGTCCATACGAACGGTACTTCCTTGCACGTAAGCTTGGTCAAAGGCTCAGCCAAACGAGCAAAAACCACGAACCTTCTGTAATGTCCGGCAAGTCCAAGAAAACTTCTGATCTCTGCTACGTTCCTCGGAATCGGCCAATCCTGAACTGCTGCAATCTTCTCAGGATCAACGGCGATTCCACCTCCGGATACTACATGCCCCAAAAACTTCACTTCTTCAAGCCAAAACTCGCACTTCCTCATATTTGCATATAATCTTTCTTGCCTCAATATCTGCAGCGTGATCTTCAAATGTTCCGCATGCTCTTCTAGGCTCCTCGAATAGACCAGAATATCATCGATGAACACCACAATAAACCGGTCCAAGAACGGTGAAAAGATTCGGTTCATCAAGTCTATAAATATTGCCGGTGCATTCGTGACCCCGAATGGCATCACTAAATACTCGTAATGTCCATACCGAGTTCGGAACGCAGTATTGCAAATATCCTCTGGTTTAACTCGGACCTGATGATATCCGGATCGCAAATCCATCTTTGAGAATACCCTCGCGCCATTAAGTTGCTAGAATAATTCGCCAATGCGAGGGATCGGGTACTTGTTCTTAATACTCACCCGGTTTAATTCTCGATAATCGATGCACATCCTCCTTGTGCCATCATTCTTCTTGACTAGAAGAACTGGAGATCCCCAAGGTGAATTGTTGCTGTGAATCCAACCCTTCTCTAGCAATTCTGTAACATGCTTCTTGACTTCTTCCAACTCCACTGGTACCATTGGATAGTGCGCCTTTGAGATTGGCGCTGCTCCAGGAACAAGATCGATCGCGAACTCCACATCTCGTTTTGGCGGTAAACCTGAGATGTCCCCGAACACGTCCATGAGCTCTCGAACTACAGCTGGCGCTACCTCCATATCAACTTCCATCGACGCAAGAACGGTGATTGTCGGCCTAGCCCTAAATTCGACTGGCCCGACAGAACTGCTTCCTCCAGTGAAAACAAACTCCGGATGTCTGGGAATCTGGAAAATCACTTTCTTTGCCCAACAATCAATGTGAGCGTGGAAAGTGCCGAGAAAGTCCATTCCCAAAACAACATCATAACTGCCGGTATCAATTACCAAGAAATCTTCAAAACATAAACTGGTAAGCAATGAAACCGAGAGAACCAAGGTAAAAAAATGACCATGGACAAGGAAATGAATGAAGACCAGGACTCCAAGTTACTTAAATAGAGTACCGCATTATAACCATACTGCAGTTCATGGGTACAATCACATAACTCCGTTCAAGTCGGCCAAATCCTAGTATCAGAATCAAAAGAATAGGACGGGAGAAATAATAGGGAACCAAAAGATTTCAAGCAGAGATGCAAAGATGTTTGCATATCGTCAAGACAAAGGATTAAGTGAAAGATCAGATTCAAGAATCACGAGAACAATGTGGCAGGACATGTTCCTAATTACAGGTTTTCTGATTCGTGTATTGGGTCCAATACCCAACTACAAAAGAATCAAACCCGATTAACCTAAATCGTATGGCTTTGATACCAAACAAACCCTGTCACGCCCTACTTCCCAGAGTGCATGAAGATAGGCACGTGACAGAGCCAACCATGCTACATGTGGATGGGAATTATCCTTCCACAGTCACATTACGGCTGTTGAGATATCAAGAACAGAATATACTATCTAATACATGTCCATAAACCAGAATAAAGAGTCATGAAATAAAATAATGCGGAAGCAAAAGATCCAAGTACAATAAAATCTGGAATGTACGTCCCGTAATACGAGCTCACATCAGGAATGAAAAATACTAAAAGGAAACTAAACTAAACTAAGCTAATAACAGGTCCTCACTGCTCGGCCTGTTGACTGAAATACTCCTGCTCGACCTGCGGCAAAGGTAAAGAATCTGGGCCATGCAAAACCCAGACGTCAGTGTGTCGTAATATCACAATAATATAATCAAGGAGTAGCAAGACATGCAGGAACAAGTATGAACAATAAATAAGGTATAACAGTAACATAAATATGAACAGTGAAGGGTAAAAGCACATATGACATGCAGTGAGTAATCTAAACTGGTCTACTGGGTTAACTACTCTCAAGTCTTTGAAATCAATTTAATGAATCATCGATGTAACTCAATAGTATCCCGTGCGTGTCCGAGACCACGGTCAAAGATTCACGGGCTGAAACCGAGACGTGTCGCTAGGCAGTAAAAAGGTAGTATATAAAGATGAATGATGTCAGCGGCATCATCCCGGAGCTGGCCTAGCCCGTAAAACTGATCAGTAAAGGCATCGAACTGTCGAGTTACAAGTCATGTTGCATCATTGATTTCCCCATACCCCCAAGTTATGTGTTCAAGTCAGGTATTGATAAATCTGAGACTAATGCCAACACAGGAATCAAGAAGGAACAGGTTTGTCTATACAGACAGCAGGATATGTCCATCGGGATAACAGGTCAGGGTTGTCGGCATTAGAAACGGGATCAGGTAACAAGCCAAGTAGTAATATATCAGGTCATGTCAGGTTGTGTACAAGTATTAAGTCAGGTCAAGCAATGGTGTATCAGGTCATGGCAAGTAGTATACATGTATCAAGATCATATCAAGTAGTGCACGGGTATCAAGCCATGTTAATTAATGCATAGGTATCAAACGGGTGCTCATAATCAAACTGTAGCAAGTATGGGTACACAAAATCAAGTATGGAGTACTAATATAACAATAAAATGAAATAATATGGCATGGTATGAAAATAGATATAAAATCAATGATATGGATGCACAATTATCAATTAGGGTTACATTTATAGTTCCGATACTAATTAAGATGCACTTTATTAAACATGGGGTGTTAATTTAATAGTATTATGTATTAATGTGATCTGTAGATGCAGCTATATGTATACTATATGATATGGATACAAACGGGTATCCGAAACTGTAAAACATGCATATGGATGTATAATAAACGGTTAATATTTTACTCATATGGATGCGTAATACTATACCTAGAATGTAGCAAGATGATTTAGCATGCGACTAGATATGTAATTATTAATATGGATGCACACGGACATGATATAACAGCAAAATGATAAACTGGTTAAAGCATGATGTACAATTAAACAATATGATCTGTTATATTCAATTAGATGCAATATACTGTAGTATAATATGTAACAAGATAGGTTTGCATGCGCTAGATGTAAAATAATACGTACAGATGTATACGGATGTCGGAAAACTGTAAAAAGAGAACTTGGGATGCATGATTTAAAATACCAGTGTTATAATTATTAAAATAGATGTATATAAAGTAATATAGCATGTAGCAAGATAAACTTGCATGCCCTAGATGTGAAATAACATATACGGACGCATACGGATGTCCGAAAACGGTGTAATATGAAAAGTGAATATGTAGATTGCAAAACTAATCATTATGGGGTATTATAATTCAAATAGGCATAGAATATGGTAGTATAGAATGTAGCAAGATTAACTTGCCTAGACGGATCACGAAACGGATATGTACGGTACGTCCGACTCCGAATGGCATCACTAAATACTCGTAATGTCCATACCGAGTTCGGAACGCAGTCTTGCAAATATCCTCCGATTTAACTTGGACCTGATGATATCCGGACCGCAAATCCAGCTTCGAGAATACCCTCGCGCCATTAAGCTGCTCGAACAATTCTCCAATGCGAGGGATCGGGTACTTGTTCTTAATAGTCACCTGGTTTAATTCTCGATAATTGATGCACATCCTCCTTGTGCCATCTTTCTTCTTGACTAGAAGAACTGGAGCTCCCCAAGGTGAATTGCTGCTGCGAATCCAACCCTTCTCAAGTAATTCGGTAACCTGCTTCTTGAATTCTTCCAACTCCACTGGTGCCATTGGATAGTATGCCTTTGAGATTGGCGCTGCACCAGGAACAAGGTCGATCGCGAACTCCACATCTCGTTTTGGTGGTAAACCCAAGATGTCCTCGAACACGTCCATGAACTCTCGAACTACAACTGGCGCTTCCTCCTTGTCAACTTCCATTGATGAAAGAACATTGTTTATCGGCCTAGCCCTAGACTGGACTGGCCCGGCAGAACTGCTTCCTCCAGCAAAAACAAACTCCGGATGTCCGGGAATCTGGAAAATCACTTTCTTTGCCCTACAATCAATGTGAGAGTGGAAAGTGCCGAGAAAATCCATTCCGAAAACAACTTCATACTGCCGGTATCGATCACCAAGAAATCTACAAATAACTCCCGTCCACAAATAACAACTGAACAATCCTTACAATCTCTACCAGCTATGATCTTCCCATTCCTAGTGTGTATGTCTCAACAACTAGACAGGGTCGTGCAAGAAATCGAATGTGCAGCAATAAACTTGGACGACATAAAACAATGGGATCCACCAGAATCGAATAATGCTAATACGGGAAAATCATGGACAAGTAGGATACCTGAAACAACTTCCTCTGAAGCCTTGGCTTCTTCAGCCGTCAGGGTAAAGGCTCGAGCTTGATTGGGTCCCTGAGTCAACTGCTTCTGTCCCTAAAACTGCTTCTGCGGTGGCCTCTGAACATCATCCTTCAAATGAAGCTTCGACGGGCAAACACTGATAGTATGATCAGCTGATCCGTAAACCAAACAAAGTCCAAGCTTCCTCCGATAATCCTTCTGCAGGTGCCCAGGCAGATGACAGAACTCACAAAACATCCTTCCCTTCTGCTCTTGTGCGACGGGCTTCTTCATCGGTACTACGCCACATCGGTTCACCGGAATACCTCTGCGTATAGTCGCTCGGTTCGGCGCAAACGCTGGCTTCCGCACTGCAACTGCCTGCTGCTGCGTACCCCCAGTCTTCACCTATAAGCTCTGCTGCTCTCGGGCCGCTTTAAGCACTTGCAAAAAAGTGGTCAATCCCAGAGATATAATGTGCCTCTGGATTTCCGCGTCCAAACTGCGCATGAACCTCCTTTCCCTATCAGCATCGTTGGCAACCAAAGGTCCAGCGAATCTACTGAGCCGTGTCCACTCAGCCGCATGTACATCCACGGGTACACCGTTCTGCTTCAAACTGATAAACTTTTCTTCCATTTCCTTCCGTGCAGTCTGCGGGAAGAACTTCTCCAAGAAACTCTTCGAAAAATCTGCCCAACTGATCGGCTTGGGCAAGTGGGTCTCTTCCACAAGCCACCATTCACGGGCATAGTCTACCAATTGGATGCGTACTACATCCACTCTCTTATCCTCTGGAATCTGTGCCGCAACGAGCAAATTCTCCGTATCAACCAGCCACTGCTCCGCTGGCAACGGCTCTTCCAGACCAGTGAAAATGGATGGACCAAGTCTCCTGAAATCCGCCACGGTACCCACACGCTCAACTGGTTTGGCCACAACATTGTTTACGGACTGCTGGACGGTCCGCAAACCTTCCTGAAAAGCTTCGGCTTGCCGCTGGTTCAGCTCGGTCTACCGCTTCTGGTTCTCCAGCATCCCACGAATTACTCCAAGCAAAGCGGCATCATCAATACGCCTCTGGTACGATCTCAGACTTCTGTCCGCCATGATTATGAAGCCAAAACACCGAAGAGGATTAGCAAGATGAACAAGATTCAATAAACTGGATACAAGAAGCAAGATAGTTATGGATTCAAGGATGGCAAGATAGCAATAAGGCAGGACATGCTCCTAGTTACGAGTATTCTGATTCGTGTATTGGGTCCAATACCCAACTACAAAAGAATCAAACCCGATTAACCTAAATCCTATGTCTTTGATACCAAACAAACCCTGTCACGCCCCGCTTCCCAGAGTGCTCTAAGATCGGCACGTGACAGAGCCAACTATGCTACCTGTGGCTAGGTAACATCCCTCCACAGTCACATTACGGCTGTCTATAGATATCAAGAACAGGAAAATAAAAGAACTATCTAGTACATGTCCATGAGCCAGAAATAACGAGTCAAGAAATAATATGCGGAAGCAATAAATTCAAGTAACAATAACAATCTGGAAAGTACGTCCCATAATACGGGCTCACATCAGGAATGAAAATGCGGAATAAAACTAAACTAACTAGCAACTAACAAGATCTTCACTGCTCGGCTTGTTGGTCAAAATACTCCTGAACTGCCTGCGACAGAGATAAAGGATCTGGGCCATGCAAAACCCAGACGTCAGTGCGTCATGATATCAAACAATAATAAATGAACAGGATACATGAGATATGCAGGCATGAATCATAAACAGTAACATGAATGTAATAAGTAAACACGGATATAGAACAGTGAAGTGTATCAATATATGTGACGTGCAGTGATCAGTATAAACTGTGCTACTGGGTTATCTATTCTAAAGTTTGTTTGAAATCAATTAATGCAATCCTCCATGTAACTCAAAGGATATGTCCCGTTATCCCCCGGGACCACGGATCAGGTAGTCGGAGTCATGAATGACTCTGTCCCGTTATCCCCCGGGACCACGGATCAAGTAATAATCACAAATGATTCTGTCCCGTTATCCCCCGGGACCACGGATCAAGTAATACCCTTGTAAGCTACACTTTAGTTTACACTTTTGATTTCCCATACCCCCAAGGTTATGTGTTCAAGTCAGGTATTGAAAATATGGAGCTAATGCCAATACAGGATCAAGCAAGAACAGGTTTGTCTATACAGACAACAGGATATGTCCATCGGGACAACATGTCAGGATTGTCGGCATTAGAAACTGGATCAGGTAATATGTCAAGTAGTGATATATCAGGTCATGTCAGGTAGTATACATGTATCAAGTCATGTCAAGTGGTAGTGTATCAGGTCATGTCAGGTAGTGCACAGGTATCAAACGGGTGCTCATAATCAAACTGTAGCAAGTATTGAATCAGGGTGAAAGTACAGATGTACGATAAAAGCATAGATGCACAAATATCTATCAGGGTTACATCATGACTATGTAGGTTGCACGTTATCAAGCATGGGGTGCTAATGTAACAATAATATGAGTTAATACGACAGGGCATGCAACTGGATATAAAAAATTAATGGTATGGGTGCACAATAAAACATGGATGCATGAATAACTATTAGGGATTGCAACTATAGCTCCATTACTATGTAGGATGCACATTTTCTAGCATGGGGTGTTAATATAGCAGCAATATGAAATAACGTGACATGGAATGCAAATAGATATATAATTAATGGTATGGATGCACAAACATCGATTAGGGTAACATTTACAGTTCCAAAACTAAGTGGGATATGCATTATTAAGTATGGGGTGTTACTACAATAATAATATGAATTAATGTGATCTATAAATGCAGTTATATATATTTTAAATGATATGGATGCAAACGGGTATCCGAAAACTGTAAAATTGTAATATGGATGCATAACTAAACAATATGTAATACTATTATTCAAATGGGTGTAGTATATTGTAGTATAGCATGTAGCAAGATAAACTTGCCTCGATCGATCACAATACAGATACGCACGACACGTTCGACGTTGGTAAAACGTCGCAACGCACGCACGGCACACGGGACAGGTCCAAACAATGCAAGAGGGTGATCATGCAGGTAAGGTACGTCTACTGGGTCGTCTGGAACGACAGCGATGTCGCAACTCCGGCGATCGCTGGAGAAAGCAAGAATCAAGAATCAAGAAAAGAAAAGGGAAAAGAAGAAGAAGAAGAAGAATAAGAAGAGAGAGGGGCTCATTGGAGTTGGTGCTGGGGTCAGGGAGACGAGGTGGTGGTGTCGGGGTCACCGGCAATGAGGTGCCGGCGAGGGTGCAGGGTGCAGGCTGGGCTCTATTGGTTAGGGTTTTGGGGTGATGGTGCAGCTGGGGTCTGGTGTAGGAGGGAGGAGGAGAGGAGAGGGAGATGAGGAGATGGTGGTGGTGACGGCGAGGTGAGGTGATCGTCGGCGATGAGGTGCAGGTGAAGGGTTCTGTTGGGTTGAGGGTTGGTTGCAGGGTTCTCGGGGAAGAAGAAGGAGAAGAAGAAGGTGGCGAGGAGGAGGAGGAGGAGAAGGAGAGAATGGAGATGAGGGTTGAGGTCGAGGGCAGTGAGGTGATGAAGTTTTAGGGTTAGGGTTTCGTGGAGCTGTGGGTTTTTGAGGAGGGGCACGAGGGATTTTAAATAAGGGAGAAGAAGAAAAGCACGAAGGGAGGTGAGCGTGGCGCGCGGCGGTGAAGCGACTCGAGGAACGCACAGTAACCGTGAGAGGTGAGAGAGAGGCGCGAGAGAAGAGAGAAAGAAGAGAGAGAGACTGAGTGCTGCGGAGAGAGAGAGAGAGAGAGAGAGAGAAGAGGCTGTGTCAGTGAGAGAGAGAGGGATAGGTTGTTAGGGAAAAGATTTTTTTAAAATTTTTTAAAAAAATATTTTTAGTTGCGAAAATTCTCAGTGTAACAGTTTACAAAATAATATTATATTAATAAAATTTGATTTTCTGGTAAATACAAACTTAGTCCAAAATACGTCCGGGTCGGGTCTAAAAATTTAGTTTTAAAATACGAAAAATATATACGACGACCAAAATTAAAAATGAATATCCGGGTAACGAAAATGCATACCACGGATGCACGTACGTGCGCGTAGCCATCTAAACAAGTCCGTTTCACTGAATGTGACGAGAACAAGATGCGCGGATGCTACCACGGGGTTATGGGTATCACGCAGGCCATGCAATGTATTTCTAAAATATTTTACGTGACTTAAAAATGTTATATTGTAAAATGCAAATGCCAGATAAAATCCCAGTATGCAAGATGTATAAATTAAAATGAAAGTGCACGAATCTACGTAACAAGTCAGGGTAGATCATATGTTAGTGTATATGCCCTAGAGGCCATTACTGTATCATACTAGTTTGTATATTACTTAATGGAAGCTTGGGATATTCACCTTGTATAGACAATCTTGCTCAATATAGTAGTATGCTACTTGGTTTGTTTCTGCTTTAATGTGTATTTAATGTGTACATGTGTTTATTTTAGTATATCACCTATACACATTAGTGGAGCCCTTAGGATCTTTGCTTGATTACCAGCGTTGTGATGGCAGTCACACTAGTGGGGACTGGGTAATCCACAAGCACATCCTTATGCAGGTCCCTAGTCATAGGACTATCGAGACAGGGTATCGATACTCCGGAGTAGACTAGCGTATGCGCTTCTTATCCCAGTGTGGGAGACGGTCTGTCCCACAGCCGTCAGTACGTCGTACTTGAGATAGTATGCGGGTGCTTGTTAGGTTATGAGTACACTGGACATGACTCGTTGGAAACTGTTGGTTGGTACTATACCTATCGTCAGTTGTCAGTTCCCAGGTGACATGATGTAACCCTTCGAAAATCGTTTAGGCAGTTTTTCGGTAATCGGCTAATTTTTCGCCTTTTTCCGTTAAAAGTCGAAATAGGTATTTTTTTCATTGTAGACCCAATTATACAAAATTTAGATAAGATATTACTATAATTTTGTCACTAAAATGTCACTTATAATTTTCTAGTTAAATAAATTTTTTTTCGTAATTAATTATTTTAAGCCTTTTTAAATACATTAAATTAGTGATAAATACAAATTTAATTAGGTAAATTTCATAATTAGGAATCATTATAAACTAAAATATAGTGTAACAAAAAAATTTAGCAAACCTTTTCAAGTTTGGTTGTTTATGGTAAAAAGAGGTTGAAAAATTGAAAGAAAAAGGGTTTTTCTTGTAAAGTCTTGATGTGAAATGCTTTAATGAGTTAAGAAGGGGATTTTTTCAACCTAGAATCATCTACACACTCACACACACACCCCATTCTTGCTCTGGCCGAGAGCAACCTGCAGGAAACTCCATTTTTCCCCATCTCCTTTTTGCTACTATTTCATCTCAAAAATCAACATAAAATCAACAAAAATCCACAAAATCCTTCTCACTTTCAAACCAAATTCCTATTCTACCTTCTCTCAAACCCTAATTTGTTTAAAAAGAGGAGAAAAGAGGTGTCTTGGAGGCAAGTGCAAGTGAGGAATCAACTCTTGTAAGGTATAAATTCTAAACAAGTTGTTTAATTTGCTAGATTAAATAGTTCAAGTGTGAATTTTAGTTATAAATTATTGTTTGTGAAATTCCAAGAAAAGGGGTGATGTTGTGGATTAGGGTTTGAAGCATGGGGTTAGAGTTAAATTAGGGCTTTGGGTTTCTAATTGGTTGTAGTGGTTAATGGTGTATTTATATGCTCGCTAAATCGACAGAATATCGATGTTTGCATCGAATCGGTGTTGGAATCGCTTACTAGATTTTTACGAAAAATAGAATGCGATCAAATTGCGTTATGTTAGCGATATAATTAACTTCGTATAGGACTATTAGAGTATGCGAACGCGGGGTTTCGTCTAGTCGGGTTGTAGTTTAATCGATTTCCCCTAAATGACGATTTTAGTTAAAGGTTAGCGATTTTCTTGCATTTTTCCGCGCACCGAGCGCATGCTATGATTAATTTGAGAGCGTCGATCTTTTTATATTGTGACTTGCATCATTTTAGGTTATGTAATCTTATACTTGGTGTTGTGCAAATATAGGATCGGTCGGAGAAACATCGGACACGGCGCGTAAAGGCAAAGCGGTGGCCGGATCAGATTAGCGGGGATTTCTGGTGAGTAGATATATTCAACTATGGGGGAATCGTCTGGATGGCGCGAGGCGCCCCCTAGTTAGGATTACCCTACTTTATGCAAGATTTATATTGTTAGATAGCTTACCCCTTTATGTACATTGCATACCCTCACAGCTAACCGTATGCTAGATTGCATGGACATTCATCTTCATATATGCGATATCACTTCGTAGGACACGAACACCATTACCATTGGCATCTATTGCATGCGCACTATTCATGTGACACACACGCCTTTGGTAATTGACATGCCACGTGCTCGATAGAACCTGTTTATCTTAATATCATCACCTGCATTCATACTTGATATATGAAACTGCATCGCATGCACATATCTCGCATCGTCATCATATTCACATAGAACTCTAGCCAAAATTTACATCATACACATTGATATCATAGACATTCGTCATATATATAACATGTGGACATTATGATTTTCTTGAAGATTTCAGTTTTTGCTGCGATTTCTGGATTTTTGGGGAAAACCGCAAGAATTTAACAAAAGCTTATATTTATCATTTTTAAAACAAAGTTGAGGTTTTCTCGTGATGTATGTGTCGTCCACCATGAGTTTTCATGTTTTCTGTTGGATTTCGAGACCCGATTCGAGGAGTGGATGAACCGTCTCGGGTACATGATGGGCCCGGTATGGTACCCCGGGGCAAGAAGATCGAGTTGTAGACGATGAGCCTGGCAGGGGAAGACTATCTATCGGTGATGTCTGGCGCGGCGGATATCCGGAGGATACCGACTGTTGTCGTGAGATTTATGATATGGGCCGATCCGGACTGACGGAGCCCGATATTGAGACAGATGTGATTTCTATTTGGTGTCGATGCTTGACACGGGTTTTCAGAGGATTTCTTGATGATATTTAGCTATTATGCAGACATTCATTTTCTAAAAGTTAAGAATGCAGTAACATTAACATTTAAAACACTTAAAGAGTTAGAAAAGATATTGCATACCTGTGCATGCATACTAGAGTTATTATATCACATATGGACATACATGTTGTTCCGCATTGCGTGCATTCTTACGATTGCCTTAGTAGATGTTATATTTACTCACGAGCTGGCAACTCACCCCCGTTGTGCCACAGTGTCTTGCAGGTCGGACCCTTCAGTCTTGTAGCGGCGGGCTATCTTGTCATCAGTTCCTTTTGCTCAGACTCGCGACATCGCCCGTAGGTGGGTTGCGAGTATACTTTATTTCTTTTTGCTTTATCATTGTATCTAGTATTCTCCATCTACCACTTGTATTGTATATGCGACCTAGTGATGAGACTGAGAGACTTGTATATTTGTGGTTCTTTTGGGTCGAGCTCACTTGAGCCGACGTGTGTTTTCTGGTATTTTTGCGTTTCCTTATGCTCTTCTCTTGATATTACTATTATATTGCATGTGGTTGTGATCCGCCTTGGGCGAAGAGCTAGCTCCCACTTGGGGATGCCATTTTTATGATTACAGGTTTATTATCTTGTTGTACCCATTTTGGGGGATAGAAAATACAGGGGAGACTCTGCCGAAATTTTCGGAAATTTTTGATGTTTTAAAAAAAAGGGATTCTATGCAACTTATTTGATTTAAAAACTGTTTTCATTTAAGGTTTTTCCTTCACTCTCTTTTGATTTTGGTTTAGATTTTCTGGGCTTTGGCTGACTTAGGTTACGGTACGCCTTTAGATGTCTCGTAATCTAAGTGCCAGTCACGTTCCGTACTTTCGGGTCGTGACAAAGTTGGTATCAGAGCGTAGGTTTTACCTTTCTGAGTGTAGGACCACCTTGGTAGATGGAGTAGGTGACTTAAGCAGAGTGGCGTAGCGTGGGTATGATCCGCGGCATACGTACGATACGGTACTCCGCCTAAGTAACCTTAGGACATAATTGCTTGTATTTCCTTTCTTGATTCCTTGCATTCCTTGATTCAATTGCAATGATCTTATCAGTCCTTTTTCTTATTCTAGCTTCGATGCCGGCAAAGACTACGAGAGCTCAGCGGGCTGCCGCTAGGGATGAGATTCGGGCGGGCCCGTTTGAGGCGAGGATCGAGCGGGAGGATACGCCTACCCCTCAGGGTCCCACTGATCCGCCTTATCCTGACCGTATTGCCAGATTAGAGGCCGGCATGCAAGAGTTGCGGCAGATGATGGGATCTCTAGTTGAGTCCAGCCGGGCACAGCGATCCGAGGACGTTCCTTCCACCGCACAGACCACGATAGTACCTGCTGCACAGATGGTCACTCCTGCTGCTACTACGGAGACTATCCCTGTTTCACTATAGGAGTTCATGAGATTGAGACCTCCAGCTTTTACCGGTACAGATGCGACAGAGGACCTACAGGCATTTCTTGATAGGATGGCTCGGATTTGCCGTTCGTTGAGGTGTTCTGATGATAGATTGGTGGAGTTTGCGAGTTTTCGTCTGGAGGGTCTTGCCCAGACATGGTACGATTCAGTAGAGAGAGGCCGAGCTGCAGGTCTGCCTTCTATGACCTGGAATGAGTTTACATCTGCATTTCTTGCCCGTTTTCTTCCGGAGAGTGTCCGAGATGCTCGAGCCCGTAGTTTTGAGTCTTTGCGCAAGACTCCTGGGATGATAGTGTCGGAGTATGATATACAGTTTACCCAGTTGTCTCGATATGCACCGTACCTAGTCGACACAGAAGAGAAGAGGATAAAGAGGTTTGTACGAGGGCTTGATACACAGCTATTCATTGCCATCGGCACCCAGCACTTTGATACATACGCAGCCGCGATGGATGCAGCCTTACTTTTGGAGGAGCGTATTTCTGAGACTCCGGTCGCTTCTGGGCCGAAGAGGATCCGTACTGATACGCTAGCTCAGCGGCAGATGGGCAGACATCGTGATAGATTATTTCCGGGGGATGGCGGAGGCAGAGGATTGAGACGAGGTCAGTTATTTGGTTCATATCCATAGACCCAGCAGTCGTCTCCAGGATGTTTTCGGTGTGGGAGTCAGTATCACCGTGTCAGAGACTGTACCATGGGACGTCCGGGCGCGGCGACAGTCCCGCATGTGACCTTACCACCTTCACCACCATCGCAGAGAGCTTTACTTCCTACTCCTGATGATGCTTCATGCCAGCCAGATGCTTCTAGAGGCCGTGGGCGTGGCGGTCCGGTTCAGAGAGGACGAGGCGACAGAGGCAGAGGCAGAGGCCGAGGTAGAGGCAGAGCACAGCCAGCTATTAGTGGTGGACATGCCTGAGTGTTCGCATTGACTTCTCAGGATGCACAGGCATCCAATGCCGTCGTGACAGGTACTCTGCCAGTATGTTCTTTTGATGCACGGGTATTATTTGATCCAGGCTCCACACATTCCTATGTTTCCACGTATTTTGCACCGAGGTTGGGCCGAGAGTCTTCTCCGTTAGATCAGCCGCTTGTCGTTATTACCCCGGTAGGCGAGTCTTTTGTTGCCCGTTTTGTGTATCGATCGTGTTCCGTTCGTATCGGGGAGAGAGATTCTTCAGTAGATTTGATTCTCCTCGATATGCTAGACTTTGACGTTCTTCTTGGTATGGACTGGCTAGCCACCTGTTATGCATCCATGGACTGCCGTGAAAAGGCAGTCAGATTCAGTTTTCCTGGTGAGCCGGTTCTTATTATTCAGGGAGATCGTAGCGCTACCCTTCCCAGCTTGATTTCATCTCTTCGCGCTGGTCAGCTCTTAAGGAAAGGGTGTCAGGGATTCTTAGCTTATGTTTGTGATACTAGCTCCACAGAGGTTCCGTTGGACCAGGTCCCTATTGTGAGAGAGTTCCCTGATGTATTCCCTGACGAGCTGCCTGGTCTGCCACCAGAGTGCGAGATTGAGTTCTGTATTGACTTGATCCCTGGCACGGGGCCTATTTCTATACCTCCTTATCGGATGGCCCCGGCGGAGCTGAGAGAGCTAAAGGATCAGTTACAGGACTTGCTGGACAAAGGGCTTATCCGACCGAGTGTGTCATCTTGGGGTGCTCCCGTCCTGTTTGTTAAGAAGAAGGACGGAAGTATGCGTTTATGCATTGATTATCGTCAGCTGAACCGGGTTACTGTGCGGAACAGGTATCCCCTACCCCGCATTGATGACTTATTTGATCAGCTCCAGGGTGCAGGGTTCTTCTCGAAGGTTGATTTACGATCAGGTTATCACCAGTTGCGGGTTCGGAAGGAGGATATTCCGAAGACCGCCTTCCGTACTCGTTATGGTCATTATGAGTTCTTGGTGATGTCGTTCGGGCTCACCAATGCCCCGGCAGCATTTATGGATTTGATGAACCGTGTATTCAGGCCGTATCTCGATCAGTTCATCATTGTGTTCATTGACGACATCTTGGTTTATTCTCGGAGCCGGGAGGAGCATGAGCAGCATTTACGTATCACATTGCAGACTTTGAGGGAGCATCAGCTGTTCGCCAAATTCTCCAAGTGCGAATTCTGGCTAGACAGTGTCGACTTCTTGGGTCATGTGGTGACGAGAGATGGTATTTGCGTGGACCCGAAGAAGATCGAGGCAGTTCAGCGTTGGCCTAGACCGGTATCAGTCACAGAGGTTTGCAGTTTTCTAGGTCTGGCCGGCTATTATCGACGTTTTGTCCAGGATTTCTCCCGCATTGCTGCACCGTTGACCGGGTTGACCCGGAAGGGGGTTCCTTTTGATTGGACCCAGGCATGTGAGGATAGTTTCCAACAGTTGAAGACTCTTCTGACTACTGCACCAGTGTTAGCATTGCCTTCAGGATCAGGCGGGTTCATGGTATATTGTGATGCTTCTAGAGTGGGGCTGGGATGTGTGTTGATGCAGCACGACAGAGTTATCGCGTATGCTTCTCGGCAGCTGAGGAAACACGAGCAGAACTACCCCACCCATGATTTAGAGATGGCTGCAGTGGTATTTGCACTTAAGATCTGGAGACATTACCTATACGGTGAGTCGTGCCAAATATTCACTGACCACAAGAGTTTGAAGTATATCTTCCAGCAGCGAGATCTGAACCTAAGACAGCTCCGTTGGATGGAGTTGGTGAAGGATTATGACTGCGAGATTCTATACCATCCGGGCAAGGCGAATGTGGTGGCAGATGCTTTGAGTAGGAGGCCCGGAGGTAGCCTATCTTGTTTGAGCGCAGTACAGATGCAGTCGACGGCGGATTGGCAGGTGTTATGTGACAGCAGAGTGCAGTTCGAGTTTACTTCTTCAGGGGGACAGCTGGCCCATTTTAGAGCACGCCCACAGTTACTTGACCGTATCCGCGAGGCACAGTCCGGCGATGCTCGTACATTAGAGATTATTGAGCAGATTCGGCAAATGGAAAAAAAGATAGCAGAAGCTACCCGACCAGGGCAGAGTTTCTGAGTTCGTGATTGATGATCAGGGGATACTTCGATTTGGGACTCGACTGTGCGTGCCAGATTCAGAGGGACTGAGGCGTGATATTCTCGAGGAGGCACATAGATCAGTATACAGTGTGCATCCAGGTTCCACCAAGATGTACCGTGATTTGAGAGAGGTTTACTGGTGGGACGGGATGAAGAAGGATATTACAGACTTTGTGTCGAGATGCCTGACTTTTCAGCAAGTCAAGGCCGAGCACCAGAGGCCAGCCGGCGAGTTACAGCCTTTGCCCATCCCTGAGTGGAAGTGGGAGCAGGTCTCCATGGACTTTATTGTGGGTCTACCCAGGACCATTCGAGGGTACGACTCTATTTGGGTGATTGTGGATCGACTGACGAAAGCGGCTCACTTCCTGCCAGTGAAGACCACTTTTGGATTTTCTCAGTACGCCCAGGTTTATATTGATGAGATAGTGCGACTGCATGGCGTTCCGACTTGCATCGTGTCCGACCATGGCACCCAGTTTACCAGCCGATTGTGGCAGAAACTCCAGGAAGCTTTGGGCACCCGATTGAGTTTTAGCACAGCCTTTCATCCGCAGACTGACGGTCAGTCGGAGCGTACTATTCAGACTCTTGAGGACATGCTCAGAGCTTGTGTTTTAGATTTCGGTGGTAGCTGGGATCGTCATTTGCCTTTGATCGAGTTTTCCTACAATAATAGCTTCTAGGAGACGATTCAGATGGCACCTTTTGAGGCTTTATATGGGAGGAGATGTCAATCGCCAGTATGTTGGACAGAGCTCAGGGAGAGCAGTATTTTAGGGCCGCAGATTGTGCAGGAGACGACCGAGAAAATACAGCTGATTCGAGACAGGATGAGAGCGGCACAGAGCAGGCAGAAATCTTATGCTGACAGGCGTCGTCGCCGACTCGAGTTCGCTGTTGGCGATCATGTTTTCCTGAAGGTCTCTCCGATGAAGGGTGTGATGAGATTTGGGCGGAAAGGGAAACTGAGCCCTAGATATGTTGGTCCTTTCGAGATCCTAGAGCGTGTTGGTCCAGTCGCTTATCGGTTAGCTCTTCCGCCCAGCTTCCCCGATGTTCACCCCGTATTCCATGTCTCGATGCTCCGCAAGTACCTTCATGATCCTTCCCAGGCGATTCAGCACCAGACGATCCAGCTAGAGCGTGACCTTTCTTTCACCGAGCAGCCGGTTGTCATCTTGGATCGGCAGGTGAAGAAATTGAGGTCGAAGGTCATACCGTCCGTCAAGGTCCTTTGGCGTGGCCCGAACAGCGAGGAGGTCACCTGGGAGACCGAGGTCGAGATGAGGAAGAGATATCCCCATCTTTTTGAAGGTACGCGTAGTTAAATTCTAAATTTGGGGACCGAATTTTTTTAAAGGGGGAAGATTGTAACCCTTCGAAAATCGTTTAGGCAGTTTTTCGGTAATCGGCTAATTTTTCGGCTTTTTCCGTTAAAAGTCGAAATAGGTATTTTTTTCATTGTAGACCCAATTATACAAAATTTAGATAAGATATTACTATAATTTTGTCACTAAAATGTCACTTATAATTTTCTAGTTAAATAATTTTTTTTTCGTAATTAATTACTTTTTTTATTATTTTAAGCCTTTTTAAATACATTAAATTAGTGATAAATACAAATTTAATTAGGTAAATTTCATAATTAGGAATCATTATAAACTAAAATATAGTGTAACAAAAAAATTTAGCAAACCTTTTCAAGTTTAGTTGTTTATGGTAAAAAGGGGTTGAAAAATTGAAAGAAAAAGGGTTTTTCTTGTAAAGTCTTGATGTGAAATGCTTTAATGAGTTAAGAAGGGGATTTTTTCAACCTAGAATCATCTACACACTCACACACACACCCCATTCTTGCTCTGGCCGAGAGCAACCTGCAGGAAACTCCATTTTTCCCCATCTCCTTTTTGCTACAATTTCATCTCAAAAATCAACATAAAATCAACAAAAATCCACAAAATCCTTCTCACTTTCAAACCAAATTCCTATTCTACCTTCTCTCAAACCCTAATTTGTTTAAAAAGAGGAGAAAAGAGGTGTCTTGGAGGCAAGTGCAAGTGAGGAATCAACTCTTGTAAGGTATAAATTCTAAACAAGTTGTTTAATTTGCTAGATTAAATAGTTCAAGTGTGAATTTTAGTTATAAATTATTGTTTGTGAAATTCCAAGAAAAGGGGTGATGTTGTGGATTAGGGTTTGAAGCATGGGGTTAGAGTTAAATTAGGGCTTTGGGTTTCTGATTGGTTGTAGTGGTTAATGGTGTATTTATATGCTCGCTAAATCGACAGAATATCGATGTTTGCATCGAATCGGTGTTGGAATCGCTTACTAGATTTTTACGAAAAATAGAATGCGATCAAATTGCGTTATGTTAGCGATATAATTAGCTTCGTATAGGACTATTAGAGTACGCGAACGTGGGGTTTCGTCTAGTCGGGTTGTAGTTTAATCGATTTCCCCGAAATGACGATTTTAGTTAAAGGTTAGCGATTTTCTTGCGTTTTTCCGCGCACCGAGCGCATGCTATGATTAATTTGAGAGCGTCGATCTTTTTATATTGTGACTTGCATCGTTTTAGGTTATGTAATCTTATACTTGGTGTTGTGCAAATATAGGATCGGTCGGAGAAACATCGGACACGGCGTGTAAAGGCAAAGCGGTGGCTGGATCAGATTAGCGGGGATTTCTGGTGAGTAGATATATTCATCTATAGGGGAATCGTCTGGATGGCGTGAGGCGCCCCCCTAGTTAGGATTACCCTACTTTATGCAAGATTTATATTGTTAGATAGCTTACCCCTTTATGTACATTGCATACCCTCACAGCTAACCGTATGCTAGATTGCATGGACATTCATCTTCATATATGCGATATCACTTCGTAGGACACGAACACCATTACCATTGGCATCTGTTGCATGCGCACTATTCATGTGACACACACGCCTTTGGTAATTGACATGCCACGTGCTCGATAGAACCTGTTTATCTTAATATCATCACCTGCATTCATACTTGATATATGAAACTGCATCGCATGCACATATCTCGCATCGTCATCATATTCACATAGAACTCTAGCCAAAATTTACATCATACATATTGATATCATAGACATTCGTCATATATATAACATGTGGACATTATGATTTTCTTGAAGATTTCAGTTTTTGCTGCGATTTCTGGATTTTTGGGGAAAACCGCAAGAATTTAACAAAAGCTTATATTTATCATTTTTAAAACAAAGTTGCGGTTTTCTCGTGATGTATGTGTCGTCCACCATGAGTTTTCATGTTTTCTGTTGGATTTCGAGACCCGATTCGAGGAGTGGATGAACCGTCTCGGGTACATGGTGGGCCCGGTATGGTACCCCGGGGCAAGAAGATCGAGTTGTAGACGATGAGCCTAGCAGGGAAGACTACCTACCGGTGATGTCTGGCGCGGCGGATATCCGGAGGATACCGACCGTTGTCGTGAGATTTATGATATGGGCCGATCCGGACTGACGGAGCCCGATATTGAGACAGATGTGATTTCTATTTGGTGTCGATGCTTGACACGGGTTTTCAAAGGATTTTTTGATGATATTTAGCTATTATGCAGACATTCATTTTCTAAAAGTTAAGAATGCAGTAACATTAACATTTAAAACACTTAAAGAGTTAGAAAAGATATTGCATACCTGTGCATGCATACTAGAGTTATTATATCACATATGGACATACATGTTGTTCCGCATTGCGTGCATTCTTACGATTGCCTTAGTAGATGTTATATTTACTCACGAGCTGGCAACTCACCCCCGTTGTGCCACAGTGTCTTGCAGGTCGGACCCGTCAGTCTTGTAGCGGCGGGCTATCTTGTCATCAGTTCCTTTTGCTCAGACTCGCGACATCGCCCGTAGGTGGGTTGCGAGTATACTTTATTTCTTTTTGCTTTATCATTGTATCTAGTATTCTCCATCTACCACTTGTATTGTATATGCGACCTAGTGATGAGACTAAGAGACTTGTATATTTGTGGTTCTTTTGGGTCGAGCTCACTTGAGCCGACGTGTGTTTTCTGGTATTTTTGCGTTTCCTTATGCTCTTCTCTTGATATTACTATTATATTGCATGTGGTTGTGATCCGCTTTGGACGAAGAGCTAGCTCCCGCTTGGGGATGCCATTTTTATGATTACAGGTTTATTATCTTGTTGTACCCATTTTGGGGGATAGAAAATACAGGGGAGACTCTGCCGAAATTTTCGGAAATTTTTGATGTTTTAAAAAAAAGGGATTCTATGCAACTTATTTGATTTAAAAACTGTTTTCATTTAAGGTTTTTCCTTCACTCTCTTTTGATTTTGGTTTAGATTTTCTGGGCTTTGGCTGACTTAGGTTACGGTACGCCTTTAGATGTCTCGTAATCTAAGTGCCAGTCACGTTCCGTACTTTCGGGTCGTGACACATGAGTACAGCTTAGTCCGCTGACTTGACACTGTCACTTCGCCTCGAGTGTGTTCCCACTGTACTTAGATTACTACCCAACCACGGCTCAAAGGAGTCATGCAAACAGGTAGTAGTTGGGTGCAGTCCCGAAGCACTTGGAGGCAGTGACGGTTAGACAGGATTCGTCTCTCCCGGTATTGGGGGTTGATATCGCGCTGTGTCTAGGAAAGCCATTACACAAAGTCCCTGGCCAGGGCAAGCGAGATATACTGGTAAGTTTCCAGTGTTATCTCAGGGTGTTCTGGGCTACACTCCGACACGACTTATACCGCTATTAGGAGACTGACGTGTACCGCCCCCTAGGCCCGCCATGCGATGTTCTCAGACGAACAGACCGGACTGTACGGAGATTGTCACATTCAGGCTCAGTAGGAGTTCAGATGGGTTTGACCTCGTCCGTCTTCTTGTCGGCATCTACCTGGGGACCGTTACGCATAGCTAGTGTCGCTTGCGGTCTGTGGTTAAACCCACTGCCAGCGTAGTGTCGAGTCTTTAGAGTCCTACACAGAAAGCTATTCGCCTTTAAGCAAAAGAGTAGAGGTCGCATGGTTTTGCGATAGGGTTCGGTCACATCCGTGCACTTGTGCACGTTTAGTGTCCGGACAGTAAACACTAGCGGGCTTTGGTGTAAGACAGATCCTAGTGTACGTTTTGGGATTGGTTTTATCTCGTATGTATTCGTGTTCCTCGGAACGCGGATGCGGGTGTGTATGCACAGTTGACAGAGAGACAGAGGCAGAGGATTCTCATTGGGGTTGTTGACTGTTGACCGTTGACTATTGACTTTTGCAAAACCCTAATGAGAATAAGAAATATGATTATAATATTAATTAAGTATTATTGTGTCATGGTTGAGATGAAGAGTTGACTTTGTTGACTTTGTTGACCGGTTGACTAGGTTGGACTAGTTGACCACCATCATTACAATGGCTATCATTTCATGGCAAAGACTTTTGCTTGCTTGTTTCTTTTTGCACAATGAGTGCATGAAATGATATGGCCATTTTGACTTGAACCATCACATAGTACTCAATTACTATTATGACTTATCATGATTTTGGATTATGAGAGCATGGGAGCCAAAAGTCTTGCTCATTCTTTCATTTTCTTTCTCTCTCTTGCTTGAGCTCTCCCTCTTGCTCTTCCTCTTGCTCTATCTAGCTCAAGGCAACTCCCTCTCATGAGTTGAGAAACATTGCCTTAGAGATAAAAGAAAACCCATATCACTTCTCTACTTATCCTAGTTCACAAGGTTTAGCAAACCAAGTATTCTAGTTTCTTCTAGTTTGAAGAGAAGCCAAAGGTAGAAGCTTTCAGGTGGATCCATCTTCGGCGCAAGGAAATGACGAGGTGAGGCCGATCCGTACTCCGCAAAGAGTTGAAGACGAGGGAGTTCAAGAAAGGTATAACCCCCTAACCGAGTAGGTAAAACTCTTGTTAGGTTTGTTAGATAGTTGTTTAACAAAGATCCGTATTTTGAGTCCATGTTACCACCTCTTGAAAAATCGTTTTTCATCATTTTTGCAAGCCCGTAAGTACCGGGAGAGGTAACGTGGACTTACAGTGGTATCAGAGCCTAGTTAAACACTATCTAACATGTTAGCAAAGTAAGTAGAAGTTCGATCGTAGAAAAAGTCAGGAAACACGCCCGTAAAATCAACTTTCTGCCGAATTTGTTTTCTGTTCCAAAAATAATAAATCTTATCTTAAAATTCGGCTCAGGGTTTTTAGAAGAAACTGTAGAAAAATGGTCCACTGAACCGATCAACGCGTCGCGGAACCGCGGCGGGAGGTGCTCCAGCCGCGGATCCGCGGCCGAGTTGACTCGGCCGTGGGCGATTTTTCATGCAGTTTATTCAGTTGGGTGTTTTGGGATTTTTACAGTATGATTTTTCTGCCCAGATTTTCCAGAAAGAAAAATTTGTTTTTGGGGCCTTAAAATCTGTATTTTGATCGAATTTCTAAAGACTTAAGCTGACGGGTATATATCTGTGATGTGTTATATGTATTGAACGTCTGCTAATCGCTATACGTCGATTAGTGGGGGTTATACATATCTATGATCTGTAATGTTGATGGTATGTGTATATGAATTCATTGGATTGTCGCGGATGAATAGCCGGGGGTTGTGAGATGAGAGTTTTCTTTTTCTTTCAATTCATGTAAATTTGTAATTGATGTAATATTATTTATATGGCCGCACAACCGGGATGGGGTTGTAGCCGTCATTGTATAATTTCTTTAACTGTTTTTGCTCCTAGGATAGACCCAAGGTGGGGTGCACAAACTACCGGGTATCTCGAAGTGCCGAGTGGCCTACTCATGTCGTTGAGGGAGGTTGCTCCACTTCGGATATTTGGCGGGTAGTTTGCCGCACCCGTACGGGTCTAGGGTGGGGTCTTGGCTATTCATCACGACCGTGTAATCCGCTTTTCGTTACAGGCTCGTACGAATTGCGGATTCCTAGTATATCCAATGTGTTCATCTGTGATCTGGAATGGCTATCATTGCAATATATCTATATATGATATTATTTAGGCGTTGCTTATGTTTTGCATCCGCGCTAGTCCAGCCCCCGCTCTGTCGTTAGTTAAGTAACCTAACGGGTAATGACGGGGCCCCGTGGCGAATGCGGATGGCATAAGCGTACGTCATATTTTGGTTGTTTTCTGCAATGGTAGGATTAAATGATGGGACGCATTAAAATTAATGCAAGAAAAATAAACCAAGTAAAAGTCGTTGGAACACTTTCAAAACCACTCGGTTTCTTTTCAAAAATAACTTTTAAACGCGGAGCTTAAGCCACTCTTTTTAAAAGCTATCTCGTTCCATCGATTATATCAAGTTCACTACGTTCACGGTTTTGCCTAAACCATCCGTAGCCCTCCATCATTTCAGTTAAATATTCGGTAGTATTCAAGCTATGTATTTTGACCTCATGCCAAGGCATAGTATTTGGTAGCTGCCGGATATTTATCTGTTGCATAGATAGAATGCGTTGGTTTGAGACAGTCGTACCGCCATTTTGGCCTACGTCAAGGGTAGGTACGGGTGGGTTCAAATTAACCTGGATAATGACGGGAAGAACTTGACATGTGACTTATGACATTTTGACCTCACGCCAAGGTCATAAGAGCATGGGGCAAAAATTCACATCGGGAGTTTCAAAAGAACTGAAACTTACTAGCGCTGCATACCATTTGGAGTGTGATGATTCTGGTAGGATTCCTTCAGTTTTGTCACGCAATGATATTTGGATCACGATCCTACTGTGAGTATATGCTACTCCTCGGGAAATCTCTCACTTAACGATCAATGCTATAAACCAAGTAGGTGTCTAGAAAGCTATTAGCGGGGCTACGCCCCCAGGGAAAAGAGGTTATTTAATTAAGAAACTTCGCGAAAGCGTTGGAAAACCTCCCTCGAAGTACCGACACTAGCCTGGCTGAACGGTTAAGCAAGTATTGTACGGTGAGATTGATCCTGACTAATTCTTCCTTTTTGGTTTGAGGAGGGATTCGAGAGACAGGGGAGCCATCCTGTTTAGACAAATTAAAAACCACTCTAAACTTGCAAGAGCATCATGCTAAAGTGTTTCTTCTCTCTCTCCTAATTGCAGCGACTAAACATCATGACCAGACTTAAGTTACTACTAGATAAAAACATACTGACAGGGCCAAACTACAAAGATTGGCTCAGGAATATCAAAATGGCAATCACTTATGACAAGTTGAGGTATCTCCTTACCACCAAAGCTCCCACTATCCCAGGTCCCAAAACCAGCGTCGCGGATAGGGAAATCCGTAAGACGTGGGAAATCGATTGTGCGAAGGCCAAGTGCCTCGTGCTTGCCTCTATGGACAATGAACATCAGAGGGGGCACGAGAATATGGACCTCGAATCCATATTTCTCCATACAAAAGAACTGTATGGAGAGCAATCTCGTATTGCCAGATACGAAGTGTCGAAAAAGCTGTTTTCGGCAAGGTTGGCCGTCGGATCATCGGTAGCGGAACACGTGCTTAAGATGATTGTCTTCATTGAGGAGCTCGCGGACCTTGGGACCACGTTAGAGAACGAGCTCTATACGGACTTGATTCTCCAGTCCCTTCCTTCCACTTACGCCCAGTTTATCCTGAACTTCAACTTGCAAGAAAAAGAAGTTAAACATTCAGAACTCCTCAACATGCTGAGGAGTGTAGAGGGCACCCTACAGAAAGGTAGGGAAACATCCACTTTGTTTGTAGGAGGATCTTCCTCTTCTAGGTCCAAGGCGAAAGCCAAGGGAAAGAAGAAGAAAGCCCCCGCCAAACCAAGGAGCGGTGTTAGTAAAGTGGATACGAAGGGAAAGACAAAAGCAACAAAGGTAGCGGGAAAGCTTATGGGAAGGGAAGAATGCTTTTACTGTCACAAGAGTGGACACTGGAAAAAGGATTACAAGGCTTGGAAGGCTAGAACCCAGGATCTGAAACAAGTTGCGGCTTCAGCTTCAGGTGTGTATGTTATTAAAAACTGTCTATCAATAAACTCTACATCCTGGGTATTGGATACCGGATCAGGATCTCATATCTGTAATTCTTTGCAGGCGTTAAGAAAGCGTAGGGTTTTGAAGGCAGGTGATATGACCCTCAGAGTTGCAAACGGAGCTAGCATGGATGCTGAGTCCGTGGGGGACTATCACCTGGGGTTGTCAGATGGACACGTTTTGGTTTTGCGTAATTGCTATTTTGTACCCAATGCAACTTGTAATATCATTTCTGAATCCTTATTATCTAAAGAAGGTTATGAATTTGCATTTGTAAGAAATGTTGTAAATATTCACCTTAATCAAGTTTTGATTGGGTCAGGTACATTAAGCAATGGTATATACTTACTAAACCAACCATAGATTTTCAATGTCCAGAATACATACAAAAGAAAGTCTCCGGAAACAAACCAGGCTTTCTTATGGCATTGTAGACTGGGTCACATCAATAAGAGAAGGTTGACGAAGTTACATACAGAAGGATATTTGGATCCGTTCGAATATCAATCGTATGCCACTTGTCAATCCTGTCTCAAAGGAAAGATGACAAAGACTCCGTTCACTGGACACAGAGTAAGAGCGAGCGAGCTTTTGGGACTCGTACACAGTGACGTGTGCGGTCCAATGTCTACATATGCGTGAAGCGGTTATTCTTACTTCATTACTTTTACGGATGACTTTTCAAGGTACGGATATGTCTTCTTAATAAAACATAAATCCGAAGCCTTTGGAAAATTCCAGGAATATAAGAATGAAGTAGAAAAACAAACAGGCAAAAGTATCAAGACACTAAGATCTGATCGAGGTGGTGAATACTTAAGTGCCGAATTCCTGGATTACTTAAAAGAGAATGGTATTCTCTCTCAGCTTACTCCTCCATACACTCCGCAACATAACGGTGTATCGGAGAGACGGAACCGGACCCTATTGGATATGGTACGTTCCATGATGAGTAACACTGAGTTACCGCGATCATTCTGGGGATATGCACTAGAATCAGCTGCATACCTTTTGAACCGAGTTCCAACTAAGAATGTGCGTACCACACCATATAAGATATGGAGTGGGAAGAAACCCTATCTTCAATATCTGAAGATCTGGGGATGTCCGGCTTTTTTCAAAAAGCAGCATGCGGACAAACTCGAGGCACGCTCAGTACTGTGCAAGTTTGTGGGATACCCAAAGAACTCCAGGGGGTATCTCTTCTATTACGCAGAGGAAGAAAAGATCATTGTTTCTCATAATGCCCATTTTCTGGAACACCAGTTCTTAGAAAAGGAAACAAGTGGGAGCGAAATAGAACTGGAAGAAATTCCAGAACTACAGACTATTACTGAAAGCTTAGTAGAACCAGAGGGTTCAAAAGAACATGACATTCCTACGCCGCTCCGCAGGAGTAGTAGGCAGTCTCATCCGCCCGAGAGATACTACGGTTTTCTCATAGACGAGGATAGAGAGGATTGCATCATTGATTATGATGAGCCGACTAGCTTCCAGCAGGCCATTCAGAGCATTGACTCGGTAAAATGGCTGGATGCAATGCGGACTGAAATGGAGTCCATGTACACCAACAAAGTATGGACGTTGGACGTTGCTCCAGATAGGGTAAAACCCGTAGGATGCAAGTGGATCTTCAAAAGGAAGATTGGTGTAAATGGACAGGTTGAGACCTATAAAGCTAGACTTGTTGCAAAGGGTTTTCGTCAAAGACCTGGCTTGGACTATGATGAAACCTTTTCTCCAGTGGCTATGCTGAAATCCATTCGGATCCTTCTTGCCATTGCTGCCTTCCACGATTATGAGATTTGGCAGATGGACGTAAAGACCGCTTTTCTGAATGAAAATTTAGAGGAGTGTGTCTATATGGAGCAGCCAGAGGGTTTCATTCAGAGTGGGAGCAGCGGAAAGGTGTGCAAGCTGCTTAAGTCCATCTATAGACTAAAGCAGGCATCGCGGAGTTGGAACATCTGTTTTGATGAGACGGTCAATGAATTTGGCTTTATCAAAAATCCAGATGAACCATGCATCTATAGTAGATTTGTAGCAAGAACTGTCGTATTCCTCGTATTGTACGTGGATGCCATTCTTCTGATAGTAAATGACATTCCTATGCTACAATCTGTCAAGGGATTCTTGTCACACAGGTTCTCCATGAAAGACCTGGGTGATGCCTCGTACATTCTGGGGATCCGGATCTTTCGTGACAGATCCAAGAGGATATTAGGACTTTCACAGTCCAGGTACATCGACACCATACTGAAAAGATTCAGTATGAAAGATTCCAAGTGCGGTAATCTACCGGCTTGTCACGGGATCACCCACTCCAAAGAGATGTCTCCCAAGACAGATTTGGAAAGGGATCGCATGTCTATTATACCCTACGCTTCTGCAGTAGGCTCTATAATGTATGCGATGTTGTGTACCAGATCAGATGTAGCTTATGTAAGTCTACGCTAGCGCCCCGGCAGTCTACAGACGCCAAATGCGGAACAAAAACTTTTAAACTGGCGCTATCGTATACTTTAACCCGGATCTGCCATTATTGCTAAACTAACAAACTGTAAAGAGTGTAGGAAGATTGTACCGAACGATCCGAGTCCTTCGTTCTTCAACCATCATCCCACGCTCCGTTGCGGCTGCTCTGATCTCGTCGATCTCCGATCTCCTCGTCGAGGTGGCACCACATGATCGGTTCTTTAAACGGGCTCCCGCCTCTGACTCGAGGCAACTCGATCGTCAAGTTTGCCAAAAGAGACGACCAAGATTGATGTAGAGAATGAGTAGATGACTTTGTCTCTCTTCGTCCAAATCCGTGGACGATCGGTTAATGAAGTTGCCGTGGAAATCGGGTGATGGAATGAAATGAACTGTAAATTTCCATACACCCCGAATACTATCATAATCTTTTCTCTAAATGAAATCAACAACCATGAAAAACTATCAAGTGAGTGAGAGAGAGAGAGGGGCCGGCCTCTTTATATGATGGAGGGAGGTGACCGTAGGAGGAGGGAGGTGACCACAAGCAAAAGATATTATGAACAAATATCCTAAGGAAAACAAAACCATTAAGAACAAAGCATGAGTCATTAAACACATCATCATGCATTAATGAACCATTAAATGCATCCAATGAAAACTCAACACCATATAATCCTAGTCACCTCATCTAGAAACTTCTAGAAGAATCCACACTCATCTCAAGAAAAGATAAATCCGTCTTTAACCGAATGTTAAAAGACGGCTAATAGAAAACTGGAAACTGGCAACTTCCAAAAGTGATCCTGAAACGAATTTCAGGACAACCCCGAAACTGTATAAATATACCCGCATTTGTATTACGACCGAATACAAATGCAACTGAGACAAAGATATTATACCTACTCAATATAATACTCGGATCCGGCTTAAACCAAAGCCGACCAGTATCATCTGCCCGAAAAATAACACGTGCGTAAACGCACGTGCATTTTCCGAACCCTGCCATAAAACCATACGGCCTCTACAACGTTTCGTCCGAACTTGGGAAACTGTCTGTGGGGGACTCTAATGACTCGTCAGTACCCTGGCAGTGGGTTTAACCACAAACCGTCAGCGGCACTAGCAATGCGTAACGGCTGCCCACGGACCGACCTCAAGGGAGACCGATGAGCGCACTCAAGGGAGGCCGATGAGCGAACTCATCCAGAAACCCTACTGAGCCTAACAGTGACAATGTATATACAGCCCGGTCCGTTCGTCAATGAGTATCGCATATCTGCCTAGGGGGCTAGCAACGTCAGACCCCCAATAGCAGTATAAGTCGTGTCGGAGTGAAGCCCAATAACACCCTGAGATACTACTGGAGTACCTACCAGTAAATCTCCTGCCATGGCCATGGACTTTGTGTAATGGCTCTCCTAGACACAGCACGACCTCGCCCCCAATACCGGGAGAGACGAATCCCCTGCCGATCCGCTCACGTGCCTCCATATGGCTCGGGACTGTACCCAAAAGCTACCTGTTTGCACGACTCCTTTGAGCCGTGGTAGGGTAGAAATCAAAGCACAGTGGGAACTCACACGAGACAAATGACGACCTCAGGTCGATGAACTAACCTGTACACATGTCACCAGGGAACTGCTATCTGACGATAGGTATAGTACTAACTAGCAGATTCCCGGCGAGTCCTGTCCGGTGTACTTATAACCCAATGAGCACCTGTATACATCTTAGGTGATCCAACTGACACCAGTGGCTTGTGAGACCGGCCACCGTCCCTCGTCGGGGTCTCGACTGTACACACTAGTCTACTCCGGAGTATCGATGCCCTGTCTCAAAACTCCCACGACTAGGGACCACAATTAAGGATATGCTTATAAACTACCCAAATCTCACGTATATGATCGCCATCATACTGTTGGTAGTAAAGCAAGATCCTAAGGGCTCTATCAAAGTGTAACATGCAATCAGTCACCTGAACATGTACACGACTGATAAAGGCAAACCAGATAGCATACTATCATCTCGAGTAAGACTGTCCTACCGGGATAGGTCCTCCGCAATCATTGCAATCACGTACCTGCGATCCAATAATTGACTATGAGGGCACTATCTCCAACAATCTCCCACTTGCACTCAAGGCTAATATTGCGATGTCGACTACTCACAGCCCGTGTGAAACCGAACATCCAACTCCTCTACTAATCAGTTTCACAAAGCCCGTTTGTAAAACTATTGTGTTCGAGAAATAGCCTCAGTGAGTGGATCCGCCTAGAAGTATCTTTCTATATCTCTCTTAATCTCAAGTTCGCGGAGAAAACCATCTCCCGAATTGAGTAATACCTGTCTTAGAACATGTCTGGATATCTGATGGGACCTTAGTTCATAAATGAACTCCATATCCAAACTTCTTAGACTGAATCGATCACTGAACCTAATCAGTATCGGGCACCTTGCTTCCCACAGTATCCTCTTGGACCACCTGTCCATAATACTGTCCCTCTTCGTCAGAGGGAAAAACTAAAACTCTGACAGTCACTCTGTCATCCATGTCACCTTTGAAGCCTGGAATGATAATCGTCTCCCGAAGGAGGCTGCCGTCATCAAATCCGTAGAACATGTACTTATGTTCTAAAACTGCTTCCTTATATTTCTCCAGGATTGGATTAATACAAACTTATTGCATCTAGTGCAAAACCAACATTTGGTGTGGTACTTGACATCTCATGATTGACTCAATTGCCTAAGCAAGTGATCTGCCAATCATGCACATCCCTCTCCCCTTTAGTCTGTACGACAGCTTTAGAGAAGGTGACTCCATCACCTGCAGGTACACCACCATGCTAGGAGTCAACTATTCCAAAAACCATTAGAATATCCGTCAAAGTACCTACATTGGGAAAATACCCAAATCTAGATCTAAAACCATAGATCTAGAAACCAGAATGTCAAATATTATATCCATATCCTGTCTGGAGAAACAACTGTGTGACGACCACAGTTCAACCGATCGTAGTATAGGAATTTTACTTCCTACTCTGTGTATGTCATCCTGATACCATGACATCACACCCTACTACCTCCTTAACTGATCCATCCCCTATTCTGATTGAAGTCAAACCCATGACTGTCACATCAAAATTAGATGATCTATCTCCGCTATAACTGCTCAAGTCTATAAATAGATATAAGCATCTTGCCCACTATGCTTCCGCTGCTCCCACTGACTACGACAACCCTCCTACCGGGTCTCATATCCTGGAACAACAGTAGTGTCAAGTCTTGGTAGATAAGAACCTCCCTGTCACCGTCTCTGAGGCTACCGAAGTACCTCTCGGGCGTCTGAGGTTACCTACCATACCTGCGGAGTGGCTATTGGAATGTCAAACCTGATTGAATATATAGGTCCTATTAAATTTTCCGTAATCGTTCGCGGTTCTGGAATCACTTCCAGTTCTACCATACTCCCACTACTGTTTTCTGAAAAAGATCCATTTTTACTAAAACTGTGGCGAGTCAAGAACAATATCACTATTGATCTTCCAAATGGTAGAATATCAACCCTCGTCATAGCCAGGGTTAACCCACAAACAGCCATTACAGAATCGTGCCCTGAGTTATCCAGTGTCTGGTTTTAATCATAAGCTGGACAACTCCCCGTACCTTAATTTCTTTTAAGGTACGAACTATTCTATATCCAATATAGAAACTTTGGCACTAATTTAATTGGAACCATATTCAATCCATGCAGCTGTCTCCAGTGCATATCAACTTAATGGAAAGAGGCTAATCAGCATTACTCAACTTAGGAATCCATCCAATTATGAGTAACCTGAAAGAGAAATACGTTTCTCAAAACCATCACTATAATCTGAATACCAATCACAAGAATCTACATCTTCGATCTCTTTGAAGAATCCCGATACTTGTGATACCTGGTTCTCTACTTTATTCTTATACCCACAACTTCTGAAAACTTAGACCTTGTATTTCTACGAAACACTCGTCTAAATACTAGAGAAGTTATAAGTAAATAGAACATAGTACGAGGACCTACCCCTTTGTCCTGATGGACACTGGACAACATACAATACTCTGTATAAGTCCGCTGAGTTTGAACAACTCAAAATCTGTGCGTTGTAGGTGGAAAACCGTACCCTGGCGATTTCCTCAAATATCACCAATTACAACGAATTCCGATATAATGAGGATGATCACCTAATTCCCAATATCTTACTCCCACTCATCATCTGTAAAACCATACAGATATGAGAATGAAACCTGGTAAATACATACCCTTGGAGTAAGTGTCTAATCGGGAAAACAGTTTTTCTTTAACAATGCACTGAAACATGAAAATGTTTTGTAGGGGTATCCTGGTATTCTTAGCAATGCCTCTTCCATAATCCAATTCATGACTTCAACCGTATATTTTATTGCCATCTCTCCAAATCACTTTATTTGTCTTTAGTCGTTACCTTCTGTACACCATCGTTAGGCTAAATGGTTTTCTTCCTTCCCTACCGTTCGGCACCAGCCTATGGTTTGGAAGAAGACTATCCAGTAAGCATAATAGGTGTACCCTCCTAAACCAAGGAGTACTCGCATCTCGAGAGAAGGTGATGATAAAAGACAACTGAATAATACCTTATTCTTTTAAAGGTGAAATAGGAGCGGCGATGAAGTACGCGGTTTTGGTCGTGAATGATATCAGTCGCAATTTACTTTGCCCTCTTTCTAATCCCTTTATTTTGTCTTTACATATTACCTTCTGCACACCCTACTTAGGCTAATTGGTTTTCTTCATTCCCTACCTTTCGGCACCAGCCTATGGTTTGGAATAAGACTATCCAATAAGCGTAATAGGTGTACTCTCCTAAACCAAGGAGCTCTCGCAACCTGAGAGAAGGTGATAATAAAAGACAACTGAATAAACCAATTCTATTTCTTCTGAACCTGGATCCATCCCCGAAGAAGTCCCTTCGAGTTCGTATATAACCATACGATGGATCTATCCAATGGAAGTGGATATCCGTAGTAATACGGGTGTTCTGAGAAATGCAAAGGGTAAAAGAAGGAGTGGCAATGACTTATGCAACTTAGACAATCCAAAAGCCAGTATTTTAAGAAGGTTCGGTCAACCTGGTCACTGAGTCATAGTCTAGGGTCGGTCAAAGGTCGCTGCCAAAGAGAGAGAGAGAAAAGAAACACTCTGCGTGCACTCTAACCTAGATCAGAATGGTCATCATTTTATCTAATCCGGAAACCTCCCACTGTCCTGTCAAATTCTCCTCCAAACCTAAAGAAGAATCAATCGGGATCACCCGAAGAGTAAACCAACTCATCAGTGGGAATCAGGATCCAACTCTCATCGCATGATAACGTGATGGAATGCATCCATGTTACTCATACTCCAGAAGGTATGCGCATACTCGGCAAGTTTCATTTTCTTTAGAAACTCCTGATATTATTTTTGCCCCATGCTCTTATAACCTTGGCGTTGGTCAAAATGTCATAAGTCACATGCCAAGTTCTACCCGTCACTATCTTGTCAATTTGAACCCACCCGCACATGCCCTTGACGTTGGTCAAAATGGCAGAACGACTGTCCCAAACTAACTCATCTATCTATGCAACAATTGAATACCCAGCAGCTACCAAACACTATGCTTTGGCGTTGGTCAAAATACGTAGCTTGAATACTACTGAATACCCAAAAGAAGTGACGGAGGGCTACGAATGGTTTTTGGCGAAAAACCTTTAGCGTAGTGAACTTGATATCGCTGAAGGAACCTGATAGCTTTTTAAAATATAGTGGCGAAAACCTTTTGCTAAAGAGGTCACTCCCAGTAAAGGGATCTCGGCTCTTTCCTCGTGGAATGAGGTGCAGGATATTCCACTGAATACCGCTATGCAAAGCAACATGTAATCGACTATAGTGAAGTTATTACTCTGACGCAAACTTCTGTCCAAGGGGTCGGTCCCGGTGAAGGGATATCGGCCCTTGCCCCGTCGAATGAGGTGCAGGATATTCCACTGAATATCGCTATGCATAACAAAAGGAAACGTCTTTGCAATAACACTTTTTAAATTGTTCCAACAACTGTATACAGGTTTGTTTTAACTTTGCATTGATCAGAATCAACGCAGTCCCATCATTTAATCACACCAGAAAAGAACGAAAATAAAATGTACATATATGCCATCCGCATTCGTCACTGGGTCCCGTCATCACCCGTTAGGTTACTTAACTAACGACAGAGCGGGGACTGGACTAGCGCGGGTGTAAAACATATACAACATCTAATAGTATATAAGCCAATATACAATAATCGCTCCAGGCGTGATAGTATGCAACATTACAGAAAAGTAATAAGCATCACAGAACAATACAGATAATCTGGGATCCCCGAGTTTCACAGAGCCGCTGCTGAAACTCGACGTTCCCCTGTCGTGTGGATAGCATGTGCAATGAAACCTAGACCCCTATGGGTGCGGCAAGTTACCCGCCAAAACCTGAAGCGAGGCAGTCCCCCACAGCATAGTGAATGGAACACCCGGCACTTCACGGAATCCGGTAAATTGAGCACCCCTCCTTGGGTCAACCTGTACCCCCTACGAGTGCGGCGAATAGTCTGCCAATTCTAGAGTGGGACCCCTCTGCCTCTCAAAGCCATGAGATGCGGACCCGTTGCCCTCCCGAACCCGGCTATCCGTGCACTCCGTCGCGGGGCAAAACCTAGTACAGTAATGAAAAATAGTACAATAGGTACATCGACCGCAACCTGGTCGTGCCCCAAAAGAATATTATACAATAGGCAGTGACGGCTGTCCACAAGTTGGACGCTCGCCCCGCAATATCAAATGTACAAATAAACTCAAACTGTACTACCATTGCACACTGCTATCCACCACGACAAATCCGCAACATCACAGCACAACACAGAACATCAACGCGAATGTCACGTTCGCAAACCCGTCTAAAAGAACTATAGCAATTAAACGCGGTTTACCGATCAAATGACATTCCCGATCGGAGATATAATGTAAGCACTGTAAAGTAACGTGTTTAAATTTCGATCGACCAAAGACCAAATATCAAAAAGTGGGCCCCACTGCTTACTGGTGAACAGTAACAAAACCTGGGCCAAAAAGATATATACCAAAAATCACAAAATCCCACAGAGAAGCCACTGGAAAAATTTGGGAGCACGAGCTCACCACGTGGCCGCGGAAGCGCGGTCAAACCATGGGTTTGACCGCGTTTCCGCGGCGGTTTGGTGGGGTCACGTGCCCAAATTTTGCCGTGGTTCTTAGAAAAGCCTGCACAGTATTCTGAGATGTGCATAATTAATTTTCGAGACCATTTGAAAACAACAGAAACTGTCAATTTAGGATTTTGTAGTTTTCGATTTCCGGTTCGATCGATGTTTTAAACGCGTTAGCACAAGTTAGTATAGCAAAATGGTTAGGCTTTGATACCACTGTAAGTCTACGCTAGCGCCCCGGCAGTCTACAGACGCCAAATGCGGAACAAAAACTTTTAAACTGGCGCTATCGTATACTTTAACCCGGATCTGCCATTATTGCTAAACTAACAAACTGTAAAGAGTGTAGGAAGATTGTACCGAACGATCCGAGTCCTTCGTTCTTCAACCATCATCCCACGCTCCGTTGCGGCTGCTCTGATCTCGTCGATCTCCGATCTCCTCGTCGAGGTGGCACCACATGATCGGTTCTTTAAACGGGCTCCCGCCTCTGACTCGAGGCAACTCGATCGTCAAGTTTGCCAAAAGAGACGACCAAGATTGATGTAGAGAATGAGTAGATGACTTTGTCTCTCTTCGTCCAAATCTGTGGACGATCGGTTAATGAAGTTGCCGTGGAAATCGGGTGATGGAATGAAATGAACTGTAAAATTCCATACACCCTGAATACTATCATAATCTTTTCTCTAAATGAAATCAACAACCATGAAAAACTATCAAGTGAGTGAGAGAGAGAGAGGGGCCGGCCTCTTTATATGATGGAGGGAGGTGACCGTAGGAGGAGGGAGGTGACCACAAGCAAAAGATATTATGAACAAATATCCTAAGGAAAACAAAACCATTAAGAACAAAGCATGAGTCATTAAACACATCATCATGCATTAATGAACCATTAAATGCATCCAATGAAAACTCAACACCATATAATCCTAGTCACCTCATCTAGAAACTTCTAGAAGAATCCACACTCATCTCAAGAAAAGATAAATCCGTCTTTAACCGAATGTTAAAAGACGGCTGATAGAAAACTGGAAACTGGCAACTTCTAAAAGTGATCCTGAAACGAATTTCAGGACAACCCCGAAACTGTATAAATATACCCGCATTTGTATTACGACCGAATACAAATGCAACTGAGACAAAGATATTATACCTACTCAATATAATACTCGGATCCGGCTTAAACCAAAGCCGACCAGTATCATCTGCCCGAAAAATAACACGTGCGTAAACGCACGTGCATTTTCCGAACCCTGCCATAAAACCATACGGCCTCTACAACGTTTCGCCCGAACTTGGGAAACTGTCTGTGGGGGACTCTAATGACTCGTCAGTACCCTGGCAGTGGGTTTAACCACAAACCGTCAGCGGCACTAGCAATGCGTAACGGCTGCCCACGGACTGACCTCAAGGGAGACCGATGAGCGCACTCAAGGGAGGCCGATGAGCGAACTCATCCAGAAACCCTACTGAGCCTAACAGTGACAATGTATATACAGTCCGGTCCGTTCGTCAATGAGTATCGCATATCTGCCTAGGGGGCTAGCAACGTCAGACCCCCAATAGCAGTATAAGTCGTGTCGGAGTGAAGCCCAATAACACCCTGAGATACTACTGGAGTACCTACCAGTAAATCTCCTGCCATGGCCATGGACTTTGTGTAATGGCTCTCCTAGACACAGCACGACCTCGCCCCCAATACCGGGAGAGACGAATCCCCTGCCGATCCGCTCACGTGCCTCCATATGGCTCGGGACTGTACCCAAAAGCTACCTGTTTGCACGACTCCTTTGAGCCGTGGTAGGGTAGAAATCAAAGCACAGTGGGAACTCACACGAGACAAATGACGACCTCAGGTCGATGAACTAACCTGTACACATGTCACCAGGGAACTGCTATCTGACGATAGGTATAGTACTAACTAGCAGATTCCCGGCGAGTCCTGTCCGGTGTACTCATAACCCAATGAGCACCTGTATACATCTTAGGTGATCCAACTGACACCAGTGGCTTGTGAGACCGGCCACCGCCCCTCGTCGGGGTCTCGACTGTACACACTAGTCTACTCCGGAGTATCGATGCCCTGTCTCGAAACTCCCACGACTAGGGACCACAATTAAGGATATGCATATAAACTACCCAACTCTTACGTATATGATCGCCATCATACTGTTGGTAGTAAAGCAAGATCCTAAGGGCTCTATCAAAGTGTAACATGCAATCAGTCACCTGAACATGTACACGACTGATAAAGGCAAACCAGATAGCATACTATCATCTCGAGTAAGACTGTCCTACCGGGATAGGTCCTCCGCAATCATTGCAATCACGTACCTGCGATCCAATAATTGACTATGAGGGCACTATCTCCAACAGATTATGCACTGAGTGTGGTAAGTCGGTATCAGTCAAACCCTGGGGAGAAGCACTGGATAGCGGTAAAGAACATTATCAAGTACCTGAGAAGGACTAAGGAGATGTTCTTGGTGTATGGCGGAAAAGACCTCCAGATCGAGGCCTTTGCTGACTCCAGCTTCCAGAGTGACAAGGATGATTCCAAGTCCATGTCGGGTTATGTCTTTACCCTCAATGGAGGGGCGGTGTGTTGGAAGAGTTCCAAACAGGAAACCGTTGCTGACTCGACGATGGAAGCGGAATATATCGCTGCTGTAGATGCCGCAAAAGAAGCCGTCTGGATAAGGAAGTTCTTAACTGAACTTCAGGTGGTTCTGTCCATTGTTGATCCAATACCTCTGTATTACGACAACAACGGGGCTATAGCTTTAGCGAAGGAACCCAGGTCCCATCAGAGATCCAGACACATCTTGAGGCGGTATCACCTGATCAGGGAGATCGTGGGTCACCAGGAGATCGAGGTTCGGAGAGTTGCTGCGGAAGATAACACTGTTGATCCATTCACGAAGGCCTTACCCCAGACTCATTTCAAGTGGCTGATCGAGATGATAGGTCTTCGATACGCCAGTACATGGCCTTAGTGCAAGTAGGAGATTGTTAGTGTATAAGCCCTAGAGGCCATTACTGTATCATACTAGTTTGTATATTACTTAATGGAAGCTTGGGATATTCACCTTGTATAGACAATCTTGCTCAATATAGTAGTATGCTACTTGGTTTGTTTCTGCTTTAATGTGTACATGTGTTTATTTTAGTATATCACCTATACACATTAGTGGAGCCCTTAAGATCTTTGCTTGATTACCAGCGTTGTGATGGCAGTCACACTAGTGGGGGCTGGGTAATCCATAAGCACATCCTTATGCAGGTCTCTAGTCGTAGGACTATCGAGACAGGGCATCGATACTCCGGAGTAGACTAGCGTATGCGCTTCTCATCCCAGTGTGGGAGACGGTCTGTCCCACAGCCGTCAGTACGTCGTACTTGAGATAGTATGCGGGTGCTCGTTAGGTTACGAGTACACTGGACATGACTCGTTGGGAACTGTTGGTTGGTACTATACTTATCGTCAGTTGTCAGTTCCCAGGTGACATGAGTACAGCTTAGTCCGCTGACTTGACACTGTCACTTCGCCTCGAGTGTGTTCCCACTGTACTTAGATTACTACCCTACCACGGCTCAAAGGAGTCATGCAAACAGATAGTAGTTGGGTGCAGTCCCGAAGCACTTGGAGGCAGTGACAGTTAGACAGGATTCGTCTCTTCCGGTATTGGGGGTTGATATTGCGCTGTGTCTAGGAGAGCCATTACACAAAGTCCCTGGCCAGGGCAAGCGAGATATACTGGTAGGTTTCCAGTGTTATCTCAGGGTGTTCTGGGCTACACTCCGACATGACTTGTACCGCTATTAGGAGACTGACGTGTACCGCTCCCCTAGGCCCGCCATGCGATGTTCTCAGACGAACAGACCGGACTGTACGGAGATTGTCACATTCAGGCTCAGTAGGAGTTCAGATGGGTTTCACCTCGTCCGTCTTCTTGTCGGCATCTACCTGGGGACCGTTACGCATAGCTAGTGTCGCTTGCGGTCTGTGGTTAAACCCACTGCCAGCGTAGTGTCGAGTCTTTAGAGTCCTACACAGAAAGCTATTCGCCTTTAAGCAAAAGAGTAGAGGTCGCATGGTTTTGCGACAGGTCGCATGGTTTTGCGAGAGGGTTCGGTCACATCCGTGCACTTGTGCACGTTTAGTTTCCGGACAGTAAACACTAGCGGGCTTTGGTTTAAGCCAGATCCTAGTGTACGTTTTGGAATTGGTTTTATCTCATATGTATTCGTGTTCCTCGGAACGCGGATGCGGGTGTGTATGCACAGTTGACAGAGAGACAGAGGCAGAGGATTCTCATTGGGGTTGTTGACTGTTGACTGTTGACTATTGACTTTTGCAAAACCCTAATGAGAATAAGAAATATGATTAATGATAATATTAATTAAGTATTATTGTGTCATGGTTGAGATGAAGAGTTGACTTTGTTGACTTGTTGACTTTGTTGACCGGTTGACTAGGTTGGACTAGTTGACCACCATCATTACAATGGCTATCATTTCATGCAAAGACTTTTGCTTGCTTGTTTCTTTTTGCACAATGAGTGCATGAAATGATATGGCCATTTTGACTTGAACCATCACATAGTACTCAATTACTATTATGACTTATCATGATTTTGGATTATGAGAGCATGGGAGCCAAAAGTCTTGCTCATTCTTTCATTTGCTTTCTCTCTCTTGCTTGAGCTCTCCCTCTTGCTCTTCCTCTTGCTCTATCTAGCTCAAGGCAACTCCCTCTCATGAGTTGAGAAACATTGCCTTAGAGATAAAAGAAAACCCATATCACTTCTCTACTCATCCTAGTTCACAAGGTTTAGCAAACCAAGTGTTCTAGTTTCTTCTAGTTTGAAGAGAAGCCAAAGGTAGAAGCTTTCAGGTGGATCCATCTTCGGCGCAAGGAGACGACGAGGTGAGGCCGATCCGTACACCGCAAAGAGTTGAAGACGAAGGAGTTCAAGAAAGGTATAACCCCCTAACCGAGTAGGTAAAACTCTTGTTAGGTTTGTTAGATAGTTGTTTAACAAAGATCCGTATTTTGAGTCCATGTTACCACCTCTTGAAAAATCTTTTTTCATCATTTCCGCAAGCCCGTAAGTACCGGGAGAGGTAATGTGGACTTACATCATAAATATGAATCAAGACAGGTTTCAAGCAAGCGGGTCGGGTCGGATGCAAATACAAATGTCAAATATACTATTCACACCAAAAACACAGTAAATCAGGAATATACCATAAATAAAGAAATACGTGCACTAGAATTAGTATAAAAGAACTAGGGTGTTACAACTACTTGAGTCGAGTTCTCCTGGGGGCAGAAAACAACTACTCCCCTATCGAAAAACACTGCCTGGCGTTAATCTTCGTGATGAAGAAGCTCAGACACTATGCGTTAGCGCATGAGGTCCATCTCATATCAAAGGTGGATCCTCTCAAATATTTGATGTCAAGAGCCATACAAACGGGACGGCTCGCTAAATGGGCCCTACTCTTAATGGAATTCTCGATAACATACCGACCTCTCATGGCGGTGAAAGGCCAGGCCATTGCTGACTTCCTCGCTAAGCATCCGATACCTGCCGATTCACCCCTAAATTGCGAACTGCCGAACGAGCACGCGTTTTACATGATCGATAGGAAGAGAGGAGAGAGTGATACCCGATGGAAACTCTACTTCGACGGGGCATCTTCCATGACGAAGCGAAAGCACAGCTCCCCCATAATCAAATCTCGGGTAGGCCTCATCTTCGTGACTCCACAAGAAGAGATAACGAGCTTTGCCTTTTCCTTGACAGAATCGAGGAAAAACAATGAAGCGGAATATAAAGCTTTGATAGCAGGTCTTGAGATCGCTGTCAAGATGGGGATCGAAAACCTCCTCATATGCGGAGACTCCCAGCTGGTCATTAGTGTCACGCCCCGCTTCCCAGAGTGTGCTAAGATTAGAACGTGACAGAGCCAACCATGCTATCTGTGGCTAGGAAACATCCCTCCACAGTCACATTACGGCTGTTTATAAGATATCAAGAACAGTAGAAATAAAATAAACTATCTAGTACATGTCCATGAGCCAGAATAAACGAGTCAAGAAATAATATGCAGAAGCGATAAATCCAATGAGCAATAACATCTAAAAAGTAAACATAACTAAACTGGATACTAACTGGATACTAACAGGATCCTCACTGCTCGGCCTGACGGCGGAAATACTCCTGATCAGCCTGCGACAAGGGTAGAGGATCTGGGCCATGCAAAACTCAGACGTCAGTGCGTCATAATATCAAACAATAATATAATCAGGGGGTAGCAAGACATGCAGGCACTAGTATGAACAATAATAAAAGTAGAACAGTAGCACGAATAAGGAACAGTGAAGGGTAAAAGCATATGTGATGTGCAGTGAGTAATCTGAACTAAGCTACTGGGTTAATTACTCTCAAGTCTTTGAAATCAATTTAATGAATCGTCGATGTAACTCAATTGTATCCCGAGCGTACCCGGGACCACGGTCCATACTTTCGGGGCTGAATCCGAGACGTGCCGCTAAGCACAAACAGGAAATATGTACAGACGAATGAAGTCAGCAACATTATCCAGGGACTGGCCTGCCCCCCAAAACTGATCAGTATAAGCGTCGAACTGTTGAGTTACAAGTCAGGTTCCATCATTGATTTCCCCATACCCCCAAGTTATGTGTTCAAGTCAAGTATTGATAAGTCTGAAGCTAATACCAACACAGGAATCAAGCAGGAACAGGTTTGTCTTTACAGACAACAGGATATGTCCATCGGGACAACATGTCAGGATTGTCGGCATTAGAAATAGGATCGGGTAACATGTCAAGTAGTGATATATCAGGTCATGCAAGTATTGGTGTATCAGGTCATGTCAAGTAGTGTAAAAGTATCAAGTCATGTCAAGTAATGCACAGGTATCAAGTCATGTCAAGTAATACACAGGTATCAAGTCATGTCAAGTAATGCACAGGTATCAAGTCATGTCACGTAATGCACAATAAAAGCATGGATGCACAAATGTCGATCAGGGGTTACATCATGACTATATAGGGTGCACAATATCAAGCATGGGGTGTCAATATAACAACAATATGTAATAATGTGACATGGTATGCGAATAGTTATAGAATTAATGGTATGGAAGCACAAATATCGATTAGGGGCTACATTTACAGTTCCAATACTAATTAGGATACACTTTATTAAGTATGGGGTGTTACTACAATAATAATATGAATTAATGTGATCTATAAATGCAGTTATATATATTTTAAATGATATGGATGCAAACGAGTATCCGAAAACAGTAAACTTTTAGTATGGATGTATAATGTGATAAACGGGTAACATTTTACTCATATGGATGCATAATAATATACCTAGCATGTAGCAAGATGAATTAGCATGCGACTACATATGTAAATAGTGATATAATAATATTAACATGGATAATATATTTAAACCGATTGATAACTATAAAAGTGGTATTGATTAACCATGCACAAGAAAGTTCCGTTCAAAAATTCAGCGTCACCCTGATTTGTAAAATAGCTTAAAAATTAACAAACGTTCTCCAAAAGGGACTTGTCTTATACCAAAACAAAGATAATTCAATAAGGTTTTCATTTTTACAAGTTGAAGTATCTCAGGTTGTTCCTACAAAAAGCTATGAACATTCGAAGTTGAAAGTTTGCTGCTGGAATTTCCCTGGACAGCGGTTTAGAGATATTTTCATTTGCATTTTACGTTATTTACACAATTTATTTTCTAAGTAAATATTTCATAGAGTTATATTATTCTTAGTTAGATTCGTAACGAACTAAAGAACGTATACAAATGATTTTTCTATGATTTATAATGAATTTTATAAGGTAATGTGTACAGTTAATTTCAGATTTGTCGTATCCGCTTTGCAACGACGTTTCATGTATAAACTATAATATTTTCAACTATATTTTGTATAGCATTATAAAATGCAGATTATAAACTAATTAATGATAATAATAAGAAATATTACGACTATATATATTTTTATAGATATAATTATAGCATGTCGCAAGTTGTAAACTTTCATACATTTTATATTATAAAACCGATTAACGTTAAATAACTATGGTGTATAAATTATATAGATATAGATTTATGATGATGATGATGATATGAAAACATATAAATAAATTACATAAAGCATAGTATGCAGCAAGTTGTAAACTTGCCTCGATCAAATCACGCGACGGATACGCACGGCACGTTCGACGTTGGTAAATCGTCGCAATGCACACGCGGCACGCGGGACGGGTCTAGGCAAGGCAAGAGGGTGATCACACAGGTAAGGTACGTTCACTGGATCACTCGGATCGTCAGCGACGAGCACGGCTCCGGCGGTGATCACCGGAATCAAGAAACAAGATCAAGAAAAAGAAAGAAGAAAGAAGAAGAAGAAAGAAGAGGAGGCTGTGTATTAAATAAGGAAATAAAATAAAATAAAATAAAATATATATAAATATATATATGCAGAGGAGAGAGAGAGAGAGGGGTTGTTAGTTTGTTAGGAAATTAGTTTAGATTTAAATTTAAAAAACTTTTATTAGTTAACTAAATTTTAATTTGTATCAGTTTATAAAATTAATATTATATAAATAAAATTTGATATCCTGGTAAATACAAACATAGTCCAAAACATGCCCGTGTCGGGTCTAAAATTCAGTTTTAAAATACGAAAAATATACATGTCGACCAAAATTAAAGTTGGATATATGGGTAACGAAAATGCATACCCCCAAGAACGGATGCACGTACGTGCGCGTAGCTATCCAAACAAGTTTGTTTCACTGAACGGGACGAGAACAAGATGTGTGGATGCTACCACAGGGTCAGGGGTATCATGCAGGCCATGCAATATATTTTTAAACTATTTTATGTGACTTAAATGTTATATAAAATGCAGATGCCAGGTAAAATGCTAGTATGCAAATGAAAGTCCACGAGTCCACGTATCAAGTCAGGATAAATCATAAACATGAATCAAGACAGGTTTCAAGCAAGTGGGTCGGGTCAGATGCAAATACAAATGTCAAATACACTATTCGCACCCAAAACACAGTAAATCAAGAAAATACCATAAATAAAGAAATACAGGAACTAGAACTAGTATAAATGAACTAGGGTGTTACATTATACCCAACTACAAAAAGAATTTCGTCCTTGAAATTCCCAAGACAAGAAAAGGTAAACAATCAAGAATCTACAAGAAGAGATCTGGAAACTTCTGTCGAATCTCGTCTTCTCGTTCCCAAGTCGATTCTCCGTGCGAGCGATTCCCCCAAGAAACAAGCACGAGAGGTATAACCTTGTTCTTAAGGACCTTTTCTCTTCGATCAACAATCGACATCGGTCGTTCCTCAAAGGTCAAATCCTCTCTTACAGTCATCTCTGAATGATCAAGCACGTGTGTTTCATCTCGAACATACTTACGGAGTTGAGATACATGAAACACGTCATGAACATTCACCAAAGATTATGGTAAAGCCAATCGATAAGCCACTTCTCCAACACGCTCCAAAATCTCGAAAGGCCTCACGAATCGAGGACTAAGCTTGCATCAACTCCCAAAATGAATCACTCCTCTAGTCGGTGATATCTTCTAGAACACCAGATCACCAACAGCGAACTCTAGAGGTCTTCTCGATGTGTCGGTCCAACTCTTCTGCCGATCTTGTGCTGCCTTCATATGATTTCGGATGGTATTAACCTTCTCAACTGTTTGCACGATCAAATCTGGTCCCAACAATATTTGTTCTCCAACATCGTCCCAACAAACAGGTGAACGATACTTGCGACCATACAACGCTTCGAATGGAGCCATTTGAAAAGTCTCCTGAAAGCTGTTATTGTAAAAAAACTCCACCAAGTGTAGATGATCCTCCCATGAACCCTTGAAGTCTAACATGCAAACTCTCAACATATCTTCAAGAGTTTGGATCGTTCTCTCCAATTAGCCATCTGTCTGAGGATGATAAGCAGTGCTAAACTTCAATCGAGTCCCCAAACTTTTCTGTAAACTCCTCCAGAAGTGTGATAAGAATCGGGTATCACGATCGGAAACGATGCTTACAAGTACTCCATGCAATCCCACAATCTCCTGCATGTACTGTTCTGCTAACGCTTCCGTTGACTGACCCACTCGAAACGGAATGAAATGAGCTGCCTTGGTCAATCGATCAACAATCACCCAAACTGCATTGTTGCCCTTTGGACTCCGCGGTAAAGCTGTCACGAAATCCATGGTTATATGTTCCCACTTCCATTGAGGAATCGGAAGTGGTTGCAATAAACTAGCAACCCTTTGATGTGCAGCCTTAACTAGCTGACACACCAAGCACTTCGCTGCAAAGCGGCAATCTCCATTTTCATGTCTTCCCACCAGAAATGCTGTCCTAGATCACGGTACATCTTCGTGCCTCCTGGATGTACGGAATATGCGGAACTGTGTGCCTACTTCATAACTTCTTCACGAATGTCTCCTTTTGGCACACACAAACGGCTACCATATCGCAACGAACAATCTTCATGAATTAGCAAGTCCGTTCGAAGTCCAGCTTCAACCTGTTCTCGAAAATTTTGCAATCTTGGGTCATGTGACTGTGCTGCTTTAATATTCTCGATCAACGACGACTGTACTTGTAGCTGTATCAACTGTCCCGAAAAGTGTGGTAGCACGTCTCCAGCTCGAATCTCCAAAAATCTTCGATAAGCTCCTTCTGTGCAGTCAACATCTGAATTGCTAGCAACCGACTAAGTGCATCCGGCACTACATTAACTTTCCCCAGATGGTTCTTGAGATCAAGATCATAGTCAGCCATCAGCTCCAACCATCTACGCTGCCTCATGTTAAGCTCTTTCTGTGTGAACACATGCTTTAGGCTTTTGTGATCGGTGAATACTTCGACCCTTTCGCCCAATAAGTAGTGTCTCCAAATCTTCAAAGCGAAAATCACTGCTGCAAGCTCCAAATCATGAGTTGGGTAATTCTTCTCTTGGGTCTTCAACTGTCTCGATGCGTAAGCTATAACCTTCCCATGCTGCATCAAAACACATCCCAAACCTTTCCCAGATGCGTCGCTGTGAATCACCAATCCTCCGGAACCGTCTGGTACGGTCAAAATAGGAGCGGTTATCAACCTTTGCTTCGACGCCTCAAAAGCTGACGCACATCTATCCATTCATTCGAACGGTACTTCCTTCCGCGTAAGCTTGGTCAAAGGCTCAGCTAAGCGAGCAAAATTCTCCATGAACCTTCTGTAATATCCGGCAAGTCCAAGAAAACTTCTGATCTCTGCTACGTTCTTCGGAATCGGCCAATCTTGAACTGCTGTAATCTTTTCGGGATCAACGGAGATTCCATCTCCGGATACGACATGCCCCAAAAATTTCACTTCTTTAAGCCAAAACTCGCACTTGCTCATCTTCGCATATAATCTTTCTCGTCTCAACGTCTGCAGTGCGATCTTCAAGTGTTCTGCATGCTCTTAAAGGCTCCTCGAATAGACTAGAATATCATCGATGAACACCACTATAAACTGGTCCAAGAATGGTGAAAAGATTCGGTTCATCAAGTCCATAAATATCGCCGGTGCATTCGTGACTCCGAATGGCATTACTAAATACTCGTAATGTCCATACCGAGTTCGGAACGCAGTCTTGCAAATATCTTCTGATTTAACTCGGACCTGATGATATCCGGACCGTAAATCCATCTTCGAGAATACCCTCGCGCCACTGAGTTGCTTGAACAATTCGCTAATGCGAGGGATCGGGTACTTGTTCTTAATAGTCACCCGGTTTAATTCTCGATAATCGATGCACATCCTCCTTGTGCCATCTTTCTTCTTGACTAGAAGAACTAGAGCTCCCCAAGGTGAATTACTCCTGCGAATCCAACCCTTCTCAAGTAATTCGATAACCTGCTTCTTGACTTCTTCCAACTCCACTGGTGCCATTGGATAGTACGCTTTTGAGATTGGCGCTGCACCAGGAACAAGATCGATCGCGAACTCCACATCTCGTTTTGGCGGTAAACTCGAGATGTCCTCGAACATGTCCATGAACTCTCGAACTACTGCTGACGCTTCCTTCTTATCAACTTCCATCGACGAAAAAACATTGCTTGTCGGCCTAGCCCTAAACTCGACTGGCCCGACAGAACTGCTACCTCCAGCAACAAAAAACTCCGGATGTCCGGGAATCTGGAAAATCACTTTCTTTGCTCTACAATCTATGTGAGCATGGAAAGTGCTGAGAAAATCCATTCCCAAGGCAACTTCATAACTGCCGGTATCAATCACCAAGAAATTTACAAAACATGAACTGGTAAGCAATGAAATAGGGAGAACCAAGGTAATAAAACGTCCATGGAATAAGGAAATGAATCAAGACCAGGACTCCAAGTTACTTAAATAGAGTACCGCATTGTAACCATGCTGCAGTTCATGGGTACAATCACATAACTCCATTCAAGTCACCCAAATCCTAGTATCAGAATCAAAAGAATAGGTCGGGAGAAATAATAGGGAACCAAAAGATTTCAAGTCGAGATGCAAAGTGGTTTGCATATCGTCAAAGAAAAGGATCAAGAGAAAGATATGATTTAAGAATCACGATAACAATGCGGCATGACATGTTCTTAATCACGAGTATTCTGATTCGTGTATTGGGTCCAATACCCAACTACAAAAGAATCAAACCCGATTAACCTAAATCCTATGGCTCTGATACTGAACAAACCCTGTCACGCCCCGCTTCCCAGAGTGCGCTAAGATCGGCATGTGACAGAGCCAACCATGCTACCTGTGGCTAGGAAACATCCCTCCACAGTCACATTACGGCTGTCTATAAGATATCAAGAACAGTAGAAATAAAATAAACTATCTAGTACATGTCCATGAGCCAGAATAAACGAGTCAAGAAATAATATGCGGAAGCGATAAATCCAATGAGCAATAACATCTGGAAAGGAAACATAACTAAACTGGATACTAACTGGATACTAACAGGATCCTCACTGCTCGGCCTAACGGCGGAAATACACCTGATCAGCCTGCGATAAGGGTAGAAGATCTGGGCCATGCAAAACCCAGACGTCGGTGCGTCATAATATCAAACAATAATATAATCAGGGGGTAGCAAGACATGCAGGCACGAGTATGAACAGTAATAAAAGTAGAACAGTAACACGAATAAGGAACAATGAAGGGTAAAAGCATATGTGATGTGCAGTGAGTAATCTGAACTAAGCTACTGGGTTAATTACTCTCAAGTCTTTGAAATCAATTTAATGAATCGTCGATGTAACTCAATAGTATCCCGTGCATACCCGGGACTACGGTCCAGACTCTCGGGGCTGAATCTGAGACGTGCCGCTAAGCACAAACAGGAAATATGTACAGACGAATGATGTCAGCAACATCATCCCGGGACTGGCCTAGCCCCCAAAATTGATCAGTATAACCGTCGAACTGTTGACTTACAAGTCAGGTTCCATCATTGATTTCCCCATACCCCCAAGTTATGTGTTCAAGTCAGGTATTGATAAGTCTGAAGCTAATGCCAACACAAGAATCAAGCAGGAACAGGTTTGTCTATACAGACAACAGGATATGTCCATCGGGACAACATGTCAGGATTGTCGGCATTAGAAACAGGATCGGGTAACATGTCAAGTAGAGATATATCAGGTCATATCAAGTAGTGGTGTATCAGGTCATGTCAAGTAGTGTACAAGTATCAAGTCATGTCAAGTAATGTACAGGTATCAGGTCATGTCAAGTAATACACAGGTATCAAGTCATGTCAAGTAATGCACATGTATCAAGTCATGTCAAGTAATGAACAATAAAAGTATGGATGCACAAATATCGATCAGGGGTTACATCATGACTATGTAGGGTGCACAATATCAAGCATGGGGTGTCAATATAACAACAATATGTAATAATTTGACATGGTATGCGAATAGTTATAGAATTAATGGTATGGATGCACAAAGATCGATTAGGGGCTACATTTACGGTTCCAATACTAATTAGGATGCACTTTATTAAGTATGGGGTGTTATTACAATAATAATATGAATTAATGTGATCTATAAATGCAGTTATATATATTTTAAATGATATGGATGCAAACGAGTATCCGAAAACAGTAAACTTTTAGTATGGATGTACAATGTGATAAACGGGTAACATTTTACTCATATGGATGCATAATAATATACTTAGCATGTAGCAAGATGAATTAGCAAGCGACTAGATATGTAAATAGTGATATAATAATATTAACATGGATAATATATTCAAACAAATTAATAACTATAAAAGCGGTATTGATTAACCACGCACAAGAAAGTTCCGTTCAGAAATTCAGGGTCACCCTGATTTGTAAAATAGCTTAAAAAATAACAAACGTTCTCCAAAAGGGACATGTCTTATACCAAAACAAAGATAATTCAATAAGGTTTTCATTTTTATAAGTTGAAGTATCTCAGGTTGTTCCTACAAAAAGCTATGAAAATTCGAGGTTGAAAGTTTGCTGCTGGAATATCCCTGGACATCAGTTTAGAGATATTTTCATTTGCATTTTACGTTATTTACACAATTTATTTTGCAAGTAAATATTTTATAGAGTTATATTATTCTGAGTTAGCTTCATAACGAACTAAAGAACGTATACTAATGATTTTTCTATGATTTATAATGAATTTTATAAGGTAATATGTACAGTAAATTTCAGATTTGTCGTATCCGCTTTGCAACAACGTTTCATGTGTAAACTATAATATTTTCAACTATATTTTGTATAACATTATAAAATGCAGATTATAAACTAATTAAAGATAATAATAAGAAATATTACGACTATATATATTTTTATAGATATAATTATAGCATGTCGCAAGTTGTAAACTTTCATACATTTTATATTATAAAACCGATTAACGTTAAATAACTACAGTGTATAAATTATATAGATATAGCTTTATGATGATGATGATGATGATGATATGAAAACATATAAATAAATTACATAAAGCATAGCATGTAGCAAGTTGTAAACTTTCCTCGATCGAATCACGCGACGGATACGCACGGCACGTCCTACGTCGGTAAATCGTCGCAACGCACACGCGGCACGCGGGACGGGTCCAGGCAAAGCAAGAGGGTGATTACACAGGCAAGGTACGTTCACTGGATCACTCGGATCGTCAGCGACAAGCACGGCTCCGGCGGTGATCACTGGAATCAAGAAACAAGATCAAGAAAAAGAAAGAAGAAAGAAGAAGAAGAAGTAAGAAGAGGAGGTTGTGTATTAAATAAGGAAAGAAAAAAATAAAATAAAATATATATAAATATATATATGCAGAGGAGAGAGAGAGAGAAAAAGGGGTTGTTAGTTTGTTAGGAAATTAGTTTAGATTTAAATTTAAAAAATCTTTTATTAGTTAACTAAATTTTAATTTGTATCAGTTTATAAAATTAATATTATATAAATAAAATTTGATATTCTGGTAAATAAAAATATAGTCCAAAACATGCCCGGGTCGGGTCTAAAATTCAGTTTTAAAATACGAAAAATATACATGTAGACCAAAATTAAAGTTGGATATCCGGGTAACGAAAATGCATACCCCCAAGAACGGATGCACGTACGTGCGCATAGTCATCCAAACAAGTCCATTTCACTGAACGGGACGAGAACAAGATGCACGAATGCTACCACAGGGTCAGGGGTATCATGCAGGCCATGCAATATATTTTTAAACTATTTTATGTGACTTAAATGTTATATAAAATGCAGATGCCGGGTAAAATGCTAGTATGCAAATGAAAGTGCACGAGCCCACGTATCAAGTCAGGATAAATCATAAACATGAATCAAGACAGGTTTCAAGCAAGCGGGTCGGGTCGGATGCAAATACAAATGTCAAATACACTATTCGCACAAAAAACACAGTAAATCAAGAAAATACCATAAATAAAGAAATACAGGAACTAGAACTGGTATAAATGAACTAGGGTGTTACAGTTAGTCAAGTAAACGACGACTATCAAACGTGCAAACCAGAGTTGGTGAAGTACGGCGAAAGAGTGCAACAATTATTGACTCAAATCCTTTCCTACGCCCTGGAAAGCATACCGCGTGCGGAAAATAGCAAAGCGGATGCGTTAGCCACGCTGCTAAAGAACTGGCTGACGAAAACCTCGATGACGTAAGGATCGTTGTACAAAACCGTCGGGTTCTTTCACCAACAGAAATATCTCCGGAGTCGTTTGAAGAAAAGGGAGCGACCAAGAAAACAGCCCACAAATAAAAGACCAGGACAACGCTAAGGATTGGAGAGAAGTCTTCATAGACTATTTCAAATCCCGTCGAACACCGGAAGATGCATCCTCAAGACATCAGCTCATGAAACGAGCTCTGTCTTTTGCCTTCGTCAATGATACTCTGTATAAAAGATCGTTCGACTCTCTGTGGCTAAGATGCCTGGGACCGGAAGAAGCAAGGAGAGTCGTCCAAGAAACTCACGACGGACTCTGCGGTTCTCATCAAGCCGGGCCAAAGATGAAGCTGAAGATAAAAAAATGGGCTACTATTGGCCCACGATGATTCAGGACTGCCTCGAATACGCGAAGCAATGCCATTCATGCCAAATTCATGGGGACTTCATCCACCAGCATCCAAATCCACTCCACCCAACAGTGGCTAGCTGGCCGTTCGAAATGTGGGGAACCGACAAAATCGGGCCCATTGAACCAGCGTCATCCAGAGGACATCGGTTCATATTGGCGACAACCGATTACTTCTCTAAGTGGGAAGAAGCCATACCGCTAAGAGAAGTGAAGACGGAGAACATCCTCCATTTCTTCAAGACACACGTCATCTATCGGTTCAGCACTCCGCGACGAATTATCTCCGATAACGGGTCGGCCTACAGAAGTCACAAAATCAGTCGCTTCGTACAACAGCATAATATAGACTGGAAATACTCTTCGGTCTATAATCCCCGAGCTAACGGTCTAGCTGAGGCTTTCAACAAGACCTTGACGAAGATCATAAAGAAGACGGTGTCCAAAAATAAGAAGGACTGGCATGAGAGACTGCATGAAGCACTCTGGGCTTACCGAACCACGTTCAAAACGGCCTCAAACACAACGTCGTATGCATTAGTATTCGGCATTGAAGCAGTACTCCCCTTGGAGATAGAGCTACCCTCTCTACGAGTGGCGGTTCATTATGAGCTAATAGACGAAGAGAATGCTAATCTTCGGCTTGAGGAGATCGACGCCCTCGATGTAACTCGTCTCATGGCGCAGCAAAACTTGGAGGCTTACAAGGTAAAGATGACACGCTCATACGAGAGATTGACCAGGCTGAGGACATTTCGCCAGGGCCAACTCATGCTAGTTGTCAAGAGACCTATGATCTCCAATCGTGCTAAACGGGAAAAATTCGAGCCGAACTATGAGGGCCCGTACATCATAGACAAAGTCTACCAAGGTGGGGCTTACTTGCTCATGGATATGCATAGCGAAAGACCCTTCAGGCCAATAAATGGACGGTTCCTGAAAAAATACTACGCCTGACGAGTCACGGCCTAGGTCAATGATAGATGACGACACCTATGTCCGCTCTCTATCTTCCCAAGCCCAAACTCTATAAGTAGTATCCAGCGAAACCGTTATCTCCAAAATGGCAGCAATGGACCGAAACGTCCTTAAACTAACAACGAACCGAAACGTCCCTAAATGAACAATGGACCGCAATGTCCTAAAACTAGCGACGGGCCGAAACGTCTCTAAAACTACTACAAACCGCAGCAACCTTGGGCTGACGCAAAAAAAAAGGTACGTCCATAAGCAAAATGGGCACGGATGAAAACCCGAAAGGGCTCCGTGAGTAAAAACAGTAGGGCTATCGGCGAGTTTGTGAAAACTCAAAAGGGCGCAGACTCATAAAAATTCATGCGCACTTGCAAGGTCCTCTCGACCTTCTAAGGAGAAAATACCTGCGTGAGATCCTTACGACTCATAAGGGAACAACACACTTAGGAATCCCCACGATTCCTGAGAAGAAATTACACTTATGAGATCCTCACGACTCGTAAGGAGAACCATCTTATGAGACCCTCATGGCTCATAAGATTCAAAAGACTTAAGCTACAGGGATCTGAACCTGTTCTTAAGCCATCACATTTCCTAGACTGCCCTACAAACGGTTCAATATTGACCCTTGTATACAATCCACGGGCACAAATAAACGTCTCCCCCATCAACTCCCACCAACGACGAGGAATGTCCACATTTGGTGAACAAACACTTGTAGGTCCTCTCGACTTGCGAGGAGAAAATGCTCTTATGAGATCCTTACGACTTATAAGAGACCATACAATTAAGAATCCTCATGATTCTTAAGGAGAAAACGCACTTACGAGATCCTCACGACTCGTAAGGAGAAATATCTTTATAAGACCCTTACGGCTCATGAGTCAAAGCCTTAGTTGACAGGATCCTAACCCTGTTTGCTAAGCCACCTTTGTTCAAATCGACAGAGGCAAATGATGATTCGCTCCTGGCAATGTTCCAGTGGTAGCAATGCTGATGCCTAAATCGGTATCAAATTCCAAGTCCTTTCACGGCAAATGATGATTCTCTCCTGGCAATATTCCAGTCGCAGCGATGCAGATGCTAAGATCGACACTAGATCCCAAGTTCCATACTCGCAGCAAAAGTCAGCGAGCTATAAATGCATAATAGCCGAAATAATAGGGCAACTTGCAACAAAATCAGCAAGTAAAAGATATGCATACAAAAATAGCCGAAATGATGGGGTACCACGAAAAATAGTCGAAATGATTGGGCAATCGCGACTTTCGCGATATAAAAAGATGAAATGATAGAGCGTCGCGGAAAGAAATAAAAAAATGATGAAAAAATGAAACTTCTGCCCTGCAGGTAAGTCCATATTGACCCCTGTATACAATCCATGGGCATAAACAAAAAGGGAACCACATGTCCCAACAAACTCTGTTAAAGGGAAAGTCAGATCTCGACAGCAACATCTGCATCCTAGAAGATCAACAATGGCGTTCCTCCTTATGCCAACAGGGCACGGACGCCACACCACCAATTGGAACCACGACAAAGTCCCTAGTTCCAAGACTCTACGGTTCACAGACGACCTAAAGTCAGCCCTGACATCGCAGAAAGCGGAACACGTCATCCAATGACCCCATCGCGAAAATACGTCAGCAAATGACCCCGTCGCGGAAATACGTCATCCAATGACCCCGTCTCGGAAATACGTCAGCAAATGACCCCGTCACGGAAATATGTCATCCAATGACCCCGTCGCGGAAATACGTCAGCAAATGACCCCCTGTCGCGGAAATACATCAACAAATGACCCCATCGCGGAAACATGTCAATAAATGACCTCCGTCTTGGAAACAAGTCAACTCACCAAACCACTTATGAGTCCTCTTGACTTATAAGGGAGAAAATTCTCTTGTGAGATCCTTACGACTCTCAAGAGAGAACACACTTAGGAATCCTCACGATTCCTAAGGGTAAAATACACCTACGGGATCCCCTCAACCTGTATGGAGAAAAGTCTTTATGGGACCCTCACGGCTCATAAAGTTGAAAAGTCTTAGTGTAACAACCGAGTTCAATTATACCAATTTCTGTTTCCGTATGTGTGGTTTGTGGTGTTTAATTCATTTACTATGTGGATGCGAATGGTAGTCTACTTTTATTCGACCACTTGCTTTAGCTTGTTGTTTTATAGTTATGGAATACCCTAACATTACATATTTTGCATATAACAATTTAAGTCCCTTAAATATAATTTAAAAATACAAGACATGGCCTGCTTGATACCCCTAACCCTGTGGTAGCGTCCTTGCATCGTGTTCTCGTCCCGTTCAGTGAAACGGACGTGTTTGGACGGCTACACGCACGTACATGCGTCCATTCTTGGGGGTATGCATTTCTGTTAAATAATCCTTCATTTAAATTTTGGAACTTGCTAATAATTTCTATATTTTAAATTCAAAATTTTGGACCCAACCTGGGCGCATTTCTGAAATATTTTATATTCCGCTAAAATTTGTCACGACCCGAAAGTACGGAACGTGACTGGCACTTAGATTACGAGACGTCTAAAGGCGTACCGTAACCTAAGTCAGCCAAAGCCTAGAAAAATCTAAATCAAAATCAAAAGAGAGTGAAGGAAAAACCTTACATGAAAACGATTTTTAAATCAATTAAGTTGCATTGAACCTCTTTTTAAAAACATCAAAAATTTCCGAAAATTTCGGCAGAGTCTCCCCTGTAAATTCTATCCCCCAAAATGGGTACAACAAGATATAAAACCTGTAATCATAAAATGGCATCCCCAAGCGGGAGCTAGCTCTTCGCCCAAGGCGGATCACAACCACACGCAATATATAAGTAATATCAAGAAAAAGAGCATAAAAGAAATGCAAAATATCAGAAAACACACGTCGGCTCAAGTGAGCTCGACCCAAAAGAAACCACATATATACAAATCTCTCAGTCTCATCACTAGATCGCATATACAAATAGAAAATGGTAGATGGAGGATACTAGATACAATGATAGAGCAAAAGAAATAAAGTGTGCTCGCAACCCACCTACGAGCGATGTCGCGAGTCTGAGCAAAAGGAGCTGATGATAAGATAGCCGCCGCTACAAGACTGATGAGTCCGACCTGCAAGACACTGTGGCACAACGGGGGTGAGTTGCCAGCTCGTGAGTAGAATATAACATCTAGTAAGGCAATCGTAAGAATGCACGCAAATGCGTCACAGCATGTATGTTCAGATGTGATATAATACCTCTAGTATGCATGCTCATGTATGCAATGTCATTACTAAATCTTTAAGTGTTTTAAATGCTAAGAATTATGCATTCTTAACTTTAGAAAAAAGAATATCTGTATAATAGCTAAATACCATCAAGAACTCATCTGAAAAACCCGTGTCAAGCATCGACACCAAATATGAAATCACATCTGTCCCAATGTCTCACTGTATCAATGTCTCAAAATATCGGGCTCCGTCAGTCCGGATCGGCCCATATCATCAAATCTCACGACAACGGTCGGTATCCTCCGGATATCCGCCGCACCAGACATCACCGGTAGGTAGTCTTCTCCTGCCAGGCTCATCGTCTACAACTCGATCTTCTTGCCCCGGGGTACCATACCGGGTCCACCATGTACCCTAGACGGTTCATCCACTCCTCAAATCGGGTCTCGAAATCCAACAGAAAACATGAAAACTCATGGTGGACGACACATACATCACGAGAAAACCGCAACTTTGTTTTAAAAATGATAAATATAAGCTTTTGTTAAATTCTTGTGGTTTTCCCCAAAAATCCAGAAATCGCAGCAATACTGAAATCCTCAAGAAAATCATAATGTCCAACATGTTATATATGATAAATGTCTATGATATCAAGGTATGCGATGTGAATTGTGGCTAGAAATCTAGGTATGTATGATGATGATGCGAGGTATATACATGCTATGTAATTTCATATATCATGTATGATGCAAGTGGCGATACTAAGCTAAACAGGTTCTACAGTGCAGGTGGCATGGCAATTACCAAAGGCGTGTGTGTCACATGAATAGTGCGCGTATAACAGATGCCAATGGTAATGGTGTTCGTGTCCTACGAAGTGATATCGCATATGTGTGTATGAATATCCATGCAATCTAGTATACGGTTAGCTATAAGGGTATGCAATGTAAATAAAGGGTAAGCTAACTAACAATACAAGTCTTGCAAGAAATAAGGTAATCCTAACTAGGGGGCGCCTCACGCCATCCAGAAGATTCCCCCATAGATGAATACATCTACTCACCTGAAAGTCTCGCTAATCCGATCCGACCACCGCCTTTCCTTTACGCGCCGTGTCCGATGTTTCCCCGACCGATCCTAGCATTGCATAACACACAATATAAGATTACATACCCCTAAAACGATGCAAGTCACAATATACAAATATCGACGCTTTCGAATTAAACATAACGTGCAATCGGTGCGCGGAAAACACACGAAAATCGCTAAAACCTTAACCAAAATCGCCGTTTCGGAGAAATCGACAAAACTAAAACCCGGCTAGACAAAACCCCGCATTCACGCACACTAACAGTCGTATATGATGCTAATTACATCGTCCAAATATCGCAATTAGATCTCCTCCTAATTTACATAAAAACCTAGAAAGCATTTGCATACCGATTTCGATGCAAAAATCGCAAATTATCGATTTAGCGAGCGCAACATCGCATAATTTACCATTCTAACCAATTAGATAACCAAAACCCTAACTTTAATCCATCAACCATGCTACAAACCCTAATTCACAATCAAATCCCTTTCTTGAATTTCATAAACAAGCAATTACTAATAAATTAATACATCAAAGTTCAATTTTTGCACATTTAAACTACAATTTAACAACTAGTTTAGAATTTTCACCTCACAAGTTGAACCCTAGCTTGCTCAAGCCACCAAAGATGCCTCCTTTCTTCAAGTTTTTAAACTAATTTGGGTTGGAAAGGGGTGGACAAGGATTGTGGTTTGAATTTATGAAGAAAAGTGTGAAATTTTTGTAGATTTTGTTGATTTTTTTGCAAGAATTTGAAGAAGGAAAATGGTGAAAATTTTGGGATGTAGGAGGGGGGGGCTCGGCCTGAGCAAGAGGAGAGGGAGAATGAGAGGATGTGTAGAAAATTCCATGAAGAAAAATATCATCTAAGGTCAAATGAAGCTTCACATCAAGATTTTTCAAAAACAACCCTTTTCTTATCATTTTTCATATGTTTCTTACACCCTTGAAAAAATCTTGAAAAGTCATGATGCAATTTTATTAACACTAAATTTTAGTTTATAAGGATTCCTAATTAAGAAATTTACCTAATTAAATTTGTATTTATCACTCATTTAATGTATTTTTAAAAGCTTAAAATAATATTAAAAATAATTAATTACGAATTTTTTTTTATTTAACTAGAAAATTATAAGTGGCATTTTAGTGACCAATTTATAGTAATATCTTATCTAAATTTGTATAATTAGGTCTACAATGAAAAATACCTATTTTGACTTTTTACGGAAAAAGCTGACATTCTAGCCGATTACCGAAAAACTGCCTAAACGATTTTCGAAGGGTTACAATCTTCCCCCAAAGAAATTCGGTCCCCGAATTTAGAATTTAACTACGCGTACCTTCAAAAAGATGGGGATATCTCTTCCTCATCTCGACCTCGGTCTCCCAGGTGACCTCCTCGCTGTTCGTGCCACGCCAAAGGACCTTGACGGACGGTATAACCTTCGACCTCAATTTCTTCACCTGCCAATCCAGAATGACCACCGGCTGCTCGGTGAATGAAAGATCATGCTCTAGCTGGATTGTCTGGTGCTGAATCTCCTGGGAAGGATCATGAAGGTACTTGCGGAGCATCGAGACATGGAACACGGGGTGAACATCGGGGAAGCTGGGCGGAAGAGCTAACCGATAAGTAACTGGACCAACACGCTCTAGGATCTCGAAAGGACCAACATATCTAGGACTCAGTTTTCCTTTCCGCCCAAATCTCATTACACCTTTCATCGGAGAGACCTTCAGGAAAACATGATCGCCAACAGCGAACTCGAGTCGGCGACGGCGCCTGTCAGCATATGATTTCTGCCTGCCCTGTGCCGCTCTCATCCTGTCCCGAATCAACTGTATCTTCTCGGTCGTCTCCTGTACAATCTGCGGCCCCAAAAAACTGCTCTTCCTAAGCTCTGTCCAACACACAGGCGATCGACATCTCCTCCTATATAAAGCCTCGAAAGGTGCCATCTGAATCGTCTCCTGGAAGCTATTATTGTAGGAAAACTCGATCAAAGGCAAATGACGATCCCAGCTACCACCGAAATCTAAAACACAAGCTCTGAGCATGTCCTCAAGAGTATGAATAGTACGCTCCGACTGACCGTCAGTCTGAGGATGAAAGGCTGTGCTAAAACTCAATCGGGTGCCCAAAGCTTCCTGAAGTTTCTGCCACAATCGGCTGGTAAACTGGGTGCCCCGGTCAGACACGATGCAAGTCGGAACACCATGCAGTCGCACTATCTCATCAATATAAACCTGGGCATACTGAGAAAATCCAAAAGTGGTCTTCACTGGCAGGAAGTGAGCCACTTTCGTCAGTCGATCCACAATCACCCAAATAGAGTCATACCCTCGACTGGTCCTGGGTAGACCCACAATGAAGTCCATGGAGACCTGCTCCCACTTCCACTCAGGGATGGGCAAAGGCTGTAACTCACCGGCTGGCCTCTGGTGCTCGGCCTTGACTTGCTGACAAGTCAGGCATCTCGACACAAAGTCTGTAACATCCTTCTTCATCCCGTCCCACCAGTAAACCTCTCTCAAATCACGGTACATCTTGGTGGAACCTGGATGAACACTGTATACTGATCTATGTGCCTCCTCAAGAATATCACGCCTCAATCCCTCTGAATCTGGCACGCACAGTCGAGTCCCAAATCCAAGTATCCCCTGATCATCAATCACGAACTCAGAAACTCTGCCCTGCCGAATCTGCTCAATAATCTCTAAAATACGGGCATCGCCGGAATGTGCCTCGCGGATACGGTCAAGTAACTGTGGGCGTGCTCTGAAATGGGCCAGCTGTCCCTCTATAGGAGTAAACTCGAATTGCACTCTGCTGTCACATAACACCTGCCAATCCGCCGTCGACTGCATCAGTACTGCGCTCAAGCAAGATAAGCCACCTCCGGGCCTCCTACTCAAAGCTTCTGCCACCACATTCGCCTTGCCCGGATGGTATAGAATCTCGCAGTCATAATCTTTCACCAACTCCATCCAACGGCGCTGTCTCAGGTTCAGATCTCGCTGCTGGAAGATATACTTCAAACTCTTGTGGTCAGTGAATATCTGGCACGACTCACCGTATAGGTAATGTCTCCAGATCTTAAGTGAAAATACCACTGCAGTCATCTCTAAATCATGGGTGGGGTAGTTCTGCTCGTGTTTCCTCAGCTGCCGAGAAGCATACGCGATAACTCTGTCGTGTTGCATCAATACACAGCCCAGCCCCACTCGAGAAGCATCACAATGTACCACGAACCCACCTGATCCTGAAGGCAATGCTAACACTGGTGCAGTAGTCAGACGAGTCTTCAACTGCTGGAAACTATCCTCACATGCCTGGGTCCAATCAAAAGGAACCCCCTTCCGGGTCAATCCGGTCAATGGTGCAGCAATGCGGGAGAAATCCTGGACAAAACGTCGATAGTAGCCAGCCAGACCTAGAAAGCTGCGAACCTCTATAACTGATACCGGTCTAGGCCAACGCTGAACTGCCTCAATCTTCTTCGGGTGCACACAAATACCATCTCTCGTCACCACATGACCCAAGAAGTCGACACTGTCTAACCAGAATGCGCACTTGGAAAATTTGGCGAACAGCTGATGCTCCCTCAAAGTCTGGAATGTGATACGTAAGTGTTGCTCATGCTCCTCCCGGCTCCGAGAATAAACCAAGATGTCGTCAATGAACACAATAATGAACTGATCGAGATACGGCCTAAATACACGGTTCATCAAGTCCATAAATGCTGCCGGGGCATTAGTGAGCCCGAACGACATCACCAAGAACTCATAATGACCATATCGAGTACGGAAGGCGGTCTTCGGAATATCCTCCTTCCTAACCCGCAACTGGTGATAAGCTGATCGTAAATCAACCTTCGAGAAGAACCCTGCACCCTGGAGCTGATCGAATAAGTCATCAATGCGGGGTAGGGGATATCTGTTCCGCACAGTAACCCGGTTCAGCTGACGATAATCAATGCATAAACGCATACTTCCGTCCTTCTTCTTAACAAACAGGACGGGAGCACCCCAAGCTGACACACTCGGTCGGATAAGCCCTTTGTCCAGCAAGTCCTGTAACTGATCCTTTAGCTCTCTTAGCTCCGCCGGGGCCATCCGATAAGGCGGTATAGAGATAGGCCCCGTGCCGGGGATCAAGTCGATGCAGAACTCAATCTCGCGCTCTGGTGGCAGACCAGACAGCTCGTCAGGGAATACATCAGGAAACTCTCTCACAATAGGGACCTGGTCCAACGGAACCTCTGTGGAGTTAGTATCAGAAACATAGGCTAAGAATCCCTGACACCCTTTCCTTAAGAGCTGACCAGCGCGAAGAGAAGAAATCAAGCTGGGAAGGGTAGCGCTACGATCTCCCTGAATAACAAGAACTGGCTCACCAGGAAAACTGAATCTGACTGCTTTCTCACGGCAGTCCACGGATGCATAACAGGTGGCTAGCTAGTCCATACCAAGAAGAACGTCAAAGTCTAGCATATCGAGGAGAATCAAATCAACTGAAGAATCTCTCTCCCCGATACGAACGGAACAAGATCGGTACACGAAACGGGCAATAAACGACTCGCCTACTAGTGTAATAATGACAAGCGGCTGATCTAACGGAGAAGACTCTCGGCCCAACCTCGGTGCAAAGTACGTGGATACATAGGAATGTGTGGAGCCTGGATCAAATAATACCCGTGCATCAAAAGAACATACTGGCAGAGTACCTGTTATGACGGCATTAGATGCCTGTGCATCCTGAGGAGTCAACGCGAACACTCGGGCCTGTCCACCACTAATAGCTGGCTGTCCTCTGCCTCTACCTCGGCCTATGCCTCTGCCTCTGTCGCCTCGTCCTCTCTGAACCGGACCACCACGCCCACGACCTCTAGAAGCATCTGGCTGGCGTGGAGCATCATCAGGAGTAGGAAGTAGAGCTCTCTGAGGAGGTGGTGAGGGTGGTAAGGTCATATGCGGGACTGTCGCCGCGTCCTGGCGTCCCATGGTACAGTCTCTGATACGGTGGTACTGACTCCCGTACCGAAAACATCCTGGAGACGGCTGCTGGGTCTGTGGATATGAACCAAATAACTGACCTCGTCTCAATCCTCTGCCTCCACCATCTCCCGGAAATAATCTATCGCGATGTCTACCCATCTGCCGCTGAGCTGGTGTATCAGTACGGATCCTCTTCGGCCCAGAAACGACCGGAGTCTCAGAAATACGCTCCTCCAAAAGTAAGGCTGCATCCATCGCGGCTGCGTATGTATCAAAGTGCTGGGTGCCGATGGCAAGGAATAGCTGTATATCAAGCCCTCGCACGATCCTCTTTATTCTCTTCTCTTCTGTGTCTACTAGGTACGGAGCATATCGAGACAACTGGGTAAACTGTATATCATACTCTGACACTGTCATCCCAGGAGTCTTGCGCAAAGACTCAAAACTACGGGCTCGAGCATCTCGGACACTCTCCGGAAGAAAACGGGCAAGAAATGCAGCTGTAAACTCATCCCAGGTCATAGAAGGTAGACCTGCAGCTCGGCCTCTCTCTACTAAATCGTACCATGTCTGGGCAAGACCCTCCAGACGAAAACTCGCAAACTCCACCAATCTATCATCAGAACCCTCAACGAACGGCAAATCCGAGCCATCCTATCGAGAAATGCCTGTGGGTCCTCTGTCGCATCTGTACCGGTAAAAGCTGGAGGTCTCAATCTCATGAACTCCTGTAGTGAAACAGGGATAGTCTCCGTAGTAGCAGGAGCGACCATCTGTGCAGCAGGTACAATCCTGGTCTGTGCGGTGGAAAGAACGTCCTCGGACCTCTGTGCCCGACTGGACTCAACTAAAGATCCCATCATCTGTTGCAACTCTTGCATGCCGGCCTCTAATCTGGCAATACGGTCTGGATAAGGTGGATCAATATGACCCAGAGGGGTAGGCGTATCCTCCCGCTCGATCCTCGCCTCAGACGAGCCCGCTCGAATCTCATCCCTAGCGGCAGCCCACTGAGCTCTCGTAGTCTTTGGCGGCATCGAAGCTGGAATAAGAAACATGACTGATAAGAACATTGCAATTGAATCAAGGAATGCAAGGAATCAAGAAAGGAAATACAAGCAATTATGTCCTAAGGTCACTTAGGCGGAGTACCGTATCGTAAGTATGCCGCGGATCATACCCACGCTACGCCACTCTGCTTAAGTAACCTACTCCATCTACCAAGGTCGTCCTACACTCAGAAAGGTAAAACCTACGCTCTGATACCAACTTTGTCACGACCCGAAAATACGGAACGTGACTGGTACTTAGATTACGAGACGTCTAAAGGCGTACCGTAACCTAAGTCAGCCAAAGCCCAGAAAAATCTAAACCAAAATCAAAAGAGAGTGAAGGAAAAACCTTACATGAAAACAATTTTTAAATCAATTAAGTTGCATTGAACCCCTTTTTAAAAACATCAAAAATTTCCGAAAATTTCGGCAGAGTCTCCCCTGTAAATTCTATCCCCCAAAATGGGTACAACAAGATATAAAACATGTAATCACAAAATGGTATCCCCAAGCGGGAGCTAGCTCTTCGCCCAAGGCGGATCACAACCACACGCAATATATAAGTAATATCAAGAAAAGGAGCATAAAAGAAATGCAAAATATCAGAAAACACACGTCGGCTCAAGTGAGCTCGACCCAAAAGAAACCACATATATACAAATCTCTCAGTCTCATCACTAGGTCGCATATACAAATAGAAAATGGTAGATAGAGGATACTAGATACATTGATAGAGCAAAAGAAATAAAGTGTGCTCGCAATCCACCTACGAGCGATGTCGCGAGTCTGAGCAAAAGGAGCTGATGATAAGATAGCCGCCGCTACAAGACTAATGAGTCCGACCTGCAAGACACTGTGGCACAACGGGGGTGAGTTTCCAGCTCGTGAGTAGAATATAACATCTAGTAAGGCAATCGTAAGAATGCACGCAAATGCGTCACAGCATGTATGTTCAGATGTGATATAATACCTCTAGTATGCATGCTCATGTATGCAATGTCATTACTAAATCTTTAAGTGTTTTAAATGCTAAGAATTCTGCATTCTTAACTTTAGAAAAAAAGAATATCTGTATAATAGCTAAATACCATCAAGAAATCATCTGAAAACCCGTGTCAAGCATCGACACCAAATATGAAATCACATCTATGCCAATGTCTCACTGTATCAATGTCTCAAAATATCGGGCTCCGTCAGTCCGGATCGGCCCATATCATCAAATCTCACGACAACGGTCGGTATCCTCCGGATATCCGCTGCGCCAGACATCACCGGTAGGTAGCCTTCCCCTGCCAGACTCATCGTCTACAACTCGATCTTCTTGCCCCGGGGTACCATACCGGGCCCACCATGTACCCGAGACGGTTCATCCACTCCTCGAATCGGGTCTCGAAATCTAACAGAAAACATGAAAACTCATGGTGGACGACACATACATCACGAGAAAACCGCAACTTTGTTTTAAAAATGATAAATATAAGCTTTTGTTAAATTCTTGCGGTTTTCCCCAAAAATCCAGAAATCGCAGCAATACTGAAATCCTCAAGAAAATCATAATGTCCAACATGTTATATATGATAAATGTCTATGATATCAAGGTATGCGATGTGAATTGTGGCTAGAAATCTAGGTATGTATGATGATGATGCGAGGTATATACATGCCATATAATTTCATATATCATGTATGATGCAAGTGGCGATACTAAGCTAAACAGGTTCTACAGTGCAGGTGGCATGGCAATTACCAAAGGCGTGTGTGTCACATGAATAGTGCGCGTGTAACAGATGCCAATGGTAATGGTGTTCGTGTCCTACGAAGTGATATCGCATATGTGTGTATGAATATCCATGCAATCTAGTATACGGTTAGCTATAAGGGTATGCAATGTAAATAAAGGGGTAAGCTAACTAACAATACAAGTCTTGCAAGAAATAAGGTAATCCTAACTAGGGGGCGCCTCGCGCCATCCAGACGATTCCCCCATAGATGAATACATCTACTCACCTGAAAGTCTCGCTAATCCGATCCTAGCATTGCATAACACACAATATAAGATTACATACCCCTAAAACGATGCAAGTCACAATATACAAATATCGACGCTTTCGAATTAAACATAACGTGCAATCGGTGCGCGGAAAACACACGAAAATCGCTAAAACCTTAACCAAAATCGCCGTTTCGGAGAAATCGACAAAACTAAAACCCGGCTAGACAAAACCCCGCATTCGCACACACTAACAGTCGTATATGATGCTAATTACATCATCCAAATATCGCAATTAGATCGCCACCTAATTTACATAATAACCTAGAAAGCATTTGCATACCGATTTCGATGCAAAAATCGCAAATTATCGATTTAGCGAGCGCAACATCGCATAATTTACCATTCTAACCAATTAGATAAGCAAAACCCTAACTTTAATCCATCAACCATGCTACAAACCCTAATTCACAATCAAATCCCTTTCTTGAATTTCATAAACAAGCAATTACTAATAAATTAATACATCAAAGTTCAATTTTTGCACATTTAAACTACAATTTAACAACTAGTTTAGAATTTTCACCTCACAAGTTGAACCCTAGCTTGCTCAAGCCACCAAAGATGCCTCCTTTCTTCAAGTTTTTAAACTAATTTGGGTTGGAAATGGGTGGACAAGGATTGTGGTTTGAATTTATGAAGAAAAGTGTGAAATTTTTGTAGATTTTGTTGATTTTTTTGCAAGAATTTGAAGAAGGAAAATGGTGAAAATTTTGGGCTGTAGGAGGGGGGGCTCGGCCTGAGCAAGAGGAGAGGGAGAATGAGAGGATGTGTAGAAAATTCCATGAAGAAAAATATCATCTAAGGTCAAATGAAGCTTTCACATCAAGATTTTTCAAAAACAACCCTTTTCTTATCATTTTTCATATGTTTCTTACACCCTTGAAAAAATCTTGAAAAGTCATGATGCAATTTTATTAACACTAAATTTTAGTTTATAAGGATTCCTAATTAAGAAATTTACCTAATTAAATTTTTATTTATCACTCATTTAATGTATTTTTAAAAGCTTAAAATAATATTAAAAATAATTAATTACGAAAAAAAATTTATTTAACTAGAAAATTATAAGTGGAATTTTAGTGACCAATTTATAGTAATATCTTATCTAAATTTTGTATAATTAGTTCTACAATGAAAAATATCTATTTTGACTTTTTACGGAAAAAGCTGACATTTTAGCCGATTACCGAAAAACTGCCTAAACGATTTTCGAAGGGTTACAAAATTCAAATATTTGAATTTTAAATTTAAATTCTAAATTTTTTAATCTCTTTAATCCGTTCAAAAATATTTGACTGCCGGCAAAATATATTCCTAAAACTATTTAAAATCTTTTTATATTTTTTTTCCTAATCTAATTCTTATTCCCCAACAAATCAAAACTTCCCTCTGTTGCACTGGGCCCCATACGTTTCCTCTCCCACTAAATCTTTTCTTTTTCTTCTCCTCACATCTCTTTAATCCCCGCGAGCCAATCGCAGCCCTCTCTTTCCCTTGTACCGGGCCCACAGATCTTTCTCTCCCCCCTTTCCCTTTCTCTTTCTCTCTCTCTCTCTTCTCTTTCTCTCTCCTCTCTCTCTCTCTCTCTCTCACCTCTCGCGATTACTGTGCGCTTCTCGGATCGCGTCACCGCCTCCCCTCTACACTTTCCTCCCTTCTTCGCCATTATATATTTTGTCTTCTTCTTTTTTTAAAACCGCAGTTCATCGCCTCCTTCAACCCATAACCCTCATCGCTTCCTCAAACCCTAACTCCCCATCTCCTCAACTCCAATCGAGCTTCATCATCTCCTCTCCTCCTCTCCATCTTCTTCTTCTCATCCTTCTTCTCGAGCCTCTCTCCCCTGCACACACCCACAGAACACCCAACAACCCAACATCCCCGATCATCGCCGATGACCCCAGCATCACACCCACCATCATCACCATCTCGTTTCCTTCCTCTCCTCTACATCAGCACCTTAACAAAACCCTGCACGTACCCTGCATTAAAACCCCAGAAACTAAACCGTAGCGCAATCCTGAACCCTACACCCTCACCGGCACCTCACCGTCGGTGACCCCAACACCACTACCTCGTCTCCCTGACCCCTGCACACAACTCAGTGAGCAATCCCTTCTCCTTCGTCTTCTCTTTCCTCTTCCTTTCTCTTCTCTTCTCTTTATTTGTTTTTCCTTTTGAATTCATGTTCACTGTTGTGTAGATCGCCGGAATCCGACCGCGACGTCGACGATCCTGACGACCCAGCGAGGACATCTGACCCGTGTAATCCCATCGTGCGTTGTTTGGACTCTTTCCGTGTACCGTGCGTGCGTCGCGACTTTTCCCGCTGACGCGTGACGTTCCGTTTACCGCTTCGCGATCCGTCAAGGCAAGTGAAACTTGCTACATGCTATCTTATGAGTTTATAACTAGTTATTGAATATTAAACTTATAGATTGAATCCAAAGTTACCTATTCCAATTTAACAGTTCGGTGTTCCGTTTACATCTTTTAGATTCAGAACTTGAAACCTACCCGTTGCATTTAGTTTACTAAACCTAGTAACCACATTTATATTATTAATCACATAATAACTATTTTACATAGTCTATGGTACCCTTTCTATAGTTTTACTCTATTGGACACCCGTGTGCATCTTTAACCTATTTTAGTTACAATTGCATCCATTGAACATATTATACATATCATTGCATCTCTAGATTACTTAATACATATTAACATGATTTTAACATCCATATTTGCTATACTGCATTCATGTAATGTTGAAAACCATCCCTTAAACTCAAACTGATAACCGTACATCCAAGTAGTTTAATCTTCACCTATTTACTTATCATATTACATGTTCCAGTTTATTGTTCTATTAGTACCCATGCTTGTGATGTATACACATGCTTATGCTAGTTGATTATGAGCACCCACAGGACATCTTGTGCACCCTGATATGACCTATTACACCTATTACTTGGCACGGCATGGTACCGTGCAACTCTTGACATAACATGACACCTTTATATATTACCTGACTTGACCTGATGTACCATGGTCTTACCTGTTATCTGATCTTATGTCTAATGCCAACAAACCTGACCTGCTGTCCTTACGGACCGTTCCTGTTGTCTATCCAGACAAACCTGTACCTGCATGATCCTGTGTTGGCATTAGCTTTAGATTATTTAATACATGACTTGAACACATATCACTTGGGGGTATGGGGAAATCAATGATGAAATCCTGACTTGTAACTCGACAGTTGCTTGCTTATACTGATCAGTTTTAGAGGCTAGGCCAGCCTCGGGATGATGATGCTGGCATCGTTCGTCTTTACATATTTCCTGTTTTAGTACCTAGCGGCACGTCTCGGTTTCAGCCCGAGAGTCTTAGACCGTGGTCCCGGGCATGCATGAGATACTATTGAGTTACATCGATGATTCATCAATTTGATTTCAAAGACTTGAGAGTAGTTAACCCAATAGATCAGTTTAGATTACTCACTGCCCTTTCACTGCCCTGATTTATATTGTTGTTACACCTGCTTTACTATTCATGATTATGCTTGCTTGTCTTGCTACCCTGTTTACATATTATTGCTTGATGTTATGACGCGCTGACGTCTAGGTTTTGCATGGCACAGATTCCGTACCCTTGTCGCAGTCCGAGCAGGAGTACTTCAGTCAGCAGGCTGAGCAGTGAGGACTTGTTAGTAGTTGTTCTTTATTTTCAGTATTATTTCATTTCTGATATGAGCCCGCATTATGGGACATACATTCTAATTATTCTTGTATTGGATCTTTCGCTTCCGCATTATTTTATTCTTGACTCATTTATTTCTGGCTTATGGACATGTATTAGATAGTTTATTACTGTTCTTAATATCTTTACAGCCGTAATGTGACTGTGGATGGATACTTCCTAACCACAGGTAGCATGGTTGGCTATGTCACGTTCCCATCTTAGCGTATTCTGGGAAGCGGGGCGTGATATGGTTCTTTTGGTATTAGAGCCATAGGTTATAGGTTAATCGGGTTTGATTCTTTTGTAGTTGGGTATTGGACCCAATACACGAATCATAATACTCGTGATTAGGAAACATGTCCTGCCACCTTGCCGTTTACCATTCTTGAATCTTAACCTCCTCCTGATTATACTTTTACGATATGCAAACCTTCTTTGCATATCGACTTGAAACCTGGTTCCTTGTTTATCTCTAGAACTTAGGCGACTTGGGTAGAGTTATGTAATTGTAGCTATGATACCGCGGCATGGTTACAATACGGTACTCTATTTAAGTAACTTGGAGTTCAAGCCTTAATCTACATTTTGAATCTGTTATCATGCTAATTCTTGGGTGCTTTGATTTCAGGAACATGGCAGACAAGAATCTGAAGACGTACCAAAGGCGTGTTGACGAAGCCGCCATGCTTGGAGTAATACGTGGGATGTTGGAGAATCAAAAGCGACAGACCGAGCTGATCCAGCAGCAAGCTGAATCTTTTCAGGAAGGTTTGCGGACCATTCAGCAGTCTGTGAATAATGTTGTGGCCAGACCAGTGGATCGTGTGGGAACCGTAGCAGATTTCAGGAGACTGGGTCCGTCTGTCTTTACTGGCTTAGAGGAGCCGTTGCCAGCGGAGCAGTGGCTAGTTGACACGGAGAACTTACTCATTGCGGTACAGATCCCAGATGATAGGAGGGTGGATATAGTACGCATCCAGTTGGTAGATTACGCCCGTGAATGGTGGCTTGTGGAGGAGACCCGCTTGCCCAAGCCGATAAAGTGGGTGGATTTTTCAAAGAGTTTCTTGGATAAGTTCTTCCCGCGGACTGCACGGGAGGAAATGGAGGAGAAGTTCATCAGTCTAAGGCAAAATGGTGCACCCGTAGATGTACATCCAGCTGAGTGTACACGGCTCAGTAGATTCGCTAGACCTTTAGTTGCCAACGATGCGGATAGGGCAAGGAGGTTCATGCGCAGTTTGGATGTGGACATCCAGAGGCAGATTGTCTCCCTGGGTTTGACCACTTTCTCACAGGTACTTACGGCGGCCCGTGAATAGCAGAGCTTATCTGGGAAGACTGGGAGTTCACAGCAGACAGCAATCACAGTACGGAAGCCGGTGTTTGCACCGAACTGAGCACATGGACACAGAGGTATTCCAGTGAACCGTCGTGGTGTAACACCTATGAAGAAGCCTGCTGTCGTTGATCAGAGAAAGAGCGTGATTTGTAACTACTGCCATTTACCCGGACATTTGCAAAGGGAATGTCGAAGGATACGGGGATTCTGTTTGGTTTGTGGATCGACGGATCATACTATTAACTCTTGTCCGTCGAAGCTTCGCACGAAGGATGATATTCAGAAGCCGCCGCAGAAACCGTTTCAGGGACAGAAGCAGCTGACTCAGGGACCCAACCAAGCTCGAGCATTTACCCTGATGGCTGAGGAAGCCAAGGCTTCAGGAGAAGTTGTTTCAGGTATTCTACTTGTTCATGGTTTTCCCACATTAGCGTTATTTGATTCTGGTGCATCCCATTGTTTTATGTCGTCCAAGTTTATTGCTACACACTCGATCACCTGCACTACTCTGTCTAGTTTCTGGGACATACACACTGGGAAGGGGAAAATCATATCTAGTAGAGAGTGTAAGGATTGTACAGTTGTTGTTTGCGGACGGGAGCTTTTTGCAGATTTCTTGGTGATTGATATGGGCAGCTATGAAGTCGTCTTGGGAATAGATTTTCTCAGCACTTTCCATGCTCACATTAACTGTAGGGCAAAGAAAGTGATTTTCCAGATTCCCAGACATCCCGAGTTTATCTTCACTGGAGGAAGCAGTTCTGTCGGGCCAATCGAATTTAGGGCTAGGCCGACAGCTAATATTCTTGCATCAATGGAGGTTGCTCTAGATGAAACGCCAGCTGTTGTCCGAGATTTCATGGACGTGTTTGAAGACATATAAGGTTTACCGCCGAAGCGAGACTTGGAGTTAGCGATTGATCTTGTTCCTGGTGCAGCGCCAGTATCTAAAGCGTATTACCCAATAGCACCAGTGGAGTTGGAAGAAGTTAAGAAGCAGGTTACTGAATTACTTGAGATGGATTGGATCCGAAGCAGTAACTTGCCGTGGGGAGCTCCAGTTCTTCTAGTCAAGAAGAAAGATGGCACAAGAAGGATGTGCATCGACTATCGAGAATTAAACCGGGTGACTATTAAGAACAAGTACTCGATCCCTCGCATTGGCAAATTATTTGAGCAGCTTAGTGGCGCGAGGGTATTCTCGAAGCTGGATTTGCGATCCGGATATCATCAGGTCCGAGTGAAAACAGAAGATATTTGCAAAACGGCGTTCCGAACTCGGTATGGACATTACGAATACTTAGTGATGCCCTTCGGAGTAACGAATGCACCGGCAATATTCATGGACTTGATGAACCGAATCTTTTCACCATTCTTGGACCAGTTTATAGTGGTGTTCATTGATGATATTCTGGTCTACCTGAAGAGTATTGAAGAGCATGCAGAACATTTGAAGATCGCAGTGCTGACGCTGAGGCAAGAAAAATTATATGAGCAAGTGCGAGATTTGGCTGGAAGAAGTAAAGTTTTTGGGGCATGTCGTGTCTGGCGACGGAATCGCTGTTGATCCCGAAAAGATTGCAGCAGTTCGAGATTGGCCAATTCCGAAGAATGTTGCAGAGATAAGAAGCTTTCTTGGACTCGCCGGGTATTACAGACGGTTTGTGGAGAACTTTGCTCGTCTGGCGGAGCCGTTGACCAAGCTTACGCGCAAGGAGGTAACTTTTGTGTGGACGGATAGGTGTGCGTCAACTTTCGAGGCGTTGAAGCAGAAATTGATAACCGCTCCTATTCTAACCGTGCCAGACAATTCCGGAGGATTAGTGATTCACAGCGACGCATCTGTGAAAGGATTGGGATGTGTTTTGATGAAGCATGGGAAGGTTGTAGCGTACGCATCGAGACAATTGAAGACCCATGAGAAGAATTACCCAACTCATGACTTGGAGCTTGCGGCCGTGATCTTTGCTTTGAAGATATGGAGACATTACCTTTTGGGCGAAAGGATCGAGGTTTTCACTGATCATAAAAGCTTGAAGTATGTGTTCACGCAGAAGGAGCTTAATATGAGGCAACATAGATGGTTGGAGCTAATGGCTGACTACGATCTTGATCTTAAGTACCATCCAGGGAAAGTTAATGTCGTGCCGGATGCGCTCAGTCGGTTACCAGCAATTCAGACGTTGACTGCTCAGAAGGAACTCATTGAAGACTTTCGGAGATTTGATTTGGAGGTTGAGCTACCGCATTCTTCGGGACATTTGATGCAGCTGCAGGTACATTCGTCGTTGATCGAGAATATTAAAGCAGCGCAATCGCAAGACCCTAGATTGCAAAAGTTTCGAGAACAGGTTGAAGCCGGACTTCGAACAGATTTATTGATCCATGAAGATGGTTCGTTGAGATGTGGTAGTCGTTTGTGTGTGCCAAAGAGAGATATTCGCGAAGAACTTATGAAGGAGGCGCACAGTTCAGCATATTCCGTACATCTGGGAGGCACGAAGATGTACCAAGACATACGACAGCATTTCTGGTGGGAAGGCATGAAACGGGAGATTGCCCGCTTTGTGGCAAAGTGCTTGGTGTGTCAGCAAGTTAAGGCTGAACATCAAAGGGTTGCTGGTTTATTGCAACCACTTCCGATTCCTCAGTGGAAGTGGGAACATATAACCATGGATTTCGTAACAGCTCTACCGCGGAGTCCAAAAGGCAACAATGCAGTGTGGGTGATTATTGATCGTTTGACCAAGGCAGCTCATTTCATTCCTTTTCGGGTTGGTCAATCAACATAAACTCTGGTAGAACGGTACATGCAGGAGATTGTAAGATTGCATGGAGTACCGGTGAGCATCGTGTCCGACCGTGACACTCGGTTCTTATCACACTTTTGGAGGAGCTTACAAGAAAGTTTTGGGACTCGATTGAAGTTGAGCACAGCCTATCATCCTCAAACAGATGGCCAGTCGGAGAGAACAATCCAAACTCTTGAAGATATGTTGAGAGCTTATAAGTTGGACTTCAAGGGTTCATGGGAGGATCATCTACATTTGGTGGAGTTTTCTTACAACAACAGTTTTCAGGCGACGATTCAGATGGCTCCAATCGAAGCTTTATATGGTCGCAAGTGTCGTTCATCTGTTTGTTGGGACGATGTCGGTGAACGAAGATTGCTGGGGCCAGATTTGATTGTGCAGACAGTTGAGAAAGTTAACGCTATCCGGAGTCATATGAAAGCAGCGCAAGACAGACAGAAGAGTTGGGCAGATACGTCGAGAAGACCTCTAGAGTTCGCCGTGGGTGATTTGGTATTCTTGAAGATATCACCGACTAGAGGGGTGATTCGTTTCGGAAGTCGAGGAAAGCTCAGTCCTCGATTCGTCGGACCTTTTGAGATTTTGGAGCGTGTTGGTGAGGTAGCGTATTGATTGGCGTTACCACAATCCTTGGCGAATGTTCATGACGTGTTTCACGTATCTCAACTCCGTAAGTATGTTCGAGATGAAACGCATGTGTTGGATCACTCGGAGCTGACTGTACGAGAAGACTTGACTTTTGAGGAGCGACCGATTGCTATTGTGGATCGAAGGGAAAAGGTTCTTAAGAACAAGGTTATCCCTCTTGTACTTGTTTCTTGGGGTAATAGCTCATATGGAGAGTCAACTTGGGAACGAGAAGATGAAATCCGGCAGAAGTTTCCCCATCTTTTCTTGTATTGTTGGTCGTTTATTCTTTTTGTGTTCTTGGAATTTCGAGGAAGAAATTCTTTTGTAGTTGGGTATAATGTAACAACCGAGTTCAATTATACCAATTTCTGTTGCCGTATGTGTGGTTTGTGGTGTTTAATTCATTTACTATGTGGATGCGAATGGTAGTCTACTTTTATTCGACCGCTTGCTTGAGCTTGTTGTTTTAAAGTTATGGAATACCCTAACATTACATATTTTGGATATAACAATTGAAGTCCCTTAAATATAATTTAAAAATATATGACATGGCTTGCTTGATACCCCTAACCCTGTGGTAGCGTCCTTGCATCGTGTTCTCGTCCCGTTCAGTGAAACGGACATGTTTGGACGGCTACACGCACGTACGTGCGTCCGTTTTTGGGGGTATGCATTTCTGTTAAATAATCCTTCATTTAAATTTTGGAACTTGCTAATAATTTCTATATTTCAAATTCAAAATTTTGGACCCAACCTAGGCGCATTTTTGAAATATTTTATATTCCGCTAAAATTCAACTATTTGAATTTTAAATTTAAATTCTAAATTTTTTAATCTCTTTAATCCGTTCAAAAATATTTGACAGCAGGCAAAATATATTCCTCAAACTATTTAAAATCTTTTTATATTTTTTTTCCTAATCTAATTCTCATTCCCCAACCAATCAAAACTTCCCTCTGTTGCACTGGGCCCCACACGTTTCCTCTCCCACTAAATCTTTTCTTTTTCTTCTCCTCACATCTCTTTAATCCTCGCGAGCCAATCGCAGCCCTCTCTTTCCCTTGTACCGGGCCCACAGATCTCTCTCTCTCCTTTCCCTTTCTCTTTCTCTCTCTCTCTTCTCTTTCTCTCTCCTCTCACGCTCTTTCTCTCTCACCTCTCGCGATTACTGTGCGCTTCTCGGATCGCGTCACCGCCTCCCCGCTACACTCACCTCCCTTCTTCACCATTATATATTTCGTCTTCTTCGTTTTTTAAAACCGCAGTTCATCGCCTCCTTCAACCCATAACCCTCATCGCTTCCTCAAACCCTAACTCCCCATCTCCTCAACTCCAATCAAGCCTCGTCATCTCCTCTCCTCCTCTCCATCTTCTTCTTCTCTTCCTTCTTCTCGAGTCTCTTTCCCCTGTGTAAGTGCACGGCGGCGTCCCGGTCGTCAATCCGACGCCGGAATGCGGAAACGATAATTTACTTTAACTTTTGAATCGGCACCACCGCGCACTTTAAAACCCGGATCGGGCCATTAATCTAATCCTAGAAAACTAGAGAAGGGGTAGAGAGATATACCGAGCGATCCGTGTCCTTCGGTCTTCTCGTTGTCGTCCCGATCTCCCCGCGGAATCTCCGGTCTTCATCTCCTCGTCGGAAGGGTACCACTTCGCCGGGTTCTTTTACGAGCTCCCACCTCTGGACTGAGGCAACTCGGGCACGAAGTTGGCGAGCCGACGTGCCCAAGGATACTGTAGGTTAACTGTAGAACTCTATGTCTCTTTGGGGTTGTGGAAGTTGCCTTTTGGTGGAGGAAATGAGATATACATTGGAGATGAGCTAATGGGGTTTTTAGCAAGCCAAAAAGATGAAAACCCCACCACCAAATATTGGGATAGCCCCCTCCCCTTTCTTGGCCGGCCAAATGAACAAGGAGAGAATCAGAGGAGTGTGAGAGAGTGGAACAATAATGCAAGAAGGAATGATATGTGATCATGAGAAGAAATCATCACAAAGAAAGTCCAACACTCCATCAACCATCATGACTCCAAAGGTCAAGCATGATGAAATCAAGAAGTCAAATGATGGTGCAACTATCATGACACTACAACTTGCAAAAACAACCCTCCAAATTGCTAATTTGCACAAATGCAAATAAGCTCTCCTCCACCAAAAATCCGGCCGTTAAGGAACAAAGGAAAACTGGCCGAAACGGAAAGCAAACTGGCAACTTCAGAAAACTGATCCCGTAATAAATTACAGGAAACCCCGCTAGTGTATATACATACGCGCATTTGTATTCCGACCAAAATACAAATGCAAAGAGACAAAATCTACACTGTACTATACTAGGATCCGACTTAAACCAAAGCCCGCTAGTATTAACCGTCCGATCATGATGCGTGCAATACCACACGTATCTGATCGAACCCTGCCATATCTCCATACGGCCTCTACAGCGTTTCGCCCGAAACTTGAGAAACTGGTCTGCGGGGGACTCTAAAGACTCGTCAGTACTTTGGTTGTGGATTTAACCACTAGCACGTCAGAGGTATTAGACTATACGTAACGGGCTACCAGGTATTGACCAAAAGGGACGTCGATGAGCGAACTCATCCTGACACCCTACTGAGCCTGTCAGTGACAATATCCGTACAGTCCGGTCCGTTCGTCTATGAGCATCGCATGGCGGGCCTAGGGGGTTGGTAAAAGTCAGACCCCCAAAAGCGGTGCAAGTCATGTCGGAGTGTAGCCCAGAACACCCTGAGATACTACTGGAATACCTACCAGTAAATCTCCTGCCTTGGCCAAAGACTTCGTGTAAGGGCTCTCCTAGACACAGCGCAACCTCACCCCCAATACCGGGAGAGACGAACCCCTGCAGATCCGTTCACTGCCTCCATGTGGCTCGGGACTGTACCCCTCTAAAACCTGTTTGCACGTCTCCTTTGAGCGTGGTAGGGTAGTAGTCAAAGTACAGTGGGAACTCACACGAGACAAATGACGATCTCAGGTCGATGAACTAACATGTACACATGTCACCAGGGAACTGCTATCTGACGTCAGGTATAAGACCAACTAGCATGTTCCCGGCGAGTCCTGTCCGGTGTACTCATAACCCAATGAGCACCTGTATACATCTTAGGTGAACCATCTGACACCAGTGGCTTGTGAGACCGGCCACCGCCCCTCATCGGGGTCTCGACTGTATACACTAGTCTACTCTGGAGTATCGATGCCCTGTCTCGAAACTCCCTCGACTAGGGACCTTTTAAGGATGTGCTTATAGACTACCAGCTCCCATGTATATGATCACCCTCATACTGCTGGCAGTCAAGCAAGAATCCTAGGGGATCTATCAACGCGCAATAGTGACCTGTAAGGTCACCTAAAGCAGTACACGATGATAACGATAAACCAGATAGCATACTATCATCTTGAGTAAGACTGTCCTATCGGGATAGGTCCTCCATCAATCATTGCAATCACGTGCCTATGATCCAATAATTGACTCTGAGGGCACTATCTCCAACAATCTCCCACTTGCACTCAACGATAATTATTGCGATGTCGCATACTCACAGCCCGTGTGATACCGAACACCCAACTCCTCTACTAATCAGTCTCACAAAACCCGTTTGCGAAACCATTGCGTTCGAGGAATAGCCTCAGTGAGTGGATCCGCCTTGATGTTTCTTTCTATGTCTCTCTATATCTCAAGTTCGCGGAGAAAGCCATCTCCCGAAATGAGCAATACCTGTCTTAGAATATGTCTGGATATCTGATGGGACCTAGCTCATAAATGAACTCCAAATCCAAACTTCTTAGACTGTATCCAACTGAACTTAATCAGTATTCTGCGTCATGCCTCCCTCAGTATCCCCTTGGACCACCTGTCCAAAATACTGCCCCTCGTCAGAAGGAAAACTATAACTCTGACAACCTCTCTGTCATCCATGTCACCTTGGAAGCCTGGAGTGATAACTGTCTCCTAAAAGAGGCTGTCGTTATCATATCCCTAGAACATCCACTTATGTTCTAAAACTGCTTCCGACAGTTTCTCCAGGATTGGATCAATATCAACTTATTGCATCTATTGCAAAAACAACATCTGGTGTGGTACTCATGATCGACTCAATTGCCTAAGCAAGTGATCTGCCAATCATACACATCCCTCTCCCTTTTAGAGAGGGTGACTCCTTTAGAGAGGGTGACTCCATCACCTGCAGGTACACCACCGTGCCAGGAGTCGTCCATTCTAAAAACTCTTAGAATGTTGTCTAAGTACCCTGATTGAGAAACCACCCAAATCTAGATCTAAAACCATAGATCTAGTAACCAGAATGTCTGATATAATACCCAATTAGTATGTGGAGAAGCCACTGTGTGACAACCAAAGTATAACCGATCGTAGTATAGGAATTTCACTTCCTACTCTGTGTATGTCATCCAAATACCAGGACATTACACCCTACTACCTTCTTAACAGATCCATCCCCTATTCTGATGAAGTCAAACCTATGACTGTCACATCAGAAATCGATGATCTATCTCCGCTATATCTGCTTTAGTCTATAAATAGACATAAGCCACTTGTCCACCAATGCTTCCGCTGCTCCCACTGACTACGACAACCCTCTGGCAGAGTCATATACACGTACACTTCTAAAGCTAGTTTAGAACGACGCTATATTCATCCTCCTGCCGGGTCTCGCAGCCTGGAACAACAGCAATGGCAAGTCTGGGTAAACAAGAACCTCCATGTCACCGTCCTTGAGGCTACCGGAGTACCTCTCGGGTGCCTGAGGTTACCCACCGTATCTGCGGAGTGTCTAATGGAATGTCAAACCAAATTGAATCTTTAGGTTCTTATCAAATTTTCAGTAATCGTCTGCGGTTCTGGAATCACTTCCAGTTCTACCATACTCCCACTACTGTTTTTTGAAAAAATCCATTTTTGTTAAAACTGTGGCGAGTCAAGAACAATATCACTATTGATCTTCCAGATGGTAGAAATTCAACCCTCGTCATAGCCTGGGTCAACCCACAAACAGCCATTACAGAAACGTGCCTTGAGTTATCCAGAGTCTGGTTTTAAGCATAAGCCGGAAAACTCCCCGTACCTTAACATCATTAAGATATGAACTGTTCTATATCCAATATAGAGCCAGAGGCAATGATTTAATTGAACCGGATTCAAATCATGCAGCTGTCTCCAGTGCATGTAAACTAAATGGAGAGAGGCCGATCAGCATTACTCAACTTAGGAGTGCTTCCAATTATGAGTAATCTGAAAGAGAAGCAAGTTCTCTTAATCATTACTATCAACTGAATACCCTACACAAGTATCTACATCTTCGATCACCTTGAAAAATCCCGATACTTGCAACACCCGGTTCTCTACTTTATTCATATACCTATAGCTTCTCAAAAGTCAGACCTTGTGTTTCTACGAAACACGTATCTAAGAACTAGAGAAGTCATAAGTAAACCGAATATAGTACGAAGACCAACCCCTCTGTCCTAATGGACACTGGACAACATACAATACTATGTATAATTCCCTAGAGTCTGATAACTCAATCCCTGTGTGTCGTAGGTTGAAAACTGTACCTATGGTTAAGAAAAATTACACCGCTGTTTAATGCTCCTTACCTAACCATCCACTGATATAGGTAAATGTCATGGACATAATTTCAAAAAGGTATATCTCACTCTATAAAAATAGACGTACAGATGTATCAATTTGAAATTGGTGCATAATAGCGGATATTCAAAACCAAATATTTGCCGTCCGGCAAACAACCCAGGCGATTTCCTCAAATATCACCAATTACAACGAATTCCGATATAATGAGGACAATCACCTAATTCCCAATAACTTACTCCCACTCATCATCTGTAAAACCATACAGATGTGAGAATCATACCTGGTAAATACATACCCTGGAGCAAGTGTCTAATTGGGAAATCAGTTTCTTTTAACAGTACACGGTAAAACTGAAACATTGAAATGTTTCGTGGGGGTATCCGGGTATTGCTAGTAATGCCTCTTCCATTATCCAGATTCACAACTGTAACCGTATATTTCTTTGCCATCTCTCTAAATCCCTTTATATGTCTTTAGTCATTACCTTCTGTACACCCTCTTAGGCTAAATGGTTTTATTCCTTTCCTGCCGTTCGGCACCAGCCTATGGTTTGGAAGAAGACTATCCAATAAGTATAATGGGTGTACTGTCCTAATCCTAGGAGGACTCGCAATGCGAGAGAAGGTGAAGATAAAAGACAACCGAATAAACCTTATTCCTATTTCTCCTGAACCAGAATCCATCCCCGAACTGGAACAAGTTCCTTTCGAGTTCGTATATAACCATACGATGGAGTATCCAAATAAACTGTGTATCTTCGTAGTGATACGGAGTGTTCTGGAGAAATACAAAGGTGAATTGGGAGTGGTAGTGAAATATTTGGTTTGGTCGTGAGTAGCAGTCGCAATTTACTTTGCCCTCTTACTAATCCCTTGATTTGTCTTTACATAATACCTTCTGTACACCATCGTTAGGCTAATTGGTTTTCTTCATTCCCTACCGGTCGGCACCTGCCTATGGTTTGGAAGAAGACTATCCAATTTGCGTAATAGGTGTACTATCTCCTAAACCAAGGAGTACTCGCAACCTGAGAGAAGGTAAAAGGAAAAAACAACTGAATAGTCCTATTCATTTTCTCCAGAACCGGAAACCATCCTCGAATAAATTCCTTCGAGTTCGTATATAACCATATTGTTGGGGTAAAAATTTACACCCCGGTTGACCAAGTCAAAATCAAAGTCAACCCCAAGCCAGGTGGGCCCAAGCCCAGGTCAGGCGGACCCATGCCCAAGTCAAGCCCACGGCCAGCCTCCCCATGGCAACGACAAAATCATGTAATAAATAATTTTTATGTAATTTTTTATACATGAATGTATGCAAAATGGGCATAAAGCCAATATTTTGTAAGCCCATGGCTTATGTGCAAAAATGAAATGGCACATGAGCCATGGGATGGCTAAAATGTCATTTTTGTAAAGTCCAAGGGGCTATATGTAAATATGTAAGCCTATATAAGGCAACATGATGATGAATAAATCAATACACTTTTCATCCTCACAAAAAACCTAGGGTTTGTATCTCTTTCCCTTTTCTGAAGGTCTCAAACCTTCTTCTTTCTTTTGAATTAAATCAAGAGTTTTACTCTCCCTTTTCAAAAACAAAATAGTTTTTCACCAAGAAACCCACAAAGGGGAACTTGGATCGGTCATCAGATCTAAAAAAGGAGAGATTTTGAGATCTCACATCTCTTGATCTTCAAGATCCAGCTAACAGAGGAGAGGAGGAAGAAGAAGAACCCCTTCCATTAACCCCAAAAACACACTCAGGAGTCCAACTCCTCTCTGATTTCTCTTTCGAGAAATCTTTTTTAGGCTAAAAGCCTCTTTTTCTCGCCGGCGCTCAAGCGCAGAGCGCCCCCGTGCCGACACGTGGCGCGCTTGCGCTCAGCGCTCGAGCGTAAAGAGCCCACGTGCCGACATGTGGCGTGCTTGCGCTCAAGCGCAAGCGCTCGAGCGCAAGTCGCCCCCATGCCGACACGTGGCGCGCTTGCGCTCCAGCGCAAGTCGCCCCGGTGCCGACACGTGGCGCGCTTGCGCTCCAGCGCAAGCGCTCGAGCACAAGTCGCCCCGGTGTCGACACGTGGCGCGCTTGCACTCAAGCGCAAGCGCTCAAGCACAAGCGCTCAAGCGCAAATCGCCCCCTTACCGACACGTGGCGCACTTGCGCTCAAGCGCCCTGCGCTCAAGCGCAGAGCGCCCACGTGCCGACACGTGGCACTCTAGCGCCTGAGCGCACAGCGCCCAAGGTGCTGCCTCACGCATCCTTTGGATGTCTTTTTCCCTTTTATATATATACATGTATATCTATACATATGTACATACACACATACTCCACGACACTGTCCCTGTTAGAAAAAAATTTCTAACGGGGCGCTGCCCCACACCCGCAAGGGGGCTGCTAGCCCCCTTGACCCCCAGCCCGCTATTCGGGTAGCGGGACCCCCGTAAAAACTCTGCGTGGCTCCCGACATATCCAAAACCCCCTTTCAAAACACATCGCACGTACACCGCACATTGAGTTCGCATGACCAGTTTAACCCGTCAATCGGAGGTTCTCTCGCTCCAAAGGCGAGGGGTAATTAACGGCAGCTTAGTCCGCGGCTGCCGGAGATTCGGATCCCCACAATCATTAAACCCCGGCCTACCCAGGCAGGGGGAATCTGCAGTACGCCTGACAAGCGCGCGCGTATTTCCATCTCCATGGGGTGACAAAAAACACCCTACAGATTCTGGCACGCCCGGTGGGACCAATCTCTCCTCCCATATCTCAGGTTAAACGTTCATGCGAACTCAATCAATATACATACCTATATTTAAACTAAAATAATGCTTTTTCATGCAGGTTTTCAAGAAATCACTCTCCAACAATGTCTCCAAGCACGATCTCAGCTCTCAGCACGACTCCCGTCTCCTACACGATGAAGATGGACTCCAGGACGGTCCTTCCGGCCAGTCTCAGGCGACAATGGGAGGAGGAGCCGCTGCCATTCGGCTCTATCCTGTTCGTGTCAGCTAACTCCATTCCCACTCTTCAAGCTCCAGCAACAGACAAACCGGTCTCGAAAGGAAGGAGGCCAAATGTGGTGATCTCGAGGGCGCCCCAACCCAAACGCAAGTCGGTGTCTGAACGACTTTCCTTGGCCCCAACTGGGGGCAAGGCCATCAACACCAACAAAGCTACAACGTGTCTTGGGCAATCTCCAGCGGCGCCTCCGACAACTGCTCGATTGGGTGTCTTCTCAAGCCTCCCCATCACTCAGCCTATGGCGGCTCCCCGAAGAGCAGAAGCCTGCCAAGCGCTTAAGGCAGAGAAGCTGAGGCAGAAGCGTATCAGATATAGAGCCAACAAAAGGGCTAGGGCTCTGGCCATGTTAAAATTTATGAATTTCCAAAGCCCGGACCGCTCCGCTAAACCAGCTACCGGTGATGAAAGAATGGCTGAGTGTGTTATCCACACTGTCTACATGGCCGGACATGAAGAAACGAACCCTCCTCTTCTTCACAGCCATGGTGATGATATAGTTGACGCTACCCGGCATCGGCTCGATCTAAATGAGGAAGAGCCTGCTCAGGACGATAAGCCAGAGGAGCCCATGGTTCCTACGAAATTGAGCTCAGGCAATAAAGATTACCCGGTTGTCATAGCCGGAACTACAGAACAAGCATTATTCCAATGGCTCCAAATGCAATTTCAAGACAGGGATGAGAAGATGGCCGAGGTCTATTCAAAAGTCGATGAGCTGGCAAACGTCGTGGCAGATCTCGCGACCCAAGTCGCCCGATTGCAATTACAGCAGAATCAAATTTTGGTTCATGAGCCAGGGATTGATACCCGGAGGCAGCCAACTGATATCCCCTTCAACCTGACAGCGGAGCGCCTTCGTGAAAAACGGCCGCAATCAGCCTCCAGTCCCTCCGATACATACGCCGGGGGGGATCGCCTCTGAAAGAGAAGCTGGAAAAGGTCTATTCCTTTAAAAGGGAAAAAGTCCACAAGATATTGAAGGACGCCCTAAGAAACGGTCTACAACTGCCGGAATCAAAGAGACCGCAAGAAGCGAATATGACCGACGACCCAGAATATTGCCCCTATCACAGGGTGATAGGTCATGCCATTGAGGACTGCTTCGTCTTCAAAGATTGGGTCGAAAGGAAATACAAGACGGGAGTGATAGAACAGTCTAAAGGCGCGTTAGCAAACAGTCAAGCTACGACCGCCGATTTCATGCAAATGGAGACCGAAGCCTTTCGGGAACCTAATCCTCCCAGACATGTGCTATTATCTGAAAAGGTCGAACCAAAGACCGATCGGCCTCGAGGACCAGCATCAGTAAAGGCACCTACTCTAATGGAGAGAAAGAAGAAGGTATACTCCTTCAGGAGGGATGAAGTCCGCAAAATATTCACGGACGCCTTGAACAACGGTCTGCAACTGCCTGTTCCAAAGAGGCCACAGGAAATGAACATGACCGGAAATCCCGTATACTGCCCATATCATAGAGTGGTGGGTCATACCATCGAAGACTGCTATATTTTCAAAGATTGGGCAGAGGACCAATATAAGCTTGGAAAAACCTCACAATCCTCGGATGTATCGGCAAGCCACGGAGCTAGGTCATCAACACATCTCCGCCAAGATCAAAGTTCAAGGAGCTGGGATAAGCAAAGATGACCCCCACGTCGTTAAACTGGGAACAGTCGACCTCTAAGTCGTTAAACTGGGAATATAAAAAAATGTAAATAAAAAAAAGTGTAAATAAAAGAAAAAAATAAAAGCCGAAATGATAGGGCAATTCGCAATAAAAATCAGCGAGTAAAAATAAAAATGAAAATAAATCCGAAATGATGGGGCAACCGCGAATAAATAGCCGAAATGATAGGGCAATCGCGACCTTCGCGATAAGAAAAGCTGAAATGATAGAGCAATCGCGGTAAAAAAAAGGCGAATGATGAGTCGCTCCTGGTACCATATTCCAGTGCAGCGATGCACACGCCAACAAAAATTCAAATTTTCCAAAATTCTCCCGGCCCTACGGCCAGTCCCCAAATTGATTGCCGTATACAATCCACGGGCTCAAATGATTCTCATCACGTCCATGCCCCACCGCAACCACCAGTTATGCGGCTGGTCTATGTCTTTGGAGTTATGCTCCATTGAGAAGACCCACTCATGTGTCCTCACGATACATGAGGAGAACAAACCTTTTTGGGATCCTTACGACTCACAAAGGAAAAACACACTTAGGAGTCCTCACGACTCCTAAAGAGAAAATACACCTGCGGGATCCTCAAGACTCGCAGGGAGAAAATGCTTTTATGGGACCCTCACGACCCATAAAATTGAAAAGCCTTAGGCGATAGGGACCTAAAACCCGTCTCCTAACCCATCGCTCCGCCAACAAGAGTAGGCAAATGATGAATTGCTCCTGGCACCTCTGCTTCAGTGTTAGCAACGGTGATGCCGGCCCCTACCCCAAAATTCCAAGCTCGCCATCAATAGATCCCTAAGTCTTTAAACTGGAAACAAATGACCTCTACGTCGTTAAACTGGAAACAGATGACCTCTAAGTCGTTAAACTGGAAACAGATGACCACCAAGTCGTTAAACTGGAAACAGATGACCACCAAGTCGTTAAACTGGAAACAGACGACCTCTACGTCGTTAAACTGGAAACAGATGACCACTAAGTCGTTAAACTGGAAACAGATGACCACCACGTCGTTAAACTGGAAACAGATGACCTCCAAGTCGTTAAACTGGAGACAGATGACCTCCAAGTCGTTAAACTGGAGACAGCAGACCTCCAAGTCTTTAAACTGGAAACAGATGACCTCCAAGTCGTTAAACTGGAAACATATGACCTCCAAGTCGTTAAACTGGAAACAGATGACCTCCAAGTCGTTAAACTGGAAATAGATGACCTCTACGTCGTTAAACTGGAAACAGATGACCTCTACGTCGTTAAACTGGAAACAGATGACCTCTAAGTCGTTAAACTGGAAACAGATGACCTCTAAGTCGTTAAACTGGAAACAGATGACCTCTAAGTCTTTAAACTGGAAATAGATGACCGCCAAGTCATTAAACTAGAAACAGATGACCACCAAGTCGTTAAACTAGAAACAGATGACCACCAAGTCGTTAAACTGGAAACAGATGACCGCTAAGTCATTAAACTGGGCACCACAGACCCCTAAGTCTTTAAACTGGAAACAGATGACCGCTAAGTCGTTAAACTGGAAACAGTCGACCTCTAAGTCATTAAACTGGGAACGAGGGAAATCCACTCATGTGTCCTCACGATGCATAAGGAGAACAAACCTTTGTGGGATCCTTACGACTCACAAAGGAAAAACACACTTAGGAGTCCTCACGACTCCTAAGGAGAAAATACACCTATGGGATCCTTACGACCCGTAGGGAGAAAATACTTTTATGGGACCCTCACGGTCCATAAAATTGAAAAGTCTTAGGTGACAGGGATCTAAACCTGTCTCCTAAGCTATCGCTCCCCAATTCCCAAGCGGCGAATGATGAGTCGCTCCTGGTACCATGTTCCAGTGCAGCGATGCAGACGCCAACCAAATTCCAAATTCAAATCCCAACGGCGAATGATGAGTCGCTCCTGGTACCATATTCCAGTGCAGCGATGTAGACGCCAACAAGGACCCAAAATGTTTTTGGCCCTATGGTCTGGATCATACATCCTGCAAAACCGTATAAAATCCATGGGCGTAAAACAATCCCGATCTCTCCAAAAAAAAGAAAAGAAAAAAAAGGAGAACGGTATGTCCATAAGCAAAATGGGCACGGATGAAAATCCGAAAGGGCTTCGTGAGTAAAAACAGCAGGGCTGCCGGCGAGTTTGTGAAACCCTGAAAGGGCGCAAACTCGTAAAAAAGAAAGAAATGAAATGCACTCGCAAAGTCCTCTCGACTTTGTGAGGAGAAAATTCCCGCGTGAGATCCCTACGACTCACAAAGGAGCAACACACGTAGGAGTCCCCACGACTCCTAAGAAGAAAACACACCTACGGGATCCTTACGACCCGTAGGGAGAAAATGCTTTGTGAGACCCTTACGGCTCAAAAAATTGAAAAGCCTTAGGTGATAGGGATCTAAACCTGTCTCCTAATCCACCAATTTCCAAATCCTCCCGGGGCAAATGATGAGTTGCTCCTGGCATTATTCCAATGCAGCAATGCAAATTCCAAACAAAAACCCCAATTCCTAAATCCTCTCGGGGCACATGATGAGTTTCTCCTGGCATTATTCCAGTGCAGCAATGCAGATGCCGAACAAACTAAATCCAAATCCTCCCGGGGCAAATGATGAGTTGCTCCTGGCATTATTCCAGTGCAGCAATGCAGATGCCAAACAAAAAACCAAATCCAAATCCTCCCAGGGCACATGATGAGTTGCTCCTGGCATTATTCCAGTGCAGCAATGCAGATGCCAAACAAAAAACCAAATCCAAATCCTCCCGGGGCACATGATGAGTTGCTCCTGGCATTATTCCAGTGCAGCAATGCAGATGCCGACAGAAAACCAATTCCCAAATCCTCTCAAAGACAGATGATGATTCGCTCCTGGTACCATATTCCAGTGTAGCGATGCTGATGTCGACTCAAATCAAACAAATCAAACCAACCAATTCCAACATCGACCTCTGCGTCAACAAACGACACTCCGCGCCGGGGAAAAGTCGATCAGCGACACTCCGTGCCGGGGAAAAGTCAACCCGACACTCCGCGCCGGGGAAAAGTCGATCAGCGACACTCCGTGCCGGGGAAAAGTCAACCCGACACTCCACGCTGGGGAAAAGTCGATCAGCGACACTCCGTGCCGGGGAAAATTCAACCCGACACTCCGCGCCGGGTAAAAGTCGATCAACAACACTCCTTGCCGGGGAAAAGTCAACCAGCGACACTCCGCGCCGGGGAAAAGTCGATCAACGACACTCCGTGCCGGGGAAAAGTCAACCCGACACTCCGCGCCGGGGAAAAGTCGATCAGTGACACTCCGTGCCGGGAAAAAGTCAACCCGACACTCCGCGCCGGGGAAAAGTCGATCAGCGACACTCCGCGCCGGGGAAAAGTCAACCCGAAACTCCGCGCCGGGGAAAAGTCGACCAGCGACACTCCGTGCCGGGGAAAAGTCGACCAGCGACACTCCGCGCCGGGGAGAAGTCAACCCGACACTCCGCGCCAAGGAAAAGTCGATCAGCGACACTCCGTGCCGGGGAGAAGTCAACCCGACACTCCGCGCCATGGAAAAGTCGATCAGTGACACTCCGTGCCGGCGAAAAGTCAACCCGACACTCCACGCCGGGGAAAAGTCGATCAGCGACACTCCGTGTCGGGGGAAAGTCAACCCGACAATCCGCGCCGGGGAAAAGTCGATCAGCGACACTCCGCGCCGGGGAAAAGTCAATCAGCGACACTCCGTGCCGGGGAAAAGTCAACCAGCGACACTCCGCGCCGGGGAAAAGTCGATCAGCGACACTCCGTGCCGGGGAAAAGTCAAGCAGACACTCCGTTTCGGGGAAACGTCCTACCACAGGCACTCCGTCTCGGGGAAACGTCCTACAGCAAGCACTCCGTCTCGGGGAAACGTCCGACAACAGACACTCCATGCCAGGGACACGTCTACCAAATTACTCTGGGCCAGAGAAACGTCTACCACAGACACTCCATCTCGGAGACGAATCAAGCGTCGACCGTCCACGTCGTAAAAAGGGCAGTGCATCCCAAAAATGGAAACCAAAGCAAGTCGCCTCCACATGAAAGAAGATCCATCAATTTCATACACACGACCCACATATGTTGTGTGCATTTATTGATGGGGGGAAATTTGTTGGGGTAAAAATTTACACCCCGGTTGACCAAGTCAAAATCAAAGTCAACCCCAAGCCAGGTGGGCCCAAGCCCAGGTCAAGCGTGTTAGTTATATGTATGCCCTAAAGGCCATTACTGTACATTGGATGTATATTGTAGTGGATGCTGGGACATATATAGGGAGGACTTTCTTGCTCGACATGATAGTATGCTATCTGGTTGCTCTTTACCTTAACGTGTACACAAATTGCCTCTCTATTACATGTTGGTAAAGCCCTTAGGATGTGTGCTTGACTACCTGGACTATGATGCGGATCATACTAGTGGGGACATGGTAGTCCATAAGTACATCCTTCAAAGTCCCTAGTCGTGGGTGTATCGAGATGGGGCATCGATATACCAGTGTAGACTAGCGTGTACCTTCTTGACCCATACAGATGGGCGATGGATGATCCCATATCCATCGGTGTTTGACATCAGAGATGATATACGGGTGCTCAGTAGAGACTGGGTACACTGGACGGACTCGCCGAGAACTCCCAGATGGTATTATACCTCACGTCAGATGGCAGTTCTCTGGTGACACTGGTACAGAGTAGTCTGTTGACCCGAGATCGTCATAGAGTCTTGTGTGGTTCCCACTGTGCTTTGATTTCCATCTTACCACGTCTAAGAGGGCGTGCAAAACGGTGGTTTTTGGGTACAGTCCCGAGTCACATGGAGGCAATAAGCGATAGGAGGGGATTCGTCTCTCCCGGTATAGGGGGTTGATGTTGCGCTGTGTTCGATTGGCTATAACAGGAAATCCCTGGCCAGGGTTGCTGAGATTTACTGGTAAGTGTTACCAGTAGTTTCTCGAATTGTTATAGACCTCACATCGACACGACTTATCGAGCTATTGGGGTCTGACGTTTACCACCCCTAGGCGAGATATGCGACATATCAGACGATCAGACCGGACTGTACGGTAAGTGTTACTGGTTGGATTCACTGGAGTGTGAGCGGGCTTGCTCTTCAATCTTCTGATCGCTCAATACCCGGGTGGCCGTTACGTTTAGCAGACCGCTTGCGGCTTGTGGGTGTTTGATATGATCATCATCTGCTGCTGGCGTATTGACGAGTCTTTAGAGTCCTACACAGAGGTTTCCTGGCTCAAGCGAAACGAAATAGAGGCGCATATGAGATATGTGCGGGACCGAGAATGATACCAGTATATGATACTGTACTCGATTCTCGCGATTTGTGACATTGATCGGTTATATACGATATAGCCGGGTTATCGGATCAAGTGTTGATTCGATAAGTTATTACTGTTGATATTAGTCGGTTATATACGATATGACCGGATCATTAAATCAAGTGTTGATTTAATGATTTAATGCATAATTATATATTTGATATATTACTTTGCATTAACTAGTATCGGTTCACTTTAAATGGATTTTCTCGCTCGGATGTGCACATTGTATATGTGATATACTTTTTGTGCACTTGATTGTATCATGTTTGATGATACATGCTCTTTAGGGTTTGTGTAAAGATTAAACCATGGTTGTGTATTGGTTAGGGTTTTCTTTTTCATTTATTTATTTCATTTGTTTTATTTTGGAAAAGAAATGGCAAAAGAAAATAAAATGGTTGCTAGTTTTGTTTTACATTGAAAGTTCATGAAGTTTTGACTTAGTGACCATTTTGTCTTCATGCTTAACCCTAACCACTCCTTCTAACCATGATTTATTCTCTACACTTGACCATGGTTGCCACATGATAAGTGTTCAATCTATTTTCTATTTTGAATTAACTTATCATAAGATTTATCATCTTCTTCTTCTTCTTCTTCAAGAAGAAAGCTTGCTTCAAAAATGGCAACTTAAGCAAATGAGTGAGAAATCCAAATCTAAAGAGAACCCACTTCCTATTTCTTCATCCTCTACCTCTTGCCAAGTAGTAGAGTGTGTTTTCTTCACAAGTTTCATGACTTGGTGAAGTGAGAGCTTGATCTTGCGATGCTTCGACGTAGATCATCTTCGGCATGGACATCGACGACCTAGCTCGCCATTTCTCCGACGAAGCCGACGCTAGAGCCCGGGAATTCATTTGGACAGCGAGGGGACTTCGTTGCGGTGCTATGGAGGTGGAGCACCGGATCTACAAAGGTTGTATTTCCGTATTCTTTTAGTTAAGTTGTTAACTAGATTTAATTTTCGCCTAGTTTTCTAGCCGACGATCCGTAGTCGGGTTTCTCGGCACCTAGATTTTTTGAAACGGGCATGGTTGATGCCTTGTGAGACCTCATTAGGGTGCCTAGGAACCCTACAGTGGTATCAGAGCCTAGCTAGAGCCTTAGGCGAAGTCTAGACGGAATTTGAAGTCCGAACGAACCCAAAACCCGATCACTAAAATGCTCTCTGTCCTTTTTCCAAAAACTGGGATTTTTCCAGATTAAAAATTGCCAAAAAATTCAGCAGGTAATCCTAAGAGTTACTGTGAAGCACGTAGCTCTATATCGATCAATGAGCCGCGGAACCGCGGCCCCACCCTGGGTTACGCGGCGGTTCCGCGGCCATGTTGGTGATTTAGATCACGTGTCTTCCACAGTAATTCTTGTGTCACAGTACTGAGTCTTCTGGAAATTTTTATATTTTATTCAAGAGTTGATTTTTCTGGAGTTGTTTTGGGGATTCGGTGTTTCGATCGGGGTATCAAATTTTGTCTATTTGGCTTTCCGGATAAATTTTAGAATATGTTAAAAAGTTCGACCGGATATAAATACCCAATTTTTCCCCTGTCGGGAAATTTTCAAGTGTTGGATTTTTCCGTAGTTTAACGACGTTCTAAGTAGTGCAAGTAACTCGATGGACCCTCTAGAAGACAACAAACCTTAACTCGATTATGTGACCGTCTTGAACTGCCCTTTGAACCTTCGGGTTTGGGGCAGTACGGCGTGCCACTTGTGAGGCGTTGGCTTGACCCTTCTACGGCTGGACCGTTGGTACTGAGGCACGAACTGAATGTCTTTAGACTTGTTTCATGTGTTGATCTCTATCGGGAAAACTTGGGTGTTCGATTGTTCGATTGTTCGATCGGAAAGTTTGACATTTTCTATTTATCCGGAATGGGATACAATAATTGGAATTCACAATAAGTTATGAGATAACTAAATGAATGTTATAAACATAGCAGTTTAGTCTCACTTGATCGGTTGCCACGGAATTTTGATGTGATCAAAAGTCCGTCGCAATCACGTAGCGTACGCGGATACTCGCCGGGTAAACTTAATAGACAGCCTCACTCCATAACCCCGACCAAGTGACTGTAGGAGAACCCCGTCGCCGAAAGCATCCGTTCGGGTGCTCGCGGCAGCGGTGTTCCGCCTTGGTGCACTTCGTCGACGGTATCGGGGGTGCGGCCGCCTACTAAAGTTTGCGACGAGTATTCGATCAGACTGTCGGGAATCTTGTTGAATTGCCCGACTCGATATTGAAAAGTGTTTTCGATAATGAGACTGAAATGCGGGGTTTATAATTGTTAGGCATGCGATGTCTAAGTAATTCATTTGGTCAGGCATGCGATGTCTGAGGAGGTTGCGGATTCCAACTGTTGTAGTTTTACACTTTCTTTTCTGTGACCGTAAGTGTAATATGTGATATCTCCGGTTTCGTTGCTATATGTCAACGACAATTGGGATGGACATATTTACTTACGTTGATGACATGTGATGTTATGTGTTGCTGGATATGTTATATTGGATCGTCGTGTTTGAATAGCCGGGCGTTTTTATGTGAGATGAGTGTTTTTCATTTTCATTCATGTAAAAACTTGTATGTAATATTCTTTTATTGGGGCACTTCCAGGTAGCGGAAGTAGTCACCGTTTGTATATTATTTACTTTTCCGCACTAGGATAGACCCAAGGAGGGGAGCACAAGTAACCGGGTTCTGGAGTCCAGTGGGAGACCAACTCTAGGAGTCGAGTCCGGGTCTCCTAACTCTAGAATTGGTAGGGTTGCTTGCCGCTCTCGTAGGGGTCTAGGGGTGTGGGTTTGGCTATTCATCACGACCGTGGAATCCGTGTTTTATACTGGCTCGTATTGAAAACACGGACGTCCTAGTATATCCAATATTTCATATGTTTCTTCTACTGCGATATCTGTGATGTGATCATGTGATGTTCTGTGATAGATACAGTATATAGTATATATGATATATTATATAGGCGTTACTTATGTTTTACACCCGCGCTAGCCCTGCCCCGCTCTGCCGTTAGTTACCTAACCTAACGGTGCACGAGGGGACATCGAGGTGAATGCGGATGGCATAAGTGTACGTCGTATTTATCTGTGATGTTTAGGTACTTAAATGATGGGACTTCATTAATATGATTAATGAAATAAAAGAAACCTAAGATGTTGTAGAATCGAATTTCAAAATAAAACAGGTAGCTATAGTTCTTGCTTTGCACAGCGGTATATATGATATATCCTGCACCTTATTCGATAAGGAAAGGACCGAGATCCCTTCACCGGGAGTGACTCCTTTAGCAATAACTGGCAGATGCTACACACTCGGTTTGTATTTTGATTGCTTTTAAGTGTTTTTGCTTTGCACAGCGATATATATGATATATCCCGCACCTCATTCGACGAGGAAAGGACCGACGATGCCTTCACCGGGAGTGACTCCTTTAGCAAAACTAGAAAAGCCTCAAAAGCACTCCATTTTAAAACCATTTGATTCTACAACGATATCAAGTTCATTCCGCAATAGGTTTTCAGAAAAACCTGTCGTAACCCTCCGTCATTTCAGATAAGTACTAGTTAGTATTCATGCTGCGGTAGTTTGGCATTCGTCAAGGCGTAGTGTACGGTAGCTAACTAGTATTTATCTGCTTATGCATATGATGCAGATTGGATTAGGGTATTCGTACGGCGTTGTTTGGCATTCGTCAAGAGTCGTGCGGGTGGGTTTAATTCGATCAAGAAATGTACGGGTTGAACTTGACTAGTGGACTATGGGTTGTTTGGCATTCGTCAAGGTCATAGGACACTAGGGGTAAAATATTATCGGGAATTTCAAGTGTTGAAATTTGCAATGAGATTGCATACCTTCTATGAGATAGTTGGATCCCGATACCCGCTGCGAGTAAGAGTTACTCCTGGGAGAGTTTTACACATTACAATTAGCCGATCAAGTAGGTGTCTAGAAAGGTGTCAACGAGGTTACGCCTCTGGGAAAACGAGGTATACATTAATTAGGTTCGTGCGAAAGCACGGGGGACCTCCCTCAAAGTACCGACACTGGCCTGGCTGAAAGATTGGCGAACTTGTAGTGTGTAATTAATCCCGGCTAGTCTTTCCTTTTAGGGTTTGAAGGAAGATTTGATAAAAAGCAGTGGGAGCCATCCTGATTAGATAAAATAAAACCAATCTATTCTTGCAAGAGCGCACGCTGAGTGTTTTCTTCTCTCTCTCTCCTGGTAGCGACCATATCACGCCTTAATCAAGATAATAATACGGATAATTGACCAAACCCGCTTGTTATACTGAGATGGGGAACGTTGGTCCCGCTCCAACTTATAATTGTTATAAGACAGAGCAGGAAATTGGGGAATACCAGATTTCCCGTGCCGCCCAAACGAAGAGAGTGCATGTTGATGCATCATCTTCGGGTGTGTTCATTACAAAGAACTGTTTCTCAGTATCCTCCGTATCCTGGGTATTTGATACCGGATCAGGATCCCAGATATGTAAGATGTTACATAGGGCTACAAAAGGGTAGAAAAACTGAGAACGGGTGATAAGTTTCATGAGGCAGAAAACGGGACAAGTGTTGCAGCCAAGTCTGCTGGTCACTGTCACCCTGTATTGTAATACATTGATTCTGAACGTATGTTATTAGATACCGAACCTGATATACAAAATCATATCTGTCTCTTTATTAGTAAAGAAACGATAATATTTTGTATTGTTGGATAATATTTTGAACATTTCCTATATCAAAAGTTGATCGGTTCAGGCACGTTATCTAAAAGCATTGATGTTCTAAATCAAACTACAGTTCTTAGTATATGGAACACACACAAGAGGAAGAGTTCAGAAATGAACGAATTCTTCTTAAGGTATTGTAGACTAGGTCAGATCAATGTGACCCGACTAGCTAGATTTACATATAGATGCATATTTAAATCAGTTTGAATTTACATCTTGTGAAACTCGCCAGTCATGTCACAAAGATAAGATGACCATAGCTCTGTTTATTGGAAACAGAGAAAGAGTTAGTGAACTCTTGGGACTGATACATGATGATGTATGTAAGGTCTCCTGTCTACACATGCCAGGACTGGTTCTTTATACTTCATTATATTCTCTGATAATCTCTCAAGATTCAGTCATATATTCATGTTGAAACATGAGTCCGAACCTTTTGAGATATTCACAGAATATAAGCGAGAAGTAGAGAACCAAAATACGGGTAAAAGTATTATGTCCTTTGATGAGATCAAGAAGGAGAGTACTTGGGCACGGAAATCCTGGACTATTCTAAAGGAGAATGAGATTCTCTCTCAGCATTACTCCTCCGTATACACCATAGTACGATGGTATATCGGGGCGGAGCAGATACACCCTATTTGATATGGTGTGCTCTATGATGAGTACTACTGAGTTACCTTTTTCCTATTGGGTGTTATGCGCTAGAGAAGCTGCATACCTATTGAATAGGGTTCCAATCAAATCAGTTGCCTACCATTTCATATGTGATATGGAAAGGGAAGAGCCCATGTCTTAAGCTAGTTAAGATTTGGGGTTGTCCGGCTTATGTCTAAAAGCAAAATCCGGACAAGCTCGAGGCAAGGTCTGTAATGTACAACTGGAAAGGTTCCAGCTATACAATTTGCAGCCGATGATTTGATAAAACCAAAGGATTCAGTAGATTCCAACGAACCTCAGCCTCTCCGCCGATCTAGTAGGGTTCCTCACCCACCTGAGAGATACTTCGGTTTCTCTATGACAGTGGGAGCGAGGATTGCATCATGAGATGATGACCCAACTAGCTTCAAGCTGGCCATCAGGAGTAAGACTCTGTAAGAATGGCTGGATGCTTAGCGATCTGAGATGGAATCCTTATACACCAACAAAGTATGGACTTTGGTTGCTAAATCTGAAGGGTTAAATCCCCATCAGGAGCAAGTATATCTTGAGAAGATTACTTGGTGTACATGGAAAAGTTGAGACTTTCAAAGCTAGACTTGTTAAAGGTTTGCATCATTGATCAGGTAAGGATTATGTTGAAACCTTTTCTAAGGATCTATGCTTAAGTCCATCCAGATCCTACTTGCCATGGCTACATACCATGACTACGATATCTGGTGGTTGGGTGTCATGACTGCTTTTCTAAATGATGTTTTAGAAGAGTGCGTCTATAAGTACACAGCCAGAGGGCTTCGTAGACAGTGGGAGCAGCGGAAACGTGTGCAAGATGTTTTATCTGATAAAGCAGGCATCGCGGAGTTGGAACGTCTGTGTTGATGTATTAGTTAAAGAGTTTGACATCATCAAAATGGTAGATGAACCTTGTATAAACAAAAAGGTAGTAAGGAGTATGGTGGCGATCCTCGTAGAGTACGTGGATGACATACTCTTGATAGGGAAGGAGTTTCCTATGCTACGCTCGATCAATCTCCGCTTATCACAAAGATTCTCCACGTAGGATCAAAATGATACCTACTAAATCCTGGATTTTGGATCTATGAGATAGATTTAAATGGATGTTAGGATTCTCACTAGTTGTAGTGAGATGGTATCAATCGATCCTGGGGAGAATCACTGGAAGGGTTCCAGGGTGATAAATACGACTGAATGTCAGTCGCAGGCATTGTCTTTACCCTTAGTAAAGGGACGGTATGTTGGAAGAGTTCCAAGCTAGATACCGTGACATACTAGACGATAAAGGCTGGATACATCGCTACTTAAGATGCTACCAAAGAGGCTGTTTGGATGTATATTAGTTCATGAGATGAACTTAGTTCCTACCATTGTGTGACAATGGAGTTGTGGCTTATGCCAGGAACCCCCGTCCCATCAGTGATCCAGACATATTCTAAGGCAGTATCACTTGATCATGGAGATGGTTGATCTCTAAGGGATCGAGGTCAGGAGAGTAGACTCAGAGGACAACACGGCAGATCCACTCACGAAGGCCTATTCCCAAAGAGAGACTTTTATGGGATGGTTGAGTATGAGATACTACAACCACTGCTACAGATGGCCCTAGTGCAAGTGGGAGATTGTTAGTTATATGTATGCCCTAGAGGCCATTACTGTACATTGGATGTATATTGTAGTGGATGCTGGGACATATATAGGGAGGACTTTCTTGCTCGACATGATAGTATGCTATGTTGGTAAAGCCCTTAGGATGTGTGCTTGACTACCTGGACTATGATGCGGATCATACTAGTGGGGACATGGTAGTCCATAAGTACATCCTTCAAAGTCCCTAGTCGTGGGTGTATCGAGATGGGGCATCGATATACCAGTGTAGACTAGCGTGTACCTTCTCGACCCATACAGATGGGCGATGGATAATCCCATATCCATCGGTGTTTGACATCAGAGATGATATACGGGTGCTCAGCAGAGACTGGGTACACTGGACGGACTCGCCGAGAACTCCCAGATGGTATTATACCTCACGTCAGATGGCAGTTCTCTGGTGACACTGGTATAGAGTAGTCTGTTGACCCGAGATCGTCATAGAGTCTTGTGTGGTTCCCACTGTGCTTTAATTTCCATCTTACCACGTCCAAGAGGGCGTGCAAAACGGTGGTTTTTGGGTACAGTCCCGAGTCACATGGAGGCAATGAGCGATAGGAGGGGATTCGTTTCTCCCGGTATAGGGGGTTGATGTTGCGCTGTGTTCGATTGGCTATAACAGGAAATCCCTGGCCAGGGTTGCTGAGATTTACTGGTAAGTGTTACCAGTAGTTTCTCGAATTGTTATAGACCTCACATCGACACGACTTATTGATCTATTGGGGTCTGACGTTTACCACCCCTAGGCGAGATATGCGACATATCAGACGATCAGACCGGACTGTACGGTAAGTGTTACTGGTTGGATTCACTGGAGTGTGAGCGGGCTTGCTCGTCGATCTTCTGATCGCTCAATACCCGGGTGGCCGTTACGTTTAGCAGACCGCTTGCGGCTTGTGGGTGTTTGATATGATCATCATCTGCTGCCGGCGTATTGACGAGTCTTTAGAGTCCTACACAGAGGTTTCCTGGCTCAAGCGAAACGAAATAGGGGCGCATATGAGATATGTGCGGGACCGAGAATGATACCAGTATATGATACTGTACTCGATTCTCGCGATTTGTGACATTGATCGGTTATATACGATATAGCCGGGTTATCGGATCAAGTGTTGATTCGATAAGTTGTTACTGTTGATATTAGTCGGTTATATGCGATATGACCGGATCATTAAATCAAGTGTTGATTTAATGATTTAATGCATAATTATATATTTGATATATTACTTTGCATTAACTAGTATCGATTCACTTTAAATGGATTTTCTCGCTCGGATGTGCACATTGTATATGTGATATACTTTTTGTGCACTTGATTGTATCATGTTTGATGATACATGCTCTTTAGGGTTTGTGTAAAGATTAAACCATGGTTGTGTATTGGTTAGGGTTTTCTTTTTCATTTATTTATTTCATTTGTTTTATTTTGGAAAAGAAATGGCAAAAGAAAAGAAAATGGTTGCTAGTTTTGTTTTACATTGAAAGTTCATGAAGCTTTGACTTAGTGACCATTTTGTCTTCATGCTTAACCCTAACCACTCCTTCTAACCATGATTTATTCTCTACACTTGACCATGGTTGCCACATGATAAGTGTTCAATTTATTTTCTATTTTGAATTAACTTATCATAAGATTTATCATCTTCTTCTTCTTCTTCTTCTTCAAGAAGAAAGCTTGCTTCAAAAATGGCAACCTGAGCAAATGAGTGAGAAATCCAAATCTAAAGAGAACCCACTTCCTATTTCTTCATCCTCTACCTCTTGCCAAGTAGTAAAGTGTGTTTTCTTCACAAGTTTCATGACTTGGTGAAGTGAGAGCTTGATCTTGCGATGCTTCGACGTAGATCATCTTCGGCATGGACATCGACGACCTAGCTCGCCATTTCTCCGACGAAGCCGACGCTAGAGCCCGGGAATTCATTTGGACAGCGAGGGGACTTCGTTGCGGAGCTATGGAGGTGGAGCACCGGATCTACAAAGGTTGTATTTCCGTATTCTTTTAGTTAAGTTGTTAACTAGATTTAATTTTCGCCTAGTTTTCTAGCCGACGATCCGTAGTCGGGTTTCTCGGCACCTAGATTTTTTGAAACGGGCATGGTTGATGCCTTGTGAGACCTCATTAGGGTGCCTAGGAACCCTACAAAGCGGACCCATGCCCAAGTCAAGCCTACGGCCAGCCTCCCCATGGCAACGACAAAATCATGTAATAAATAATTATTATGTAATTTTTTATACATGAATGTATGCAAAATGAGCATAAAGCCAATATTTTGTAAGCCCATGGCTTATGTGCAAAAATGAAATGGCACATGAGCCATGGGATGGCTAAAATGCCATTTTTGTAAAGCCTAAGGGGCTATATGTAAATATGTAAGCCTATATAAGGCAACATGATGATGAATAAATCAATACACATTTCATCCTCACAAAAAACCTAGGGTTTGTATCTCTTTCCCTTTTCTGAAGGTCTCAAACCTTCTTCTTTCTTTTGAATTAAATCAAGAGTTTTACTCTCCCTTTTCAAAAACAAAATAGTTTTTCACCACGAAACCAACAAAGGGGAACTTGGATCTGTCATCAGATCTCAAAAAGGAGAGATTTTGAGATCTCACATCCCTTGATCTTCAAGATCCAGCTAACAGAGGAGGAACAAGAAGAACCCTTTCCATTAACCCCAAAAACACACTCAGGAGTCCAACTCCTCTCTGATTTCTCTTTCGAGAAATCTTTTTTAGGCTAAAAGCCTCTTTTTCTCGTCGGCGCTCAAGCGCAGAACGCCCGCGTGCCGACACGTGGCGCGCTTGCGCTCAAGCACAAGCGCTCAAGCGCAAATCGCCCCCTTGCCGACACGTGGCGCACTTGCGCTCAAGCGGCCAGCGCTCAAGCGCAGAGCGCCCACGTGCCGACACATGGCACTCTAGCGCCTGAGCGTACAGCACCTAGGCGCACAGCGCCCAAGGTGCTGCCCCACGCATCCTTTGGATGTCTTTTCCCCTTTTATATATATACATGAATATCTATACATATGTATACATATGTACATACACACATACTCCGTGACACGGTCCCTGTTAGAAAAATATTTCTAACGGGGTGCTGCCCCGCACCCGCAAGGGGGCTGCTAGCCCCCTTGACCCCCAGCCCGCTATCCGGGTAGCGGGACCCCCGTAAAAACTCTGCGTGGCTCCCAACATATCCAAAACCCCCTTTCAAAACACATCGCACGTACACCGCACATTGAGTTCGCATGACCAGTTTAACCCGTCAATCGGAGATTCCCTCGCTCCAAAGGCGAGGGGTAATTAACGGCAGCTTAGTCCGCGGCTGCCGGAGATTCGGATCCCCACAATCATTAAACCCCAGCCTACCCTAGGCAGGGGGAATCTGTAGTACGCCTGACAAGCGCGCGCGTATTCCCATCTCCATGGGGTGACGAAAAACACCCTACACATACGATGGTTTTATCCAATGGAAGTGGACGTTCGTAGTAATACAGGGTGTCCTGGAGAAAAGGATAAAAGTAGGAGTGGCAATGAGGTTTGCAACTTTGACAATCCAAAAGCCAGTGTTTAAGAAGGTTCGGTTAATCTTGGTCACTGAGTCATAGTCTAGGGTCGGGTCATGGTCGCTGCCAAAGAGAGAGAGAAAAGAAACACTTAGCGTGCACTCTATCCTAGATCAGAATGGTTATCACTTTATCTAATCAAGAAACCTCCCACTGTAACGTCAAATTCTCCTCCAAACCTGAAAGAAGAATTAGTCGGGATCACCCGAGGAGTAAACCAACTCATCAGTGGGAATCGAGATCCAACTATCATCGCATGATAACGTGACGGAATCCGCTCACGTTATCACACTCCAGAAGGTATGCGCATATCTGGCAAGTTTCAGTTTCTTTTGAAACTCCCGATGTGGATTTTTACCCCAAGCTCTTATGACCTTGACGAAGGTCAACAAATCATAAGTCATATGTCAAGTTATACCCGTCATTGTCCAGGTTAATATGAACCCACCCGTACAAGCCCTTGACGAAGGTCAACAAGGCTATACGACCGTCCCAAACCAACGCATCTATCTATGCAGCAGAAAGGCAACAAGCAGCTACCATTCACTATGCCTTGACGAAGGTCAACAAACATAGCATGAATACTACGTGCTACCCGTCTGAAATGACGGAGGGCTACGAATGGTTTTTGGCGATAAACCTTTAACGTAATGAACTTGATATCGTTGAAGGAACCAGATAGCTTTTTAAAAATATAGTGGCGAAAACCTTTGCTAAAGAGGTCACTCCCGGTGAAGGGATCTCGGCTCTTTCCCCGTAGAATGAGGTGCAGGATATTCCAACTGAATACCACTATGCAAAGCAAAAGTAAACGACTATAGTGAAGTTATTGCCCTGACGTAAACTTCTGTCCAAGGGGTCACTCCCGGTGAAGGGATCTCGGCCCTTGCCTCGTCGACTGAGGAGCAGGATATTCCAACTGAATACCACGATGCAAAACAAAAGAGAACGTCCTTGCAATAACAGCTTTTTGGAAAAAAGTTCCAACAACATCATAATAGGTTTTTTTAGCTTGCATTGATCCGAATCAACGCAGTCCCATCAATTGATCACACCAATAAAGAACGAAAATAATGATGTACGTATATGCCATCTGCATTCGCCACTGGGTCCCGTCATTACCCGTTAGGTTACTTAACTAACGACAGAGCGGGGACTGGACTAGCGTGGATGCAAAACATATACAACATCTACTAGTATATATAACAATATATAATATTTCGCTCAAGGCGTGATAAAATGCAACATCACAGAAATGTAATAAGCATCACAGAACAATACAGATATCTGGGATCCCCGGGTTTCATAGAGCCGCTACTGAAACCCAACGTTCCCCTGGTCGTGTGGATAGCCTGTGCAATGAAATCCTAGACCCCTACGGGCGCGGCAAGTTACCTGCCAAAACCTGAACCGTAGCAGCCCCCTTCAGCAATGTGAATGGACCACCCAGCACTTCATGGAATCCAGTAACTTGGGCACCCCTCCTGGGTCAACCTGTACCCCCTACGAGTGCGGCGAACAACCCGCCAATTCTAGAGTGAGGCCCCCTCCGTCTCAATGCCATGAGATGCGGGCCCGTTGCCCTCTAAAATCGGGCTATCCGTGCACCCCACCTTGGGGTAATCCTAGTACAGAAAGTAAAATATACGTACAACGGGTACATCGACCTCACCCCGGTCGTGCCCCAAAAGAATAATATACAAACAGGCAGTGACGGCAGTCCACATGTCAGACGCTCGCCCCGCAATATCAAATGTACATAATACAACCAAAACTGTACTAACATTGCATCCAGGCTATCCCCCACGACCAATCCGCAACATCACAGCACAACATAGAACATCAACGTGAATGTCATGTTCGCAAATCCGTCTAAAAGGGCTATAGCAGTTAGATAGGATTTACCGATCAAATGACATTCACGGTCGCAGATATAATGTAAATACTGTGAACTAACATGTTTAAAATATTCGATCGATCAAATTTACCCATGTGGGCCCCAAGCACTACTGTAGCACATAAAGAAATTCTGGGCCCAAAAAGAACATTCCAAAACCCCTATTTCCCTGTAAAAAGATCACTGTGGAAAAATGGTGCAGTGAAGACACTGTACTGCGGCGGAACCGCGGCTCCAAGGGGGTTTTGGCCGCAGTTCCTCGGTGGGTCTACAGTATCATGCTACCAATTTTTCACAGATGTCTTAGAATTTCCTGAACAGTATTCTGCAGCAACCTGAAAAAATTTTGGAGCCAAAAAAAATTTCGACAGAAACTGTGCTTTTGATATCGGGTTTTCGGAAAATCCGTTTGATCGAACATTTAAACACATTAGACCAAGCTAGACTAGGTTAATGGTGTGGCTCTGATACCTTGTAAGTGCACGGCGGCGCCCCGACCGTCAATCCGACGTCGGAATGCGGAAACGATAATTTACTTTAACTTTTGAACCGGCACCACTGCGCACTTTAAAACCCGGATCAGGCCATTAATCTAATCCTAGCAAACTAGAGAAGGGGTAGAGAGATATACCGAGCGATCCGTGTCCTTCGGTTTTCTCGTCGTCGTCCCGATCTCCCCGCGGAATCTCCGGTCTTCATCTCCTCGTCGGAAGGGCACCACTTCGCCGGGTTCTTTTACGGGCTCCCACCTCTGGACCGAGGCAACTCGGGAACGAAGTTGGCGAGCCGACGTGCCCAAGGATGCTGTAGGTTAACTGTAGAACTCTATGTCTCCTTGGGGTTGTGGAAGTTGCCTTTTGGTGGAGAAAATGAGATATACATTGGAGATGAGCTAATGAGGTTTTTAGCAAGCCAAAAAGATGAAAAACCCACCACCAAATATTGGGACAGCCCCCCTCCCCTTTCTTGGCCGGCCAAATGAACAAGGAGAGAATTAGAGGAGTGTGAGAGAGTGGAACAATAATGCAAGAAGGAATGATATGTGAACATGAGAAGAAATCATCACAAAGAAAGTCCAACACTCCATCAACCATCATGACTCCAAAGGTCAAGCCATGATGAAGTCAAGAAGTCAAATGATGGTGCAACTATCATGACACTACAACTTGCAAAAACAACCCTCCAAATTGCTAATTTGCACAAATGCAAATAAGCCCTCCTCCACCAAAAATCCGGTCGTTAAGGAACAAAGGAAAACTGGCCGAAACAGAAAGCAAACTGGCAACTTCAGAAAACCGATCCCGTAATAAATTACAGGAAACCCCGCTAGTGTATATACATACGCGCATTTGTATTCCGACCGAAATACAAATGCAAAGAGACAAATCTACACTGTACTATACTAGGATCCGGCTTAAACCAAAGCCCGCTAGTATTAACCGTCCGATCATGATGCGTGCAATACCACACGTATCTGATCGAACCCTGCCATATCTCCATACGGCCTCTACAGCGTTTCGCCCGAAACTTGAGAAATTGGTCTGTGGGGGACTCTAAAGACTCGTCAATACTTTGGTTGTGGATTTAACCACTTGCATGTCAGAGGTATTAGCCTATACGTAACGGGCTACCAGGTATTGACCAAAAGGGACGTCGATGAGCGAACTCATCCTGACACCCTACTGTGCCTGTCAGTGACAATATCCGTACAGTCCGGTCCGTTCGTCTATGAGCATCGCATGGCGGGCCTAGGGGGTGGTAAAAGTCAGACCCCCAAAAGAGGTACAAGTCGTGTCGAAGTGTAGCCCAGAACACCCTGAGATACTACTGGAATACCTACTAGTAAATCTCCTGCCTTGGCCAAGAACTTCGTGTAAGGGCTCTCCTAGACACAGCGCAACCTCACCCCCAATACCGGGAGAGACGAACCCCTGCAGATACGTTCACTGCCTCCATGTGGCTCGGGACTGTACCCAACTAAAACCTATTTGCACGTCTCCTTTGAGCGTGGTAAGGTAGTAATCAAAGTACAGTGGGAACTCATACGAGACAAATGACGATCTCAGGTAGATGAACTAACCTGTACACATGTCACCAGGGAACTGCTATCTGACGTCAGGTATAAGACCAACTAGCATGTTCCCGGCGAGTCATGTCCGGTGTACTCATAACCCAATGAGCACCTGTATACATCTTAGGTGAACCATCTGACACTAGTGGCTTGTGAGACCGGCCACCACGCCTCGTCGGGGTCTCGACTGTATACACTAGTCTACTCTGGAGTATCGATGCCCTGTCTCGAAACTCCCTCGACTAGGGACTTTTTAAGGATGTGCTTATAGACTACCAGCTCCCACGTATATGATCGCCCTCATACTGCTGGCAGTCAAGCAAGAATCCTAGGGGCTCTATCAACGCGCAATAGTGACCTGTAAGGTCACCTAAAGCAGTACACGATGATAACGATAAACCAGATAGCATACTATCATCTTGAGTAAGACTGTCCTATCGGGATAGGTCCTCCATCAATCATTGCAATCACGTGCCTGTGATCCAATAATTAACTCTGAGGGCACTATCTCCAACACCCTGCACACACCCATAGAACACCCAACAACCCAACGTCTCCGATCGTCGCCGACGACCCCGGCATCACACCCACCATCATCACCATCTCATTTCCTTCCTCTCCTCTACATTAGCACCTCAACAAAACCCTGCACGTACCCTGCATTAAAACCCCAGAAACCAAACCCTAGAGCAATCCTGAACCCTACACCCTCGCCGGCACCTCACCGTCGGTAACCCCGACACCACCACCTCGTCTCCCTGACCCCTGCACACAACTCAATGAGCAATCCCTTCTCCTTCTTCTTCTCTTTCCTCTTCCTTTCTCTTCTCTTTATTTGTTTTTCCTTTTGAATTCATGTTCACTGTTGTGTAGATCGCCGGAATCTGACCGCGACGTCGACGATCCCGACGACCCAGCAAGGACATCTGACCCGTGTGATCCCATCGTGCGTTGTTTGGACTCTTTCCGTGTACCGTGCGTGCGTCGCGACTTTTCCCGCCGACGCGTGACGTTCCGTTTACCGCTTCGCGATCCGTCGAGGCAAGTGAAACTTGCTACATGCTATCTTATGAGTTTATAACTAGTTATTGAATATTAATCTTATAGATTGAATCCAAAGTTACCTATTCCAATTTAACAGTTCGGTGTTCCGTTTACATCTTTTAGATTCAGAACTTGAAACATACCTGTTGCATTTAGTTTACTAAACCTAGTAACCACATTTATATTATTAATCACATAATAACTATTTTACATAGTCTATGGTACCCTTTCTATAGTTTTACTCTATTGGACACCCGTGTGCATCTTTAACCTGTTTTAGTTACAATTGCATCCATTGAACATATTATACATATCATTGCATCTCTAGATTACTTAATACATATTAACATGAGTTTAACATCCATATTTGCTATACTGCATTCATGTAATGTTGAAAACCATCCCTTAAACTCAAACTGATAACCGTACATCCAAGTATTTTAATCTGCACTTATTTGCTTATCATATTACGTGTTCCAGTTTATTGTTCTTTTAGTACCCATGCTTGTGATGTATACACATGCTTATGCTAGTTGATTATGAGCACCCACATGACATCTTGTGCACCCTGATATGACCTATTACACCTATTACTTAACACGACATGGTACCGTGCAACTCTTGACATAACATGACACCTTTATTTATTACCTGACTTGACCTGATATACCATGGTCTTACCTGTTAAATGATCTTGTGTCTAATGCCAACAAACCTGACCTGTTGTCCTTACGGACCGTTCCTGTTGTCTATCCAGACAAACCTGTACCTGCATGATCCTGTGTTGGCATTAGCTTTAGATTATTTAATACATGACTTGAACACATATCACTTGGGGGTATGGGGAAATCAATGATGAAATCCTGACTTGTAACTCGACAGTTGCTTGCTTATACTGATCAGTTTTAGAGGCTAGGCCAGCCTCGGGATGATGCTGCTGACATCGTTCGTCTTTACATATTTCCTGTTTTAGTGCTTAGCGGCACGTCTCGGTTTCAGCCCGAGAGTCTTAGACCGTGGTCCCGGGCATGCACAAGATACTATTGAGTTACATCGATGATTCATCAATTTGATTTCAAAGACTTGAGAGTAGTTAACCCAATAGATCAGTTTAGATTACTCACTGCACACTACCTTTCACTGCCCTGATTTATATTGTCGTTACACCTGCTTTAATATTCATGATTATAATTGCTTGTCTTGCTACCCTGTTTATATATTATTGCTTGATGTTATGACGCGCTGGCGTCTGGGTTTTGCATGGCCCAGATTCCGTACCCTTGTCGCAGTCCGAGCAGGAGTACTTCAGTCAGCAAGCTGAGCAGTGAGGACTCGTTAGTAGTTAGTTCTTTATTTTCAGTATTATTTCATTTCTGATGTGAGCCCGCATTATGGGACATACATTCCAGTTATTCTTGTATTGGATCTTTCGCTTCCGCATTATTTTATTCTTGACTCGTTTATTTTTGGCTTATTGACATGTATTAGATAGTTTATTACTGTTTTTGATATCTCTACAGCCGTAATGTGACTGTGGATGGATACTTCCTACCCACAGGTAGCATGGTTGGCTATGTCACGTGCCCATCTTAGCGTATTCTGGGAAGTGGGGCGTGACACTTAGATAGCAGACCTGAACCTGTTTCCTAAGCCGTCGCTGTCCTGCAAGGAGATCAAGATAGACTATTTATGAAACGCATTGGCTAAAAAGGACACACCAATATGAAATAAAGTATATGTCTTTTATTCATGAATTCAAAATGAATACAATATACATGTCATAAAAAGAATCAAAATGGATACAAAATATTCTCTCATTCAGAAGTGAATACAAGAAAAGGAGAATATACAAAAAATCTTTAAGCCGGCGGACGGTGTAATAAATTCGTCAGTTCATCCTTCTTCCGCTGGGCCTTAGCTTCAAGTTTTGTTATTATTACGAGACGGGTCTCCGCCTGAGACTGTTGAGCCTGATATGAGGCAAGGCGACTCTCAAGCTCCTTTTCAGCAACTTTGTGAGCTTCAACCATCTCGCGGGTAAAGATAACGGCTTTATCAATAGCTGCCACCTTCCTGATAGCTTCTTGAAGTACCCGCCAAAGTTCATACGCACGGGTAGTCTTAGCAGTGAGTTCAGCTTGAAGTTCCCCCAAAGCATTTGAAGCTAGCTTCCTCTCCGAAAATTTCCGGTCGAGCCTTTTCTCGCACGACTGAAGATTAACGGCGCACCGCTCAATCCATCCCCACAAGCATACCTTGGCACTTAAGAGCTCGGAAAGAAGGCGTATGCATGCGAGATTATGTAAGCTGGCATCCACTTGACGACAATACTCGATCCAAAACTTGCACAAACCATGTTCTATGTAAGGAAACAAGGAAAGTCTTTGGTGTACACTCCATTAAGCATGCATTCGCGACTATATGCCAGCTTAAATGAAAATGATATCCAAAATGCGCTGATTTGCGGGAAACACGACGATAGTGTTCGCACTTAAAAAAAATTCCTAGGGGTAAAGTACAAAGCTCATGTACACAGGCGAGATGCACGTACAAATATATGTCAAACAGAAAAATTCAACAGTCAATAATAAGATAAATGCATCGATATAAATGTACTACTCTACAAGGAAAAGATCACCAAATATGGGATCAGAGATACAGGGGTTAACGAAACAAAACACAAGGTTCTCCAATTCCCTCTCTGCCCTCTCCACCACGTCGAAGCGGCGGTCTTCGCGATGGGTTGATCCCCACCGATTAGCGCCATGCCCATCAACTAAAGCAGACATGACAGCCCGTCGGGCTCTTATCTGACCCAGCTGATGAACCGAGCGATCCTTCAGAGCCTGGGTAATCAAGCATGCCTCGTGGAAACACTCAATCTTATCCTCCGCCGTATCAAGAATTACCAGGGTCATCTCTGCCAGATGAGGAGGAATATCGGCAAGCACGGCTAGAAAGATCGTCCGGAGCTAAATGGGGCCTATAGGAAGAGGAGAGCCCCTACGAGTCAGAAGCTCGTATATCACCACGTCACATTGAGCGTCGGTGAGTAGGGGATCTGCTAGCCGCGCAGCAAGGCGAGGAACCATCTCCTCGATGGGCACCTCCCATGGTTGCCGATGAGCGTGGGGGCGTTTGCAAGCCATAAATTGTGATTTGTTTCTCAAGATGATCACCCTAAAGTCTAAATGGTTTTCTCTTTAGAGAAAAAGAAAGGCCTTGGCTTCAAGTTATAAAGAGATGCATTCAATGTTATGCACAGAAAATGTTGTGCATGGTGGAACTATTCCCAAGGCCTAGAAAAAAGGAAGAGCATCGGAAATGAAAGAGGTGACGCATTGGAATCAGAGTAGGGAGATGAAACGACCTCATCAGCAGAGCCTCACGTGCATAGCACGTAAGCACCAGCCTTGATCCTTATTGGAAGATAAAACGGCACCGCACATGCATAACACGTGAGCAGGCGCTAATACAGGATTGAAATCCCCAACAGTGCCTCATGCGCAAAACACGTGAACACCAACAACAGTGTGACAAAACTTCATACAGAACACATGTAAACATAAAAAGGGGGAAAGGAAAGTTTTGTCATTCATACTCCGAAAATTCATACAAAAATAAAAGAAAATGTTTACAATGGTAAAACATTAAATCCAGGACACGGATTAAGAAATTCGGAAGTAAGGCCGTCTAAAATGCTTATGGCCTCTCTGACCATTCTCGTGTGCATTCTCTCATGAATACAAGCGTCAAGATCCTCGCTAATGTCCTCTGCCCTATGATAAGCAGCGATTATCATCATCTGTTGGAAAATTTGATGCAAAATATCAACAAGATTATCTCGCCGTTTCTTCGAGATCAGGCCCATCAGATATACTGAGTACACCTTATCTTCAGCATCATCCAGTGCCTTAAGCGGCATGGCTTCGTAAAATCCAGGAAGTGCTCTCCAAATTGCTCTCACTATAATCTTCAAAAGAGCGGAGCGACGAGGGAGTAGTCGACCGTTGTATTCATTGAAGCGACTCATAGTCTCAGCGCATTGGGCGTTTGTAAACTCTTGGTTTTGACAACGGCCTTGTACGCAAATGTCTTCATAAGAAATAATTTCTTCAAGATCGTACAGATGAGCAGCCATAGTGTCTGAAAGAGAGAAATCAGTGAAAGTTTAGTGATCAAACTGATCAAGAAAATGCTTATTGGAACATGTATACCACCGGAAACTGGAGACGACTGAACGTCTAGCCTGAATCTGGGGGCAGATGCTATTTAGTGTTATCCGCCCACCTCTACGAAGATACCAAGTTGATTTATGGCACCGTGTATCGAAGGTTTAAACGGATGCGGGCGATGTAGCAGACTTCGTCAGATTCCCCCTCGTTGAGGGGTTTTTGATTGTAGGGATGCTCTTTCCTGTAGGCGCAAGCCCCTGCAGTTAATTACGCTACCGCATCGCGGTAACCACTTTCTCCTTCTCCAGATGGTCACTTCGTGTCGTGGGTGTTTGTTTTGTTTTTGGTTGCCCGTGGATTGTATACGAAGACTAATTTATGTTGTCGCCCGTAGGGCTTGGATTAGTCCAAATCTGTATTTTCTTAGATTTGGGTTTTAGTTTGGGTTTAAGGATAAATTAGTCTCATTTGAGACTAAGATCAACTTAAACGTTTATTAAGGATACGTTAGTCTAATTTTAGACTAAGATCAACTTAACGGGATCATTTAGATCCAACAAAAGAGCATTTGGACTCTATTGTTTTCATTGGGTTTATTGATTGTCGGGACCCGCCACCTCTCTGAAGACGTTGAAGAATTACAACGACATGTATCAGAGGTGTGATGAGATGTACCCTTGAACCAATGTCAGTTGTGGGATTTGTAATTGGATTGATTTAAAGATCGTTAATATCGTTTGAGATTAAGAACAACTTAAGTGGTTGTTAAGGATACGTTAGTCTTATTTAGACTAAGATCTATTTAACAGGATCATTTAGATCCAACAAAAGAGCATTTGGGCTCTATTGTTTTAGTTTAGGGACATTGTGGTCCATAATTAGTTTAAGGACATTACGGTCCAGTTTAAAGACGTCATAGTCTATAAAGTTTAAAGACATCATAGTCTATGAGTTTAGGGACCTTACGGTCCATAGAGTTTAAGGACCTCATAGTCCATGAGTTTAAGGACCTCACAGTCCATAGAGGTTAAAGACATCATAGTCCATGAGTTTAAGGACTCATAGTCCATAGAGTTTAGTTTAGGGACATTACGGTCTAGTTTAAAGACGTCATAGTGTGTTTGGTTTTTATTCAACTGTTTGGGGATGCACCAAAAGTTATCGGTTATCGGGACCCTCCGTCTCTCTGAAGGCGCTGAGGAATTACAACGACATGTATCAGAGGTATGAAGAGATGTGTAGGGTTACTAGGCACACTCAAGAGGTTCCACAAGGTATCAACCATGCCAAATTCAAAAATTTAGGTGCCGAGAAACCCTAATATAGATCGTTAACTAGAGGATAGGCGAAACTATAAGCTAGAAAACAACTTTACTAACAAGTGAAAGGGATTACAACCTTTGTAGATCCGGTCCTCCACTTCTTTAGCTCCGTGTTGACATCCCTCCGCTGCGATCATCGGAATACCGGACTCTAGTGATGGTTTCGTCAGAGAAATAATCGGGGTAGGTCGTTGACTTCGGTGCCGAAGATGATCTATGTCGAAGCGACACAAACTCAAGCTCCATCTTCACTTGGTCATGAACCTTGTGAAGAAAACACCCTATACAACATGGCAAGTGGTAGAGGATGAAGAAATAGGAAGTGGGTTCACTTTGGATTTGGATTTCTCACTTGATTTCAACACTTGAAATTTTCTAGCATGCTTTCTTCACTTCATGAAGAAGAAGAAGAAGAAAAGAAAATGAATTATATGAAAAGAAAATACAAGTGAAGTCTATCGTATTGCAACCATGGGTGAGTATAACCTTTGTAGAGACTAAACCCTAGTTTAAGTTAATGGTTGGGTTAGTAAAAGTGTCATGCAAAACAAAATGGTGGACTTTGTCAAAGATGCTTGAAAGCTTCATGAAGCTTCAAGTAAAGACAATGAGAGCCACCATTTTATTTCACAAAAATAAACAAAAACCCTAAACCATTAACTAAACATGGTGTAAGTCATACACACACCCAAGTTTGCATGTATCGTCAAACATGATACAATCTAGTGCACAAAAATATATCACATATACAACTTGTGCACATCAAGTGAGAAAATCAATCTTAAGTGAACCAATATTAGTTAATGTAAAGTAATATATCAAATATATAATTATACATTAAATCATTAAATCAATACTTGATTTAACGATCCGGTCATATCGCATATAACCGACTAATATAAAGTGTATCAATATATCGAATCAACACTTGATTCGGTAACCCGGCTATATCACATATAACCGACCGATGATACAAATCGCGAGAATAGAATTCAGTATCACATACTGGTATTATTCTCGGTCCCGCACATATCTCATATGCGCTCCTATTTCATTTCGCTTGAGCCAGGAAACCTCTGTGTAGGACTCTAAAGACTCGTCAATACGCCGGCAGTAGGTGATGATCATATCAAACACCCACAAGTCGCAAGCGGTCTGCTAAACGTAACGACCACCCGGGTATTGAGCGATCAGAAGATCAATGAGAAAGCCCGCTCACACTCCTGTGAATCCAACCGGTAACACTTACCGTACAGTCCGGTCTGTTCGTCTGATATGTCGCATATCTCGTCTAGGGGTGGTAAACGTCAAACCCCAATAACTCGATAAGTCGTGTCGATATGAGGCTCATAACGGGTCAAGAAACTACTGGTAACACTTACCAGTAAATCCCTAAAGCAGCCTTGGCCAAGGACTTCCTGTTATAGCCAATCGAACACAGCGCAACATCAACTCCCTGTACCGGGAGAGACGAAACCCCTCCTATTGCTCATTGCCTCCATGTAATTCGGGACTGTACCCAAAATCCACCTTTTTGCACGCCCTCTTGGACGTGGTATAATGGAAATCAAAGCACAGTGGGAATCACACAAGACTCTATGACGATCTCGGGTCTACAGACTAACCTGCACCAGTGTCACCAGAGAACTGCCATCTGACGTAAGGTATAATACCATCTGGGAGTTCTCGGCGAGTCCGTCCAGTGTACCCAGTCTCCACTGAGCACCCGTATATCATCTCTGATGTCAAACACCAATGGATATGGGATCATCCATCGCCCATCTATATGGGTCGAGAAGCTACACGCTAGTCTACACTGGTATATCGATGCCCCGTCTCGATACACCCACGACTAGGGACTTTGAAGGATGTACTTATGGACTACCATGTCCCCACTAGTATGATCCGCATCATAGTCCAGGTAGTCAAGTACACATCCTAAGGGATTTACCAACATGTAACAGAGAGACAATCAGTGTACACGTTAAGGTAAAGAGTAACCAGATAGCATACTATCATATCGAGCAATAAAGTCATCCCTATATATGTCCAAGCATCCACTACAATATACATCCTATGTATAGTAATGGCCTCTAGGGCATACATATAACTAACAATCTCCCACTTGAACTAGGGCCATCTGATAGCAGTGGTTGCAGTATCTCATACTCAACCATCCCATAAAAGTCTCTCTCTGGGAAAAGGCCTTTGTGAGTGGATCCGCCGTGTTTTCCTCTGAGTCTTCTCTCCTAACCTCGATCCCCTGGAGATCAACCATCTCCACGATCAGGTGACACAGCCTTAGAATATGTCTGGATCACTGATGGGACGGGCGTTCCTTGGTATAAGTCACAACTCCATTGTCACACAATGGGAGGAACGAAGTTCATCTCATGAACTAATATACACCCAGACTGCCTCTTTGGTAGCATCTTTGGTAGCGATGTATCTAGCCTTTATCGTCTAGTATGCCACGGTATCTAGCTTGGAACTCTTCCAACATACCGTCCCTTTACCGAGGGTAAAGACAATGCCTGTGACTGACATTCAGTCATCCTTATCACTCTGGAACTTTTCTAGTGATTCTCCTCAGGATCAATTGATACCTTCTCACTATAACTAGTGAGTGTCCTAACATCCAATTAGATCTATCTCATAGATCCAAAACCAAGGATTTAGTAGGTATCATTTTTATCCTATATGGAGAATCCTTGTGATAAGCGGAGATTGACCGAGCGTAGCATAGGAAACTCCTTCCCTATCAAGAGTATGTCATCCACGTACTCTATGAGGATCACCAGCATACTCCCTACTACCTTTTTGTATATACAAGGTTCATCTACCATTTTGATGATGTCAAACTCTTTGACCAACTCATCAAAACAGATGTTCCAACTCCGCGATGCCTGCTTTATCACATAAAACATCTTGCACACGTTTCCGCTGCTCCCACTGTCTACGAAGCCCTCTGACTGTGTACTTACAGACTCTCTCTTCTAAAACATCATTTAGAAAAGCAATCATGACACCCAACTGCCAGATATCGTAGTCATGGTATGTAGCCGTGGCAAGTAGGATCTGGATGGACTTAAGCATAGCCACCGGAAAAGGTTTCATCATAATCCATACCTGGTCAATGATGCAAACCTTTAACAAGTCTAGCTTCGAAAGTCTCAACTTTTCCATGTACACCAAGTAATCTTCTCAAGATATACTTGCTCCTGATGGGGATTTAACCCTTCAGATAATGCAACTAAAGTCCATACTTTGTTGTTGTACAAGGATTCAATCTCAGATCGATAAGCATCCAGCCATTCTTACAGAGTCCTACTCCTGATGGCCAGCCCGAAACTAGTTGGGTCATCATCTCATGATGCAATCCTCGCTCCCACTGTCATAGAGAAATCGAGGTATCTCTCAGGTGGGTGAGGAAACCTACTAGATCGACGGAGAGGCTGAGGTTCGTTGGTTGCTATTGAATCATTTGGTTCTACCAAATCAGCAGCTGCAGTTTGTATAGCTGGAACTCTTTCCAGTTCTACCTCATGTCCACTTATTTCTTCACAAGAAATTCCCTTTCACAAAGGTGGCATGCTGAGAAACAAAACATTTTTGTTCCTCGGTTAGGTAGAAGATATTCCCTTGCGAATGCTTGGGATATCCAACAAACTTCCACAGAACAGACTTTGCCTCGAGCTTGTCCGGATTATGCTTTTAGACATAGGCTGGACAACCCCAAATCTTAACAAACTTAAGATATGGGCTCTTCCCTTTCCATATCTCATATGAAGTGGTAGGCAGTTGATTTGATTGGAACCCTATTCAATAGGTATGCAACTTCATAAGTGCATAACTCCCTAAAAAGAAATAGGAAACTCAGTAGTACTCATCATAGAGCACACCATACCTAATAGGGTGTGATTGCTCCGCCCCGATACACCAAGGTGGTGTGGTGTATCCGGAGGAGTAATGCTGAGAGAGAATCTCATTCTCCTTTAGAATAATCCAGGAATTCCGTGCTCAAGTATTCTCCTCCTTGATTTCATCATAGGACATAATACTTATACCCGTTGTTGGTTCTCTACTTCTTAATTATATTCTGTGAATATCTCAAAAGCTTCGGACTTGTGTTTCAACAGGAACATATGTCTAAATCTCGAGAGATCATCAGAGAATTTAATGAAGTACAAAGAACCGGTCTTGGCATTTGTAGACAGGGGACCTTCATACATCATCATGTATCATCCCAAGAGTTTACTAACTCTTTCTTTGTTTCCAATAAACAGAGCTATGGTCATCTTATCTTTGTGACATGACTGGCAAGTTTCACAAGATGTAAATTCAAACTGATTTAAATATACATCTATATGTAACTCTAGCTAGTCGGGTCACATTGATCTGACCTAGTCTACAATACCTTAAGAAGAATTCGTTCATTTCTGAACTCTTCCTCTTGTGTGTGTTCCATATACTAAGAACTGTAGTTTGATTTAGAACATCAATGCTTTTAGATAACGTGCCTGAACCGATCAACTTTTGATATAGGAAATGTTCAAAACATTATCCAACAATACAAAATATTATCGTTTCTTTACTAATAAAGAGACAGATATAATTTTGTATATCAGGTTCGGTATCTAATAACATACGTTCAGAATCAATGTATTACAATACAGGGTGACAGTGACCAGCAGACTTGGCTGCAACACTTGCCCCGTTTTCTGCCTCATGAAACTTATCACCCGTTCTCAGTTTTTCTACCCTTTTGTAGCCCTATGTAACATCTTACATATCTGGGATCCTGATCCGGTATCAAATACCCAGGATACGGAGGATACTGAGAAACAGTTCTTTGTAATGAACACACCCGAAGGAGATGCATCATATGCACTTTCTTCGTTTGGACGGCATAGGAATTCTGATATTCCTCTATTTCCTGCTCTGCCTTATAACAATTATAAATTGGAGCGGGACCAACGTTCCCCAGCTCAGTATAACAAGCTGGTTCGGTCAATACATCCGTATTATTATCTTGATTAAGGCGTGACATGGTCGCTACCAGGAGAGAGAGAGAAGAAAACACTCTGCGTGAATTTTATCTAATCAGGATGGCTCCCACTATTTTTATCAAATCTTCCTTCAAACCTTAAAAGGAAATACTAGCCGGGATTAATTACACGCTACAAGTTCGCCAATTTTTCAGCCAGGCCAGTGTCGGTACTTTGAAGGAGGTTCCCCGTGCTTTCGCACGGACCTAATTAAAGTAAACCTCGTTTTCCCAGAGGCGTAACCCCGTTGACACCTTTCTAGACACCTACTTGATCGGCTAATTGTAATGTGTAAAACTCTCCCAGGAGTAACAATTACTCGCAGTGGGTATCGGGATCCAACTATCTCATAGAAGGTATGCAATCTCATTGCAAATTTCAACACTTGAAATTCCCGATAATTTTGCCCCAAAAGATCTATGACCTTGACAAGGTCAACAAACCATAGACCGTAAGTCAAGTTCTACCCGCCATTTCTTGATTGAATCAAACCCACCCGCACGACCCTTGACAAGGTCAACAAGGTCGTACGACTACCCTAAAACAATCTGCATCATATGCATAAGCAGATAAATACTGGTTAGCTACCGCACACTGCACCTTGACAAGGTCAACAAACGCAGCACGAATACTAAGCAAGACTTATCTGAAATGACGGAGGGCTACGACATTTTTTTCTGAAAACCTATTGCGTAATGAACTTGATATCGTTGTAGAATCAAATGATTTTAAAATGGAGTGTTTTTTAGGCTTTTCTAGTTTTGCTAAAGGGGTCACTCCCGGTGAAGGGATCGTCGGCCCTTTCCACATCGAATAAGGTGCAGGATATATCACATATACCGCTGTGCAAAGCAAGAACTATAGGAGCAATCAAAAGACAAACCGAGGGGTGTAGCATCTGCCAGTCATTGCTAAAGGGGTCACTCCCGGTGAAGGGATCCCAGCCCTTTCCTTATCGAATAAGGTACAGGATGTTCTACAAGGAACACCGCGATGCAAAGCAAGAACTGTAGCTACCTGTTTTTGAAAATTCGATTCCACAACATCTTTTAGGTTTCTTTTCTTTCATTAATCATATTAATGAAGTCCCATCATTTAAATCACCTAAACATCACAGATAAATACGACGTACACTTATGCCATCCGCATTCGCCTCGATGTCCCCTCGTGCACCGTTAGGTTAGGTAACTAACGGCAGAGCGGCGCAGGGCTAGCACGGGTGTAAAACATAAGTAACGTCTATATAATATATCATATATACTATATACAGTATCTATCTCAACATATCAAACGATCACATCACAGATATCGCAGCAGAAGAAACATATGAAACATTGGATATACTAGGACGTCCGTGTTTTCAATACGAGCCTGTATAAAACACGGATTCCACGGTCGTGATGAATAGCCAAACCCACACCCCTAGACCCCTACGAGAGCGGCAAGCAACCCTACCAATTCTAGAGTTAGGAGACCCGGACTCAACTCCTCGAGTTGGTCTCCCACTGGACTCTAGAACCCGGTTACTTGTGCTCTCCTCCTTGGGTCTATCCTAGTGCGGAAAAATAAATAATATACAAAAGGTGACAGTAACCTCAACCCGGAAGTGTCCTAATAAAAGAATATTACATACAATTAATTTTACATGAATAAAAATAAAAACTCTCATCTCACATAAAAACCCCGGCTATTCAAAACGCGACGATCCAATATAACATATCCAGCAACACATAACATCACATGTCATCAACGTAAGTAAATGTGCGCATCCCAATTGTCGTTGACATATAGCAACAAAAACGGCGATATCACATATTACACTTACGGTCGCAGAAAAGAAAGTGTAAAACTGCAACAGTTGGAATCCGCAACCTCCTTAGACATCGCATGCCTAACAGTTATAAACCCCGCATTCTAGTCTCTATATCGAAAACCCTTTTCAATATCAAGTCGGGCAATTCAACAAGATTCCCGATATTCTGATCGAATGCTCGTCGCAAACTTTAGTAGACGGCCGCACGCCCGGATGCCGTCGACGAAGTGCACTAAGGAGGAACACCATTGTCGCGAGCACCCGAACGGATGCTTTTGGCGACGGGGTTCTCCTACAGTCACTTGGTCAGGGCTATGGGGCATGGTTGTCTATTAAGTTTACCCGGCGAGTATCCATGTACGCTACGTGATTGCGACGGACTTTTGATCGCATCAAAATTCCATGGCAACCGATCATTCGAGACTAAACTGCTATGTTTATAACATCCAAATCAGTTATCTCATAACTACTTGTGGATTCCAAATATTGTATCACATTCCAGATAAATAGACAATGTTAAACTTTCCGATCGAATGATCAAACACCCAAGTTTTCTCGAATAGCTCAACACTTGAAGGGGGTTTAAAAACATCCATTTCATACCACAGTACCAACGGTCCAGTTGTAGAAGGGTCAAGCCAACGCCTCACATGTGGCACGCCGTACTGCCCCAAACCCTAAGGTTCAAAGGGCAGTTCAAGATGGTCACATAATCGATTTAAGGTTTGTTGTCTTCTAGAGGGTCCATCGCGTTACTTGCACTACTTAGAACGTTCTTAAACTACGGAAAAAATCCAACACTTGGAAATTTTCCGGCAGGGGAAAAATTGGGTATTTATATCCGGTCGAACTTTTTAACATGTTCTAAAATACCCGGAAAAACACATAGACGCAGTTAAAGTTTCCGATCGAATCATCGAATCCCCAATACACCCTAGATAACTCAACTCTTGAGTGTAATTTAAAAATTCCCAGAAAACACAGGAAATTAATTTGGACATTACTGTGCAGAGCACGTGACAAGAGTCACCTTTATGGCCACAGAACCGCCGCACAAGCCAGGGTGGCGCCGCGGTTCCGCGGCTCATTAGTCGACTTGGGGTCACGTGCTTCACAGTGACTCTTATAAAACCCTGCTGTATTTTTTGGATATTTTTAATTTACAAAAATGTAAAGTTTCAAAAAAAGTACAGAGAGGGGTTTTGGTTAGGGTTTCGGGAATCGATCAGATTTCTAACATCGTCTACACTTCGCCTAAAGCTCTATCTAGGCTCTGATACCACTGTAGGATTACTAGGCACACTCAAGAGGTTCCACAAGGCATCAACCATGCCAAATTCAAAAATTTAGGTGCCGAGAAACCCTAATATAGAACGTTAACTAGAGGATAGGCGAAACTATAAGCTAGCAAACAACTTTACTAACAAGTGAAAGGGATTACAACCTTTGTAGATCCGGTCCTCCACTTCTTTAGCTCCGTGTTGACGTCCCTCCGCTGCGATCATCGGAATACCGGACTCTAGTGATGGTTTCGTCGGAGAAATAATCGGGCTAGGTCGTTGACTTCGGTGCCGAAGATGATCTACGTCGAGGCGACTCAAACTCAAGCTCCATCTTCACTTGGTCATGAACCTTGTGAAGAAAACACCCTATACAACATGGCAAGTGGTAGAGGATGAAGAAATAGGAAGTGGGTTCACTTTGGATTTGGATTTCTCACTTGATTTCAACACTTGAAATTTTCTAGCATGCTTTCTTCACTTCATGAAGAAGAAGAAGAAGAAGAAGAAAATGAATTATATGAAAAGAAAATACAAGTGAAGTCTATCATATTGCAACCAGGGGTGAGTATAACCTTTGTAGAGACTAAACCCTAGTTTAAGTTAATGGTTAGGTTAGTAAAAGTGTCATGCAAAACAAAATGGTGGACTTTGTCAAAGATGCTTGAAAGCTTCATGAAGCTTCAAGTAAAGACAATGAGAGCCACCATTTTATTTCACAAAAATAAACAAAAACCCTAAACCATTAACTAAACATGGTGTAAGTCATACACACACCCAAGTTTGCATGTATCATCAAACATGATACAATCTAGTACACAAAAATATATCACATATACAACTTGTGCACATCAAGTGAGAAAATCAATCTTAAGTGAACCAATACTAGTTAATGTAAAGTAATATATCAAATATATAATTATACATTAAATCATTAAATCAATACTTGATTTAACGATCCGGTCATATCGCATATAACCGACTAATATAAAGTGTATCAATATATCGAATCAACACTTGATTCGGTAACCCGGCTATATCACATATAACCGACCGATGATACAAATCGCGAGAATAGAATTCAGTATCACATACTGGTATTATTCTCGGTCCCGCACATATCTCATATGCGCTCCTATTTCATTTCGCTTGAGCCAGGAAACCTCTATGTAGGACTCTAAAGACTCGTCAATACGCCGGCAGTAGGTGATGATCATATCAAACACCCACAAGCCGCAAGCGGTCTGCTAAACGTAACGGCCACCCGGATATTGAGCGATCAGAAGATCAATGAGCAAGCCCGCTCACACTCCAGTGAATCCAACCAGTAACACTTACCGTACAGTCCGGTATGTTCGTCTGATATGTCGCATATCTCGTCTAGGGGTGGTAAACGTCAGACCCCAATAACTCGATAAGTCATGTCGATATGAGGCTGATAACGGGTCGAGAAACTACTGGTAACACTTACCAGTAAATCCCTAAAGCAGCCTTGGCCAAGGACTTCCTGTTATAGCCAATCGAACACAGCGCAACATCAACTCCCTATACCGGGAGAGACGAAACCCCTCCTATCGCTCATTGCCTCCATGTGATTCGGGGCTGTACCCAAAAGCCACCTTTTTGCACGCCCTCTTGGACGTCGTATGATGGAAATCAAAGCACAGTGGGAATCACACAAGACTCTATGACGATCTCGGGTCTACAGACTAATCTGAACTAGTGTCACCAGAGAACTGCCATCTGACATAAGGTATAATACCATCTGGGAGTTCTCGGCGAGTCCGTCCAGTGTACCCAGTCTCCACTGAGCACCCGTATATCATCTCTGATGTCAAACACCAATGGATATGGGATCATCTATCGCCCATCTATATGGGTCGAGAAGCTGCACGCTAGTCTACACTGGTATATCGATGCCCCGTCTCGATACACCCATGACTAGGGACTTTGAAGGATGTACGTATGGACTACCATGTCCCCACTAGTATGATCCGCATCATAGTCCAGCTAGTCAAGTACATATCCTAAGGGCTTTACCAACATGTAACAGAGAGACAATCAGTGTACACGTTAAGATAAAGAGTAACTAGATAGTATACTATCATATCGAGCAAGAAAGTCATCCCTATATATGTCCAAGCATCCACTACAATATACATCCTATGTATAGTAATGGCCTCTAGGGCATACATATAACTAACAAGATGTACCCTTGAACCAATGTTGGTTGAAAGGCTCTGAGTTTTGCTTTGAATGTCATATGAGATGATCGATTTTGGAAGACAAGAGTGTATTTGAGGTTCAGTCAAAAGGGGGTCCTGCCTCTGGAAGACTTAGCTAATTTGAGCTAAGATTTGCTCGAATATAGTGTTAAACACTAGAGTACACTCGGCTATCACGTTTTCCCACGTGATGTGCTTAGAATAGTGTTAAACACTACGGATGAAGCACACAAAATAGTGTTAAACACTAAAAAAAGAAGCGCTCACGTGGGGTCACGTGAGGCGCTTAAGTATTGGGCCAGACTTCCCTTATTTTACTCTCAGAATATGCAAGTAAGTGTTAAACACTTAATCATCACGTGTGGGCACGTGATAGTGCCCATGCATTAGGTATTAACTCCTTAGTTTTACCTCATTTTCTTTTTTTTTAAAGAGGTGTTTGTCAGGGGTCACGTGGGAGCTCATGAGGCGCCCAAAATCTGTTCTGACTTGGCTTTGTTGTCTTTATTTTGAGAAATTTATCCAAAGGTCACGTGGGAGCACATGACCCCATCTTATTCATTCTTTTTTGACCATTAAGGGGAGGGTCACGCGTTGCCACGTGATCATATTGGGTACTTGATCTTTTGACGTGCATGAAAAGTCTAAGTCCCTTGTTTAAGAATTAAATTCTTTTATAGGGTTAAACCCTAATTGTATTTAGAGGAATTAAATTTCTCTGTATTTGGAAGAATTAAATTCTTTAAACCCAATTCTCCCTCTAAGTTTTTGATCTGCATGGCAGAATCTCCCCGATGAGAATTAAATTCTCAATTTATGGGGAGATATGCTTCTGCAGATCTTCAACCATAGGAAGAACTAAGTTCTTATATTAAGGGTTAAACCCTATTTTTGTTGGAGGAATTAAATTCCTATATGATTTTTGGGAGAATATAATTCTCTGAACTTAGTTCTTCTCTTAGGTTTTAGATCTGCATGGCAAAATCTCCCCGATGAGAATTAAATTCTCAACTTATGGGGAGATCTGCTTCTGCAGACCTTCAACCAAAAGAAGAATTAAGTTCTTATTCAGAAGAGTTAAACTCTTAGTTTGAGAATTAAATTCTCTTTTTATTTTGTGGGAGCTTATAAGATGATCTCTTTCCCTCTCTTACCTAGGGTTTCTTTTCCTGAAGAGACCTTCTTTTCTCTCTGGAGAATTAAATTCTCTTTTCTTTTGTATTCTCTCTGTTGTTGTATCTATCCTCCCTTCTTTTTTTTGGCTCCTATTTATAGAAGGAAAAAAGAATCAGTTTGTTTAGTCAATCTTTCATTGAAAGATTTTGATTGATTTTGTAACCAACATGATCTTTTAGATCATTCGGTGAATTTTATTCACCATTGGATTTTTAATCCAAAAGATATTTTATTTGTTGTTCCTGGCAGATTTTAGGAAAATATTTCCTTGTATAGAATCTTTCTATAAATTGGTGATTTTTTAATCACCATTGGATTTTTAATCCAACGGTGCTCCACTTTACAGAGCGCAATCTTTTTGTTTTGAAAGATCTAGGGAAATATTAGGGTTTTTGATTTCCCTAATTAGAATTTAATTCTATTAGTTTAGAAGGTCTTAGGAACTCATCACGTGTTGGCACGTGACCCCCTGTCACGTGTAGGCACGTGATGCCCCATTTAGGGTTTTCTTTCCATTAACTCAGAGAATTTTAAGACCCTATCACGTGTTGGCACGTGACTCACTGATTAAGTATTTAACCAGAATTTAATTTTATTATTTAAAGAACTCTGGAACTCATCATGTGTCGGCATGTGACTCATGGTCACGTGTGGGCACGTGATGCCCCATTGAGGTTTTTTCTTGCTGTTTTATTATACCTTTTAATTCCTTTCAGTGGGTTTAAAGGCCCATCACGTGTAGACACGTGACCCCATTTGATTAAGATTTAATTCTTATTATTTCAGAATCCTCAGGAATCCATCACGTGTCGGCACGTGACCCCCGATCACGTGTGGGCACGTGATGCCCCATTGGGGATTTTTCTTGCATTTTATGAAGGAACAAATGCCCCCACAGCGTTGTTCTCATGTGTTTGCATGTGAGTACAACACAGTCATCTTTGTGGCCGCTGGATTTGCCTAGGAAAGGGGCAGATGAACCATTTCCCATCACATCCTATAAATGCAAGGGTCTCTTCAGAAGCGCCTCTACTCTTTCATCTTCTTCCTTGTTCATTTTCCTTTGAGAATTTAATTCTCTTCCTCAGAGCTCAGTTCTCTGTTCCAAAAATTTCAGAGTTTAACTCTGTCCAAGAAAGAATCTTTTCTTCAGGTAATGGTTTTGAACGATCGAAGAACTTTTATAACAATTCTCTTTGGATTTTAAATCCACACCAAGGGTTTCTCCCTATATAAAAAAATCTCATCTTTCTGATGTCCTAAGAACGCTCGATCTTTAGGTAGCAAACCCCAAATGTTGGCCATTTTCCGGATCTTAGGGTTTTGACGATTGTACTTATTTTCCCTCTGGAATTTAATTCCATTTCAAAGAGCTTAGCTCTGAAAATTTTCTTGGAATTTAATTCCTCTGTTCAAAAGGAATTTAATTCCTCTAGAGAACTTAGTTCTTAAAAGAAGACTTCTTGGGATTTTTTTTTATCCTGAGTTGTTCTTGCAAAAATAGTTTAGGAGAGATCCTTCTCGATTTGCACAGAGTTTCTGCAATGGGTTTTCTTCTTGGGAGAATGTGTAGAGTTGTTTGAATTTATTGAGAATCTTCCTTTTGTTCTCATGATGATTGCTCAACTTCATTATTAGTGAGCCGCCATATTGATTTTGTGGGGCCCTTGTGTTTTGTACCCCATGGTCCCATGAAATATGTTGTTTGTCGTTTTCTTCCATTGTCTTCTTATATATATGCTTATATAAATATATACACGTGTGGGCTTCACTAACAGTTTCTCCTTCCTTTATTTCAGAAACAATGGCTTCTCTTCCATACTTTCCCTTTACTCGCTCGGAGGCGGCTTTCCCTCAATCACCGTCAGATGAAGAGGTGATGGCAATGATTAAGGCTCTTGACCCGGACTGCGCCAATCTACTTTTATGGGGAACCTGGTACGGTCATATCATCCGCGGTCGCCGAAGCTTTCTTTGCGAGGTGCCAACAGAACCTCTCCGCCCGTTCTTGCCGATAGACCGTCCACGGACTGCTTTTGCTGTAGAGGTGGCGGATTGGACTCCTACAGGCCGGCTCGATCCGTCAACAGTTGGGATACCAAACCAACCTATGCCGGCTATAGATATCTTGGGGCGTCGTATTTGCCAAGGCGAAGCCCAGCCCTGGGGACAAGTCTACAAGATAGGGCTTACCCCTCGCCATCCCACGGGCTATCTTCTCTGGGCTCGTTACAACCTGTCTGCCCATCGTGCGCGACTGCAGAAGGTCGGGCTTTACCAGGCGGTGTACGCGTCTCTCTTTCATTATCAGTCTCCTCACGTATGGTGGGTTAAAGCTTTATTTAATCAATGGAATCTTCCCACCAACACTTTCTTGTTAGGAGACCGCGAAGTTTCGATTTCTTTGGAAGAGTTTCGTGAGATCTCGGGTTTACCGATCAGGGGAACGCCTTACGAAGAATTGTTGCCCTCTGACGAGTATGTCTTCGAGACTGCACCCGCTACGCTTGACGGCTTATCGACTGAAAATGTCGTCCGCCACAAGTACCCGAGTCTAATCAAGACCCTGGGTATTTTTGAGAAGCTGTTCACAGAGTCAGAGGAATAGGGCGTCACTTTTAAAAGCTTTATCACCTGCTTCCTTCGTGGAGACGTTCTATCAAAGGCGGCTCCGAAGTTCGCGAATATTAATGACCCCTTCGGGTTTGGTTTAAATAAGCTACCGGCTAGAGAAGAGGATTTGCCACAGTTATACATTCCAATCTTGTCGGCTGTATCTTTCGAGTCGATCGCAGCTCCTGGCATGGATGAAGAAACTTTCTTCGTCGATTTTATCAGCGTTTGGCTCAGTTGGTTTGTCGTTCCAACGCACCGTCGATTCATGAGAGCCTCGGTCATTTACCCTGCTCATCGCATTGCCGAAGGGACACGACTAGCTGTGGACATTGCAGGGCTATCGCATCTATACCATGGGCTAAGCACTGTAGCCAATACCTCAACCCCAGGCATGAACGTAGTGAGTTTCTCTCTTCATTATTTTACGTCATGGATTGAGATTCATGTTCTAGGGGCATTTGCTGCGCACAAGAGACCCATCTTTTATGATGTTTATACCTTTCCGCGGCTCATGAGGTTGGTGGACGCTTCTGCTCCTGACCCAACTCAATTAGGGGCGCTTCGTGTGCTGCTCAATCCGTATGCCAACGAAGGTGGAATGGTATTTAATGATCGAATCCTCTCTGCTCCCCGGGACCTATTCAACAGTTGTGTGATTTATCGAAAGAGGGAGCACCATCCTTGAAGCCCAAGGAAGCCATGCACTTGTACTCGATTAGGCCGGGTTATCTGGTGTTCCGCCAAAGTGATGCGGTTCTTTTTATGCGGTATAATCTGCACCGCTTCGCCCAGCAATTGGGTTATGACCAGGGTGTTCCCTTTGAAGCATTCATGGTGGAGCCTAGCTCTTCTTTGGAAGCTGTTCGTAACGCCACCCACCATTTCATGAGGCTGAACACCGGTTCTCATTTCATGATCCCCGAGGCCGACTACATTCTGAGGTGCGTGGGGGATTTCACAGGTTGGTATCGCCACCGGGTTAGTCCAATCATTGTTGAGGAGATGATGATACTTTTTGGGCTTAGGTCTCCCGCCCTGCTCCAGGCTACGGGAATCCCGCCGCGGCCACGGGTAATGGTTCGCCCTCCCTTGAGGGGGACCGGCGCCTTACTTATTCCTGAGGCGGTAGACGCGGGCCTGACTCCTCCTACAGTTGGGCCGTCGAAGCGCGTTAGAGCTCAAGTGAGGGCTTCTGATAAGGCGCAGGTAACAGTTTCATCGGCTGCGGTGTCAGCGATGGCAATGTCATCATCGGTAGCACCGCCGAGAGAGGATACTGAAGGCAAAGTGGGTCAACGTTGCACCAAAGCACCAAGGGGAAAGAAGCGATCGTCTTCTGGTGTTAGCTCTAGGTCAAAGAGGCGAAAGAAGACGGTCACCAATCTGCTCGACTTTTTAGTGGAATTCGAGCCTATCTTTCAAGATGAACCAATAGCTATGAAAGAGCCGGATGGTGGTCTTCTTTCCAGGTTCATCTACCGAGGAAGCAGCACAATTGGACGAGGCTAGGCTATAAGACGCTTCCAGGATGAGACTGAAAATGTGAGGGTCCCGAAGAGGCCTTATCCTGCCGTCATCTTATACGAAGATCCTCCATCAATACGGCGGATATTTATAGGTCCTTTGGAAGAGGGAGGCGAAATATCCCTTAAGCGGCCTATCTCGGCCGATGCCGAAGATGAGCTGTCGTTGTGGACTGGTGGCCACGAGTCTACCCTCGAACCCCGGTGAGCATAAATTCTTAAGAAGGAACGCCGGCTTGAAAAAGCCATACTAGAAGCTCATTGGCGCATTGGTATACTTATACATCTTTTTGTAGTATTTTGCACTGCTTATATATATATATATATATATATATATATATATATATATATATATATATATATATATATATCTTCATGAAAACTTTGCAGGGACTTCGGCAATGGCAGAGGATCTGAGTTCGAGTCGCGCCTTGACTATGGACTCTGTAAATACCCCCAATGGGACACCAGTAAGTGTGGAGGGGGTCGATACAGCTGTTCTTCCTGCCACGGAGCTCCCATTGGTGGTTTCCGTTCTCCCAGTGCTTGCTCTCCCGGAAGAGGCATCTTCATTAGCCGCAGATTCAATGGATCTTTCTAGGGACGGCCCGGAGACTATGGGACAGGTAGTCGAGGCCACCTTCCTTTCATCGGAGCCTGCAGCGGTGGCCGCTGCTCCTCAATTAGAAGCTGTTATAGCGGCCCGTGTTCCCGATGATGTGCCTGGGGCATGGAGGAGGCTGCCGAAGATGCTATCCCTCCAGTTCAGAGCGTGAGGAGAATCGAAGGTAGCCTTATATATTTTATTTTAATAATCTCTCCATCATCTGAACCTTTCTGTCTTTTCATAATTACGCGGGTTGGCAGCGTCTATCGCTGATATGTTTACTTGAAAATCCTTCCAGCGTTTGCTAAAGATGGTCGCTTCGCAGGCAATATCCCCTCAACGCATCGTCCTCTCTTCCGGGCAAGGTTAGTGTTATTTGTCCTCTTGATGGCATTATTATTATTTTGTATAATGATACCGATGTCTTCTGTAGTTCTGGAAGCTGATGATGAAGTTGAGATCCTTGACGGGCCTGGAGATTCGTCTAGTCCTCCTTGCATAACCGTGGGTAAGTAAAGTTTTGACATTGTTCCATCTGCTCTTTGCTTGCAAGTCTCGCTGATTGTTTATAAATCTTAACAGCTTTGCCAGTTCTTACCACGCCGGAATCTCGCATCGTCATGCCACCCGGCCCCTATGCTCTACGTGCCTCTGAACGGATGGCAAAGCCAAGCCTTCACTCTTTGTCAGCTCTGATCGAAGACCTTCGTGCTGGTAGCTTGATCACGGCCGAAGAATTTACCGCCGAAGCCAATAGTTCTCTCCCCTTTCTTGCTGCTTACCATAATGAAACATTGGTGCAAGTCTGGGTTGAGTTTTGTCATCGGGTGGAGGCTTGCTTGCATAGTCTTGAATGTATGTGCCTTCCTTCAGAGGTTATGGCTACAAAGGTGAGCTTGCTGGGCCTGATTGAACGGTGCGCCGCAAATATGTTGTCATGTGAAAAGAGGCTCAGCCGAAAATTTTCAGAGAGGAAGCTGGCTTCAAATGCGCTGGGGGAATTTCAAGCTGAGCTTACGGCCAAGACCACTCGTGCGTATGAACTCTGGCGGGTGCTTCAAGAAGCTATCAGGAAGGTGGTAGCTATTGATAAAGCCGTCATTTTTACCCGTGAGATGGTTGAAGCCCACAAAGTCACTGAATAGAAGCTTGAAAGTCGGCTTGCCTCGTACCTGGCCCAACAATCTCAAGCGGAGGCCCGTCTCGTAGCGATAACAAATTATGAAGCTGAGGCCCAGCGGAAAAAGGATGAACTGACAAATCTGTTAAATCGTCCGCCGGCTTGAAAAATTGTATATTTTTCCTTTTATTCTTCTTTTGTACATACTCCTGAATGAGAGTATTTTTTTTATTCTTTCATAGATTGTAATTTGTATTCATTTTGATTCATGAATAAAAGACATATTTTTCTTGTCTCCCTCTGTTATTTTTCCTTTTTGCTGTATTGTCGCTATGCTACTCTGGCAACCGTAGAGAGTATTTCGTCCTAGCCTTCTTGTAGGGTATCGATGGCTTAGGAAGCAGATTCAGGTCTGCTGCTTAAGACTTTACAATTTTATGAGTCGTGAGGATCTCAAAAAGATTTTTCTCCCTACGAGTCGAGAGGATCTCGTAGGTGTATTTTCTCCTTAGGAATCGTGAGGATTCCTAAGTGCGTTTTCTCTTGAGAGTCGTAAGGATCTCACAAGAGAATTTTCCCGTCTACAAGTCGAGAGGACTCGTAAGTGGTTGTTTCCCTCTTTGTCGATGTTCGACTTCGGAGAGTATGACCCGTGAATAGTATGCAAGAGTCCATCTTGGACCGACTTGCAGGGCCCCAGTGCTTAGGAAACAGGTTTTTTAATCCCCATTGCCTAAGGCTTTGCCTTACGAGTTGAGACTGTTGGATATGTATGCCCTAGAGGCCAGTATTGTATATGTATACATATGGATGCTAGGGATATATATATGTATAGAACAATCTTGCTCAGTTTTACAGTATATTATTCGACTTGTCTTTGTCAGGATATGTGTATTTATTTCTCTTGTTGTTATATCTAGCTTGCACATATTGATGAAGACTCGATACGGTAGTATACTATTATGGTTTGTCTTTATCTTAACATGGCATATGCCATACTCATTATTACATATTGCGGTTACATATTGATAAAGCCCCTAGGATCTTGCTTGACTACCTGCATTGTGATGGCGATCATACTTGTAGGAGCAGGGTAGTCTATAAGCACATCCTTAAATGGTCCTTAGTCGCGTGAGTATCGAGACCGGGCATTGATACTCCAGAGTAGACTAGTGTATACGTTTCTACCCCCGTCGGGGGATGGTTGGTCCCGTAGCCATTGGTCTGATGTACCCAAGATCATATACAGGTGCTCACTGGAGTGAGTACACTGGACGGACTCGCCGAGAACTTCCGTGTGGTACTATACCTATCGTCAGATGGAAGTTCTCAGGTGACATGTGTACAGGTTAGTCCTTGGACCCGAGATCGGCATTTGTCTCATGTGAGTTCCCACTGAACTTTGATCACTACCCTACCACGGCTCTACTGAGTCATGCAAACAGGTTTTGGTTAGGTTCAGTCCTGAGCCTCATGGAGTCAGTGAGCGATTGTCGGGGATTCGTCTCTCCCAATATAGGGAGTCGATATCGCACTGTGATTCGATTGGTCAGGACCATAAGACCTTGGCCAAGGCAAATGGAATTTATTGATAGGTTGATCAGTAGTTTCCCGGATTGTTCCTGAGCCACATCGGCATGACTTATCAGGTTATTAGGGTCTGAAGTTTACCATCCCCTAGACCCGGTATGCAATACTCTTTGACGAAGAGACCGGACTGTGCGGATATTGTCACGGAAAGGCTCAGTAGGAGTTCAGACGAGCTTGCTCGTCGGCCTTCCTTTTCAACAGGTACCTAGGTAGCCGTTACGTACAGCTAGTGCCGCTGACGTGCTTGTGGTTAAACCCACTGCCAGAGTACTATCGAGTCTTCAGAGTCTCACACAGAGGGTTTCCCTGATCCAGGCGAAATGATGTAGTAGTCGTATTGGATACGTGCAGGGTTCGATCGGTTGATGTACTTTATACTCGGACTTTCGATCGGACAGTTTGTAATACTAGCCGGCTAGGGTTTGAGCCGGATTATTAAATCAGGTATTGATTTAATAATTTACGTATATGTATTTCGATATATATATTCTAGTATTACGTTCTTCGTGTTATTCTATCTCTTTGGGCGTTCGGATTTTTATCCGATTGCCGGTATATATGTACAGTAGACTGAAATCCGTATTTATTATAGATTTCCTTCTAGAAGGTGGCCACCTCATTATGTATTTTCCTTTTATTTGATAATTGGAAATGAGGTGTAAAGTAAAAGGTATGGGAGGAATGGTGATAACCATACTTTAATAGTTTACAAATGAATTTTTAATTCATTTGGAGTTACTATTGAAGCATGGTTGTTAATTGTTTAATGATAGAATTCATACACAAAACCTATGGGTGTATTTTCTCTTTCATGCTTGCTTCATTATTCTCTTGAGCTCTCATTTTGCTCTTCATCTCCTCCCTCCTCTTGTTTTGCTTCACCTTCATCTTCTTCCACTTCACTAACATTCTCATGAGTTGAGAAACAAGTGAAGAGGTCAGAAAAGAGATAGCAAATACTTAGACACCCTCACTATATCCTAAACTACTTTGTTTAGAAACCCAAGTTCTCTAGTTGCTCCTTATAGCTTTTTGGTTAGGAGCTAGAGCCATGGATCATATTCCCCGGATGGATCATCTACGACAAAGCAAGGCCGGAGAAAAAGCTCGATCCCGGAGGACCGATGGAGCCGGAGTTGGAGATCGAACAAGGTCAAGGAGGCCACAAGGAGCTAAGGATAAAGAACGAAGACCGAAGGACTTGGTTCATTTGGTAAGAATTCCTCATCATAGTAGATAGAACTCTAGTATAGCTAACTAGGTTTATGGTAAAGATCCGGTTAAGGTTAATCTAGTGCCAAGTTTTGTACCGTCTTAAAAAAATTTGTTCCGTATTTGGCCACGGTAGTTGGCCGGGGCACTAGGGTAACCCTTCATGGTATCAGAGCCATCCCATAAACACTAGGTTAGCAAGTTTAAGCAATGTTAAAACAACGAAATCGAAACGATTCCAGAAAACCAAAACCATGATCTGCAGTTTCTGTTGATTTTGAAAAAGTCTCTGAAAATTTTTTAAACAAGTGCAGAGTGGTCCTTACCCTATGAGTTGTACCCAGAACCAAAACGAGACAGTTTGGAATTGTTTTGGCCGGCCACATGATTAGTAAAACCGGCCTCCTCGGTTTTGTGGAGGCAGAATGCTATTTTTTTGGGTCTGGGTGCTTATCTCTAGGTATTTGGTTTCCTGGTGTTGTTTAATTTTTGCCCAAATTTGATTCTCTGTAGATTTTAGTTTGAGGCAACTAGAGGTATTTCAAATTTTTTATATTCGACAGTGTTTAACAGTTTACAGTTCATTCACTTTTATCTGCGACTCGGAATGTCACTAGATCGGTAAAACTCATCTAATTGCTATATGTTCCTTTAGACGGGTTTTGCGAACGTGACATTCGCGTTGATATTGTGTGCTTGTTCTGTGATTGTGGTTGTATAGTCGTGATGGATAGCATGTGATGCAATGTTAGAAATACAGTTTACATTCATTTGTATATTTGTTATTGCGGGACGAGCGTCCAACATGTGAACTGCCGTCTTTGCCGGGTTGTATATTATTTTGGGGCACGACCGGGCTGAGGTCGATGTCACCGCTTGTATATATTATTTTCTTTTTTTGTATTAGGATTACCCCGAGGTGGAGTGCACGAATAGTCGGGTTCTACAAGGCAACAAGCCCGCATCTCATAGAGCTGAGACGGAGGGGGTTTCATCTAGAATTGGCGGGCTATTCGCCGCACTCGTAGGGGGTACAGGGTTTTCATTGCACAGGCTATCCACATGACCGGGAACGTCGGGTTTTATTTGCGGCTCAAATGAAACCCGGGGCTCCAAGATTATCCACCATTCTGTATTGTTATCTGTGATGTTGTTTATTACCATGCCTGGGACGAATGTTATATATACTTATATATATACTAGTAGAATTTGTATATGTTTTGCACCCGCGCTAGTCCAGCCCCCGCTCTGTCGTTAGTTAAGTAACCTAACGGGTGATGACGGGGCCCAGTGGCGAATGCGGATGGCATATACGTACATCATATTTTCGTTCTTTTCTGGTGTGATCGGTTACAAATTGATGGGACCGCATTAATTTTGATTAATGCAAGATAATAAACCTAAAAGATGTTGTTGGAACCAAGCTTTAAAAATTGACATTACAGGCGTTCTCTTTTGCTTTGCACAGTGGTATTCAGTTTGGAATATCCAGCACCTCATTCGACGAGGCAAGGGTCGAGATCCCTTCACCGGGAGTGACCCCTTGAGTAAAAGTTTGCGTCAACGTAATAACTTCAATATAGTCGATTACTTTTTCTTTGCATCGTGGTATTCAATTTGGAATATCCTGCACCTCATTCGACGAGGAAAGAGCCGAGATCCCTTCACAGGGAGTGACCTCTTTAGCAAAGGTTTTCGCCACTATATATATTTCTAAAAACCACTCAGGTTCGTTCAACGATATCAAGTTCATTACGTTAATGGGTTTTTCGCCAAAAACCCAGCCGTAGCCCTCTGCCATTTCCTACGGGCATTACTCAGTATTCGTGCTGCGTTTGTTGACCTTGTCAAGGCGTAGTGAACGGTAGCTGGGTGGTGTTTGTTTGTAGCACATGATGCGATTAACTAGGACAGTCACATAACCTTGTTGACCTTGTCAAGGGCTTATGCGGGTGGGTCTAGGGTAATCAAGATAATGACAGGTTGAACTTGACTAGCAATTTATGATTTGTTGACCTTGTCAAGATCATAGGTTGTTAGGGGCAAAAACCACATCGGGAGTTTCAAACATACAGGAAAATTGCAGATTTAGCATACATTCTGGAGTGTGGTGACTAGAGTGGATTCCATCTAGTCCATCACACAATGATAGTTGGATCCCGATCCCACTGATGAGTAGGATTACTCTTGGGAGATTTTTTCACTTAACAATCAATGCTATAAACCAAGTAGGTGTCTAGAACGGTGTTAGCGGGGCTACGCCTCCAGGGAAAAGAGGTTATGTAATTAAGGAACTTCGCGAAAGCATTGGAAAACCTCCCTCGAAGTACCAACACCAGCCTGGCTGAAAGGTTAAGCAAGTATTGTGACGTGCGATTAATCCTGACTAGTTCTTCTTTTAAGGTTTGAAGAAGAATTTGAGGAAACAGTGGGAGCCATCCTGATTAGATAAATTAATAACCAATCTAATCTTGCAAGAGCGCACCCTGAGTGTTTTCCCTCTCTCTCTCCAGGTAGCAACCATTTCACGCCCTAATCAAGATAATAAAATGTATCGCTTGACCGATCTGAATTCTTATTCGGGGCTGGGGAACGTCGGTTCGGCTCTAACTTATGACAACGGTCATGAGTATGAGTAAGGGAAAGAGGAAAGTTTGAATTCCTTGATAACCCCATCGAAGAAAAAACATACTGTTGCATCTTCTTCAGGCGTTCTTGTTATTGAGAACTGTTTTTCGGTCAGTCCTACCTCCTGGGTACTCGATACCGGATCAGTATCTCATATCTGTAATTTATTACAGGGACTGAGAAAAAGTAGGATGGTTGGACCTGGTGATATGTCCTTCAGAGTAGGGAACGGAGCATAAGTTAATGCTGCAGCCGTCGGTGAATATCACCTAGTGTTGCCAAATGGAAATGCTATAATTTTGAACAATTGCTACTGTGTACCTTCCATGCTTTGCAACATCATATCAGTTTCTTTACTTGATAAAGGTGGATATAACTTTGTTCTTGATAGAAATATCATGAACATTTACCTTGATAAAGTACTGGTTGCAAAAGGTACACTGTGTAATGGTATCTATATTCTAAATCAGAATACAGTTCTCAATGTACAAAACACACGCAAGAGGAAGAGTTCAGATACGAATGAATCCTACTTGTGGCATTGTAGACTTGGTCATATCAGAGAGAAAAGACTAAGTACGTTACATAAAGATGGATTCTTGAATGCGTTCGAATTTTCATCTTATGAAACTTGTCAGTCTTGTCTCAAAGAAAAGATGACCAAATCTCCGTTCACCGGGCATGGAGAAAGAGCGGCAGAGCTCTTGGGACTTATACACAATGATGTTTGTGATCCGATGTCTATACATGCAAGGGGTGGGTTCTCGTACTTCATCACATTCACTGACGATCTCTCTAGATTCGGATATGTGTATCTTATGAAACACAAATCTGAAGCTTTTGAAAAATTCAATGAATTCAGAAACGAAGTAGAGAACCAGACTGGCAAAAGTATTAAGATCCTCAGATCTGATAGAGGAGGGGAGTACTTAAGCACGGAATTCCTAGAATACCTAAAAGAGAATGGAATTCTCTCTCAACTTACTCCTCCGTATACACCACAGCACAACGGTGTGTCGGAGAGGAGGAATCGTACCCTATTGGACATGGTTCGCTCCATGATGAGTATTGCTAAGTTGCCTCTTTCATTCTGGGGATATGCGATTCAAACGGCAGCACATCTATTGAATCATGTTCCATCCAAGTCCGTGCCTAAAACACCATTTGAGATCTGGAATGGTAAGAAACTATATCATAAAAAATTTAAGATATGGGGTTGTCTGGCTTATGTTAAAAGGCATAAACCAGATAAACTAATTAAAGGTACAGTCAGTTTTATGTAAGTTTGTCGGATATCCAAAGAATAGTTATGGATATCTGTTCTACCACACCGAGGAACAGAAGGTGTTTGTTGCTCAACATGCTGTTTTCTTGGAAACAGAGTTTCTTGCAAAAGAAATTAGTGGGAGCACGGTAGAACTGGAAGAAATTCCAGAGGGACAAACTGTGACTGAAGACTTGGTGGAACCTCAGGATTCAATAAACCCAGACGAACATCAGCCACTCCGTAGATCTGGTAGGATTTCTCATCCGCTCGAGAGATACTACGGTTTTATCATATACGGGGATCGAGAGGATTGCATCTTGGAAGAAGATGATCCTACTGGTTTCAGACAGGCTATTATCAGTAGGGACTCTGATAAGTGGCTAGATGCTATGCAATCTGAAATGGAGTCCATGTACACCAATAAAGTGTGGACCCTAGAAATTACTCCACCTGGGGTAAAACCTGTTAGATGCAAATGGATCTACAAGAAGAAACTTGGTGTAGATAGGCAGGAGGAAACCTATAAGGCTAGACTCGTTGCAAAAGGTTTTCGTCAAAGACCAGAAGTGGACTATGACGAAACCTTTTCTCCAGTGGCTATGCTCAAATCCATCAGGATCCTGCTTGCCATTGCTTCCTTCCATGACTATGAGATCTGGCAGATGGACGTAAAAACGGTTTTTCTAAACGGAAGTTTAGAAGAGTGCGTTTATATGGATCAGCCAGAAGGTTTTGTAGACAGTGGGAGCAGCGGAAAGGTGTGCAAGCTGCTTAAATCCATATATGGATTAAAGCAAGCATTGCGGAGCTGGAACATCTGTTTTGATGAGACAATCAAGGACTTTGACTTCATCAAAAACGAGGATGGGCCTTGTATTTATAAGAAGATTGTAGGACGAACTGTCGTGTTCCTAGTCTTGTACGTGGACGACATTCTTTTGATAGGAAATGACATTCCTATGCTACAATCGGTCAAGCTATTCTTATCACAAAGGTTCTCTATGAAAGACCTAGGTGATGCCTTGTACATTATGGGGATCAAGATCTACAGAGATAGATCCAAGAGATTACTGGGACTTTCGCAGTCCAGGTACATAGAGACCGTTCTAAAGATATTTAGTATGGAAGATTCCAAGCACGATAACATACCCGCATTGCAAGGAATCACCCTCTCCAAGGAGATGTCTCCTAAGACTGACGAGAAGAGGGTTCGCATGAGCACTATACCCTACGCTTCGGCGGTAGGATCTATAATATATGCGATGCTATGTACAAGACCAGATGTAGCTTACGCGCTGAGCAGCAAACACCTTCAGTTCCTCGGTGTGGTAGAACAGATATCCATAACTATTCTTTAGATATCCGACAAACTTACATAAAACTGACCGTGCCTTTAGTTTATCTGGTTTATGCCTTTTAACATAAGCCGGACAACCCCATATCTTAAAGTGTAGACCCTGGAAATTGCTCCACCTGGGGTAAAACCCGTTGGATGCAAATGGATCTACAAGAAGAAACTTGGTGTAGATGGACAGGTGGAAACCTATAAGGCTAGACTCGTTGTAAAAGGTTTTCGTCAAAGACCAGGAGTGGACTATGACGAAACCTTTTCTCCAGTGGCTATGCTCAAATCCATCAGGATCCTGCTTGCCATTGCTGCCTTCCATGACTATGAGATCTGGCAGATGGACGTAAAAACGGCTTTTCTAAACGGAAGTTTAGAAGAGTGCGTTTATATGGATCAGCCAGAAGGTTTTGTAGACAGTGGGAGCAGCGGAAAGGTGTGCAAGCTGCTTAAATCCATATATGGATTAAAGCAAGCATTGCAGAGCTGGAACATCTGTTTTGATGAGACAGTCAAGGACTTTGACTTCATCAAAAACGAGGATGAGCCTTGTATTTATAAAAAGATTGTAGGACGAACTATCGTGTTCCTATTCTTGTACGTGGACGATATTCTTTTGATAGGAAATGACATTCCTATGCTACAATCGGTCAAGTTATTCTTATCACAAAGGTCCTCTATGAAAGACCTAGGTGATGCCTTGTACATTATGGGGATCAAGAGCTACAGAGATAGATCCAAGAGATTACCGGGACTTTCGCAGTCCAGGTACATAGAGACCGTACTAAAGAGATTTAGTATGGAAGATTCTAAGCGCGATAACATACCCGCATTGCATGGAATCACCCTCTCCAAGGAGATGTCTCCCAAGACTGACGAGGAGAGGGTTCACATGAGCACTATACCCTACGCTTCGGCGGTAGGATCTATAATGTATGTGATGCTATGTACAAGACCAGATGTAGCTTACGCGCTGAGCGTGGTGAGCCGGTATCAGTCAGACCCAGGTGAGAACCACTGGACAACAGTAAAGAACATTCTCAAGTACTTGAGAAGGACTAAGGAGATGTTCCTAGTTTACGGTAATGGAGACCTCACGGTCGAGTCCTTTATCGACTCAAGCTTCCAGAGTGACAAGGATAACAGCAAGTCTGTCTCGGGTTTTGTGTTTACCCTCAATGGAGGGGCGGTGTGCTGGAAGAGTTCCAAACAGGATACCGTCGCAGACTCGACAATGGAGGCTGAATACATTGCTGCAAGCGATGCCGCAAAAGAGGTGGTCAGGATAAAGAAGTTCATAGCTAAACTTCAGGTAGTTCCGTCCATTGTTGATCTGATACCAGTGTATTGTGATAACAATGGGGCTATAGATTTAGCGAAGGAACCACGGTCCCATCAGAAATCCAGGCACATCTTAAGGAGGTATCACCTGATCAGGGAGATCATAGATCGTCAGGAGATCGAGGTCCGGAGAGTGGATACGAAAGACAACACGGCGGATCCATTTACAAAGGCTCTCCCTCAAGTACAGTTCGAGCGACTTTTTAGGATGCTGGGTATGCAGTGCGCCAGCAGCTGGCCTTAGTGCAGACGTTGGGTATTCGGTACGCCAATTACTGGCCTTTAGTGCAAGTGGGGGATTGTTGGATATATATGCCCTAAAGGCCAGTATTGTATATGTATACATATGGATGCTAGGGATATATATGTACAGAACAATCTTGCTCAGTTTTATAGTATATTATTCGACTTGTCTTTGTCAGGATATGTGTATTTATTTCTGTTGTTGTTATATCTAGCTTGCACATATTGATGAAGACTCGATACGGTAATATACTATTATGGTTTGTCTTTATCTTAACATAGCATATGTCATACTCGTTATTACATATTGCGGTTACATGTTGATAAAGCCCCTAGGATCTTGCTTGACTACCTGCGTCGTGATGGCGATCATACTTGTGGGAGAAGGGTAGTCCACAAGCACATCCTTAAATGGTCCCTAGTCGCGTGAGTATCGAGACTGGGCATTGATACTCCAGAGTAGACTACTGTATACGTTTCTACCCCCGTCGGGTGATGGTTGGTCCCGCAGCCATTGGTCTGATATACCTAAGATCGTATACAGGTGCTCACTGGGGTGAGTACACTGGACGGACTCGCCGAGAACTTCGATGTGGTACTATACCTATCGTCGGATGGAAGTTTTCAGGTGACATGTGTACAGGTTAGTCCTTGGACCCGAGATCGGCATTTGTCTCGTGTGAGTTCCCACTGAACTTTGATCACTACCATACCACGGCTCTACTGAGTCGTGCAAACAGGTTTTGGTTGGGTTCAGTCCCGAGCCACATGGAGGCAGTGAGCAATTGTCGGGGATTCGTCTCTCCCGGTATAGGGTGTCGATATCGCACTGTGATTCGATTGTTCAGGACCATAAGACCTTGGCCAAGGCAGATGGAATTTACTGATAGGTTGATCAGTAGTTTCCCGGATTGGTCCTGAGCCACATCGGCACAACTTATCAGGTTATTAGGGTCTGACATTTACCATCCCCTAGACCCAGTATGCGATACTCTTTGACGAAGAGACCGTACTGTGCGGATATTGTCACGGATAGGCTCAGTAGGAGTTCGGACGAGCTTGCTCGTCGTCCTTCCTTTTCGACAGGTACCTGGGTAGCCGTTACGTACAGCTAGTGCCGTTGACGTGCTTATGGTTAAACCCACTGCCAGAGTACTGTCGAGTCTTTAGAGTCCCACACGGAGGGTTTCCTTGATCCAGGCGAAATGATGTAGTAGCCGTATTGGATACGTGCAGAGTTCGATCGGTTGATGTACTTTGTACTCGGACTTTCGATCGGACAATTTGTAATACCAGCCGGCTAGGGTTTGAGCCGGATTATTAAATCAGGTATTGATTTAATAATTTACGTATATGTATTTCGATATATATATTCTAGTATTACGTTCTTCGTGTTATTCTATCTCTTTGGGCGTTCGGATTTTTATCCGATTGCCGGTATATATGTACAGTAGACTGAAATCTGTATTTATTACAGATTTCCTTCTAGAAGGTGGCCACCTCATTATGTATTTTCCTTTTATTTGATAATTGGAAATGAGGTGTGTTCACACCATAATATTGTATTTTATATTCCCCATTCTTATGCATTTTACAATGAAAACAGGTGCTTTTGACGCATGTCTGTTACATGTTACAGGTTACAGGTTCTTGGACAGAAAACAGTGAAAACGAGGTAAAGACGATGAAAAAGTGAACTTTGACCAACAAACAGAGAATCTTGATCAAGCCTACATAAGGAACAATTCACAAAGCAAGATTCAAGACATCGACTCAAAGCGAACGGGTAGAAGTCCACTACAATGTTCACTGGAAATCTGGAAGAGAACCAGAAGCTAAATTGAGAAAAGATATATATAAATAAGAAGGCCAAAATGAACCAGAGCAATCCATAAAGTTTCAGAGTCCAACTCCACTAATGGGCCGCGGAACCGCGGCCCAACCCCTACTCCCACCGCGGTTCCGCGGCCTGAAGAAGCCCAAAGGAGAATTAAAAATTACCATAATGCAGAGACGGCGCAGATCTTTGACTTGGTCTTTTCTTAGAGGGCATTTTTGTAAATGCAGATGTGCGAATCAAATGTAACCTAGGGTTTCCTATTCTCTATAAATAGGAACTCTAATCATTGTAATTTCTTATGCCTCCTTTTAATAATAAATTTTAGAATTCTTTTGGAGAGCATCGGTGTTTCTTTTCAATTCATGAATTCAGATCTGACAACCCTGCGTTGATGATTGGAGAGATGCATCTGTAAGTAGATTTAATTCCTTGCTCTAGTTTAGATTTCAATTCTTGCCCTAGGTAATGTTTATTCTTTGCCCTAGATAAATGTTCTTCAATTCCTTAATGAGCGAGTAGTTTCCTCGCTTGTTAGGGTTAGGAATGGGGAAGGATTTGAGAGACGAAGATCTCTCATCTCTTTTCTTTGCCAATCTTTTATGAAAATTAGAACTCCATGCATACCTTCTTATTCCGCTCCCTACGGCACTCTACCCTCGAGGTAGCGGTGATACCGAAGTATAAAGGCCCGGATTTTAAGGTTTTCCATGGAGGTAAGGGTAAAGATTAAGAAAGGAAGGACAAGGATCTAGAGGAAGAATCAATCTTCCCAATCATCCTAATCCCCTTTGTTAAGATTTACCATAACACTAATATGATATCTTTAATTAAAGGCAATGGAAAGTGATGTAGATTTTTGTATACCAAATTTTCCCTAAACCTAATCCTAGCAAGTTTCTAATCCTAGTATCATACAACTTCAATTTTTAGATTTAATAATCAATCCGAACACCCTTCGGAATTAACTCGTTAGCGCGATTAGGAAATTCACAACATCCCTGTGGACCGACCCGTACTCACCGGCTAGCTGCAAAGCGACACCGTTCTTGATTGCGGTTACAAATATTTTTGATCTATCTTTTAGAAAGCGCAAGCACGCTAAATCAACCAATCAAATGGCGCCGTCAACCCTGCGTTGATGATTGGAGAGATGCATCTGTAAGTAGATTTAATTCCTTGCTCTAGTTTAGATTTCAATTCTTGCCCTAGGTAATGTTTATTCTTTGCCCTAGATAAATGTTCTTCAATTCCTTAATGAGCGAGTAGTTTCCTCGCTTGTTAGGGTTAGGAATGGGGAAGGATTTGAGAGACGAAGATCTCTCATCTCTTTTCTTTGCCAATCTTTTATGAAATTAGAACTCCATGCATACCTTCTTATTCCGCTCCCTACGGCACTCTACCCTCGAGGTAGCGGTGATACCGTAGTATAAAGGCCCGGATTTTAAGGTTTTCCATGGAGGTTAGGGTAAAGATTAAGAAAGGAAAGACAAGGATCTAGAGGAAGAATCAATCTTCCCAATCATCCTAATCCCCTTTGTTAAGATTTACCATAACACTAATATGATATCTTTAATTAAAGGCAATGGAAAGTGATGTAGATTTTTGTATACCAAATTTTCCCTAAACCTAATCCGAGCAAGTTTCTAATCCTAGTATCATACAACTTCAATTTTTAGATTTAATAATCAATCCGAACACCCTTCGGAATTAACTCGTTAGCACGATTAGGAAATTCACAACATCCCTGTGGACAGACCCGTACTCACCGGCTAGCTGCAAAACGACGCCGTTCTTGATTGCGGTTACAAATATTTTTTATCTATCTTTTAGAAAGCGCAAGCACGCTGAATCTCAACCAATCAAATGGCGTCGTTGCCGGGGATGGCGTGTTATTTCCTTTTTGCAATTTCGGGTTAATCAAAATTAAAAAAATTCATAAAAATCTGAAAAATCAAAAAATTATAAAAATATATCAATTGTTATTTTTTTGGAAAGGGTACTTTGTTGTGTGAATCTTGCAGGAAAAATCGAGACGGATCTCGAAAAATCCAGAAAGCGAAACAGAAATCCAAAGATTGGAACAGATGGGAATTTTCAAAACAGAGAGGCAGAAAAATTTTGGAGCCCCAAATCCCCAACCCCGCCGAGTTTCCGCGGCCAAAACCCACATTAGACCGCGGAAACGAGGCCGTCTTGACGAATCATCGCACGAGAAAAATTTTTGGGAACCGAGCTTCTGAAACAACCGCGGAAACGCGGTCTGAAGGGTCATAGTGCGGCGGAAACGCGGTGGGCCTGGTGCCTCTTCGTGTGAAATTTGCACTGTAAGTTTCCTGTCTCTCTCCTCTGTAATTTTTGAAATATATTTTCTGGAAATGCCTGCAAGATTCTGTGAGCTATAAAATATATTGCCTTCCATATAACGATCTTGTGCAGGATTTTTTGGGCCCCGCTCAAAATAGAAATTGATTGCAAGTAATTTTTTTTTTGTTGCATATCTTTTCTCAAATATCTTTTTGCAACATTTTTTTCCAAATGAAGATTCTTGTGATATGCTTAAGATAATAACTGATTGCAGATAATATATTTTCGGTTGCATATCTTTAATTAAAAATCTTTTTGCAACAATTTTCAAATAAAGAAAAAGAAAAAGAAAAATTTTTGTTACAAGAACTTGCAAACTTTTGCCCCAAATAAATCCTTGCACCATCACCCTTCTTTCTTTCTTTCAACCTTTCTTCTTCTAACATGGGTACCCCACATAAAAAATCATTAGCCGAACTTTGGTATCCCGAACCTAATTTTGCGTCGTTCGGCAATTTGTTCCGTCAATTTAAAGACGATCCTTCCATGCCTAAAAAATCTTTGAAAGATCACATAGAGGAGTCTAGGAGAAACAATTCGACTTTTCAACCCACTTTGTGTCAACCTAGTCAACCTTTACCACCTACATATGTTGACACCACTTTTCCAAGTCCTGCTGTAACTCCTAGGCCGATGTCCATTGCTGAGCATATTGCTCAATCTCGCAGCCGATCTTTCACCCCTCTCCACACATCTAGTTCTAGGGATCAACAAGACTATTCACCTTTTTATCCACATGTTGACCCTACCCCAGTCCAAGAACCTTGGTATCCCGAACCTAATTTTGCGTCATATGTCAATATGTTCGGTCAATTTAAAGACGATCCTTCCATGCCTAAAAAATCTTTGAAAGATCACATAGAGGAGTCTAGGAGAAATAGTTTGACTTTTCAACCCACTTTGTGTCAACCAAGTCAACCTTCACCACCTACATATGTTGACACCACTTCTTTAAGTCCTTCTGTCACTCCTAAGCCGATGTCCATTGCTGAGCATATTGCTCAATCTCGCAGTCGATCTTTCATCCCTCTCCACTCATCTAGTTCTAGGGATCCGCACGATTATTCACCTTTTTATCCATATGTTGACCCTACCCCTACCCAACCACCCACTTCCTACCAGTCATACCCAACCTTCCCACCTTCCCTAGACACTGTTTCGACACAGCCATTAGGAAGTTTCACATATCCACACCATTTTGAATCTTTTGCCGAAACCCCTTTACCACCAAAGTCTAGTTTGGAAGAGGCGTTGGAGGCGTATATCGCAGCAACAAATAAAATGGTTAGGAATGTGGAAGCGTCCGTGGCCACCCTTATGCAACCTGCTGAACCGGTAGCTAGTTTTCCGCTAGCTCCAAATTTTTCAATGTATGGGGCGGCAGTTGGACAGAGTGAGAATGGGAGAGGATTTTCAAATCAAACCTACCCTTACCCAATTGAAGCCCACAACTCTTGTTTTCCATCGATTGCCCTAAATAGTTCACCGGTTGAAAATAAAAATGAGTTGTGTGATTTTGTAGTGTTTGATTTGCCAGATTGTGAGGAACCCCTTTCGAGTGAAACCGCACCTAATCCTTTCGACCTTTACACTTCCACTCTAGAACCTACATTGATAAACATCCATGCTTTTGAGGAGGTGTCTAAAGAAATTGACTTTCACTTGATTGAGGATATAGACGCCGGGAATATTTCGGATGATGAACCTGTCGATTTAATTGAAATTTTATGTTCAAATCATCATCCCGAGTTATTAAATGTTTCTCCCGAATCTCATATGCGTTTTGATTTTGATGATATTGGCATGGATAAGCAAATTTTTAAGGAAAATATTGAGGAGAATTATGAGGATAGTGCTGAGGATAATATTGAGGTTGGACCATTTTCGTTTGATGTGTCGAATTTTCCAATACACCCTCCTAAATCCTTAACTGATACCCTTCCTCACTCACTTTCTTCCGTCCTTCCTATCGTTTCGACTGTGCAAGAGACCGTTACGCTTTCATCTCCAATACCTAGTTCGACGTACCCATGCTTGCTCACGACTCTTGAAGGATTTAATCTCATTTTTTCGCGGGTTGATAGATTAGCACAATCGCTTTTTACACATCGGTCATTACAAATTGTGCTAATCTATACGCTCCATCCACACCCTCAAATTCGTATTCCCACTTTCTTTGGTTCTTCTAATCTTCCTTTAATGATATCGAGTGTTGATGAATCACAATCCGATATTTTGAGTTCGATAATTTTCAATTGGACCTTCGAGGAAAGTTTCGAAGATATTTTCGCCGACGAACTCGCATTCTTATATGATATGGATTTTGTGATTAATCAACCTCCACTCGAAGAAGTAGAACCCCTACCAATTCTTCTTCCCCTCCTCCATTCTCCTCCACCGAGACCATATTATCCCTTTCTCTCCACACGGTCTCATGTGCTTCTCATTTCTTTTCTTTCCACTCCATTCTTTCACCAACTCTACCATTACCACGATAGAATTTTTGAATGGTTGGTGCTAATCTTTGGCTTGTGTAAGGCCAAGCTTAAGTTTGGGGGGGAACCTTTGTATAGATGTATATATTTATTTTTGTTTTCTTTTTCTATAAAAAATAAAAATAAAATTCAAAACATTAAAAATATATTAAAAAAATTTGTAAATAAATAAACAGGGGAGTATCGGCATTTTGACCCTCTTGGTTTAGCATGACAGTGAGGACACTGTCAAGTTCAAGTTTGGGGGTATGCTCGGTACGTCTTCTTCCTTCGCATTCATTTGTACATATTTCTGCATTTGCATATTTATTTGAAAACCCATAAAAATTTGAAAAATTTCAAAAAATTATAAAAATTAATGTATTCAATTTTGGCTAATTGACTTGAGTTTGATGAATGGGTTAACTGGCTAGGAACAACTAGATCTTAGACTTAGTAAATTAAAAACCCTAAAAATAACATTCCTTAAAGTTTAACGGTAGAAAGTATATGTCTTTGTAGTTTATTTAGAAATAGGCAAATTTTGGGTTCACTACTTGGGCTAAGTCAAAATGAGGGAAGAGTATTGATGTTCTTATTAGAGTATAAGTTTGAAAAATAGTTCCTAACTTAAATCTAGATTCTGAAAATGTATACCCTGCAAAATTGCACAAACACGCACCTTGAAACTTGGATTAGTAGAAGAGACCTTGAAATACTCTTGTCTAAAGTCCTTAGCACAATGAAAAAAAAAGTGGATAAAGAAAAAAAATGGACATTGGTTTTTGTGATTACTTAAGGCTGTAAAAATAGAAAAATATTTTGCGAGGGTGCTTCATCACCTAGTGCCTTAGACCAACTGGTTTGGGAGCCACTGCTAAAAGCCTTGGGTGTTGCAAAACTAGGAAGTACGCCTTAAAGTGCTAACGCATCTTGTAATCGGTTGTTGGTACCTCAAGAAGTATTAACAGTCGCATGAAGGATGTGAAAGCGAAATTTCACAAGTGCTTTGGACAATGGACGGGAGTACGATTGCTTGATTTGAATTTCCAAGTGTAGGGGTGATATTTACACACACGTGGGGATATGTGATTAGAGTTTAGATAAGAGAAAGGAATGAAGAATAGAACTTGTATCTTTAGTAGAGTTGATAAAAATTCCTAAGTGGAGATGTAACCCTAGAAGGAAAACTTAAGAGATGCCGAAAGCTAAGTAAGTCTATAGGATATATATAATCTTAAGTTAAATAATGATGAAGTATGAAGAATGTGGGTGGATAATTTGCGAGTCAAAAGATAATAGAATTCCTTGTTAGAAAACCTAATTGGAGAATTAAAGTCGAAAAGCCAAATTGATAGGATTTTGTGGGTAGTATCCGCTGAAAACCCTCAGGAGACAACACTCCTCCTACTAGGGACACCTAGAGGTTTAACGGCTTGTTGCACGAGCTCAATGCAATCGCGTTTCCCTGCGAAAGTGTGGTTAGGTTTTTTGTAGAGAATAAAACAATAAGTTTGCTCGAGGACGAGCAAAAGATAAGTTTGGGGGTATTTGTTCACACCATAATATTGTATTTTATATTCCCCATTCTTATGCATTTTACAATGAAAACAGGTGCTTTTGACGCCTGTCTGTTACATGTTACAGGTTACAGGTTCTTGGACAGAAAACAGTGAAAACGAGGTAAAGACGATGAAAAAGTGAACTTTGACCAACAAACAGAGAATCTTGATCAAGCCTACATAAGGAACAATTCACAAAGCAAGATTCAAGACATCGACTCAAAGCGAATGGGTAGAAGTCCACTACAATGTTCACTGGAAATCTGGAAGAGAACCAGAAGCTAAATTGAGAAAAGATATATATAAATAAGAAGGCCAAAATGAACCAGAGCAATCCATAAAGTTTCAGAGTCCAACTCCACTAATGGGCCGCGGAACCGCGGCCCAACCCCTACTCCCACCGCGGTTCCGCGGCCTGAAGAAGCCCAAAGGAGAATTAAAAATTACCATAATGCAGAGACGGCGCAGATCTTTGACTTGGTCTTTTCTTAGAGGGCATTTTTGTAAATGCAGATGTGTGAATCAAATGTAACCTAGGGTTTCCTATTCTCTATAAATAGGAACTCTAATCATTGTAATTTCTTATGCCTCCTTTTAATAATAAATTTTAGAATTCTTTTGGAGAGCATCGGTGTTTCTTTTCAATTCATGAATTCAGATCTGACAACCCTGCGTTGATGATTGGAGAGATGCATCTGTAAGTAGATTTAATTCCTTGCTCTAGTTTAGATTTCAATTCTTGCCCTAGGTAATGTTTATTCTTTGCCCTAGATAAATGTTCTTCAATTCCTTAATGAGCGAGTAGTTTCCTCGCTTGTTAGGGTTAGGAATGGGGAAGGATTTGAGAGACGAAGATCTCTCATCTCTTTTCTTTGCCAATCTTTTATGAAAATTAGAACTCCATGCATACCTTCTTATTCCGCTCCCTACGGCACTCTACCCTCGAGGTAGCGGTGATACCGTAGTATAAAGGCCCGGATTTTAAGGTTTTCCATGGAGGTTAGGGTAAAGATTAAGAAAGGAAGGACAAGGATCTAGAGGAAGAATCAATCTTCCCAATCATCCTAATCCCCTTTGTTAAGATTTACCATAACACTAATATGATATCTTTAATTAAAGGCAATGGAAAGTGATGTAGATTTTTGTATACCAAATTTTCCCTAAACCTAATCCTAGCAAGTTTCTAATCCTAGTATCATGCAACTTCAATTTTTAGATTTAATAATCAATCCGAACACCCTTCGGAATTAACTCGTTAGCGCGATTAGGAAATTCACAACATCCCTGTGGACCGACCCGTACTCACCGGCTAGCTGCAAAGCGACGCCGTTCTTGATTGCGGTTACAAATATTTTTGATCTATCTTTTAGAAAGCGCAAGCACGCTAAATCAACCAATCAAGGTGTAAAGTAAAATGTATGGGAGGAATGGTGATAACCATACTTTAATAGTTTACAAATGAATTTTTAATTCATTTGGAGTTACTATTGAAGCATGGTTGTTAATTGTTTAATGAAAGAATTCATACACAAAACCTATGGGTGTATTTTCTCTTTCATGCTTGCTTCATTATTCTCTTGAGCTCTCATTTTGCTCTTCATCTCCTCCCTCCTCTTGTTTTGCTCCGCCTTCATCTTCTTCCTCTTCACTAACATTCTCATGAGTTGAGAAACAAGTGAAGAGGTTAGAAAAGAGATAGCAAACACTTAGATAAGCTCACTACATCCTAAACTACTTGGTTTAGCAACCCAAGTTCTCTAGTTGCTCCTTATAGCTATTTGGTTAGGAGCTAGAGCCATGGATCATATTCCCCGGGTGGATCATCTACGACAAAGCAAGGCCGGAGAACAAGATCGATCCCGAAGGACCGATGGAGCCAGAGTTGGAGATCGAACAAGTTCAAGAAGGCCACAAGGAGCTAAGGATGAAGAACGAAGACCGAAGGACTTGGTTTATTTGGTAAGAATTCCTCATCATAGTAGATAGAATATAGCATAGCTAACTAGGTTTATGGTAAAGATCTGGTTAAGGTTAATCTAGTGCCAAGTTTTGTATCGTCTTAAAAAATTTTGTTCCGCATTTTGCCACGCTAGTTGGCCGGGGCACTAGAGTAACCCTTCAGAGATGAATCGAGAAGTTCTCGCAAGGATGTCCTAACGTCATAGTTAACCTCTGCTCTATACGACAGAGGTCCGTTAAGGTCTGTGGGTTGTGTCCGTCGTACCGTCGCGTTGGCTTATGTATTCCTCGATAGGTAATTTTGCTGTTCGAGTAGCCTTGCGACTGTCGTGTCTCTGATCCCTTCAGGGGCTGGACAAGACGTCTTCAAGCAATCTTCCAGGTAGTATTACCGTCGAAAGAACAAGCGTTAGGGATATTCCATGTCGCTTTTTACTTGAGGTTAGGCTCCGTTTGGAAGCCCCGATGAGTCATGACCACTCCGTGCTGGTGTGGGATGATCTCTGATAGTCTTTCAGGTTTTATATGAGTTACCGTCAAGACCCTGAAGCTTGGAATATTGCTTTCGCTTCGTTTGCTGGCATTGCATCTGTTGTATCGAGACGAATGTCGCGGTTGTCTCTAGATTGTTGGTGAACCATCGAGGTTTGAACTAGGGACTTTGCCGTGGCTCCGTTGTTTGATTGTCATGTTTGAATCCTGCTGGAGGAAGAATGCTGTGGTGACATCTCGTCTGCTGTATCGAGACGAACGTCGAGGTGGTGACCACTCCGCGCTGGTGTGGGATGATCTTCGATAGTCTTTCAGTTTTTATATGAGTTGCCGTCAAGACCCTGAAGCTAGTAATATTGCATTTGCTTCGTTTGCTGGCATTACGTCTGCTGTATTGAGACGAATGTCACGGTGGTGATCACTCCGCGCTGGTGTGGGATGATCTCCGATAGTCTTTCAGGTTTTATATGAGTTGCCGTCAAGACCTAAAGCTAGGAATATTGCCTTCGCTTCGTTGTTTTGGCGTGTCCAAATCCTGTTGGAGGAAGAACGCTACGGTGACATCTTGTCTGCTGTATCGAGACGAACATCGAGGTGGTGACCACTCTGCGCTGGTATGGGATGATCTCCGATTGTCTTTCAGGTTTCATATGAGTTGCCGTCAAGACCCTGAAGCTAGGAATATTGCATTTGCTTCGTTTGCTGGCATTGCTTCTGCTGTATCGAGACGATTGTCACGGTGGTGATCACTCCGCGATGGTGTGGGATGATCTCCGATAGTCTTTCAGGTTTTATATGAGTTGCCGTCAAGACCCTGAAGCTAGGAATATTGCCTTTGCTTCGTTGTTTTGGCGCGTCCAAATCCTGTTGGAGGAAGAACGCTGTGGTGACATTTCGTCTGCTGTGTCGAGACGAATGTCGAGGTAGTCTCTAGATTGCTGATGAACCGTCGAGGCTTGGAACTAGGGACTTCGTCGTGGCTCCATTGTTTTGTCGCATTCGAGTCTTTCTGGAATGAGGAGGAACACCGTTGTGAGTCTCCAGGCTGTAGATGTTGCCATCGAGACTTGGCTCTCTTTTTGATGGAGCATGGTGGGATGATATGGTTCCCTCTTTGTTTGTGCCCCTGGATTGTATACAGGGATCGATGTGATCTCATCTGTAGGGCTATTGTTTCATTTTGTTATTATTTCTTTTATATTTCCGCGATGCTCTATAATTTCAGCTTTTTTATATCGCGAAAGTCGTGATTGCCCAATCATTTCGGCTATTTTGCGCGATGACCAATCATTTCGGCTATTTTTTTTTGTTTTTTACTCGCTGCTTTTTATTACGAGTTGCCCAACCATTTCGGCTATTTTGTATACATATTTTTTGTTACTTGCTGATTTTGTTGCAAGTTTCCCCATCACTTCGGCTATTTCATATGCATTTTTGGCTCGCTGATTTTTTTTATTGCGAGTGTGGAACTCTGAACCTGATGCCAATCTCAGCATCAGCGTCACTACGATTGGAATATTGCCAGGAGCGAATCATCATATGCCGTGAAAGGGCATGGAATTTGATACCGATTTAGGCATCAGCATCGCTACCACTGGGACATTGCCAGGAGCGAATCATCATTTGCCTCTGTCGATGTCGAACAAAGGTGGCTTAGCAAACAGGGTTAAGATCCTGTCGACTAAGGCTTTTTGACTATTACGAGCCGTAAGGGTCTCATAAAGGAATTTCTCCCTACGAGTCGTGAGGATCTCGTAGGTGTATTTTCTCCTTAAGAATCGTGAGGATTCCTAAGTGTATATTCTCTTATAAGTTGTAAGGATCTTACAAGAGTGTTTTCTCCTATTAAGTCGAGAGAACCTACAAGTGTTTGTTCACCGTGTGAGCATATTCCTAGTCGCTGGCGGGACTGTGTTAGGGAAATGTTTATTCGTGCCCGTGGATTGTATACAAGGGTAAATATTGAACCGCTTGTAGGGCAGTCTATGGGTTGTGATAGCTTAAGAACAGGTTCAGATCCCTATAACTTAAGGCTTTTGAATCCTATGAGCCATGAGGGTCTCAAAGGGGAATTTTCCTTACGAGTTGTGAGGATCTTGTAAGTGTAACTTCTCCTTAGGAATCGTGGGGATCCCTAAGTGTCTTGCTCCCTTGTGAGTCGTAAGGATCTCACGCGGGTATTTTCTCCTTACAAGGTCGAGAGGACCTTGCAAGTGTCTTTTAACGGGATTGCGCCCTTTCGGGTTTTCACAAACTCGTCGGTAGCCCTGCTGTTTTTATTCACGGAGCCCTTTCGGGTTTTCATCCGTGCCCATCTCGCTTATGGACATACCCTTTTTTTTACCACGTCAGACTTAGGATGTCGTGGGCTAGTAGTAGTTTAACGACGTTTCGGTCAAGCGTTAGTTTAGGGACATTTCAGTCCATTGTTAGTTTTAGGACATCTCGGTCCGTTGTTAGTTTAGGGACGTTTCGGTCCGTCGTTAGTTTAGGGACATTTCGGTCCTTTGCTAGTTTTAGGACATTGCGGTCCATCGTTGCAACAATTTTGTTGGCTACCACTTATAGAGTTTGGGCTTGGGAAGATAGCGAGCGGACATAGGCGTCGTCATCTATCATTAACCTAGGCCGCAACTCGTCAAGCGTAATATTTCTTCAAGAAATGGCCATTTATTGGCCTGAAGGGTCTTTCGCCATGCATATCCATGAGCAAATAAGCCCCACCCTGGTAGACTTTGTCTATGATGTATGGGCCCTCGTAGTTCGGCTCGAATTTCCCCCGTTTGGCACGATTGGGGATCATGGGTCTCTTGACCACTAGCACGAGTTCGCCTTGGTGGAATGTTCTCGGCCTAGTCAATCTCTTATATGAGCGCGTCATCCTTGCTTTGTAAGCCTCCAGGTTTTGCTGCGCTATGACCCGAGTTTTGTCAAGGGCGTCGAGCTCTTCAAGCCGAAGGTGAGCATTCTCTTCATCCGTTAGCTCGTAATGAACCGCCACTCGCAGAGAGGGTAGCTCAATCTCCAATGCGAGTACTGCTTCAGCGCCGAATACCAATGCATACGGCGTTGTGTTTGCAACCGTTTTGAATGTGATTCGATACGCCCAGAGAGCTTCATGCAGTCTCTCATGCCAGTCCCTCTTATTTCTGGACACCGTCTTCTTCACGATCTTGGTCAAGGTCTTGTTGAAAGCCTTAGCCAGACCATTAGCCCAAGGATTGTAGACTGAAGAGTATCTCCAGTCTATATTATGTTGCTGCGCGAAGCGGCTGATTTTATGGCTTCTGTAAGCCGGCCCATTATCAGAGATAATCCGTCGCGGAGTGCCGAACCGATAGATGACATGTGTCTTGAAAAATTGGAGAATATTCTCCATCTTCACTTCCCTCAGTGGTTCTGCTTCTGCCCATTTGGAAAAGTAATCAGTTGTTGCCAAAATGAATCGATGTCCTCTGGACGATGCTGGTTCGATGGGCCCAATTATGTCGGTTCCCCACATTTCGAACGGCCAGCTAGTCACCGTTGGATGTAGCGGATTTGGATGCTGGTGGATAAAGTCCCCGTGAATTTGGCACGAGTGGCACTGCTTCGCGTATTCAAGGCAGTCCTGGATCATCGTGGGCCAATAGTAGACCATCCTTTTGATCTTCAGTTTCATCTTTGGCCCGGCTTGATGAGAACCGCAGAGTCCGTCGTGAGTTTCTTGAACGACTCTCCTTGCTTCTTCCATTCCCTGGCATCTTAGCCATAGAGAGTTGAATGATCTCTTATATAGAGTATCATTGACGAAAGCGAAAGACATAGCTCGTTTCATGAGCTGATGTCTTGAGGACGCATCTTCAGGTGTTCGACGGGATTTGAAGTAGTCTATAAAGACTTCTTTCCAATCCTTAGCCTTTTCCTGGTCTTTTATTCATAGGGTCGTTTGCTCGGTCGCTTCCTTTTCTTTGGACGACTCTGGAGACATATCTACCGGTACGAGAACCCGACGGCTTTGTACAACAATCCTCACATCGTCAAGGTTTTCGTCAGTCGGATCTTTAGCGAGTTTGGCTAACGCGTCCGCCTTGCTATTTTCTGCGTGTGGTATGCTTTCCAGGGCATAGGAAGGGATTTGAGTCAGCAGTTGTTGCACCCTTTCACCGTACCTTACCAACTCTGGTTTGCACGCCGTTTACTTGACTAACGACCAGTTGGGAGTCTCCGTATATGAGTAGGTTTTCAATTCCCATGTCAACAGCGATTTCAAGACCTGCTATCAAAGCTTCGTATTCGGCTTCGTTGTTTGTCCTCGACTCTGTTAAGGAAAAGGCGAAGTGCATTATCCCTCTTTGTGGAGTTACGAAGATGAGGCCTACTCCAGATTTGATTATGGGGGAGTTGTGATTTCGCTTCTTCATGGAAGACACTCCATCGAAGTAGAGTTCCCATCGGGTATCGCTCTCTCCTCTCACCCTGTCAATTGTGTCAAACGCGTGCTCGTCTGGCAATTCGCTATTTAAAGGTGATTCGGGAGGTATCGGATGCTCGACGAGGAAGTCGGCGATGGCCTGGCCTTTCACTGCCTTGAGAGGACGATATGTTATTGAGAATTCCATTAAGAGTAGGGCCTATTTAGTGAGTCGTCCTATTAATATGGCTCATGACATCAAATATTTGAGAGGATCCACTTTTGATATGAGATGGACCTCATGCGCCAAAGCATAATGCCGGAGCTTCGTTATCACGAATATTAACGCCATGCAGTGTTTTTCAATAGGAGAGTAGTTGTTTTCTGCCCCCAGGAGACTCGGATAGTAGAGGGCCCTCTCTTTCCCTTGGTCGTTCTCCTGTGCCCATAGTGCGTCTAAAGAACCTTCAAGGGCTGTTTGGTATAGAATGAGGGGCTTTCCTTTGACCGGAGCGGTCAGTATTGGCGGATTCTGTAGGTATTGCTTGATTTCGTCCAGTGCGCTTTGGCACTTGCGATCCCAAACGAACGGGGTTCCCTTCTTCATCAAGTGACTGTAGGACGGCATTTGCCGGAAAGATTGGCTATGAACCGCTGAATATACGCGAGCTTCCCTTGGAGAGACCGCAGTTGCTTGAGAGTTCTTGGCGGAGGCATTTCCATAATTGCCTTGATCTTCGACGGGTCTATTTCGATACCTCGATGTCGTACGATGAATCCTAAGAATTTTCCTGAGGAGACTCTGAACACGCATTTGAGAGGGTTCATCTTCAGATTGTATTTCCGAAGACGTTGGAACACTATCTTCAGATGCTTCCAATGCTCCTCGTGCGATTTGCTTTTTACCACTAGGTCATCAATGTATCACTCGACGACTTCATGTATGAGGTCATCGAAAATTTTCGTCATGGCCCTCTGATAGGTAGCGCCGGCGTTCTTCAGACCAAAAGGCATTGGTTTGTAGCAAAATATCCCCAGCGGAGTCCGGTAAGAGGTATACTTCTGGTCTTCGGGATGCATCTTTATTTGATTATACCCCAATGAGCCGTCCATGAAGGAGAAAACTTCATGAGTGGACATGTTGTCTATCATCAGCTCGGTGACCGGTACAGGAAAGTCATCCTTCGGACATGCTTTGTTGAGGTCCTGAAAGTCTACGCAGATGCGCACCGTCCCATTTTTCTTCATGACTGGGACAATGTTGGCGATCCAATCAGAGTACTAAACCTCTTGGATGAAGCCGGAGTCGATTAGCTTCTTGACCTCGGCATTAATGCTCATTTCAAGTTCGAGCCGCATCCTTCTTGGTGCTTGTTTGATTGGCTTGATATCCGGAGATATCGCCAATTTGTGCACATCTACCTCTAGATCTAGTCCCAGCATTTCGGAGTAGTTCCATGCGAAACAGTCTTTATATTGCATGAGCACGTCTTTTAGCGTAACCACCTTTTATTCAGACGGCAACTCGCTGACGAACGTAGGCCGCGGGTCGTTTGCCGTCCCCAAGTCAATTTTTCTGAGGTTATCTGCAGTAGTATGTATCGCATCTTCCAGCTCTTTTGGCGCCGGTGGAAACTCTGAGATCACTTCATCATCATTGTTTTCGAAGCACCAGGAGGGGTCATCCATATTCTCGATGACTCCTTCTTCTGTCAGCATTATTACGTGACAGGTATGAGATTGTTCCCAAGACCGATGTTGATCCGGTTCTACTCTCATCACAGAAGTGGCTTTTGATTCATGCTTCCGTGGCGAGCTTACCCTCCAACTGTTGGATAGAGCAAATCTACCGAGTTGATACTGGTCTTCAACCCAGTCTTTGAAGGTGAAGCAGTCTTCAATAGGATGTCCTATCGCTCGGTGATAGGAGCAATAGTCTGGGTGATGAACCTCATTTGCTCAATCGGGGTGCTTGGACTCCGGGAGCGTAATCATCTGATGTTTCACGACAAGGTCGAAGATTTTCTTTGTCTTTTCTTGGGGAAAAGAATATGCTCGACTCATCTTCTTTATAAGAAACGGATCTTGGCTGCTCGATTTTTGATCGCGTGACTTCTTGGATCCGCTTCGTTGCTGTCGAACGTTTTTTCTGTTCTTCAGTTTGTTTTTGTTCTTGCATCGGGTCTTCTGTATGACAGACTAGCAACGAAAGGCATCGTCATTCTCTGTAGCCTACTGAAGGAGGCGTTGCGTCCTGGCTTTCTTGTAGATGGCCATTTCGTGGTTATGATCATCCCGGACCTTTTTACCCGCTTCCCTTATTAGCTTGTCCATCTGTTCTTCAAACGACGGACTTGGCATTTTCATGGCGGGACCTCGTTTTGGTTCAGGGTTAGTGTCTTTTAATAGAACATATCCTTCTTCATCGAAGTCATGTATGACGTAGCTGCCATGGAATCGCTCCCGTTTCTTGGATCGAATATATCCAAGCCCGATCGTTTCCATTCTCCCGGTGGGCAATTTTCGCTGAGTTCCGGGGACGTTCCAGATTATATTGTAAAACCGAGCTTGTCGCGTGGTCTGCTTAAGGGGTACTCCTTGGCGCCTCAACAGCCTCTTCAATCCTTCTGTGTAGTATCTGGGCAGCCGGATGGGCGGAAGTCTGTCAAGTGTCGAATCAGCACCATGCCAGACTTCTTTCTCCATTTTGGTTTCCGTGGATTGATAAAAGAGGATCACATTTTCATCTCTTCGCTTGGGAGGGACGTAGAATGTTTGCATCTCTTGTACACTATAAGTTTCAAGTGCATCGAGCTCTTTGTAATGCTCTTGCGGAACCATGGCAACTTGCAAGCTTTGATCTTCTCTAGTGGAGGCTTGTATTAATGGCCGAGCAGAGAATACTGCATTGATTTCGTCTTCAGAGTCACTGCCGAAGACCAACATAGGGGTAGACGGTCCCGGCTTGGTGTATTGGAGCAGCCCAGAATAGACTATCTCTTCGTCCTCCTCGGTATCGCTCCCGAAGACCAGAATGGTGGTGATAGCTTTTTGTTTGCTCTCCGGTTTGCGACATCTTTCTGTGTCTTCGAAATCTGGCAGGAAGTACTTGGCATCTTCATATTTGCGGACTTCGTTCACATAGAATAGGTTTAGTTCCCCCGTCACAGTGTACTCGAGACCATCTTTAAAGTACTTCATACACTGATGTTGTGTAGAAGGGATAATGTTGTACTCGTGTAACCAAGGCCGGCCGAGCAAAGTGTTGTATAAAGTCTTGGCGTCAATGACGTGGAACTTGATATCAGTGAAGAGCAGCCCAAAGCGTAACATTAGTATCACAGACCCGAGCGTCCGTGATGACTGAGAGTCGAACCCGAAGATAGTGATTTTATCCCGAGCGAGGTGTTGAACGCTCATGCAAATCTCCTTCAACACTCTTGCATTGAGAAGGTTGACGGAGAACCCATTATCAACTAGGATCTTCCCTATCTTAATATCATGGCAATACCCGGAGACATATAGGGGACGGTTGTGGTCACACGTTCCGAGGAGGAGGTCCTCATCGCCGAAAGTGATGTCAGCAATGTGCACTTCCTCCAACCCATCCTTCATCTTTTCTTCGGCGAGGAAAGCTTGAAACTATCCGAGGTCTTGTAACGCTTTGATTAGGGAATCCCGCGCCTCTTTAGATAGCAGAAGGGCATCGAGAATGCTCAACTGCGAAGGAATCTTTCTCAGGTATGATAGAACGTTATAATCCACCTTACTTTTCTTAGGCGGGTCCTTGGCTGCCAGCTCTTCGACGACTCGATCGTCGAGGGCAATATCTTCAGGGACTTTTTCCTTCCCTTTATCCTTTTTGTTCGATCCCTTGTTTGAGGGTCCGAGATTCTTTTCAGGTAATGTGCGATTACGCAGCTGGATGTTCTCGCAGGTCTTCATTTCTTCTGCTTCGGAGGTAAATTCCTTGAAGAGAGGGCCAAGGGGTATTTCTTCATCAAAATCGCTCTCGAAGGTAGGAACTTGGGATCCCTTGATATCAACCATGTGACAGTTGCCGGCAGTTCTTCTGCGCTCATGTGTCGTGCTCCTTTGTTCTCGACGAGTTTTGCGCTTCATCCGCTTGAACTGATGTTGATGAGCAACGTATCCCTGCCACCAATTTTTAAAGGCGGTACATTCCTCAGTAGGGTGCGTGGTCCTTCGATGGTACAAGTAGTAGTTTGGATGTGCATCCCCTTCGTCAAGGTGTATCCCATCAGGAGTGTTTCCTTCAGAGGGTGGAAGCTTCATTCCCATCGATATGGCTTTGGCGAACCGTTTCTTCGTATTGAACCTGCTTTTGCTGGCGACAGAAGTTCTTTGATCTGGTTGGGGTATTTCATGACCCATAACTTCTTTAAATTGACACCAACTCCTGGCCTTTTCGAATATAGCCATTTCGTGTTCTCAATCATCCTTGCTCTTCTGACGGGCTTCGATCAGCAGTAGGTCGATGATCTTGTCAGACAATTCCAAGGGTTTTTATTCCAGTTCTGGATCTGCCCCCAGTTTCTTTGCATCAGGTACTTCTTCACCATCCATCGACGAGTGAGAGATCATGTCGAAGCTTGCCACATAGCCCTCAGTTTCATCTGTCGAGTCCTCTCCCCCATCATTGTCATCGTCTCTGTCCTCAATGATGTGGTCAAGAAAATCTTGGAGCGTGACTGGGGTTCGCACCTTCTGGTTATATTCTTCCAGCGCGTCGATGTGTTTTTTCAGGTCCGTCCGCTTGTCAGCAGGCTTCACGGGCCTTTTAGTTTTCTTCTTTTTCTTCGAAGACTTTGATGGCTAGACCTGAGCGTTTTGATTATCGCTACCAATTTTTGGCGTCAGGCGCGGCTTCAGCATTCCCTCGATGATCTCGGGTTCTAGCTGATTTTTCCACCTGATCGCCGGGCATGTTTGAAGATCTTTCAGCATCCTTTTCGTTTTGGCTGAAAGAGCGACCTCCCATAGAGCTTCTTCAACAAAAGAGCATGATGCCCGGCGTGTCCCCTCTTTTAATAGCATGCGGTTGAGACGGGTTTACTTTCCAGTTCTCGGACAGTGCGAATTTGCCATGTTGGTATTGGTCTTCAATCCAGCCTTTAAAGACAAAGCAATCTTCAATTGGATGGCTTACTGCTCTATGGTAAGGGCAGTAATTGGGATTGTTAGCATCGCCGGGCTGCAGCGGACGTCTTGGATCTGGCAGATTGATGAGCCTGTTGCGCACTGCCAGCTCGAACAGTCTCTTTGTTTTCTCCCGCGGAAATGAGTAGGGACGTTCCAGTCTCTCCTCGAAGGATTGGTGTGGACGCACGTGGCTTTGGCGAACAACCGGTTTTAAGTTTCTCGGCTATTGTTAAGCATTGGCGACAAAGGTCGCTTTCCCTTTGCCCTTTTCATTCCACGGTTCTGTCTTTGAAAAGGAAGGCTTATGACCCATCTGGTCCATTTGGGCCAGCTTATCAATCAAAGTCTGGAAGGTGGTCGGCTTGAAGAACATCATGAATTGGGATATGGTCGTCTGCGGATCGAAGGTTCCCACAAACATGCCTACTGCAGGAGCCTCTTCGATGCGTTGTTCGCACTTCGACCATAGATTCCGCCACCGTATCGCGTACTGGACCCAAGTTTCTCCCGGCTTCACCCTGGAATTGATTAGCGCCGTGATTTGGGTACGTTCGCTAGCGCTCGCAAAACGTTGGGTGAATAGCAGCTCCATCTCTGCAAATGTCTTGATATAGTCATTCGGGAGTTCCGAATACCACTCGAATGCTGTCTCCGACAAGCTGGCAACAAACTGGAGGAGAAGTAGCTTATCATCACCTCCGGTGCTGCCGCACAGAGCCCTGAATTGAGCCACGTGTTGGTGTGGATTTCCCGTCCCCTTATATACATGGAATTTAGGGATCGTATATCCCGGCGGGTACTTTATTTGGTCGTACCAACCCGGATAGAGTCGTCCAGTCTTAACAACTTGACCAGCCGCTTCATTCACCTGGTGAGCTCGTATCTGTTGAGCGATGTAATCATCCAGGGCGGCTTTGGAGATGGTCTCCTCTTTGGCTGTTGAATAAGCCGGAAGAGGGTTCGATGTCTCCCCTTTGTCATCTTCGAGGACAATCGAAGGGTCTTCAGCCGGAGGATCCGACTGTATTATCATCGCGACCATGTCTTGGAAGAGAAGCGCCATTCGTTTTATATTGGCCGCTTGTTCCGTTGCTTCTTTGTCCATCTTTTCGAGGATTCTACGGAGGAAGTCAGTATCGGTTTCCTGTTCTTGACGTTGTTCCGACGACGTTTCCAGGCTTTCTTTTGGCCCAGTGAGTATGGCCATCTGCGTTAACATTTCCTAGAGCTTCTGTTGTTGCTCCTGGGCCTTTGTTACAGATCTGGTGAGTGGTCGATGGCCCGTAGAGATACGGCTATCCTCTTTCCCGGATGCCATATAGATAGTATGTTCCACCATGCCTCCAGACTTAGGGCGTTTGGGTTCAGTGGTCTTGCGATTCATCGCAGACTCAGGGATTTTCTCCGGCCTTCTCCTCTTGTGGGCAGTCGAAGTTGAGGGGGCCATTGCAGTGGGCACCCAAGTAGCTGTCGCCTTCTGTGGCTTGACAGGGTGGTCCTCTTCTTGCCGAACCTTCATCTTTTTCTGTCTGCAGGGATAGTCTTGATCTATCACGGAGTCCTGGACCTGTCGCCAAACTTTATAAATTTTAGAGGACAGCCGCTGAGGGGGATGTTCTAGCTTTGCCTTTGTAGCGCTCTCTATTGGTGGAGGAGACCTTTTCAATACAGCAGTCGGAGAGTTTTTGCGTACCCTCCTAAGTAGTTCAAAGGTGTTCCCAGTTGGAACAGCAGCATCAATTTCCACCGTTGGAGCCGGCGGAGTCAATCCAGAAGGGGAATTGCCCTCAGCCTTCCTTACTCGGCGCCAGTGGCAACGTCGAGCGTGTCGAGCTGACAGTACTGGCTCAGCTATAGGGGTGGCTCGATCGTGCCTCCTGTTCTGGTCAGGTGTTGTTATTGGCGCCAGCCTATTGAAAACGGACGTCCGCTGAGCGGGGATAGCTAACCTGTCGAAGGCAGACTTTTGAGCAGGTGGAGCAGTCTTGGTGACTTCGTTTGGAGCGGGAGCCGAAACAGTCAGTCTTGCAAAGACCGACTCCTTAGCAGGGGAAGCCGCTTTGGCGACTTCAGGAGCAGGAATGGATATCCTCTTCGGGTTAACCCCTTCCGGTATCGCGGGCTTCTTCACAGGCCCATTGGAGCTTCGGCCCAATCTGTTAAAGACTGAGGCGCTTGGTTTGGGCGACCCGTTAAAATGGGCCGCAGTAGTTATGAGCCAATCAAAGACCGACTTCTTCTTAGCTTCTTGTGATGGCAGTGGTGTGTTGAAGCTTATGGGTGGGAGTATGGTCCCAAAGAATAGCCCTGTGGTGGCTTGCATCACCTGGTCCACCGGCATTGTAAAAACGAAGGCCGCCTGAAGCCCGTAGGTTACTCCTGCAGCAGGGACGGGGTGAGAGTTATTGCCGTTGTTGCAGCTTGTGTAGTTGAAAGCCATTTGATCTTCTGTTTTTCTGCACGGAGTTAGATACCAAATCTTAGTACTTCAAATCCAAAGGCAACCATGTCAAACCGCGACTTGTTCACGAAACACGACACATGAAGTGTGGAGTGGAAAGAGGAAGAAGTCCCACCAGGCGTGCCAGAATCTGTATACCGCCGGAAACCAGAGACAACTGAACGTCTAGCCTGAATCTGGAGGCAGATGCTATTTGGTGTTATCTGTCCACCTCTCCGAAGATGCCAAGTTGATTTATGGCACCGTGTATCGAAGGTTTAAACGGATGCGGCCGATGTAGCAGACTTCGTCAGATTCCCCCTCGTTGAGGGGTTTTTGATTGTAGGGGCGCTCTTCCCTGCAGGCGTAAGCCCCTGCAGTTAATTACGCTACCGCATCGCGGTAACCACTTTCTCCTTCTCCAGATGGTCACTTCGTGTCGTGGGTGTTTGTTTTGTTTTTGGTTGCCCGTGGATTGTATACGGAGACTAATTTATGTTGTCGTCCGTAGGGCATGGATTAGTCCAAATCCGTATTTTCTTAGATTTGGGATTTAGTTTGGGTTTAAGGATACATTAGTCTTATTTGAGACTAAGATCAACTTAAACGTTTGTTAAGAATACGTTAGTCTAATTTTAGACTAAGATCAACTTAACGGGATCATTTAGATCCAACAAAAGAGCATTTGGACTCTATTGTTTTCATAGGGTTTATTGATTGTCGGGACCTGCCACCTCTCTGAAGACGTTGAAGAATTACAACGACATGTATCGAAGGTGTGATAAGATTTACCCTTGAACCAATGTCAGTTGAGGGATTTGTAATTGGATTGATTTAAGGATCGTTAATATCATTTGAGATTAAGATCAAGTTAAGTGGTTGTTAAGGATACGTTAGTCTTATTTAGACTAAGATCTACTTAACAGGATCATTTAGATCCAACAAAAGAGCATTTGGGCTCTATTGTTTTAGTTTAGGGACATTGCGGTCCATAATTAGTTTAAAGACATTACGGTCCAGTTTAAAGACGTCATAGTCTATAAAGTTTAAAGACATCATAGTCTATGAGTTTAGGGACCTCACAGTCCATAAAGGTTAAGAACATCATAGTCCATGAGTTTAAGGACCTCACAGTCCATAGAGGTTAAGGACATCATAGTCCATGAGTTTAAGGACCTCACAGTCCATAGAGGTTAAGGACATCATAGTCCATAATTTTAAGGACCTCATAGTCCATAGAGTTTAGTTTAGGGACATTACGTTCCATTTTAAAGACGTCATAGTCTGTTTGATTTTGATTCAACTGTTTGGGGATGCACCAAAAGTTATCAGTTATCGGGACCCTCCATCTCTCTGAAGACGTTGAGGAATTACAATGACATGTATCAGATATGAAGAGATGTACCCTTGAACCAATATTGGTTGAAAGGATCTAGGTTTTGCTTTGAATGTCATATGAGATGATCAATTTTGGAAGACAAGAGTGTATTTGAGGTTCAGTCAAAAGGGGGTCCTGCCTCTGGAAGACTTAGCTAATTTGGGCTAAGATTGGCTCGAATATAGTGTTAAACACTAGAGTACACTCGGCTATCACATGTTCCCACGTGATGTGCTTAGAATAGTGTTAAACACTAGAGATGAAGCGCACAAAATAGTGTTAAACACTAAAAAAGAAGCGCTCGTGTGGGGTCACGTGAGGCGCTTGAGTATTGGGCCAGACTTCCCTCATTTTAATCTCAGAATATGCAAGTGTTAAACACTTAATCATCATGTGTGGACATGTGATAGTGCCCATGCATTGGGTATTAACTCCTCAGTTTTACCTCGTTTTATTTTTTTTATTTTTTTTTAAAGAGGTGTTTGTCAGGGGTCACGTGGGAGCTCGTGAGGCGCCCAAAATCTGTTCTGACTTGGCTTTGTTCTCTTTATTTTGAGGAATTTATCCAAGGGTCACATAGGAGCACGTGACCCCATCTCATTCATTCTTTTTTGACCATTGAGGGGAGGGTCACGTGTTGCCACGTGATCATGTTGGGTACTTGATCTTTTTACATGCATGAAAAGTCTAAGTCCCTTATTTAAGAATTAAATTCTTTTATAGAGTTAAACCCTAATTGTATTTAGAGGAATTAAATTCCTATGTATTTGGAAGAATTAAATTCTTTAAACCCAATTCTCTCTCTAAGTTTTGGATCTGCATGGCAGAATCTCCCCGATGAGAATTAAATTCTCAACTTATGGGGAGATCTGCTTCTGCAGATCTTCAACCATAGGAAGAACTAAGTTCTTATATTAAGGGTTAAACCCTATTTTTATTGGAGGAATTAAATTCTTATATGCTTTGCGGGAGAATATAATTCTCTGAACTTAGTTCTTCCCTTAGGTTTTAGATCTGCATGGCAGAATCTCCCCAATGAGAATTAAATTCTCAACTTATGGGGAAATCTGCTTCTGCAGACCTTTAACCAAACGAAGAACTAAGTTCTTATTCAGAAGAGTTAAACTCTTAGTTTGAGAATTAAATTCTCTTTTTATTTTGTGGGAGCTTATAAGATGATCTCTTTCCCTCTTTTACCTAGGGTTTCTTTTCCTGAAGATACCTTCTTTTCTCTCTGGAGAATTAAATTCTCTTTTCTTTTGTATTCTCTCTGTTGTTGTATCTATCCTCCTTTCTTTTTTTGGCTCCTATTTATAGGAGAAAGAAAAGAATCAGTTTGTTTAGTCAATCTTTCATTGAAAGATTTTGATTGATTTTGTAACCAACATGATCTTTTAGATCACTCGGTGAATTTTATTCACCATTGGATTTTTAATCCAAAAGATATTTTATTTGTTGTTCCTGGAAGATTTTAGGAAAATATTTCCTTGTATAGAATCTTTCTATAAATTGGTGATTTTTTAATCACCGTTGGATTTTTAATCCAACGGTGCTCCACTTTACAGAGCGCAATCTTTTTGTTTGGAAAGATCTAGGGAAATATTAGGGTTTTTGATTTCTCTTAATTAGAATTTAATTCTATTAGTTCAGAAGGTCTTAGGAACCCATCACGTGTTGGCACGTGACCCCCTGTCACGTGTGGGCACGTGATGCCCCAATTAGGGTTTTCTTTCCATTAACTCAGAGAGTTTTAAGACCCTATCACGTGTTGGCACGTGACTCACTGATTAAGCATTTAACCAGTATTTAATTTTATTATTTAAAGAACTCGGGAACTCATCACGTATCGGCACGTGACTCATGGTCACGTGTGGGCACGTGATGCCCCATTGAGGTCTTTTCTTGTTGTTTTATTATACCTTTTAATTCCTTTAGTGGGTTTAAAGGCCCATCACGTGTGGACACATGACCCCATTTGATTAAGATTCAATTCTTTTTATTTCAGAGTCCTCGGGAAGCCATCACGTGTCGGCACGTGACACCCGATCACGTGTGGGCACGTGATGCCCCATTGGGGTTTTTCCTTGCATTTTATGAGGGAACAGAACAGACATTGGAATTCAAACAAATTCTTGGGAAAACAAGTTCTGTTAAGCACGCAACAAATTCAAATTTGTGCGAATAAGGGATAAAACCCTAAGAAAAGATTTTCAAGAACACCAGGGAATAAAATTCCTGAAGGGTCCTCTTGATCTTTCAGAGCTAAGCTCTTCGCCAGTGGAATTAAATTCCTTTTAAATGATGGAATTAAATTCCAGAAACTCATAAAAAAAATATGAGAAACAAAATCTCATGAATCCTCAAAAAAAATCAGAGGGGAATGCCCGAGATATGGAGGTCTACTGCTAAAAAAATCACATCTTTGAATCTCTAAGAGATGGGTTTCAAAGGAGAACAAAGCTTTCATAATGGATTTAAAATCCAGAAAATTTTGTTCGAAAAGAAAAGTTCTTTTCTGATGTGCAAGATCTTTACCTAAAAAAAAGGGTTTCTTTTTTATAGAGTTTAACTCTGAAATTACAATGGCAGAGAACTAAGCTCTGAGGAGAAGAATTAAATTCTCAAAGAAAACGAAGAAGGGAGAAGATGAAAGAAACAGTGGCTGCCTAAGGAACCAAACCCTTTCATTTATAAGACGTGACAAGGGCGGTTCACCTCCCCGTTCCCCTAGGCAATCCAACGGCTATAAAGGTGACAGCGTTGCACTCACGTGCAAGCCACGTGAGAACAACGCTGTGAGGGCATTTGTTCCCTCATGAAAAATAAATAATAAAGATAAAAAAGCAATGGGGAAAGTTCCCAAATGGAGCATCACGTGCCCACACGTGATAGGCACTGCGTTTGACAAAACAAGGCTGAAACTGAGCCTCACGTGCAGACACGTGACCTCTATATACAAAGTATATAGACGCCTTCTAAAATCAAACAATTGGCCAAAAAAATTCACGTGATAGCACGTGACGCTCTTCGATGGGCTTAACTTTGTGGGGTCACGTGCTACACGTGATGGGCTTCTATGCCTTCTGAACCGATAGAATTAAATTCTAAAATAAAAGGGGTCAAAGCCCTATTTGGAAAACATTTCCTTAGATATTTCTAAATAAGAAAGATTGCGCTCTGTAAAGCAGAGCGTCGTTGGATTAAAAATCCAATGGTGATTAAAAATCACCAATTTACAGAAGAAGATTCTGTATAGAGAAATATTTTCTTAATCTTGTGAGAAATATCTTCTGTAAAACAGAAGTCCTTGGATTAAAAATCCAACGGTGAATAAAATTCACCGATTGATCTAAAAGATCATTTTGGTTGATTATAAATTCAATCAAAATCCCTTAATAAGAGATTTTCCGAATAAATTGATCTTTTCTTTCTCCAATAAATAGGAGCCAAAAAGAGAAGAAGAAAAAGATAGACCCCCCCCCTAAACTTAAAGTTAAAGAGAGAAAATAGAAAGAAAAAACCCGAGGTAAGAGAAGGAACAAAACACAGAGAATATCTCATCTCTTCTTCACCTCCATAAGAGTTTAACTCTTCTAAAAAAAACTTAGTTCTTCCTCTGGTTGAGATCTGCAGAAGCAGATCTCCCCACAAGTTGAGAATTTAATTCTCATCGGGGAGATTTTGCCATGCAGATCCAAAACCTAGGGAGATATCTAAGTTCAGAGAATTTAATTCTCCCAAAAAGTATATAGGAATTTAATTCCTATAATAAGACAAGGGTTTAACCTTTCATATAAGAACTTAGTTCTTCCTTACAGTGAAAGATCTGCAGAAGCAGATTTCCCTACAAGTTGAGAATTCAATTCTCATCGGGGAGATTCTGCCATGCAGATCCCAAACCTAAGAGAAAAACCAAGTCCTAAGAATTTAATTCTTACAAAACAGTGGGATTGGAAGTCTCGAAACTCAGGATCTCCATGCACGTAAAAGGATTGGTACCCAACATGATAATAGCCGATCACGTGCTCCTACATGAGCACCTTTGATTAACAAAAGAGGATAACCGAGATTGGCTCACGTGATCCCACGTGACCCCAAAGTAATGCTTAGCACTTACAAAGCAAAAAGGGAATAAATCAAAGGCGGTTTCTATTTTTTTAGGCGCCTCACGTGATCTCGCGTGACCCAATAGCGCTTAGCGCTCAGAAAAGAACAAGGGAGTAAACCCAAAGAAACAGCGCCTGAAATTTTTAGTGTTTAACACTACTCTAAGCGCCTCACGTGACCCCACATGAGCGCCTCAAATTTTTAGTGTTTAACACTACTTCAAGCACCTCACGTAGGAGTATGTGAGCGTTGAGCATATACTAGTGTTTAACACTATGAAAGACCAATATTAGCCAAACTCAGACCAAATTTCCCGAGGATCATCAATTGAGCTCCTCATGCTCAGGGTCCCCAAAACCGATCTCAGTCCCAAAGATAGCTAATGAGCTCCCAACAGATGGCATCTTCATCCTATTTCCCCCAGTCGGGATATTGGTTCGAGGGTACATCTCTCCATACCTCTGATACATGTCGTTGTAATTCTTCAACGTCTTCAGAGAGATGGAGGGTCCCAATAACCAATAACTTTTGGCGCATCCCCAAACTGTCAAACTAAAACCCTACAGACTATGATGTCTTTAAACATGGACTATGAGGTCCTTAAACTCATGGACTATGATGTCCTTAAACCCCATGGACCGCAACGTCCCTAAACTAAACTCTATAGACTATGACGTCTTTAAACTATGGACTATGATGTCCCTAAACCCAATGGACCGTAACGTCCCTAAACTAAAACGATAGAACCCAAATGCTCTTTCGTTGGATCTAAATGACCCTCAAACCTTGTTAAGTTGATTTTAGTCTAAAATTGGACTAATGTATCATTAACAAACATTTAAGTTGATCTTAATCTCAAACGAGGTTAACGATCCTTAAATCAACCAAACCCAAATTTAAGAAAATACAGATTTGGACTAATCCATGCCTTACGGGCGACAATATAAAATAGTCTCCGTATTCAATCCACGGGCAACCAAAAACAAAACAAACACAAACGACACGAAGTGAACATCTGGAGAAGGAGAAAGTGGTTACCGCGATGCGGTAGTGTAATTAACTGCAAGGGCTTGCGCCTGTAGGGAAGAGCGTCCCCACAATCAAAAAACCCTCGCAAACGAGGGGGAATCTGACGAAGTCTGCTACAATGGCCGCATCTATCCAAACCTCCGATACACGGTGCCATAAATCAACTTGACATCTTCGGAGAGGTGGACGGATAAAACCAAATAGCATCTGCCCCCAAAATTCAAGCCAGACGTCCCAACGTCCCGGTCGCGTCTTTCGGCGGAGAACAATGCATCTACAACCCTTTTTAAGGGACCCGCTAATGGATGGTATGGATTAGTACACATCCTTGGGCTAGTAAAGCGAGATGCAGACCTCCTCACGGCGCATTCGATCTCGAAAGGATTTAAATACGGTTTTTAAGAAATACGAATTTTCTAAATAAAATAAAATTATTTTTTAAAATTAAAATTATATAAAATTATGAATCCATATTTTCAAAATATAATAAATCTATTTTTTCAAAAAAAATGAAAAGTTTAACAAATGACAATAAAAAACCATCAAGATACCAAAAGGGCAAGTTTTTCAAGAAATACCATGAACTTTCCAAGTTAAGTGTTTATCACTAAAATACCCCAGATACTTAAAATCCATGCTCATGCAAATCCTAAGTAATGCTAATCACCCTCGAGATTTTACTTTTTAATTTATATTAAAATATTTTTCATAAAACCCCCTCGAGTTATATAAAACAATATTTAAGAACTTTAGTAAATATAAGTTTAAGCGGGATCAATTCTCTTGAGCCCCAAGGAGCCGGAGAATGTGAGTGCTTGCATATTTAAGATAGACAACTTAACGGAGTTATAAATAGTAATTGTCTTGGAAAAAGACACAAATCCTGTCGTCCATGTACAGCAGTTACCGATGACTCACGAACCTAATTCAAAATTTAAATCAATACAAGTTTCGGACTCAGTCTGAGTCCAATTCAAACCTGAATCCAAATCAAACTTGAATACTTGAGTGTAAACATCAATATCAAACATGTACACTTGACTTGACTTGACTTGACCGAACCATGGTTATAACTTGACTTGTCTACTTGAATACTTGATTACATCCTGAACATGAATACCTGAACATTTTGTATCCATGGTTTCAGCAAAGCTTGTAAATATAATCAATACAATACAATACGCGGGGATAAAGGGGTAGATTGGTATGGAATGTATATTGTGGCACGAGGGGTCACTTAAAAGACGCATGCATGAATTCTCGTGTCGTTGTCCCGTGGGTTATGACGGGGCCTTGTACTACATGTTACCATAGTCCACGGGGTAAGATGGACTCCTCTCGTATACATGAATACCTTCTATATCAAGCTACAAACAACCACGTTATAATAACTATCATATACCAGTAACAAATCAAACACAGCTTACATGTTCATTTCACATTACTTGTTATATTCTCTTTCTTCTTTTGGGACTTACCGAGCGCTAGTTCACTGACGACATTCCTTTCTATTTCTTTCTTTAGAATGTTCAACAGGAGGACCGGTTACTGAAGAGATTGAGACGAGTCTGGAGGACTTGGACCAGCTTGCGGCACAGCCTGACTTCTAGTTCCTTGTACTTACTTTCCTGTATGCCATTGTTTAGGCACTGCTTATTATCATTGTATCTTTTCTTTTCAAAACGGTTGTATGTAAAGTTGAATGTAAATAAAGTTGTTGTTTTATTTTATATCACTTGTCATTCTTATACATTTTTATATATTGCCTAATTACGCTTAACGTATTTATTTCTTAGTAAATACGTTGCGGCCTGCCACGTCACCATTTCCGTCTACTGGGAAGCGGGGCGTGACAGGTTTTGTTGGCGGCCCATGCAGGTCAGTTCTGCAAGAAGTCTTAAGCAATATATCACAAGAATTATAAGAATTAGCAAATATACATTCCTTACATTTCAAATTCCTTGAATCTATCCTAACCATTCCTTTTCTATCAAGGTCATGGATTCTCCCAACAACACCAGTACGAATGTCAATGGAAACACCCCACCACCTACTCTACCACCACCACCTACCATTGCAGCTCCTATCAATAAGCAAAGGTTCTTCTTGAGGCAATCAAGAGCCTCTTGGAGGGTCAGCAGTAGCAGACTGCTATCCTCATGGACCGCCCAGAAGCCGAGGCATCCAGAGTCGAGCAGTTTCGAGCATTGCATCCAAAACACTTCTCGGGGAAAGAGAGCCCGCTAGAAGTAGAAGAATGGGCTAAATCGATTGAAAATGATCTGGCAGCAGCTCAAGTGCTAGATATTGCATGGGTAAGAGTTGCTAAGCTACAACTGACAGACAACGCCAGAATCTGGTGGAAGGCTGAAGAAAGCCGTCTCACCCAACCTATTGAATGGAAGACGTTTCACGATCTGTTCGATGCGAAATACTTACCTGAGACTGCCCGTTTTGACGAGGAACGGTAGTTCATCCATCTACAAAAAGGCTCGATGTGGGTCAAGTCTGTGGATGAATACGATACTGAATTTACCATGCTCAGCAGGTAAGATATTGTCTCAAATTCGAATTCCTGATCTCACTCATTACACTACTAACACAAGGTCGTAATAGGTTCGCTGCACACCTGATTCCTACTGCTGAGATCCGAGCACGACGATTTCAGCAAGGGTTGGACCCGGAAATCCAAGCTGCACTCGCTACAGAGGATTTCCCAACCCATGATCTTGCTTTGAAGGCTGCCCGACGCTATGAGACAGTTGTGAAGAAGAAGGGCAGACCGCAGACTGCCGGTGTGAAACGTCCTGCCACACAGATGACAGGAGGAGCCTCTTCTAGGCCGACCTTTGCACCCAGGAGACCGGGAGGATCATTTAACCGGTCCAGTCCAGACTTTTGCTTCTATTGCAAGAGGACGGGACACTTGGCGAAGGACTATAGGCGTGCAAATGGCCTGTGTTTGGTTTGTGGCGCATCCACTCATGCCATTAAAGTATGTCCATATCGATTCAACCCAGCTACAGCACCCAGACCCGCAATCACAGTTCCGCAGCGGCCACCATTCAGGCTCCTGCACCCCGACTAGCTCTCCCCGCACCAGCTTCGCGTGGACCTCCTGCACAGCCTCAACGTCAATTTCATCAGGCACAAAGAAACATGCCTCAAGGGCAGAGAAATGTGCCCCAAGGACCGAGCAATGTGCCTCCAGTAAGGAGAAATATACCACGATATCAGGCTTTTACGATGACGGTCAAGGAGGCCGAAGCCACAGGCCAAGTCATCACTGGTAATTCCCAATCCTTTCAAACATTTTCAATCCTTGTATATCACTATACTTTTGCTAAATCTAAAACCAAATCACACAACTTTGGTACTATACTAGTAGCCACCCTACCTGCACTCGCACTTTTCGACCCTGGAGCGTCACACTGTTTCATGTCCCAACGATTCGTGAGAACGCATGCGATTCCCGTGAAACCACTCATTTCAAGCTAAAATGTCAGTTCCGGGAATGGAGTTCTGAAAGCAACTATGGGGTTTGATCAATGTCCAGTTGTAGTTTGCGGACGAGAATTCTACGTGAATTTCAAAGTACTGGACATCCCAAATTTCGATGTTGTGTTGGGAATGGATTGGCTGGGAGTATTCTATGCTGCTATTGACTGCCGTCAAAGGAGGGTAGTATTTGAGATACCATATCACCCAGTCTTATATTTCAAAAGTGGAGATAGAACTTTAGAGCCAGGAAGATACCGGGCTAAACCGAAGAATGCAGAAGTGTTCTCTATACCGGCAGAAGAAGAAAAGCCCGAAGCAGTTCGAGAGTTCGAGGATGTGTTCCCTGAAGATATATCAGGTTTGCCTCCCGATCGAGCTCTTGAATTCATCATTGATTTACAACCTGGTGCGTAACCGGTAATCAAAGCTCCATACCGGCTAAGTCTAGAAGGATTGAAGGAGATCCGCATTCAGTTGGACGAACTCCTGAAGAAAAGTTGGATTCGTCCCAGTACTTCAAGTTAGGGATCTCCAATTTTACTCGTGAAGAAGAAAGAAGGTTCATACACGATGTGTGTAGATTATCGAGCTCTGAACAAAGTGACGATTAAGAACAAGTATCCACTACCGCGCATGATTGATTCTATTTTAGTGTGTGTAGTGACCGCAATCAATAATGGTGTCGCGTGTAGCTAGACCGGGATGAGTATGGGTCGTCCTCAGGGATATGTAGAATCTTTTAATCTTTCTTTAGACGTGTTGATTAAGAAAAGGAAGAAGAATAGATAATAGTAAAGAATAGTTATAGAATCTAGATCTACATTAAACACGGATGTAGAATATAGATATAGTTTAAAGACGGATGTTGATTTTATATCAGAAGAGGGTTTGTAGGGTTCGTTAGGATTTAGTAATCCTGGATGACTAATAAAGATGACTCCTTTTATCTTTTGATAGATTTAAAACTAGATTGATAGTGATGAATGAGGATTAGGGTTCTTGGAAGAAACTAGGGTTTCCACACTATTGACCCTTGTCCTTTCATTGATCTCTATTCATGTCTAGCCCTTAACAAAACAACTGTTAATCTGATCTCAAATCGCGGTCGAGACTAGCAATAAATTGGTAGCGCGCCCGATAAGGATGTTAACTATTCTTTTGCTAATGTTTATAAACTTCATAAGACATAAAAGAAGTTAAAATATTTTCTCATCCATTGATCTACCCTAATCCTACGAACCCTATCAAGCGGAGAATTACTCGCGCATGATGGAGATAGAAAAACAGATAGAGATGAAATTCCTAATGTAACTAAATAATTAAACTAATTAAACTAAAGATCTATTGTCACGCCCTGCTTCCCAGAGTGCGCTATGATCGGCACGTGACAGAGCCAACCATGCTACCTGTGGTTAGAAAATATCCCTCCACAGTCACATTACGACTGTCTATAAGATATCAAGAACAGTAAAAATATAAAACTATCTAATACATGTCCATCTGCCAGAATAAACGAGTCAAGAAATATATATATACGGAAGCAATAAGTCCAATAAACAGTAACATCTGGAAATACGCCCCAAATACGGGCTCATATCAGGAAATGAAACTGCGGAAAGGAAACTAACTAAACTATCACTAACGCAATCCTAACTGCTCGGCCTGTCGGCTGAAATACTCCAGGTCAGCCTGCGAAAGAGATAAAGGGACTGGGCCATGCAAAACCCAGACGTCAGTGCGTCACAATATCAATAACAATAAGAATCATGTTGTAACGGGATATGCAGGCAGGAATATAAACAGTAACATGAATATAACCAGTAAACACGGATATAGAACAGTGAAGTGTATACGTGCAGGTGAAGTGCAGTGAGTAATCTAGACTACACTACTGGGTTATCTACTCTCAAGTCTTTGAAATCAATTTAATGGAATCATCGATGTAACTTAATAGTATCCCGTGCATGCCCGGGACCATTCTCGGGCTGAAATCTGAGGCGTGCCGCTAAGCACTAAAAAGGAAACATGTACAGATGAATGATGTCAGCAGCAGCATCCCGGGACTGGCTTAGCCCCCAAAACTAATCAGTATAAGTATCGAACTGTCGAGTTACAAGTCAGGTTTCATCATTGATTTCCCCTTACCCCCAAGTTATGTGTCCAAGTCAGGTATTGATAAATATGAAACTAATGCTAACACAGGATCAAGCAGGTACAGGTTTTGTCTGAATAGACAAAGGATGTGTCCGTCGGGAAAACAAGTCAGGGATGTCGGCATTAGTAACAAGATCAGGAATCAAGTCAAGCAGTGGTGTATCAGGTCATGTCAGGTAGTGCATATGTATCACACGGATGCTCGAAATAAAACTGTAGCAAGTACGGATGCACGGTAAAAGTACGGATGCACGGTAAGAGCATGGATGCACAAAGTCTATCAGGGATCACATCTACAACTCCATGATTACGTATGATGCACATTATCAAGCATGGGGTAGTAACATGTAATAGGGATGCAATAAATGATACGGATGCGAACGGATATCGGAAAACGGTAAAACTGTAACAGGGATGCACAATACAATAAACATGCAATATTTTTATTCATATGGATGTAAAATATATATCATAGCATGTAGCAAGATAAACTTGCCTGATCGGATCACAATACGGGGTGCGTACGTTGCGTCCAATATCGGTAAACGTCACAATACACACACACGCGTACAGAACTGAACCAAGCAAAGAAAGAAAGTGACCACGCTGGCTGGGGTCTTCCACTGGATCGCCCGGATCGTCAGCGACAGCATGGCTCCGGCGATGACCGGGAAACCAAGAAATCAAGAAAGCAAGGAGAAGAAGAAGAAGAAGAAGAAGAAGAAGGTGCTGCTCAGGGGTTTGGTGTTTGGCGACAGAGGCGAGGCGATGGGGTCGTTGACGACGAGTCGTGGGTTTTTCCGGCGAAGTTCACGGCGATGGCAGCGGTGGGTTTCTTGAAGTCGGTGATTGTGTGCGGGTTTTTTGGTGTAGGGAAAGGGCTCTGGTGTTGGGGAGAAGGAGAGAAGATAGGTTTGAGGCGATTACGAGTGCACGGATGCGACGGGGTCGGAGCTCCGGTGAGGTATGCAGGCGATGGGTATGGGTCGTGGGGTTTGTCGTCGGGGATCTCACAGGGTGGGGTGAGGTGAGGAAGAGGAAGGAGGAGAGAAGTGGAGTTGGTGACGAGGCCGACGAGGGAGATCGGTGGCGAGGGGCAAGCGCGAGGCGTGGGTAAGGTTTTACATGGAGGCGGGAACGAAGAAAGAAGAAAATTAGAGAAGTGAGAGAGAAGGACGTGGGTGATATTTATTTTTAAAAAAGATTATATAAAATATAATATATATTATATATATTATTTGGAGGAGAGAGAATGAGAGTAGGATCTGTGAGTGTGGATTAGGTATAGAAAATAATATTTTAGTTATAAAGAATAAAATCGTATATAATTAACAGTTTATACAGTGAAGAATATAATATTGATAATATTTGAGATTTTGGCTAATACAAAAATAGTCCAAAACACGCCCGGGTCGGGTCTAAAATTACGGTTTGAAAATACGGATAATATACGTGTTAACCAAAACCAAAATAGGATATCCGAGTACCGAAAATGCATATCCCCAAGAACGGATGCACGTAGCGTGCACGTAGCTATCCAAACGAGTTCGTTTCACTGAACAGGACAAGAACACGATGTACGGATGCCACGACGGGGTTAGGGGTATGATGCAAGCCATGATAGATATTTTTAAAATATATTATTTGATTATATTTGTATTATTAAAAATAATGCAGGTATATAGGATATAAAACATGAAAGTGCACGGATCCTCATAACTAGCCGGGATAAATCATAAACAGGAATCAAGACGGGTTTCAAGCATGCGGGTCGGGTCGGATGCAAACACAGATACCAATGATACTATTCGCACTCATAACAGCAATAAATCAAGAAATAACCACTCAATAAATAAAATAATCAAATCTAGCATGGTTATAATGAACTAGGGTGTTACATCTACCTTTATTAATCAACTTCACAAGTACAAACTTCAAGTTTAGATTACAAGAGGAAGAAGAAGTTGCTCTCGATCTCTGCCTTGTCGGATATAGATATTCCGTCGAATCTCACGTCTCTTTATCACGTCGAATCTTGGACCTGTCTTGGATCACTTGTTCTTTGACGGTGATTAGCTTGTATAAAAGATTGATGATTTCTAAGCTTAGCCCTCGGTCCTTTATATAGACCCAAAACCAGAAACCAAAGATCCCCAGAATTAGGGTTAGTTGTAGCAAATCCAACCTGAAATCCTAACTCCTGATTCAGTGAATCGGCCGCGGATCTGCCGCATATTGCATGGTTTGGTCACGGATTTGATTGATCTATTTTATGTGTGTAGTAACCGCAATCAATGTAACGCCCCACGCCCCAGTACAGATGGTATTGTCCGCTCTGGCCGAAACCACACGGTTTTTCCCTTTAGAGCGAACCGGACCCGACCAGGGCCACATCCCAGGAGGTCACCCATCCCAAGACTTCCATGGCCCGAGCACGCTTAACTACGGAGTTCTCAAGCTCCTGTAGTTCCGGTTCACTTAAAAGACGCCTCTGTAATTGAGGGTGATATCATTACATTTATAATGCAGTTCGGTCCTCTTTCGGAATGTGTTCCGAACATACCCCATTGTTCTACAGTGGGTCCTAGGGACTCAAGAGGTGGCCCCCACGGATTCAATAGGTGGCCACCACTACCTTGGCATGGCAATTGGCGTGGCACTTTGTTCCGTGAGCAAGAACCGGGTCCCGACATTCTCCCTACCTTTGAACAATGGTTCGTCCTTGAACCACAGACCTACTACTGAGGGACCTACATGGGCCACCATAAATGTAACGCCCCACACACCAGTACAGATGGTATTGTCCGCTCTGGCCGAAACCGCATGGTTTTTCCCTTTAGAGCGAACCAGACCCGACCAGGGACCACTTCCCAGGAGGTCATCCATCCCAAGACTTCCCTGGCCCGAGCACGCTTAACTACGGAGTTCTCAAGCTCCTGTAGTTCCAGTTCACTTAAAATACGACTCTGCAATTGAAGGTGGTATCATTACATTTATAATGCAGTTCGATCCTCTTTCGGAATGTGTTCCGAACATTTCCCATTGTTCTACAGTAGGTCCCAGGGACTCTAGAGGTGGCCCCCACGGATTCAAGAGGTGGCACCCGCTACCTTGGCATGGCAATTAGCATGGCACTTTGTTCCGTGAGCAAGAACCGGGTCCCGACACTAACCCTAATTCTGGAGATCTTTGGTTTCTGGTTTTGGGGCTATATAAAGGACCGAGGGCTAAACTTAGAAATCATCAATCTTTTATACAAGCTAATCACCGTCAAAGAACAAGTGATCCAAGACAGGTCCAAGATTCGACGTGATAAAGCGGCGTGAGATTCGACGGAACATCTACATTCGACAAGGCAGAGATCGAGAGCAACTTCTTCTTCCTCTTGTAATCTAAACTTGAAGTTTGTACTTGTGAAGTTGATTAATAAAGGTAGATCTTTAGTTTAATTAGTTTAATTATTTAGTTACATTATGAATTTCATCTCTATCCATTTTTCTATTTCCATCGTGTACGAGTAATTCTCCGTTTGATAGGGTTCGTAGGATTAGGGTAGAACAATAGATGAGAAAATGTTTTAACTTCTTTTAAGTCTTATGAAGTTTATAAACTTTAGCACAATAAATGTTAACATCCTTATCGGGCGCGCTACCAATTTATTGCTAGTCTCGACCGCGATTTGAGATCAGATTAACAATTGTTTTGTTAAGGGCTGGACATGAATAGAGATCAATGAAAGGACAAGGGTCAATAGTGGGGAAACCCTAGTTTCTTCCAAGAACCCTAATCCTTATTCATCACTATCTATCTAGTATTAAATCTATCAATAGATAAAATGAGTAATCTTTATTAGTCATCTATGACTACTAAATCCGAACGAACCCTACAAGCATTCTTCTTATAAATTCTACATCCGTATTCAAACTAGATCTGTATTCTACATCCGTATTTTGACGTAGATCTAGAAACTATTCTCCACTATTCTTTATTCATCTATTCTTCCTCTTTTTCAACACGTCTAAAGTAAGATTGAAAGATTCCACATATCCCAGAGGACGACCCGTACTCGTCTCAGTCTAGCTACATGCGACACCGTTATTGATTGTAACGACCTTAAACTTTCTTTACAATTTTTTTTCAAAAATACAGAAAGGGGTACTTGAGCCTGAGCACAAGATATAAATTTGTTTTGTTTTTTAACAGCAAGAAGGAGCTTGTAGCTTATTGGTAAGACCTTGCACTGCTGAACCAAACCATCAGAGTTCAAATCCTATTAGCCACATTATTTTTTTAATTAATTTTCTTTTAAATTTTTAGAAGCCCAAGAGCCTACACGTGCATAACTCATAAAAACCAAAAGTCACAAATAAAACAAACTGGCATAGGGGGTTAGACAGATCGCCAAGAGACACGTGGACCCCTGACCCAGCCTGACTCGGCCGGATCGGGCCGGCGGCGCGGCTGACTCGGCCGGCGGCGCCGGCCGAACTCGGCCAAACCCCGAGTTGGTCTTCTTGAAAGTTGTGCCTCTTGATCTTCTGAAAACCCCTGTACACTTTAAAAACCCTGCATTATTAAAAATCAAATTAAAACTCTTTTTAATGCAAAAATTAAATAATTTTTTCTTCACACCCTTTCATCTATCCTAACCCTAGTTTTTCCTATAAATACCACACCTAAACTCACCCCTCCTCACTTCCAAAACTCTGTCCAAACTCTCAAGAAAAATCTCTAGACCTTTGTGTGCAAGTGGAGTTAGCGAAGGACAAAGCTCCGGCGAATTTCCGACGACGACCCTAAGAGCTCTCGGCGACGAAACGACGCACCGGCACCTCCTACCACTCCCTTTTCCTCTTCTCTAACCTAAAAACAAGTAAGTACCTCCTCCCTCTTCTCTTTTCTAACCTTAAAACTCGTATTTCTAAAATCCGACGGAAGCGGAGTTAATCTGACTTCCGATTCGGTTCTTCTTAAAAATCCCACCTTTTCTTAAATACAAACATACCAAACCCTCACATCTTGACTATTAAACATTATCAAAATATCATGAACAAGTTTCATAGAAAAATATTTCATATTGTAATTTTTATCGTACTTTTTCAGTAAAATACCATGTAGTTTAGTTTCGACATTAAAACATCATATTTCCTTGCTATACCTTTAGATAGATCACGAGGTAATGACCTACCTCTTCACAACACTCATATGCAACATAGCATGATGCCTCTCGGGAACATAGAATACAGGAATACGAATTTACAATTAAATACCTTTAACTTATAAAATACCATTTTTCTACAAGATTACGTATTTTTAACAAATCTTTGCAAAGCGACGCTACAACCCATTTGGGAAACCCGTTCAGGATGGTGCGGATTATCGCACATTCTCGGGATTAGTAGTGCGAGATGCAGACCTCCGCAAGGAGCATACGGTCTCGAAAGATTTAAAAAATACAAATATCTTAAGAAAATGAGATTTCTAGAAAAATAATAAAATTAAATTATTTTATAAATATATATATATGTATCATCGAAATAACTATTTTTTATATAATATAAATATTCCAACTTTTCTAAATCAAAATAATCAATTTACATGAAAATACCATGCAATTTCATACAAGTTCAATACTTTACAATTTAATACCATATATTATAAAATTAGGTTTTATTCACTAGAAATGTCACATATATAAAATCTACATCTATGAAAACTCTAAAGACGATTATTAAATACTTGAGATGTATTTTGAAAATTATACAAAATATTTTTACATAAAACCCCCTCAAGTTTTATAAATTACAATAAGGACCCTAGTAAATATAGGTTTAAATAGGACCAGTCTCTTGAGCCTCAGGGAGCCAGAGATGTGGGTGCTTGCCTATTTAAGGTAGACAACTTAACAAATGATGTTATCAATTCGGTAATCGTCTTTGAAAAAGACACAAATCCTGCTGCCCATGTGCAGCGGTTACCGATAACACCAAAACCTAACTCAGAACTTCAATTTCTTTTCTAATTGTTCTGACTCCGACTGAGTCTCATTATAATAATCTGACTTAAATATGATTCAAGTACAAACTATAATTCAATATGATTCCATGAATCCATATAATCAATCTGTTCAATCTGTATTGACCGAACCGAACCATGGATATACTTCCAATTACATGATTCTCCAGTTACATCCATTTACTGATATCATGGTTTCGGCAAGTCATCCATCTGTACAATCTATAATACAAGACAATACAATTTACAATACAATCAAGATATCTCGGGGTTTAAGGGGTAGATTGGTACGGAAGGTGTTAGAAGTGGCACGAGACTGCAAGATTTAAGACACCCAACCTGAATTCATTTGCTGTTGTACCATGGCATAAACAGTTCTGTCACATCCCGCTTCCTAAAATACGGAATACGGAAAGCGACGAAGGCCAGTCGTGCTACCTACGGTAAGGAAAGATCCTTCCATAGTCACATAAGGCTGTCTAGATTAACCTATCAAAATAAAGTCCAATACCAAAAGGAATAACACTGATAATCATGCTGCAATGAAACCACAAGAAATCCTAAAAATGGGTCCACTAGATAATTGAAGCAATTAAAGATCCAAAACAAAAGATTCGGAAATAAAATACGATCCAAAAGAGATACATAAGTCCTAATGTCCCATAAGGGCGCACATGCTAAAAGCTAATTAAAAAGGGTGAAAATAAACCTACGGTTACTGATCTTCAGCAAAGTCCTGGTAGCCTCTCTGATCCTGCTCGGCCTGAAAACATGTCTCTAAACCTGAGATGGCAAATTTCAGTGATGTCAGAACATCCCAGCAAGTACTCAACGTATAAAGTGTGTGTGTAGCTTAATAACATGAATATATGAAAATAGTGAAGCCCGGCGCGCAAGAAAATCAGGTATATAAATAATTAGATGCATTAACACTATGAAACATGTATGTAAGGGGTTAAGTCATAACCTAACTGGTCACTAAAAGGTAAACTATCCTATCGTAAGCTCGAGTGTGTGCGTCAACCTCTGCAGGAGTATTCCTAACCCAAGAGTGGTGCCCTAGGGGCTAGGAAACACGGGCCCAACTGTGGAATGAACAAGAGACAGCTATAACCCAGTACGAGCTGTAAACATGAGACCGCTATAGCCCGGTACGAGCTATAAACACGAGACCGATATAGCCCGGTACGAGCTGTAAACACGAGACCGATATAGCCCGGTACGAGCTGTAAACATGAGACCGCTATAGCCCGGTACGAGCTGTAAGCATGAGACCGCTATAGCCCAGTACGAGCTGTAAACATGGGACTCCTGAGATCCTATTGTACAACGCACACTCAAACTACCCCAACACCCGCGTATTTATAGCTACTATGGTAAAGATTAAATCATTAAATTACAAATGCTGAACAGACAGGAATTGTGGTATAGTAATTGTATGGAAATAAAACTGGTGAATAGTGGTGTCATGGCATGTAGTTCAGCATTCCAATTAATGATTTCATTTAATATAAATAACAAGGATCATGAATAGGCATGTCAAATCAAGGTGTTCTATACATGTAAATCAACATGAGTCTCGAATGTGTATAAAGCATGTAAAAGGATTCTTGTGCTTAGTAATCATGTCATAGTATCACATAAAGAAAAAGCAAGCAATAGTTGGTAATTAGCAAAAAAAATGGTTTTCAGATATAGCTCGATGGGGAAAAATTTATATGACCGTTAGCCTTAGAAAAAGTTCATAACTTTGTGCCTATACTCACTCATACTTTAGGGGGAATATTTAGCAATATTTTGTACAACTAAATTGCACCTAATTTATAATGAAATTTGTAGTTGCAAGTTTATAGTCAGCAATATATCAGCAAGTGTTCCGATAAGGACAGATGATAAAACTGTGAAACAAACCTCTTTCCTCTAATATCCAAACTTGCACAGGTTAAGAACTAATTTAGATAATCGCCGATGTTGCATCGACAAAATGAAAAGAGCAAGAGTACTTGCCTCGGAGACGGATAAACACGACGACACGAAGAACAACTCCAAGGTTTGATTGCTCGGCTAAATTTGAAGAAGAAGAAAATATTGTGATGGGAAAAAGAGAAGGTTTATTTATATGAGAAGGGGAGAGATGATAATAATTAGGTTGTTATTTATGGGGAAGAGAGGTGTTGTTAAAGATTGGAGAGATTATTATAATTGGAGAAAGAAATATTATGATGAGATGAGATTTGGATTTGATTTATAAAAGAGAGATATGATGGATTGTTATATACTTCTATAAGATATTAGAAGAGTTGTATATATACATATTAGTTTGTATATAATTAGAATAATAGAAAAGTATATGTATATATACATATTAGTATATAGTGAAAATATATATAGATATGTATATGGTTATGGGTTAATGAAAATAAATATAATTAGTTATATATATATAGGATTTTATGATATCAAACAACTAAAATATATTTTCAATTAAACTATCATAACAAAATATCTTCAATTATATATGTATGTATATAGGTTTGTAGAAAAAATAATTAAAGAGAGAGTAGATTTGAGAAAAAGAATCTTCTGAGAGAGATTAGATTAGATTAGATTGAAGATAAAAGGATTTTGTTAGAGAATATATATAGAAAGAGAGCAGGGGTTTGGTAAAATATAGTTAGTGATATAGAAAAATATATGTAGATAGAATAGAATATTGGGAGAAAGAAATTTGTTGGAAAAAAATATTTGTTTGGAGAGAGAGAGAATAGTATTTGTTTTAAAAGAAGAAAGTTATCAGGTGAGACATATATGGTGATTGGAGAGAGAAAATTAAGTTGTTAGTTTAGGAAAAATATTTATATGGTTAAAAAATTTAACAGGGGCTTTCTTGACTTTTCAAAACTAAATATTTTAACTAAATAAATATCGTAAGACAAAATATCTTATAAATAAAATTTAAAAAGGCGTAAAATCTTATGTATATGTATTGTTTAAAGAAATACCAAATAAAATATCTTTTGTTTAAACTATGATACTAAAATATAAATATGGTTATAAAATAGTGTTAGACAAATAAATATTTAAATACTAATAATATGTATATTTAACAAACTTGAAAAACCATAATTATATGTATATATCCTGATTAAAAGTATTAAACTCCAAATTATAATAATAATAAAACAAAACCCAATATCCAAAAAGAAAAAGGAACGTACGATCGGACAAGAGTGTTACAGGTTCCTTGTACATTCCATTCACCTTAGTCTCTGGTCTACTGAGACTTCTCTCGTATACACCGGCATCCTTCTGTACCAAGCTACAAACAACGGCGTTAACACTAAATACAACATTATAAAAATATACTCTCTCTGTCTATTCTATTTCTCTCTCATATTTGGGACTTACCGAGCGATTGTTCGCTGACGACGTTCCTTCTCTTTCTTCTTTGGAATGTTGTCAGGTGATTCGGATCTTCAGGAGATCGAGCCCACCAGCGAGGACTTGGATCAGCTAGCCTATGACCCAGAGCTTTAGATTCATTGTACATATTTCATTTCGGTACTTTACATTTCTGTTATACCATTGTTTAGGCATTGCTTTCATTCAGATGTATTTACTTTTCCATGTACTGTAAAAGAATGTTAATAAATAAAGTTGCTGTTCAATTATACCTATTGTCATTGTCTCTTGTGCATTTTTATTTATATTGCTTAGATACGCTTAGCGTATTTACTTCAGAGTAAATACGTAGTGGCCAGTCGCGTCCTCTGCCCCTATACTGGGAAGAGGGGCATGGCAGTTAGTTGTAACAAATCCAACCTGAAAATCCTAACTCGTGATTCAGTGAATCGGCCGCGGATCCGCCGCATATTGCATGGTTTGGCCGCGGATCCGCGGTTTGTTGGTGAGATCTTGGGTGCAAATTTCTAGGGCTTTATTCTTGTGACACATGGAGATTTAGTTGATGTCTGGAACTTGAAAATATTTCCTGAGTCTCTGTCAGTATTAATTCTTCAATTTTCTTTAATATTTCGGCAGATTTTTGATTTTCGACATCTCAACATCTCGATCTCCTGACCTGAGCCAAAACTTGCACCATATCTCAAAGAATAATGTTAGTAATATTTGGTATTTTTGAGATATTATCCTAACCAATTTGATATGATATTATATTTTAAGATATTGATTAAGGATATTTGAGATGATATGGATATTTAAATTATCAAAATATTATATGCATATATTTTCCTTAATAATGTTAATTATAATATATAAACATATGAAAATAGTATTTTTACAGATAAACCCTCATATGTATCATATTTATAATAAACACCTTTAGATATTTAAGAAAAGTAAGGAAAATGTCATATCAAAAGTGCGATATTTTCGACCGAACAGCGCATCAATGATCTTTTCGACCAGCTAAGTGGGTCTTGTGTATTTTCGAAGCTAGATCTTCGTTCGGGTTATCATCAGGTGAAGGTCAAAGAGTCTGATATTCTGAAGACAGCGTTTAGGACTCGCTATGGTCATTATGAATATTTCATAATGCCATTTGGAGTGACCAATGCACCTGCCATCTTTATGAATCTGATAAACCAAGTTTTTCAAGAGTACTTAGACAGGTTCGTTGTCATCTTCATCGATGACATCCTGGTGTATTCAAAGAATCGGAAAGAACATGTCGGGCACTTACGGATTGTCCAGGAGACATTGCGACAACATCAGCTCTATGCCAAGTACATCAAGTGTGAATTTTGGCTAGATCAAGTCGGATTTCTCGGACATATCGTTTCAGGCGAAGGAATCTCAGTAGATCCAGCTATGGTGTCAGCGAGTGGCCGACGCCAAAAACGGTGAAAGATATACGAAGTTTCTTGGGATTAGCAGGATACTAACGATGATTCATCGAAAGATTTTCGAAAATTGTAGCACCCCTGACCATGCTCACACGTAAAGATGAAGCATTCATATGGTCAGAAGCATGTGAAAAAGTTTTTATAGAACTCAAGTCAAGATTAACCTCTGCTCCTATTCTTGTAATACCGGATCAATCTGGAGGATTCGTCGTACATTGTGATACGTCCGGTAAAGGATTAGGATGTGTTATACACCAGCATGGAAAAGTTGTGGCCTTTATATCAAGACAACTGAAGGTTCATGAGCGTAACTATCCAACACATGATCTGGAGTTAGCAGCCATTATCTTTGCACTTAAGATTTGGCGCCACTATATTCTGGGAGAACGAGTAGATATATACACTGACCACAAGAGTCTGAAGTATGTATTTACTCAGAAGGAATTAAACATGCGGCAGAGAAGATGGGTAGAACTCATGGCGGACTTCAACATCAACTTACAGTATCATTGTGGGAAGGTGAATGTAGTTCCTGATGCATTTAGCCGCCAGCCATTAGCAATGAACCTCACCGCACTGTGAAAGCTACAGCAGGAATTGCACGGATTGGCGATCGAAGTAGTTATGCCAGGTAACGCTTCATATTTGATGAACTTACAAGTCCAGTCTACTCTTGTAAATCAGATCAAGGCAGCTCAAGCAAATGATGCCAAGCTACAAAAGATCCGAGAACAAGTAGAAAGTGGACTTCGAACTGACTGTATCATCTACGAAGATGAATCCTTGCGATATGGAAGTCGATTATGTGTACCAAACGGCCCAGTTCGAAAAGAGTTGATGAAAGAAGCTCACGGCTCTCCTTATTCTGTACACCCCGGAGGTACAAAAATGTACAAGGATCTACGGCAATACTGCTGGTAGCATAGAATGAAGAGTGAAGTAGCTAGAAGCGTAGCAAAGTGTTTGGTGTGTCAGCAAGTGAAGGCTGAACATCACAGAACTGCTGGTCTACTTCAGCCGTTACCAATCCCGGAATGGAAATGGCAGCACATTACCATGAACTTCATGACTGCCCTTCCTCGCAGCACTAATGGTAACGACGGAATATGGGTTATTGTGGATCGACTTACAAAGTCGGCTCACTTTATTCCATTTTGAGTTGGCAAATCTACCGAGACGCTAGCAAAAACGTATATGAAGGTAAGCATAAATCTAAAGTAAGATTTAAACCTTCAAGATATACTATATTTGATACTCATGAACTCATGCAGGAGATCGTAAGATTACATGGAGTACCTGTTTTCATCGTCTCCGATCGTGATACCAGATTCCGATCACAGTTCTGGCAGAGTCTGCAAGCTAGCCTGGGAACGAGTCTGAACTTCAGCACGGCTTATCATCCACAAACGGACACAGAATGGCATCCCGCCGTAAGCAACAAGAGTGACTTTTCCAGCTAGAGAATATCGCGAACAATTCAGATTCTGGAGGACATGCTAAGAGCTTGTATGTTAGATTTCGGAGGTTCGTGGGAAGATCATCTACACCTTGTGGAGTTTTCATACAACAACAGCTATCAGGCGAGTATTAGAATGGCACCATTCGCAGCACTCTACGGACGAAAGTGTCGTTCGCCACTAAGTTGGGACGATGTCGGAGATCGTGAACTCCTTCGACCAGAGATGATCGTGGCAACTGTGGACGTAGTTCGCACGATCAGGGAAAGAATGCGCATAGCCCAAGACCGACAGAAGCAATGGGCATATGCAAAGCGGCGACATCTGGAGTTCCAACCTGGAGACCATGTTTTCCTGAAGATCTCTCCAAACAGAGGAGCGATCTGCTTTGGCAAGAGGGGTAAACGAAGTCTAAGATATATAGGACCGTTCGACATACTCGAATGAGTTGAAGAAGTGGCATACCGTTTAGCACTACCACACTCATTGGAAGGAGTACACAACGTGTTCCACATATCCCAGCTACGACGATATGTGAGCGACCCCGGCCACATACTCGATCACTCAAAGCTCATAATACAGACTGACCAGACTTGCGAGCAACAACCCATTGAAATCCTGGACAGAAAGGTAAAAACTTTACGGAACAAGGAAGTAAACTTGGTCCGAGTGATGTGGAGAAAGGCTTCGCCAGGAGAATCAACATGGGAACGAGAAGGAGACATGTGTGCAAGACACCCTTATTTATTTGAAAATTAGTCCCTACGTAAATTGTAAATTTCGAGGACGAAATTTATATAAGGAGGGTAGAATGTAACTACTCTAAAATCTTTGTACGGAAATTTTCTGTTAATATACAAGAAATGAGTTTTACAGCCTGAGTTTGAGTTATAAGTTACTTTTGTTAAATAACAGCAAGATACAATTTGTAGCTCACTGGTAAAGCCTTGCACTGCTGTGACGTTGCCACTGTGTTCGATTCCCATCAGACACAATTATTTTTTTCTGAATTTTTTTTAACTTTTTGGAAGCCCAAAATATTGCAAGTGCAATACACGGGGAAATGAAAAGTTCAGAAAAATCAAATATGTGGAAAATGGTTTAAACAGAGAATTGATCAAGTGGCACGAATTTCGAGGAAATTTCCTCGAGATCGACCGGCCAAAAGCCTATAAAAACAGACGGGGCGGTCTGTTTCCTGATTTAAAATCAGGAAAGCTTCTGGGAAAAGCTTCAGAAGAGGATCACGTGCTTACATGTGACCAGCGGTCACATGTTGACACGTGACACCTAAACGCATCATCAAGGCAAGTTCAGTTTCCTGGCTACATTGAAGAAAAGGGGCTTCAGAAAGAGTCACGTGCTCCCACGTGACTAGGGTCACGTATCGACACGTGACATTTAAATGCAAACGGCAAAGACACAACGGTTCCCTGATCGAATCAAGAAGAAGGCTCCATGCCAGGGTCACGTGCTCACACGTGACCAGTTGTCACGTGGTGGCACGTGACAGCTAAACAGAGAACAGAAAGCAACCAGAAGACAGAGCGCAAAAAGAAAGAGGAAGGCTCGTTCCAAGAGAGTCACGTGGTCACACGTGACCATGGGTCACGTGGTCACACGTGACCGGCTTTCAAAGCCCGTTTTGTTAACAGAATTAAATTCTGAAGGAGATTCAAATCTTTCCAAAGGAAAGTGATTATCTGGAGCCGATCGAATTAAAGATTCGGAAGTGATTAAATATCATCTATCTATGGGAAAATCTCGAGTTTGGAAAGATTTCCCCTTTAAATCTAACCGAAATAACAAAGGAGAATCCCGGGATTTGAAATCCAACGGTGAATAAAATTCACCTAATAATCCAAAGGTCCAAAATGAATGATGGATGCAAATCAAATCTCTTAATGAAGATTCATCAAAAACTAATTGATTCGGCTGCTTCTCCTATAAATAGGAGCCAAGAGATACAAAAGAAGATATATACGCAGAGGGAGGAAGAGGGAGAGAATAAGGAGTGAGCCTTGATATTTTGAAGAATTTGGAGCTTCTGCAAAAGAAAACCCTAGGTAAGAAAGGGAAGGCTTTTTGAAAGAAAGAGAATTTAATTCTCAACAGAGTTTAACTCTGATAATATAAAACAGAAGAACACATTTCTTCTCTCTTTGATAGAGGGTCTGCAAAGTGCACATCTCCCCTTTAGGTTGAGAATTTAATTCTCAATGGGTTGAGATCCTGCCATGCAGATCCAAAACATAGAGAGGGAATGGAAGCACGGGAATTTAATTCTCACAGAACTATAGGAATTTAATTCCTTTAAAATAAAATTAGGGCTTGACCCTGTGTCATGGGAATTTAATTCCTTCAGAACAGAGAAAGACAGGGTTTAACCCTAATTAAGAACCTAGTTCTATTGGAACAGCGGGGATTTAATTCCCTTGATCATAATTTAACAAAGAATGGGAGTCCAATTCCTTAAAAGTTTTTATTATGGTTTAACCCTATTCAGTTCTTCACATATATGAGAAATTTAATTCCTACAGAAAATTCAAAACTCTATTCCAGAAGATAAGTCTTCAAAGGGAAGTAGGAATTTAATTCCTCTGAAATTTAAAGCTCGAGGAATTTAATTCCTGAAAAAAGGATCAACAGATTCTCTAAACAACATGCATGAAGGCAGGGTCACGTGCCACCACGTGACCCCCCCAAGAGATCTACAGAAAGCCTCTTTGCGGCAGTGCCCCACGTGACCCACGTTACCCTCGGCAGAAGCTCTAACATATAAGCGTTTGAATGCCAATCACGTGATGGCACGTGATGCTCTGAAAGATGCAGCTCAGCAGAATAAATGAAGGGAGGGCGCTCTCACATGTTGCCACGTGACCCCTCTTGCCTTAGTGTTTAACACTAAATCGAAACTCCCGAATCCGGTGTTAAAACAACTGTTGGGCCTTAGTGTTCAACACTAATCAAGAACTTTATTCGCAGTGTTCAACACTGATGACTTTAGTGTTTAACACTAATTTGAAATCTATGCTACCAGTGTTTAACACTGATTTGCTTTAGTGTTTAACATTAATTTGAAAGCCTTGTCACTGGTGTTTAACACCAACCATCTTTTAGTGTTAAACACTAACTTGTCAATCTCATTCCCAGTGTTCAACACTGATTGGTCTTTAGTGTTTAACACTAGGCATTGGCCCAATTGGCTAAATGGATAGAGGCAAAGCCGCTCCTGATTGGACTTAGCCCAAGTTGGCCATAAGCCCTCAATTCGTAATTAACTGGGCCAATAGGCTCATAATATAATTAATGGGTCTTGATCCCAAATTGGGCCAAGGACTATTTAATCCATCCCGGTTCTAGGGTATTCACTCCTTTGATACTTGGTATTGTAATCCCTCAATGTCTTCAAAGAGGTGACGGGTCCCGATGACCACCCATGATATGGACTGTGGGGTCCTTAAACCCATGTCTAATGCAAAATTCCTGGTTACGTGGAACGCGGATAATGTCACTCTTTGACCCCGTGGAAAACGTCCAGAGCGGAGCCTAGTCCTCGCCGAGCACGGCAGTGAACCCGTGTGAAGCATCTAGTGCGAAATTCCTGGTTACGTGGAACGCGGATAATGTCACTCTTTGACCCCGTGGAAAACGTCCAAAGCGGATCCTGGTCCTCGCAGAGCACGGCAGTGAACCCGTGTGAAGCATCCAGAGCGGAGCCTGGTCCTCGCCTAGCACGGCAGTGAACCCGTGTGAAGCATCCAGAGCACATACCAGACTGTGGAGTCCTTAAACCCATGGACTATGACGTCCTTAACCTTGACCGAGATGTCTTAAAACTAACAATGGACCGCAATGTCCTTAAACTACCCATGGACCGCAATGTCCTTAAACTACCCATGGACCGCAATGTCCTTAAACTAGAACAATAGAGCCCCGCATGCTCTATTGTCGGGTCTAAACGGTCCCGTTTAAGTTGATCTTAGCCTCAAAGATGGCTAACGTATCCTTAAACCTTCAAACAGACTGGACTATGAATCCCCCCAAATTAACTCTGGCTCGAGGGTACATCTCTGAACTCCTCTGACATCCGTCGTTGTAATCCTTCAACGTCGTCAGAGAGGTGACGGGTCCCGACGGCCACATATACGATGGACCACTATGTCCCTAAACTGGAACAATGGAGCCTAAAATACTCCCTTGTCGGATCTAAATGATCCCGTTAAGTTGATCTTAGTCTCAACATTAGACTAACGTATCCTTAACAAACGTTTGAGTTGATCTTAGCCTCAAGTATGGCTGACGTATCCTCAAACCAAACCCCCAAACCCAAATCTAAGATAAACACGGATTTGGACTAGTCCACGCCCTACGGGCGACGACATAACTCAGTCTCCGTAAACAATCCACGGGCAATAAAACATGAAACAAACACCCACGACACGAAGTGACCAGCTGGAGAAAGAGAAAGTTGTTACCGCGATGTGGTAGCGTAATTAACTGCAGGGGCTTGCGCCTACAGGGAAGAGCGTCCCCACAATCAAAAACCCCTCCACGAGAGGGAATCTGACGAAGTCTGCTACATCGGCCGCATCCGTCTAAGCCTCCGATGCACGGCGCCATGGATCAACTTGGCATCTTCAGAGAGGTAGACGGATAACACCAATTAGCATCTGCCCCGAACCTCAGGCACGGACGCCCGAGTCCAGGCCGCCGTTCGGAGGGGAACAGATTCTGGCACGCCCGGTGGGACCTTTTCCTCTTTCCACTCCACACTTCGTGTGTCGTGATTCGCGAACCAATCGCGGTTCGCTAATGGTTGCCCTTGGGTTTCAAGATACTAAGAATTGGCGTCTTGCTTATTGCAGAAAGCAAAGGATCGATGGCTTCTACTTCTGCGAAATCCTCCAACTGCTCAGACTGCAATTGCGACCAACGCTTTACCTCGCCAGGAGGTATAGCCTATGGACCCCAAGCTGCTTCGTTGTTCACAATGCCGGTGGACCAGGTGGCTCAAGCCACTACCGGATTGTTCTTTGGGACTACACTCCCACCATCAAGCTTCGCGGCGCCGGTGCTGACAAAGGAAGCTCTCAAGAAGTCGGTCTTTGATCGTCTTACCCCTGCCGCGGATCCTCTCAACGAGTCGCCCAATGTCAACGCCTCGGTCTTCTCTAGATTGGGCCAGAAATCCTGCGAACTCATCATGGGGCCTACAATCTCAGAGGAGGCTGCTTCTAAGAAAGTGGCCGCTCCTGCCCCCGAAATCGCCAAGGCGGCTTCTCCGGCCAAAAAGTCGGTCTTTACAAGATTGACGGCTTCAGCTCCCGCTCCTGCTGCCCAAAGGACGTCGGTCTTTGATAGGCTAACACCAACAGCGACCCCCTACCCACACAGGGGGCAAGACGAAACCATTCTTACCGCTGACCCAACGCCGGCCGCTCGACACGCTCGACGTCGCCATTGGCGCCGAGTAAGGAAGGCTGGGGGCAACTCCCCCTCCGGGTTGACTCCATCAGCCCCGATGGCAGAAGTTAATGCTGCTGTTCCAACTGGGAACAGCTTCGAAATGCTAAATAAGGTGCGAAGGAATTCCCCTACTGCAGTGCTAAAGAGGTCTCCTCCCCCATTAAAAAAGGTTGTGGAAATAGAATCAGAACAGCCTCGATCTCCTCAACGGCTGTCTTCCAAAATCTATAAGGTTTGGCGGTAGGCCCGAGACTCGATCATCGATCCAAACTTCTCCCGCCAGCACAAGAAGCTGAAAATCCAACCGGAGGTTGGTCACCAGGCTAAACCCTGAAAGGCTGTCTGGACGCCCACCTCAACGGCCCCCTCAACCTCCATGGCTCATAAAAGGAGGAGGCCAGAGAAGACCCCCTAACGTGCAACGACGGCTAAAAGCACTGAGCCCAGACGCCCTAAGTCTGGGGGCATGGTGGTGCACACTGTTTACATGGCCTCTGGAAAAGAGGAAAGCCGCACTTCTACAGGCCATCGGCCGCTTACCCGATCCGTGACAAAAGCCCAGGAGCAGCAACAAAAGCTTCAAGAAATGATGAATGCTATGGCCGCACTTACCGGGCCAAAAGAAAGCCCGGAAACGTCCTCAGACGCACGCCAGGAGGAAGAAACCGACGCTGAATTCCTTCGCCGGATACTGGAGAAAAAGGACAAAGAGGTTGCTGAACAAGCAGCCAACATACAACGTATGGGCCTTCTCTTCCAAGATATGATAGGAATGATGATCCAGCAAGACTCACCTGCCGAGGATTCCCCAATCGTTCTTGAAGACGACCGAGGAAAAACGTCAAATCCACCACCAGCCCTCTCAACGGCCAAGGAGGAGGCAATCTCTAAGGCTGACTTGGTTGACTACATAGCCCAGCAAATCCGGGTTCATCATGCGACTGAGGCAGCGGGTCAAGTCGTAAAAATGGGGCGGCCGTATCCGAGCTGGTACGACCAAATCAAATACCCGCAAGGCTATACGATACCAAAATTCCACGTGTACAAGGGGACCGGCAACCCCCATCAACATGTCGCCCAGTTCCGGGCCCTCTGCGGTAACACCGGTGGGGATGATAAACTGTTGCTTCGCCAATTCGTAGGTAGCTTATCAGAAACAGCGTTCGAATGGTATTCGGAACTCCCGAATGATTCTATCAAAACGTTCGCTGAAATGGAGTTGTTATTCACTCAGCAATTCGCAAGTGCCAGCGAACGCACTCCAATAACTGCATTAATTAACGCCAGGATAAAACCAGGCGAAACCTGGGTCCAGTATGCTATACGCTGGCGGAATTTGTGGTCGAGATGCGAGCAACGCATTGAGGAGGCACCCGCAGTGGGCATGTTCGTGGGAACCCTAGACCCCCACGCAACTATCTCCCAGTTTATGATGTTCTTTAAGCCAACCACATTCCAGGCTTTAATCGACAAGTTGGCTCAGATGGACCAGATGGGTCATAGACCACCTGCCCCGAAGTCGGAACCTCGGAATGACAAGGGTAAAGGAAGGGCAACCTTTGTCGCAAATGCCCAACAGCAACCTAACGCCCCGAAACCGGCAGATCAATTGGAAGAAAGACGTCGGTACTATAATGAGAAGATGAAGCGTCCCTACTCATTCCCACGAGACAAGACGAAACGGTTATTCGAGCTGGCAATACGCAACAGACTTATAAACCTACCAAATCCAAGGCGACCGCCGCAACCCACCGAGGTGAATAACCCTAACTATTGCCCTTACCATCAAACGGTAAGTCATCCGATTGAAGATTGCTTCGTCTTCAAAGGATGGATTGAAGATCAATACCTCCAGGGGAAGTTTGTACTATCCGAAAAGTGGAAGGTGAACCCACCACAACCGCATACTCCTAAGAAAGCAGATACACCGGGGGCAACCTGCTCCTTTATTGAAGAAGCTCCATGGGAGGTCGTGCTATCAACTAAAACCAAAAGAATGCTAAGAGACCTTCATGCGTGCCCTGCGATCGGATGGGAGGACCCTCTTGAACCTCAAATTATCGAAGGGATGTTGAAGCCCCGCCCAACTATGAAGACTCGCGATAATGGCCCAAATACTAACGCCCAACCGTCAAAATCTTCAAAGAAAAAGAAGAAGAAATCCAAGAAGCCCGTGAAGCCTGGAGACGAGCACATGAACTTGCAGAAGCAAATCGACGCGCTGGAAGAGTACAATCAAAAGGCGCGAACTCCTGTCACACTGCAAGAGTTCCTCAACCACATCTTTCAAGAGGGAGATGATGAAGAGAGCTCATCGGATGAATCCGAAGAGTATGTGGCGAGTTGTAACGTGATCTCCCACTCGTTTACCGATGATGAGAAAACTCCTAGCACTAAGAAGCTGGAGGCAGAACCTGAACCAGAGCGTGCGTGGCTGACAAATGAAATGATCAATGCTTTTCTAGACGAGATTCGTCTAAAAAGTAAAGCGGATCAGGAGCGTGAGATGGCAACGTCAGAAGGGACCAAATGCAGGCGACTGAATGAAAGAGTTGAACTACCCCCGCCAGATCAAAAGGCATCTGAAGTAGACAAGAAGATATTTAAGACGAGGAAAAGGTTTGCCAAAGCCATGTCAATGGGAATGAAGCTACCACCCTCGGAAGGAAATACACATGATGGGGCGGAAAGGCACCCTGATTATTGCGCATATCATCGAAAAATCTCACACCCCACAGAGGAGTGCGACGCCTTTAAGATATGGTGGCAAGCATATGTTGCTCGTCGGCAACATTTTAAGCGCATGAAACGCAAGAGCCGTCGGGAACGAAGAAGCACTGTCGACGGGCGCAACAGAACTACTGGCAGCTGTGACATGGTTAACATCGGGGGGTCACAAGTTCTCACCTTTGGGAGCGACTCTGATGAAGAAATGGCTCTAGGCCCTCTCTTTAAAGAATCCGTGTTAGGGAAAGAGGAGGAATCGGAGGCCTGCGAGAACATTCAGCTGCGCAATCGTACGCTCCCGGAAAAGAATCTCGGGCCCGTAAGTAGAAAAGATAAAGGAAAGGAAAAGGTCACTGAAGATATCACTTTAGATGACCAAGTCATGAAAGAACTGGCTGCCAAAGACCCTCCTAAGAGGAGTAAAGTGGACTATAACATCCTCGCGCACCTAAGGAAGCTACCTTCTCAGCTTAGCATTCTCGATGCCTTCCTATTATCAAAAGAAGAGCGAAACTCACTAATTAAGGCGTTACAAGAACCTGAGCAATTCCAAGCCTTCCTCGCCACTGAAAAGATGAAGGATGAACTGGAGGAAGTGCATACGGCCGATATCACTTTCGGTGATGAAGACCTCCTTCTCGGGACGTGCGACCACAACCGTCCCCTATATGTCTCCGGATACTGCCATGATATCAAGATAGGCAAGATCCTGGTGGATAATGGATCCTCCGTCAATCTCCTTAATGTTCGGGTGTTGAAGGAAATCTGCATGAGTGTGCAACACCTCGCTCATGACAAAATTACTATCTCCGGTTTCGATTCACAATCGTCACGGACTCTCGGATCTGTGATACTAACATTACGCTTTGGACTTCTCGTCACAGACATCAAATCCTATGTCATTGACGCCAAGACCTGCTACAACGCCTTGCTCGGCCGTCCTTGGCTACACGAGTACAACATCATCCCTTCTACGCAACATCAGTGTATGAAGTACTTTAAGGATGGTTTCGAGTATACTGTAACAGGTGAGTGGAACCCATTTTCCGTGAACGGAGTCCACAAATACGAAGATGCGAAGTACTTTTTGCCAGATTTCGAGGATACAGAAAGGTGTCGCAATCCGGAGAACAAAACCGCCGCCACCATCCCTGTTTTCGGGAGCGATACCGAAGAAGAGGAAGAGATAGTTTATGCAGGGCCATCTCAACGCAACAACCTGGGGACGCCCGCCCCCATGTTGGTCTTCGGAAGTGATTCAGAAGATGAAGTTAATGCCGTGTTCTCCAATCGGCTGTCAATACAAGCACCCCCTGGCGATGACCATAGTTTGCAAATCACCATGGTACCGCGAGAACACTACAAGGATCTCGACACGCTTCAAGCTCACAATGTGCAGGACCTGCAAACATTTGACGTCCCTCCCGGGCAAAGGGGTGAGAAGGTGATCCTGTTCTACCGATCCTCATAGTCGAAAATAGAGAAAGAGATCTGGCATGGCGCGGATGCTACACTCGGCAGGCTCCAACCCATCCGTCTGCCCAGATACTATACAAATGGATTAAAGAAGCTATTGAAGCGCCAAGGAGTACCTTTAAAACAGACTGTTCGGCAGGCTCGGTTCTACAACAGGATTTGGGATGTCCCTAGGACTTAACGCAAATTGCCCAATGGGAAAATGGAAACACTTGGGCTTGGATACGCGAGAGCCAGAAAACGGGAACGGGCTCACAGCAGCTACACTATATATACCTTTGATGAAGAAGAGGACGCCCTGTCAGGAGATGCCAACCCCTCATCAAAACTAGACCCCGCAATTGAAGCGCCGAGTCCGTCGTTTGAAGAACGAACGGACAAGCCTATCAGGAAAATGGGTCAGAAAGCTCGGGAAGACCACAACCGCGAGATGGCCATCCACGAGAAGGCCAGGACGCAACGTCTATTTCAACAGGCTATAAAAGACAAAGATGCTCATCTTTGTCAACCCGTTGTACGAAAGGCCCGATGCGGAGACGGAAATAAATTGAGAAGTGGGAAGAGGAGCCGACAACAACGACGCAGGATTAGAGGGTTACGGGTACTACGCGGCTCGGATTCGTCCCTCATGGAGAAGATGAGTCGAGCGTACTCCTTCCCCCGAGACAAGACGGAGAAGTTACTCAAGCTCGCTTTAAAACATCGAATGATCGCGCTTCCAGAGTCTAGACACCCTGAGCAAGCTAACAAGGCTTCTCGTTCGAGCTATTGCTTTTATCACCAGGCCATAGGACATCCTACCGAAGACTGCTTCACCTTCAAGAACTGGGTCGAGGACCAGTACCAACGGGGCAGATTCGCTTTATCCAACAGCTGGAGGGTAACGCCGCCACAAAAGCATGAACCCAAGGCCGCAACAGCAAAACCGGATCCACCTCAGTCCTGGGAGCGGATTCGCACCTGTTATACGATCGCGATATTAAAAGAAGGGCGCGAGAACGTGGATGACCTTCCCCGGTGCTTTGAGAACAGCGATGATGAGGTGATCTCAGAATTTCTGCCAGCTTCGAAAGAACTGGAAGATGGTATACATACTACGGCGGATAACCTCAGGAAGATTGAGTTGGGATCGGCAGATGACCCGCGACCGACATTTGTCAGCGAGCTACTCTCTGAAGAAAGGGTGGCCGCGTTAAAGAACGTGCTTCTATGGCATAAAGACTGCTTCGCGTGGAACTACTCTGAGATGCCAGGATTAGATCCGGAGGTTGCTGTGCATAAATTAGCAATATCCCCAGATATCAAGCCAGTCAAGCAAGCGCCAAGAAGGATGCGACTCAAGCTTGAGATAAGCATCAACGCCGAAGTCAAGAAGCTGATCGATTCTGGATTTATCCAAGAAGTCCAATATCCCGATTGGATCGCCAATATCGTCCCGGTAATGAAAAAGAATGGGACGGTACGCATATGCGTGGATTTCAGGGATCTCAATAAAGCCTGTCCAAAGGATGATTTCCCAGTACCGGTAACCGAGCTGATGATAGATAACACGTCCACTCATGAGGTTTTCTCCTTTATGGACGGTTCGTCAGGATACAATCAGATAAAGATGCATCCCGAAGACCAGAAGCACACCGCTTTCCGGACCCCTTTGGGTATATTCTGCTACAGGGTTATGCCCTTTGGTCTAAAGAACGCTGGCGCTACCTATCAAAGGGCCATGACAAAGATCTTCGACGACCTCATACATGACGTCGTCGAGTGCTATATCGATGACTTCGTAGTAAAGAGCATGTCATACGAAGAGCATTTAAACCATCTGGAGACTGTATTTCAACGCCTTCGGCAATATAATTTGAAAATGAATCCCCTCAAATGCGCGTTTGGAGTCTCCTCGGGCAAATTCCTGGGATTCATCGTTCGACACCGAGGTATCGAAATAGATCCGTCAAAGATTAGAGCGATCATGGAAATGCCTCCGCCAAGAACCCTCAAATAGTTGCGGTCTCTCCAAGGGAAGCTCGCATACATCCGGCGATTTATCGCCAATCTTTCCGGCAAATGCCGTCCTTACAGCCACCTGATGAAAAAGGGAACTCCGTTCGTTTGGGATCACAAATGCCAAGGTGCACTAGACGAGATCAAGCAATACCTGCAGAACCCTCCGGTGTTGGCCGCCCCAGTCAAAGGAAAACCCCTCATTCTTTATACAACCGCCCTCGAAGGTTCCTTGGGCGCATTATGGGCGCAAGAGAACGATCAGGGAAAAGAGAGAGCACTCTACTACTTAAGTCAAGTTCTGCTGGGGGCATAAAGCAACTACTCTCCCATTGAAAAACATTGCTTGGCATTAATCTTCGCGATAACAAAGCTCAGACACTATGCGTTGGCGCATGAAGTCCGTCTCATTTCAAAGGTGGATCCCCTTAAATACTTGATGTCGAAAGCCATATTGACGGGACGACTCGCTAAGTGGGCCATGCTCTTGATGGAGTTCTCGATAACGTATCAGCCTCTCAAGGCAGTGAAAGGCCAGGCCATTGCCGATTTCCTCGCTGAGCACCCGATACCGGCCGATTCTCCTCTGAACTGTGCTTTGCCGGACGAGCATGCATTTGATGCGATTGGCGGCGGAAGCACCCGATGGGAACTCTATTTCGATGGAGCGTCCTCCGTAAAGAAACAGAAACAAGGTATCCCAATGATCAAATCGGGGATAGGCCTCATCTTTGCAACTCCACAAGGAGGGATAATGCGCTTCGCCTTCTCCTTAACAGAGCCGAGGACAAACAATGAAGCTGAATACGAAGCTCTGATAGCAGGCCTCGAAATCGCCATTGACCTGGGAATTGAAGACCTCCTTATATACGGGGATTCTCAACTGGTTGTTAGTCAAGTAAATGGTAATTACCAAACATGCAAATCGGAGTTGGTGAAGTACGGTGAAAAGGTGCAACAACTATTGACCCAAATTCCCTCCTATACTTTGGAGAATATACCGCGCGCGGAAAACAGTAAAGCAGATGCGTTAGCCAAACTTGCTAAAGAACTGGCGGACGAAAACCTCGATGATGTAAGAATCGTGGTACAAAGCCGTCGAGTGCTTGCTCCGGCAGAAATACCTCCAGAATTATATAAAGAAAAGGGAGCGACTGAGAAGACGACCCTACAAATAAAGACCATGAGAAGGCCGAGGACTGGAGGGAAGTCTTCATAGACTACTTTAAGTCCCACCGAATGCCCAAAGATACATCCTCAAGGCATCAGCTCGTGAAACGATCTCTATCTTTCGCCTTCGTCAACGATACTCTATACAAGAGATCGTTTGATTCTCTATGGCTGAGATGCTTAGGACCCGACGAAGCGGAAAAAGTCATTCAGGAAGTTCACGACGGACTTTGCGGTTCTCACCAAGCAGGCCTAAAGATGAAGTTAAAAATTAAACGGATGGGTTACTACTGGCCCATGATGATCCAGGACTGCCTCGAGTATGCGAAGCAATGCCACTCGTGCCAGATCCACGGAGACTTTATCCACTAACATCCGAATCCACTACATCCAACGGTGGCTAGTTGGCCATTCGAAATGTGGGGGACTGGCATAGTCGGCCCCATCGAGCCAGCATCATCCCGGGGACATCGTTTTATCCTGGCGACGACTGATTACTTCTCCAAATGGGCAGAAGCAATACCACTGAGGGAAGTGAAGACGGAGAATATCCTCCATTTCTTCAATACGCACGTCATCTATCGGTTCGGAACCCCACGGCGGATTATCTCCGATAACGGGCCAGCCTACAGAAGCCATAAGATTAGCCGCTTCGCGCAGCAACACAATATAGACTGGAGATATTCTTCAGTTTACAACCCATGAGCTAACGGTCTGGCCGAGTCCTTCAATAAGACCTTGACGAAGATCATAAAAAAGACCGTTTCCCGGAATAAGAGAGACTGGCACGAGAGGCTGCAAGAGGCCCTTTGGGCTTATCGAACTACATTCAAGACGGCCACGAACACAATGCCGTACGCGTTGGTATTTGGGACGGAAGCAGTACTCCCCCTCGAGATAGAGTTACCCTCTCTGCGAGTGGCAGTCCACCACGAGCTGACGGACGAAGAAAATGCTCACCTTCGGCTTGAGGAGCTTGATGCCCTCGACGAAACCCGGCTCATAGCGCAACAACATCTAGAAGCCTACAAAGCAAAGATGACGTGCTCATACGAAAGATTGACCAGGCCGAGGACATTCCACCAAGGCGAACTCGTACTAGTGGTCAAAAGACCTATGATCCCCAATCGTGCCAAGCGGGGGAAATTTGAGCCAAACTACAAAGGCCCTTACATCATAGACAAGGTCTACCAGGGTGGAGCCTATCTACTCATGGACATGCACGGTGAAAGGCCTTTCAGGCCAATAAACGGCCGCTTCTTAAAGAAATACTATGCTTAATGAGCCACAGCCTGGGTCAATGATAGATGACGACGACTATGTCCGCTCGCTATCTTCCTAGGCTCAGACTTTACAAGCAGCAGCCGGCCTTCCCATAACGACGGACCGAAACGTCCTTAAACTAACGACGGACCGAAACGTCCTTAAACTATCGACGGACCGAAACGTCCTTAAACTAACAACGGACCGAAACGTCCTTAAACTAACAACGGACCGAAACGTCCTTAAACTATCGACGGACCGAAACGTCCTTAAACTAACAATGGACCGAAACGTCCTTAAACTATCGACGGACCGAAACGTCCTTAAACTAACAACGGACCGAAACGTCCTTAAAACTATCGACAGACCGAAACGTCCTTAAACTAACGACGGACCGAAACGTCCCTAAAACTACTACCGCAGCATCCTTAGGCTGACGAGATAAAAAAAAAGAAAAGAAAAAGAATAAAAAAAAGACGGTATGTCCACAAGCAAAATGGGCACGGATGAAAACCCGAAAGGGCTCCGTGAGTAAAAACAGCAGGACTACCGGCGAGTGTTTGTGAAAACCCGAAAGGGCGCAACCTCGTTAAAAGACACTTATAGGGTCCTCTCGACCCTGTAAGGAGAAACCACCTGCGTGAGATCCTTACGACTCACAAAGGAGCAACACACTTAGGGGTCCTCACGATTCCTAAAGAGAAAATGCACTTGCGAGATCCTTACGACTCGTAAGGAGAATTCTCTTGTGGGACCCTCACGGCTCATAAGATTTGAAAGTCTTAAGTTACAGAAACCTAAACCTGTTCTTAAGCAAATCCTCCACAACCTTCGATATTGCCCTACAAGAGGCTCAATACTGACCCTTGTATACAATCCACGGGCATGAATAAACATTTCCCCAGCAAAGTCCCACCCGTGACTAGGGATATGTCCAACCCTTGTAGGTCCTCTCGACCCATAAGGAGAAAGCCCTCTTGTAGGATCCTTACGACTTGCAGAGGAACATACACTTAGGAATCCTCACGATCCCTAGGGAGAAAATACACCTACAAGATCCTCACGACTTGTGGGGAGAAATACTTTTGTGAGACCCTTACGGCTCATGAAGTCAAAAGCCTTGGTCGACAGGACCCTTAACCCTGTTTGCCAAGCCACCTTTGTTCGACATCGACAGAGGCAAATGATGATTCGCCCCTGGCAATATTCCAGTTGTAGCGGTGCTGATGCCGAAATCGGTGCCTAAAATCCAAGCTGGCGGCAAAAAAGCTAGCAAGCCACACATGCCTACGAAATAGCCGAAATGATGGGGCAACTTGCAATAAAAAGCAGCAAGTAAAAATTGAAGGCGTGAAAAATAGCCGAAATGATGGGGCAGTCGCGACCTTCGCGATATAAAAGCTGAAATGATAGAGCATCGCGGAAAAAGAAATAGAATAAAAGTGAAATCCTCGCCCTACGGGTGATGTTACATCTATCCCTGTATACAATCCAGGGGCGCAAACAAAAAGGGATCATACTCCTCCCCCAGGTTTCATCATGAGAGGAAGCCAAATCTCAACAGTTCACGGATAGCCTGGAGATCATCTCGACGCAGCAGACACAACATCAAGCGAAACGGAACAGCGGCAACTCCCAGTTCCATGGCTCGGTGGTATACATATCGCCAACAGTCAAACCTCCATCCCGTGAAATGCGGATACAATCAGCAAAATTCCTGGTTACGTGGAACGCGGATAATGTCACTCTTTGACCCCGTGGAAAACGTCCAGAGAGGATCCTGGTCCTCGCAGAGCACGGCAGTGAACCCGTGTGAAGCATCCAGAGCGGAGCCTAGTCCTCGCCTAACGCGGCAGTGAACCCGTGTGAAGCATCTAGTGCAAAATTCCTGGTTACGTGGAACGCGGATAATGTCACTCTTTGACCCCGTGGAAAACGTCCAGAGCGGATCCTGGTCCTCGCAGAGCACGGCAGTGAACCCGTGTGAAGCATCCAGAGCGGAGCCTAGTCCTCGCCTAACGCGGCAGTGAACCCGTGTAAAGCATCTAGTGCAAAATTCCTGGTTACGTGGAACGCGGATAATGTCACTCTTTGACCCCGTGGAAAACGTCCAGAGCGGATCCTGGTCCTCACAGAGCATGGCAGTGAACCCGTGTGAACCATCCAGAGCGGAGCCTAGTCCTCGCCGAGCACGGCAATGAACCCGTGTGAAGCATCTAGTGCAAAATTCCTGGTTACGTGGAACGCGGATAATGTCACTCTTTGACCCCGTGGAAAACGTCCAGAGCGGATCCTGGTCCTCGCAGAGCACGGCAGTGAACCCGTGTGAAGCATCCAGAGCGGAGCCTAGTCCTCGCCGAGCACGGCAATGAACCCGTGTGAAGCATCTAGTGCAAAATTCCTGGTTACGTGGAACGCGGATAATGTCACTCTTTGACCCCATGGAAAACGTCCAGAGCGGATCCTGGTCCTCGCAGAGCACGGCAGTGAACCCGTGTGAAGCATCCAGAGCGGAGCCTGGTCCTCGCCAAACACGGCAGTGAACCCGTGTGAAGCATCCAGAGCAAATACCGGACTGCGGAGTCCTTAAAATTCACGGACTATGACGTCCTTAACCTCGACCGCAATGTCTTAAAACTAACGATCAACCACCCTGATTCCCTACTGATTTTGCCTTGGTTTAAGGGTACATCTCTTCACTCCTTTGATACCTGGCGTTGTAATTCTTCAACGTCTTCAAAGAGGTGACGGGTCCCTGCAACCAAACATCGGACTGTGGAGTCCCTAAATCCACGGACTATGAGGTCCTTAACCTTAACCGTGATGTCTTAAAACTAACACCGGACTGTGGAGTCCCTAAATCCACGGACTATGAGGTCCTTAACCTTGACCGTGATGTCTTAAAACTAACATCGGACTGTGGAGTCCCTAAATCCACGGACTATGAGGTCCTTAACCTTGACCGTGATGTCTTAAAACTAACACCGGACTGTGGAGTCCCTAAATCCACGGACTATGAGATCCTTAACCTTGACCATGATGTCTTAAAACTAACATCGGACTGTGGAGTCCCTAAATCCACGGACTATGAGGTCCTTAACCTTGACCGTGATGTCTTAAAACTAACATCGGACTGTGGAGTCCTTAAATCCACGGACTATGAGGTCCTTAACCTTGACCGCGACGTCTTTAAACTACAATACCTGGAGAAACCCCTGACTCCATAAAACACGGACAAGGGCGACCACATCCAGCATTTACAAGTCCTCATGACCTGTAAGGAAGAAAAATCTCTCTTGTGAGATCCTTGCGACTCTCAAGGGAAAACCCGCTTAAGAATCCTCACGATCCTTAAGAAGAACTTACACCTATGGGATCCTCTCGACCTGTAGGGAGAAAAACTCTTTATGAGACCCTCGTGGCTCATAAAATTCAAAAGTCTTAGGAAGCAGATCTTAACCCTGAACCCTGAGCCATCGCTGTCCTGCAAGGAGATCAAGATATAGTATCCGCAGAATGCATTCAATAAAAAGGGGACACACCATTGAGAGGAAAATTGTATCTTTTATTCATAAACCAAAATGGATACAAAGTACAATTTATGAAAGAAACAAAAAAAGAGATACTCTCATCCATGAGTATGTACACAAAAAGGGAAAAAAGATACAAGTCCTCAAGCCGGCGGGCGGTGCAATAATTTTACCAGCTCATCATTCTGTTGCTGAGCCACGGCTTCATGACGCAAGATCTCCAGAAGACGAGCCTCCGCCTGAGCTTGCTGAGCCTGATACGAAGCGAGCCGAGCTTCGAGCTCTTTCTCGGTGGCCTTATGAGCCTCGACCCTCTCACGAGTGAACGTGGCAGCTTTATCGAGAGCCACCACCTCTTTGATGGACTCCTGAAGCACCCGCCAGAGTTCATACGCTTTGTTGGCCTTGACTGTGAGGCTGGCATGAAGCTCGCTCAGCGCCTTAGAAGCCAGCTCCCTCTCCGAGAACTTGCGGCCAAGCCTCTTCTCGCATGACGTCATGTTGGCCGCACATCGTGCTATCAAACCCCACAACTCCGCTTTTGCAGCCACGGCTTCCGAGGAGAGGCGAGAACATTCGAGAGCGTACAAGCAGGCGTCCACCTTTCTGCAAAACTCCACCCAGACCTGCACCACCTCCTCGCTATGATAAGTGGCGAGAAAAGGAAGAGAGCCATTAGCTTCAGCGGCAAATGCTTCGGCTGTAGTCGCGCTACCAGCACGGAGCTCCTCGATGAAAGATGATAGGGAGACAAGGCTCAATTGGGCCAAGCGTTCTGAAGCCCGCAAAGCATAAGGACCGGGCGGCATCACAATGCGTGATTCCAAAGCTATGGAGACTGGCAGGGCTGTTCAAATTTGGAAAATGTTAGTAAAACTCTTAAACGCAGAACGAACGGGACTATAATAAAATGTCACTCACTGACAGTCATGCAAGCAAGAGCTAAAGGTTCCCCTGGCCCTTCAACGACCTCGACCTCATCGTCGGCTTCCAAAACTATAAGAGACATCAACGTCATTTCGCAAAATAGTAACAATGCTATGGTAAAAAAAAAGAGGGCGAATGACACTAACCTTGCCCAGAGGAAAGGACAATACGCTGAGGGGAGATCGCCTGCGGAGCTGCCATCTCCAATAAACGCTGAAATGACTGTCGAGGCGACAGATCCGCGATCGTGGCCGCCAAACCGCGCAATTCTGGGAAAGATAAAAAGGGTTCAGGCTATGAAGGGGTTGCTAAATTAAAACGCAGAGGGATACCTTCAACACTCCTCCCATTCTGAGCCGGGGGGATAGCAGCTTCAACGGTCTCCGCCGTGACCTCAGGCTCCAACAAAGGGAGAGTAGTCCCGACTACCTTGCTTCCAGCCTTTGGGCCGCCCTCAGTAAGAGTCATTGGGGCGGCGGCCTCCAAAGGAGCCTCCCCCAAAGGGGCAAGCACTCCCTGATCAAGAACCACCGCTGGAGGTTCTATCATGAAAGGAGCAGCCTCATCAACCCCCTCCACATCCAGCAAGGCTTCATTGAGAATTTCGGCGGGCTTTAGCTTTAATGGGCCAGTAGGGAGCTCCCCCAGCGTCGAAGATTCTGCACGATTCAAACAAAAATAATGATACATACCCACGAGCATAAATAATCGAAAAGACTACAAAAGAAGCACAACGTACCTATACGCAAAGAAGCCCTCAATATGGCTTCTTCAAGCCGCTTCTCCTTCTCAAGGAGGTGAGCTCGCCGGGGTTTAAGGGTAGATTCATGACCGCCGGTCCATAAAGAAAGCGCATCAGCAGCGTCTTCTGAAGCGGCCTGCTTCAAAGCCCTTTCCCCCCATTCCTCCAAAGGGCCGATAAATCGCCGCCGAATCCACGAAGGGTCTTCGTAAAAAATTACAGCGGGATAAGACTTCTTCGGGACCTGGGCGTTATGGGACGCGTCTTTTGAACGCCGTATGGCCTCAGCCAACTGTGCAGCCTCCTCATCAGCCAAACTCGGGAAGAGAAGTCCAGCGTTTGACTCTTGCAAGGCCAATGGTTCGTCTTCAAGGATAGGCTCAGACTCCACCACAGAATCGAGCGGGGTGGTAGCCGCTTTCCTCCGCCGTTTAGACCCTGAGCCGGTCGCTGAGGACGACCGCTTCCTCCCTCGCGAAGCCTTAGGGCGGCGCTGGCCCACATCGCCCTCAGCACCCTCATCCCTATTACTCTCGCTCGGTGCCACAACCGAGGACGACATCGCCATTGTCGACGCCACGGGGGGCGGTGCCGCTACCGGCAGAGGTGCTACTACTGGGGCCCGTCTACCCCGCGATCGGGAACCCAAGGGCATACCAGCTGTCGGAGTAAGGTCGACCCCTGACTCCCCCGGAATGAGGGCGGCGCCAATCTCCCTCAAAGGGAAGCGGACTGGAACCCTCGGTCACAGCTTAGCTCCCGAAACCTGAGGAGGGGCGTCGTGACCAAGAAGAACCCTTCTTTCTTCAGCAATAATTGGGGTGATCCGATGAAGATACCAGCCCGTAAATGCACCTACGCATCGGGGCATGTACTCGGCTTCAAGGACCATGAAATGAGAGCCGGTGTTCAGCCTCATGAAATGATGAGCGGCATCGCGAACAGCATCAAGCGAAGGGATCGGGGCGACTATAAAAGCCTCAAAAGGAACACCCTGGTCGTATCCAAGCTGCCGGGCAAATCGATGCGGATTGTACCGCATGAAAAGAGCCGCACTGTCCTGGCGAAACACCAAGTAGCCCGGTCTAATTGTATACAAATGCGTGGCCTCCCGGGGCTTCAGAGAAGGCGCGTTGTCTTTCGACTGGTCCCAGAGTTATTGAACGGGACCCGAAGGAGTAGATAAAACCCGATCATTAAAAACCAACCCGCCAGCGGTGGCATGAGGAGAAATCAGCACCCGAATAGCCCCAAATTGAGATGGGTCGGCAGCAGAAGCACCCACCAGTCGCATAAGTCGCGGGAAGGGATAAGCGTCGTCAAAGGCGGGCCTCTGATGCATAGCAAAAGACCCCAGCACATGCATTTCGATCCACGATGTGAAATAATGAAGTGAAAAGTTCACTACGTCCACGCCAGGCGTAGAGGTATTAGCTGCGGTACCCAATCCGTTATAGAGGTGCGCCAAGGCCGCGATGCCGATGGCCAACCGCATCCCCTCAGCAATACGATGAGCCGGGTAGACGACCGAGACTCTCATGAAGCGGCGATGCATGGGGATAACGAACCAACTAAGCCAGACACTAACAAACCCCACAAAGAACGTCTCCTCGTCCATGCCTGGGACAGCAATGGATTCAAAAGAGATCGGCGATATAATAGGGATGTAATACTGAGGTAGATCTGATTCGTTGGTCGGCAACCTCTTCGGACCGAACCCAAAGGGGTCCCCAATGTTGGCAAACTTCGGGGCTGTCTTCGTTAAGGCGTCCTCACGAAGGAAACGAGCAATGAAGCTCTTGAAAGTGACACCCTGCTCCTCGGACTCGGTGAATAATCGGTCGAAGATGCCTAGGGCCTTAATTAAACTGGGGCGCTTGTGGCGAACAGCATTCTCAGCAGACAGGCCGTCAACTGGGGCGGGCTCGGGCTCAAAAACGTACTCGTCAGGAGGCAACAACTCCTCATACAGATTACCCCTTATCGGCAACCCCGAGATATCATAAAATTCGGCCAGAGAAATCGAAACCTCGCGATCTCCCAGAATGAAAGTATTAGTGGGAAGATTCCACTGGTTCAAAAACGCCTTGACCCACCAGACATGCGGGGACTTGTAATGGAATAGTGACGCGTATATGGCCTGATAAAGCCCGACTTTCTGCAACCGCGCCCGATGGGCAGAAAGGATGTAGCGAGCCCAGAGAAGGTAGCCCGTAGGATGCCTAGGAGTGAGCCCTATCTTATAAATTTGCCCCCACGGGTGGGCCTCACCCTGGCAGATACGCCGTCCCAAGATGTCTATAGCCGGGATCGGATGGTTCGGAATGCCGGTCGTCGAAGGCTCCAGCCTCCCCGTTGGAGTCCAGTTGGGCATCTCCACAGCAAAAGCTGTCCTTGGAGGATCCATCGGTAAAAATGGGAAAGTGGGCTCCGTCGGCACCGCGCAAAGAAAGCTCCAGCGACCCTGAATAATCTGATTGTACCAAGGTCCCCATTGAAGAAGGTTGGTGCAGTTCGGGTCATGGGCCCGAATCATCGCCATCGCTTCCTCATCATACGGCGACTGAGGAAAAGCAGCCTTTGAGCGAGAAAAGGGAAAGCGCGGAACAGAAGCCATCGCACCTGAAATCCAATAAAGGAAGACTGTTAGAAGAAAAGTCAGCAACGTATATTCATGCATAAACATGAAGACTAGTTAAAGAAAGCAACAGCAGAGTTTTCTGGGGTCATTAGCTACAAAACATATGGGCCCCACAGAATCCGGATGACGGCTCATTAATAATGAGGCCGAATCGTTACAATAAAACAAAGGGAATATCCTCATTTAATAAAGAATGATGACCATGCACATTCCCCCCCAACAGAAGCTGTCTCGGGCTCTTCAATGAATCCAGCAAAATCAAAGGAATTAAATTCCCACAGAAGACATCATTGCAAAACCCCCCATGGCATTAATTGCAGAAGAACAACCTAGGGCCAAGAGACCTCAGGAAGCCTCCGCGTGAAGAAATCAAGTCCTTCATTGGAATTAAATTCCTTTCTGAGAAAAGGGAATTAAATTCCCGGAAACATTTTTGATGGAATTAAATTCCATGGGGTTGAAACGCCATCATCATCTCCCCAAAGATCATCTAAACCCTAAGAGATCTACAGTTTGAAGGTTAAGCGGTTTCATGTTCTTATGGAAAATATGAAGGAAAAAGGGTAAAAACCCTTGTTTTGGATTTAAAATCCAGAGAAATGTGAAGGTTCATCGTTGTCCAAGAACATTACCTGAGAAAAAGGATTCTTTTTCGAACAGAGTTAAACTCTGAAGATTGTTTCAAGACAGAGAACTAAGCTCTGAAAGCGAGGATTAAATTCTCAAGGAAGAAGAAGATGATGAGCAAAGTGAAGGCTCCTATGAAGAGACAGAGGTATTTATAGAAGGCAATGGAAACGTTTCATCTCCCCAGATCCTTAGAGGAATCCAACGGTCACAAGAGGTGACAGCGTTACACTCACGTGCAGACACGTGAGAACAACGCTGTGGGGGCATTTGTTTCCTGATTTAAAATCAGGAAAGTTTCTGGGAAAAGCTTCAGAAGAGGGTCACGTGCTTACACGTGACCAGCGGTCACATGTTGACACGTGACACCTAAACGCATCATCAAGGCAAGTTCAGTTTCCTGGCTACAATGAAGAAAAGGGGCTTCAGAAAGAGTCACGTGCTCCCACGTGACCAGAGTCACGTATTGACACGTGACATTTAAATGCAAACGGCAAAGACACAACGGTTCCCTGATCGAATCAAGAAGAAGGCTCCATGCCAGGGTCACGTGCTCACACGTGACCAGTTGTCACGTGGTGGCACGTGACAGCTAAACAGAGAACAGAAAGCAACCAGAAGACAGAGCGCAAAAAGAAAGAGGAAGGCTCGTTCCAAGAGAGTCACGTGTCCACACGTGACCATGGGTCACGTGGTCACACGTGACCGGCTTTCAAAGCCCGTTTTGTTAACAGAATTAAATTCTGAAGGAGATTCAAATCTTTCCAAAGGAAAGTGATTATCTGGAGCCGATCGAATTAAAGATTCGGAAGTGATTAAATATCATCTATCTATGGGAAAATCTCGAGTTTGGAAAGATTTCCCCTTTAAATCTAACCGAAATAACAAAGGAGAATCCCGGGATTTGAAATCCAACGGTGAATAAAATTCACCTAATAATCCAAAGGTCCAAAACGAATGATGGATGCAAATCAAATCTATTAATGAAGATTCATCAAAAACTAATTGATTCGGCTGCTTCTCCTATAAATAGGAGCCAAGAGATACAAAAGAAGATATATACGCAGAGGGAGGCAGAGGGAGAGAATAAGGAGAGAGCCTTGATATTTTGAAGAATTTGGAGCTTCTGCAAAAGAAAACCCTAGGTAAGAAAGGGAAGGCTTTTTGAAAGAAAGAGAATTTAATTCTCAACAGAGTTTAACTCTGATAATATAAAACAGAAGAACACATTTCTTCTCTCTTTGATAGAGGGTCTGCAAAGTGCGCATCTCCCCTTTAGGTTGAGAATTTAATTCTCAATGGGTTGAGATCCTGCCATGCAGATCCAAAACATAGAGAGGGAATGGAAGCACGGGAATTTAATTCTCACAGAACTATAGGAATTTAATTCCTTTAAAATAAAATTAGGGCTTGACCCTGTGTCATGGGAATTTAATTCCTTCAGAACAGAGAAAGACAGGGTTTAACCCTAATTAAGAACCTAGTTCTATTGGAACAGCGGGGATTTAATTCCCTTGATCATAATTTAACAGAGAATGGGAGTCCAATTCCTTAAAAGTTTTTATTAGGGTTTAAACCTATTCAGTTCTTCACATATATGAGAAATTTAATTCCTACAGAAAATTCAAAACTCTATTCCAGAAGATAAGTCTTCAAAGGGAAGTAGGAATTTAATTCCTCTGAAATTTAAAGCTCGAGGAATTTAATTCCTGAAAAAAGGATCAACAGATTCTCTAAACAACATGCATGAAGGCAGGGTCACGTGCCACCACGTGACCCCCCCAAGAGATCTATAGAAAGCCCCTTTGCGGCAGTGCCCTACGTGACCCACGTGACCCTCGGCAGAAGCTCTAACATATAAGCATTTGAATGCCCATCACGTGATGGCACGTGATGCTCTGAAAGATGCAGTAATCTCAGCAGAATAAATGAAGGGAGGGCGCTCTCACGTGTTGCCACGTAACCCCTCTTGCCTTAGTGTTTAACACTAAATCGAAACTCCCGAATCCGGTGTTAAAACAACTGTTGGGCCTTAGTGTTCAACACTAATCAAGAATTTTATTCGCAGTGTTCAACACTGATGACTTTAGTGTTTAACACTAATTTGAAATCTATGCTACCAGTGTTTAACACTGATTTGCTTTAGTATTTAACATTAATTTGAAAGCCTTGTCACTGGTGTTTAACACCAACCATCTTTTAGTGTTAAACACTAACTTGTCAATCTCATTCCCAGTGTTCAACACTGATTGGTCTTTAGTGTTTAACACTAGGCATTGGCCCAATTGGCTAAATGGATAGAGGCAAAGCCTCTCCTGATTGGACTTAGCCCAAGTTGGCCATAAGCCCTCAATTCGTAATTAACTGGGCCAATGGGCTCATAATATAATTAATGGGTCTTGATCCCAAATTGGGCCAAGGACTATTTAATCCATCCCGGTTCTAGGGTACATCTCTTCACTCCTTTGATACTTGGCATTGTAATCCCTCAATGTCTTCAAAGAGGTGACGGGTCCCGATGACCACCCATGATATGGACTGTGGGGTCCTTAAACCCATGTCTAATGCAAAATTCCTGGTTACGTGGAACGCGGATAATGTCACTCTTTGACCCCGTGGAAAACGTCCAGAGCGGAGCCTAGTCCTCGCCGAGCACGGCAGTGAACCCGTGTGAAGCATCTAGTGCGAAATTCCTGGTTACGTGGAACGCGGATAATGTCACTCTTTGACCCCGTGGAAAACGTCCAGAGCGGATCCTGGTCCTCGCAGAGCACGGCAGTGAACCCGTGTGAAGCATCCAGAGCGGAGCCTGGTCCTCGCCTAGCACGGCAGTGAACCCGTGTGAAGCATCCAGAGCACATACCGGACTGTGGAGTCCTTAAACCCATGGACTACGACGTCCTTAACCTTGACCGAGATGTCTTAAAACTAACAATGGACCGCAATGTCCTTAAACTACCCATGGACCGCAATGTCCTTAAACTACCCATGGACCGCAATGTCCTTAAACTAGAACAATAGAGCCCCGCATGCTCTTTTGTCGGGTCTAAATGGTCCCGTTTAAGTTGATCTTAGCCTCAAAGATGGCTAACGTATCCTTAAACCTTCAAACAGACTGGACTATGAATCCCCCCAAATTAACTCTGGCTCGAGGGTACATCTCTGAACTCCTCTGACATCCGTCGTTGTAATCCTTCAACGTCGTCAGAGAGGTGACGGGTCCCGACGGCCACAAATACGATGGACCACTAAGTCCCTAAACTGGAACAATGGAGCCTAAAATACTCCCTTGTCGGATCTAAATGATCCCGTTAAGTTGATCTTAGTCTCAACATTAGACTAACGTATCCTTAACAAACGTTTGAGTTGATCTTAGCCTCAAGTATGGCTGACGTATCCTCAAACCAAACCCCCAAACCCAAATCTAAGATAAACACGGATTTGGACTAGTCCACGCCCTTCGGGCGACGACATAACTCAGTCTCCGTAAACAATCCACGGGCAATAAAACATGAAACAAACACCCACGACACGAAGTGACCAGCTGGAGAAGGAGAAAGTTGTTACCGCGATGCGGTAGCGTAATTAACTGCAGGGGCTTGCGCCTGCAGGGAAGAGCGTCCCCACAATCAAAAACCCCTCCACGAGGGGGAATCTGACGAAGTCTGCTACATCGGCCGCATCCGTCTAAGCCTCCGATGCACGGCGCCATGGATCTACTTGGCATCTTCGGAGAGGTAGACGGAAAACACCAATTAGCATCTGTCCCGAACCTCAGGCACGGACGCCCGAGTCCAGGCCGCCGTTCGGAGGGGAACACGGACATCATGGCCAATGAACCCCGTGCTCTGTACACTAGTCTTTTCACCTACCCCTAACTCCTCTGCACTGTTTGATTTCCCTGCAATCAAATAGAGACCTTTCATTTCATAATTTATCATAATTTTAATGCTTTTAATCCACACTTTTAATTCCCAAACCGTAATTATCCATTATAAATACCACATCACACTTTGGCTCAGCACCATTCTGAAAATTCTAGCCAATACTCTCTAAAAAGTTCATAGTGAAAGTGAAGTAAAAGATGAGTTAGCGAGCAAGTTGGTTCCGGCGAAGATCGAAGCCAATTCTGGAGCTCCCGCGAAGCCACGACGACACCCTTTCCTTCCTAACCATTTCTTTGAGCTTTCTAAACAGTAAGTCCCTCCCAATCTCTCTTTCTCTTCATTGAAATTCCATTTTAAAACTTATATCGCTAAGTGGAGTTAATACCAATATCTTTTTTCTAAACCGTAGAAACTCCTTCTCCTTTATTCTTTGATCAACCAAGTTTTTACACAATACTTGTAACTTTAAATATAAATGTTTAGAATCAATTTTATCCAAGAATCTCATGTAAAACAACCATATTTGAACTTTTACATTTAAATATCTTGAACTTTGTTATCACGTCTTTTCGACAAAACATACTTAACAATACCTTTAGAAAAACTTTACGGGATAACGAGCTACCCCCACATGCATACTTGGTTCTATAGCATGATACTTCTTTTGTATGTATTTTCATTTCGAAGAAAAATTTACAATAAAATACCACATAATTCTAAAACCGGATTTCTTTTAAAGCAGTATTTCATATCCTTTGCAATTATGCTTTTACAACCCTCTTTAGGGGACCCGCTAATGGATGGTGTGGATTATCGCACATCCTTGGGCTAGTAAAGCGAGACGCGGACCTCTTCATGGAGCATTCGATCTCGAAAGAATTTAAATACGGCTTTAAGAAATATGAATTTTCTAAATAAAATAAAATTATTTTTTAAAATTAAAATTATATAAAATTATGAATCCATATTTTCAAAATATAATAAATTTATATTTTTTCAAAAAAATGAAAAGTTTAACAAATGACAATAAAATACCATCAAGATACCAAAAAGGCAAGTTTTTCAAGAAATACCATGAACTTTCCAAATTAAGTGTTTATCACTAAAATACCCCAAATACTTAAAATCCATGCTCATGAAAACCCTAAATGATATTAATCACCCTCGAGGTTTTACTTTTTAATTTATATTAAAATATTTTTCATAAAACCCCCTCGAGTTATATAAAACAATATTTCGGGACTTTAGTAAATATAGGTTTAAGCGGGATCAATTCTCTTGAGGCCCAGAGAGCCGAAGAAAGTGAGTGCTTGCCTATTTAAGGTTGACAACTTAATTGAGTTATCAATAGTAATTGTCTTGGAAAAAGACACAAATCCCGCCGTCCAAGTGCAGCAGTTACTGATGACTCACGAACCTAATTCAAGATTTAAATCAGTAAAAGTGTCTGCCTCGGTCTGTGTCACGCCCCGCTTCCCAGAGTGCTCTAAGATAGGCATGTGACAGAGCCAACCATGCTATCTGTGGATAGGAAACATCCCTTCACAGTCACATTACGGCTGTCTAGAGATATCAAGAACAGTAGAAATAAAATAAACTATCTAGTACATGTCCATGAGCCAGAATAAACGAGTCAAGAAATAATATGCAGAAGCAATAGATCCAATAAACAATAACAATCTGGAATGTACGTCCCAAATACGAGCTCACATCAGGAATGAAAATGCTGAAAGAAAACTAAAATACAAACAGGTCCTCACTGCTCGGCCTGCTGACTGAAATACTCCTGCTCGGCCTGCGGCAAAGGTAGAGGATCTGGGCCATGCAAAACCCAGACGTCAGTGCGTCATAATATCAACAACAATATAATCAGGGGCTAGCAAGACATGCAGGCACGAGTATGAACAGTAATAAAGGTATAACGGTAACATAAATATGGAACAGTGAAGGGTAAAAGCACATGTGACGTGCAGTGAGTAATCTGAACTAAATACTGGGTTAACTACTCTCAATTCTGTGAAATCAATTTAATGAATCGTCGATGTAACTCAATAGTATCCCGTATGTACCCGGGACCACGGTCCAGACTCTCGGGGCTCAATCCGAGACATGCCGCTAAGCACAAACAGGAAACATGTACAGACGAATGATGTCAGCAACATCATTCCGGGACTAGCCTAGCCCCCAAAACTGATCAGTATAAGCGTCGAACTGTTGAGTTAAAAGTCAGGTTTCATCATTGATTTCCCCTTACCCCCAAGTTATGTATTCAAGTCAGGTATTGATAAATCTGAAGCTAATGCCAACACAGGATCTAGCAGGAACAGGTTTGTCTATACAGACAACAGGATATGTCCATCAGGACAACATGTCAGGATTGTCGGCATTAGAAACAGAATCAGGTAACATGTCAAGTAGGGATATATCAGGTCATGTCAGGTAGTGTACATGTATCAAGTCATGTCAAGTGGTGGTGTATTAGGTCATGTCAAGTAATGGTGTATCAGGTATCAAGTGGGTGCTCATAATCAAACTGTAGCAAGTACGGGTGCACAAATCAAAGCATAGATACACAATTATCGATCAGGGTTACATCATGATTAAATAGGATGCACAATATCAAGCATGAGGTGTCAATATAACAACAATATGTAATAATGTGACATGGTATGCGAATAGACATAGAATTAATGGTATGGATGCACAAATATCGATTAGGGGTTACATTTACAGTTCCAATACTAATTAGGATGCACTTTATTAATCATGGGTGTTACTATAATAATAATATGAATTAATGTGATCTATAGATGCAGTTATATATATTTTAAATGATATGGATGCAAACGGGTATCCGAAAACAGTAAAACTTCAGTATGGATGTACAATGTGATAAACGGGTAACATTTTGCTCATATGGATGCATAATATTATACCTAACATGTAGCAAGATGATTTAGCATGCAACTAGATATGTAATTCATGATATAGATGCATATGGATGTCATATAACCGTAAAATGATAAACTGGCAAATGCAGGATGCACAACTAAATAATGTGAAATGGAAATATTCAATTGAATGCAGTATACTGTAGTATAGTATGTAACAAGATAAGTTTGTATGCACTAAATAGGAAATAGATTGTACGGACGCATACAGATGTCCGAAAACGGTAAAACATGCCGAAATGATAATGCGGATGCATAACTAATCATTATGGAGTGTTATTATTCAAATGGTTATAGAATATAGTAATATAGCATGTAGCAAGATTAACTTGCCCAGACGGATCATGAAATGGATATGTACGGTACGTCCAACGTCGGCAAAATGTCGCGACGCGCGCACGGCACACGGAACGGGTCCAAGCAATGCAAGAGGGTGATCACGCAGGTCAGGTATGTTCACTGGGTCGTCTGGATCGGCAGCGATGTCACGGCTCCGGCGATCTATGAAAATACAAATCCAAGATTTAAAGAAAAGAAAAAGAAAAGAAGAGAAGAAGAGGAAGAAGAAAGGAGAAGGAAGAGGGATTGGCATACTGGGTTCTGTGGTTGTCAGGTAGCAGAGAGGAGGTGATGGTGTCAACGGCGGTGAACGGAGCTCCGGCGATCTAGGGTTGGCTTCAAGAAATTAGGGTTAGGTTAGGGTGCAGCTGGGGTTTGGCTCGGGTTTTGTTGCTGGGTGTGCAGGGTTGGTGTAGGAGAATACAGAGAGGAGATGGAGAGGAGAGGTGGAAGGAGATGGCGACGGCGAGGGGTTGTCGGCGACGAGGTGAGGTGGCGGTGCAGGGTTAAATGGGTGCAGTGGTGTGTGTAAGGGTGCTCGGGGAGAATGAGGGAGGAAGGAGTTGGCGAGGAGGAGGAGCTCGGCGAGGTTGAGAGGAGTTTTGAGGGTGCTGAGGAGATTAGGGTTAGGGTTTGAGGATGGTGATGATGGGTTGAAGGAGCTCGGGGGTTTTAAAGGAGGAGGAAGACGAGAAATATGGGGATTAGTTAAGGGAGTTGACCATACTCTGAGGGCGGTGACGCGACTCAATCGTACCGTGAGAGAGGGGAGAGAGAGAGAGAGATGCGAGAAGAGAGAGAGAGAGATGCGCGAGAGGAGAGAGAGTGAGGGAGGAGATATAAACTTGTCTATAGTGAGGGGAGAGAGAAAGAGAAAGAGAAAGAGAGAGAGGCTCGAGTGAGGGAGAGAGGAAAGAGAGAGATAGAATGGTAGAGGCCAGCTGACAGAAACGAGAGAGAGAAAGAGAGCTGGGTTGTTGCTTTGTTTTGATTTTTAATTTTAAAAGATTTAGTTAGTTAATTAAATTTTAAACTGACGAAATAAAATAAAGATATTATAATAAATAAATTTGAATTTTGGTGGGATACAAAAATAATCCAAAACACACCCAGGTCGGGTATAAAATTCAGTTTCAAAATATGAAAAAATATATGCGACGACCAAAATTGAAAATGAATGTCCGGGTAACTAAAATGCATACCCCCACGAACGGATGCACGTATGTGCGCGTAGCCATCCAAACAAGTCTGTTTCACTGAACGGGACGAGAACAAGATGCGCGGATGCTACCACAGGGTCAGGGGTATCATGCAAGCCATGCAATACATTTTTTAACTGTTTTATGTGACTTAAAAAGTTGTTTTTTAAAAATGCAAATGCTAGATAAAATGCGAGTATGCCATGTACAAATAAATGAAAGTGCACGAGTCTATGTAACAGGTCAGGATAAATCATAGACATGAATCAGGACAGGTTTCAAGCAAGCGGGTCGGGTCGGATGCAATACAATGTTAAAAACACTATTCGCACCCAAAACACCGTACATTAGGAAAATACCATAAATAAGTAAATACATGCACTGGAATTGGTATAAATGAACTAGGGTGTTATATTATACCCAACTACAAAAAGAATTTCGTCCTCGAAATTCCCAAGACAAGAAAAGATAAACAATCATGAAACTACAGGAAGAGATCTGGAAACTTCTGTCGAATCTCGTCTTCTCGTTCCCAGGTTGATTCTCCATACGAGCGATTTCCCCAAGAAACAAGTACAGGAGGGATAACCTTGTTCTTAAGGACCTTTTCTCTTCGATAAACAATCGACATCGGTCGTTCCTCAAAGGTTAAATCCTCTCTTACAGTCAGCTCTGAATGATCCAACACGTGTGTTTCATCTCGAACATACTTACGGAGTTGAGATACATGAAACACGTCATGAACATTTTCCAAAGATTGTGGTAACGCCAATTGATAAGCCACTTCTCCAACACGCTCCAAAATCTCGAAAGGCCCCACGAATCGAGGACTAAGCTCGCCTCGACTCCCAAAATGAATCACTCCTCTAGTTGGTGATATCTTCAAGAATACCAAATCACCAACAGCGAACTCTAGAGGTTTTCTCGATGTGTCGGCCCAACTCTTCTGTCGATCTTGTGTTGCCTTCATGTGATTTCGGATAGTATTAACTTTCTCCACGGTTTGCACGATCAAATCCGGTCCCAACAATCTTCGTTCTCCAACATCGTCCCAACAAACAGGTGAACGACACTTGCGACCATACAACGCTTCGAATGGAGCCATCTGAATAGTCGCCTGAAAACTGTTATTGTAAAAAAAACTCCACCAAGTGTAGATGATCCTTCCATGAACCCTTGAAGTCTAACATGCAAGCTCTCAACATGTCTTCAAGAGTTTGGATCGTTCTCTCCGACTGGCCATCTGTCTGAGGATGATAAGCTATGCTAAACTTCAATCGAGTCCCCAAACTTTCCTGTAAACTCCTCCAGAAGTGTGATAAGAATCGGGGATCACGATCGGAAACGATGCTTACAGGTACTCCATGCAATCTCACAATCTCCTGCATGTACTGTTCTGCTAACGCTTCCGTCGACTGACCCACTCGAAACGGAATGAAATGAGCTGCCTTGGTCAATCGATCAACAATCACCCAAACTGCATTGTTGCCCTTTGGACTCCGCGGTAAAGCTGTCATGAAATCCATGGTTATATGTTCCCACTTCCACTAAGGAATCGGAAGTGGTTGCAATAAACCAGCTACCCTTTGATGTTCAGCCTTAACTTGCTGACACACCAAGCACTTTGCCACAAAGCGGGCAATCTCCCTTTTCATGCCTTCCCACCAGAAATGCTGTCGTAGATCACGGTACATCTTCGTGCCTCCTGGATGTACGGAATATGCGGAACTGTGTGCCTCCTTCATAACTTCTTCACGAATGTCTCCTTTTGGCACACACAAACGGCTACTCTATCGCAACGAAAATCTTCATGAATTAACAAGTCCGTTCGAAGTCCAGCTTCATCCTGTTCTCGAAACTTCTGCAATCTTGGGTCATGTGACTGCGATGCTTTAATATTATCGATCAACGACGACTGTACTTACAAATGCATCAATTGTCCCGAAGAATGCGGTAGCATGATCTCCAACTCGAATCTCTAAAAATCTTTGATAAGCTCCTTCTGTGCTGTCAACATCCGAATTGCTGGCAACCGACTAAGCGCGTCCGGCACTACATTAACTTTCCCCGGATGGTACTTAAGATCAAGATCGTAGTCGGCCATCAGCTCCAAGCATCTACGCTGCCTCATGTTAAGCTCTTTCGGCCTGAACACATACTTTAGGTTTTTGTGATCGGTGAATACTTCGACTCTTTCGCCCAATAAGTAGTGTCTCCAAATCTTCAAAGCGAAAATCACTGCTACTAGCTCCAAATCATGAGTTGGGTAATTCTTCTCATGGATCTTCAACTGTCTCGATGCGTAAGCTATAACCTTCCCATGTTGCATCAAAACACATCCCAAACCGTTCCCAGATGCATCGCTGTGAATCACCAATTCTACGGAACCGTCTGGTACGGTCAAAATAGGAACGGTTATCAATCTCTGCTTCAACGCCTCGAAAGCTGACGCACAACTATCCGTCCATACGAACGGTACATCCATCCGTGTACGCTTGGTCAAAGGCTCAGCCAATCGAGCAAAATTCTCCACGAACTTTCTGTAATAGCCGGCAAGTCCAAGAAAACTTCTGATCTCTGCTACGTTCTTCAGAATCGTCCAATCTCGAACTGCTGCAATCTTCTCGGGATCAACGGCGATTCCATCTCTGGATACGACATGCCCCAAAAACTTCACTTCTTCAAGCCAAAACTCGCACTTGCTCATCTTTGTATACAATATTTCATGCCTCAATGTCTGCAATACGATCTTCAAGTGTTCTGCATGCTTTTCTATGCTCCTCGAGTATACCAGAATATCGTCGATGAACACCATAATAAACTGGTCCAAGAGCGGTGAAAAGATTCGATTCATCAAGTCCATAAATATCGTCGGTGCATTCGTGACTCCGAATGGCATCACTAAATACTCGTAATGTCCATACCGAGTTCGGAACGCAGTCTTGCAAATATCCTCTAATTTAACTTGGACCTGATGATATCCGGACCGCAAATCCAGCTTCGAGAATACTCTCGCGCCACTAAGCTGCTCGAACAATTCTCCAATGCGAGGGATCGGGTACTTGTTCTTAATAGTCACCCGGTTTAATTCTCCATAGTCGATGCACATCCTCCTTGTGCCATCTTTCTTCTTGACTAGAAGAACTGGAGCTCCCCAAGGTGAATTACTGCTACGAATCCAACCTTTCTCAAGTAATTCGGTAACCTGCTTCTTGACTTCTTCCAACTCTACTGGTGACATTGGATAGTATGCCTTTGAGATTGGCGCTGCACCAGGAACAAGATCGATCGCGGACTCCACATCTCGTTTTGGAGGTAAACCCGAGATATCCTCGAACACGTCCATGAACTCTCGAACTACAGCTGGCACTTCCTCCTTGTCAACTTCCATCGACGAAAGAACATTGTTTGTTGGCCTAACTCTAAACTCGACTGGCCCGACAAAACTGCTACCTCCAGCAACAATAAACTCTGGATGTCCGGGAAACTGGAAAATCACTTTCTTTGCCCTACAATCAATGTGAGCATGGAAAGTGCCGAGAAAATCCATTCCCAAGACAACATCAAACAACAACGGGATATACCAGAATCGAATAATTCTAATGCAGGAAAAACATGAACAAGTAGGATACCTGAAACAACTTCATCTAAAGCCAAGATACTGAAGAAGATAAGCACGGTAAACAGGATTCAAGCTTACGATAAACATGAACTGGAAAGCAAGAGAAACAAGGCAATATAACAACCATGAAACAAGAAAGTTAATCAAGACTAGGACTCCAAGTTACTTAAATAGAGTACTGCATTGTAACCATGCTGCAGTTCATAGCTACAATCACATAACTCCGTCCAAGTCGCCCAAATCCTAGTATCAGAATCGAAAGAATAAGTAGGGCGAAAAAATAGGGAACAAAAAGGTTTCAAGCCGAGATGCAAAGTTGTTTGCATATCGTCAAGACAAGGGTCAAGAGAAAGATATGGTTCAAGAATCACGATAACAATATGGCAGGACATGTTCCTAATCACGGATTTTCTGATTCATGTATTGGGTCCAATACCCAACTACAAAAGAATCAAACCCGATTAACCTAAATCCTATGGCTCTGATACCAAACAAACCCTGTCACGCCCTGCTTCCCAAAGTGCGCTAAGATAAGCACGTGACAGAGCCAACCATGCTACCTGTGGATAGGAAACATCCCTCCATAGTCGCATTACGGCTGTCTAGAGATATCAAGAACAGTAGAAATAAAATAAACTATCTAGTACATGTTCATGAGCCAGAATAAACGAGTCAAGAAATAATATGTGGAAGCAATAGATCCAATAAACAATAACAATCTGGAATGTACGTCCCAAATACAGACTCACATCAGGAATGAAAATGCTAAAAGAAAACTAAAATACTAACAGGTCCTCACTGCTCGGCCTGCTGACTGAAATACTCCTGCTCGGCCTGCGGCAAAGGTAGAGGATCTGGGCCATGAAAAACCCAGACGTCAGTGCGTCATAATATCAACAATAATATAATCAGGGGGTAGCAAGACATGCAGGCACGAGTATGAACAGTAATAAAGGTATAAAAATAACATAAATATTGAACAGTGAAGGGTAAAAGCACATGTGACGTGCAGTGAGTAATCTAAACTAAATACTGGGTTAACTACTCTCAATTCTGTGAAATCAATTTAATGAATCGTCGATGTAACTCAATAGTATCCCGTGCGTACCCGGGACCATAGTCCAGACTCTCGGGGCTGAATCCGAGACGTGCCGCAAAGCACAAACAGGAAACATGTACAGACGAATGATGTCAGCAACATCATTCCGGGACTGGCCTAGCCCTCAAAACTGATCAGTATAAACGTCGAACTGTTGAGTTAAAAGCCAGGTTTCATCATTGATTTCCCCTTACCCCCAAGTTATATATTCAAGTCAGGTATTGATAAATCTGAAGCTAATGCGAACACAGGATCAAGCAGGAACATGTTTGTCTATACAGACAACATGATATGTCCATCGGGATAACATGTCAGGATTGTCGGCATTAGAAACAGAATCAGGTAACATGTCAAGTAGGGATATATCAGGTCATGTCAGGTAGTGTACATGTATCAAGTCATGTCAAGTAGTGGTGTATCAGGTATTAAGTGGATGCTCATAATCAAACTGTAGCAAGTACGGGTGCACAAATCAAAGCATAGATACACAATTATCGATCAGGGTTACATCATGATTAAGTAGGATGCACAATATCAAGCATGAGGTGTCAATATAACAACAATATGTAATAATGTGACATGGTATCCGAATAGATATAGAATTAATGGTATGGATGCACAAATATCGATTAGGGGTTACATTTACAGTTCCAATACTAATTAGGATGCACTTTATTAATCATGGGTGTTACTATAATAATAATATGAATTAATGTGATCTATAGATGCAGTTATATATATTTTAAATGATATGGATGCAAACGGGTATCCGAAAACAGTAAAACTTCAGTATGGATGTACAATGTGATAAACGGGTAACATTTTGCTCATATGGATGCATAATACTATACCTAACATGTAGCAAGATGATTTAGCATGCGACTAGATATGTAATTCATGATATAGCTGCATACGGATGTCATATAACCGTAAAATGATAAACTGGCAAATGCGGGATGCACAACTAAATAATGTGAAATGGAAATATTCAATTGAATGCAGTATATTGTAGTATAGTATGTAACAAGATAAGTTTGTATGCACTAAATAGGAAATAGATTGTACGGATGTCCGAAAACGGTAAAACATGCTGAAATGATAATGCGGATGCATAACTAATCATTATGGAGTGTTATTATTCAAATGGTTATAGAATATAGCAATATATCATGTAGCAAGATTAACTTGCCTAGATGGATCACGAAATATATATGTACGGTACGTCCGACGTCGGCAAAATGTCGCGACGCGCGCACGGCACACGGAACGGGTCCAAGCAACGCAAGAGGGTGATCACGCAGGTCAGGTATGTTCACTGGGTCGTCTGGATCGGCAGCGACGTCACGGCTCCGGCGATCTATGAAAATACAGATCCAAGATTTAAAGAAAAGAAAAAGAAGAGAAGAGAAGAAAAGGAAGAAGAAAGGAGAAGGAAGAGGGATTGGCATACTGGGTTTTGTGGTTGTCAGGTAGCAGAGAGGAGGTGATGGTGTCAACGGTGGTGAATGGAGCTCCGGCGATCTAGGGTTGGCTTCAAGAAATTAGGGTTAGGTTACGGTGCAGCTGGGGTTTGGCTCGGGTTTTGTTGCTGGGTGTGCAGGGTTGGTGTAGGAGAATACAGAGAGGAGATGGAGAGGAGAGGTGGAAGGAGATGGCGACGGCGAGGGGTCGTCGGCGACGAGGTGAGGTGGCGGTGCAGGGTTAAATGGGTGCAGTGGTGTGTGTAGGGGTGCTCGGGGAGAATGAGGGAGGAAGGAGTTGGCGAGGAGCAGGAGCTCGGCGAGGTTGAGAGGAGTTTTGAGGGAGCTGAGGAGATTAGGGTTAGGGTTTGAGGATGGTGATGATGGGTTGAAGGAGCTCGGGGGTTTTAAAAGAGGAGGAAGACGAGAAATATGGGGATTAGTTAAGGGAGGTGACCATACTCTGAGGGAGGTGACGCGACTCAATCCTACCGCGAGAGGAGAGAGAAAGAGATGCGAGAAGAGAGAGAGAGAATGGTGGGTCCAGCTGACAGAAACGAGAGATAGAAAGAGAGCTGGGTTGTTACTTTGTTTTGATTTTTAATTTTAAAAGATTTAGTTAGTTAATTAAATTTTAAACTGTCGAAATAAAATAAAGATATTATAATAAATAAATTTGAATTTTGGCGGGATACAAAAATAATCCAAAACACGCCCGGGTCGGGTATAAAATTCAGTTTCAAAATATGAAAAAATATATGCGACGACCAAAATTGAAAATGAATGTCCGAGTAACTAAAATGCATACCCCCAAGAACGGATGCACGTGCGTGCGCGTAGCCATCCAAACAAAGTCTGTTTCACTGAACGGGACGAGAACAAGATGGCGGATGCTACCACAGGGTCAGGGGTATCATGCAAGCCATGCAATATATTTTTAAACTGTTTTTTGTGACTTAAAAAGTTATATTGTAAAAATGCAAATGCTAGATAAAATGTGAGTATACCATGTACAAATAAATGAAAGTGCACGAGTCCATGTAGCAGGTCAGGATAAATCATAGACATGAATCAGGACAGGTTTCAAGCAAGCGTGTCGGGTCGGATGCAATACAGTATCAAAAACACTATTCGCACCCAAAACATGGTACATTAGGAAAATACCATAAATAAGTAAATACGTGCACTGGAATTGGTATAAATGAACTAGGGTGTTACAGTCTGAGTCCAATTCAAACCTGAATCCAAATCAAACATGAATACTTGATTATGAACATGAATACTTGAATGCAAACATCAATATCAAACATGTACACTTGACTTGACTTGACCGAACCATGGTTATAACTTGACTTGTCTACTTGAATACTTGATTACATCCTGAACATGAATAGCTGAACATTTTGTATCCATGGTTTCGGCAAGACTTGTAAATATAATCGATACAATACAATACGCGGGAATAAAGGGGTAGATTGGTATGGAACGTATATCTGGGCACGAGAGGTCACTTAAAAGACACCTGCATGAATTCTCGTGTCGTTATCCTGTGGGTTATGACGGGGCCTTATACTACATGTTACCATAGTCCACGGGGTAAGATGGACTCCTCTCGTATACATGAATACCTTCTGTATCAAGCTACAAACAACCACGTTATAATTACTATCATATACCAGTAACCAATCAAACACAACTTATCTGTTCATTTCACATTACTTGTTATATTCTCTTTTTTGGGGGGGACTTACCGAGCGCTGGTTCGCTGATGACATTTCTTTCTATTTCTTTCTTTTGAATGTTCGTCAGGAGGACCGGTCACTGAAGAGATTGAGCCGAGCCAGGAGGACATGGACTAGCTTGCGGCACAACCTGATTTCTAGTTTCTTATACTTACTTTCCTATATGTCATTGTTTAGGCACTGCTTATTATCATTGTATCTTTTCTTTTCAAAACAGTTGTATGTAAAGTTGAATGTAAATAAAATTAATGGTTTATTTTATATCACTTCTCATTCTTGTACATTTTTATATATTGCTTAATTATGCTTAACGTATTTATTTCTTAGTAAATACATTGAGGTCTGCCACCTCACCATTTCCGTCTACTGGGAAACGGGGTGTGATAGAACAAGATCCATCAATTTCATGTTCACAACCCACACACGCGGTGTGCATTTATTGATGGGGGCACTTTGTTGGGGTCAAAAATTACACCCTGGTTGACCAAGGCAAAATCAAAGTCAACCCCAAGCCAAGTGGGCCCAAGCCCAGGTCAAGACCGAGTATGGAAGGGACCGGCCCCATGACAAAAAGAATGAAACCATAAATTAGTTTAATGTAATTCTTTTTTTAGAAATAAATGTATGTAAAATGGGCCAAAAGCCAAAATTTTGTAAATCCCATGGCTTATGTACAAAAAAGAAATAAGCACATAAGACATGTGGTGACACAAGTGCCATATGGAAAAGCCCAAGGGGCTATGTATAAAGTGTGTAGCCTATAAAGACAAACATGATGAAAAAATCAAGAACAAAATTTTCATTCTCTCAAAAAAGTCCAGGGTTCTATGCTTTCTTCTCCTTCTTCAAGGTTCTAAATCTTCTTCCTTTTTCTTAAATTAAATCAAGAGTTTCACTCTTATTTTCCCAAAAAGGAATAGTTTTTCACCATGAAACCCATAAAGGGGAGCTCAGATCTCCAATCAGATCTCTAAAAGGAGAGATTTTTTAAGTGTCGCCCTCCTTTTTTTCTCCAAGATCCAGATAACAAAGAGAAGGAAGAAGGAGACCCGTCTCCAAGAATCCCACTTTAGGAAGATCCAAGGCTCAAGAGAAAATGCAGGGCTCAAGGAAGAAGAAAGGGGTCCCCTTTCACTATCTCCGAAAATTTCTTAGGAGTTTAACTCGACAAAAAATAATATAATAATAAATTCTTTTTTTAGGAGTTTAACTTTAAAAGTCAACCGGGAAGTACAACTCCCTGTGCAGGGGCTAAGCCCCTATTCCTTTTTTTAAGGAGTTTAACTCCAAAAGTCAATCGGGAGTACAACTCCCGGTACATGGGCTAGGCCCATTTTTCGAGCGCCCGCGTGCGGGGAGCGTGGCCCGCTGGCGTCCGGCGCACTGGCGGCCAACGCCTGGCGCTCACGCGCCACTCACGCATCCTTAGGATGCTCCTCACCCCACTTTTTTCCATACACTCCACACTCAAAACACGTCCTCCATTAGAAAAAATTTCTAACAGGGTGCTTCCTTGCATCCCGCAAGGGGGCTGCTAGCCCCCTTGACCACCAGCCCGCTATCTAGATAGCGGGATCCCCGTAAACTTTGTGAGACCCCCGATATACCCAAAACCTCTCAAGACACACATACGCACACTGCACATTGAGTTCGCATGACTAGTTGACCCGTTAATTGGAGGTTCCTTCATTTCAAAGACGAAGGGTAATTAACGGCAGCTTAGACCGCAGCTACCGGAGATTCGGATCCCCACAATCAATAAACCCGGGCCTACTCTAGGCAGGTGGAATCTGTATACGCCTAACAAGCGACGCGTATTCCTATCTTAATGGGGAGACGAAAAACACCCTACAACAAGAGGAGCCCATCTTTGCTCGTGGACTATGGTAACATGTCGAACAAGGTCCCGTCATAAACCACAGAACAACGGCACATGAATTCATGTAGGTGTCTTTTAAAGTGACCTCTCGTGTCATGATATACGTTCCGTACCAATATACCTATTTATCCCCGCGTATTGTATTGCATATATTAAGATGAAAGGTTTTAACCGAATCCATGAATACAAAAAGTATAAGTTCATATTCAAGATATAATCATGTGTTCAAGTATTCATGTATAGTTCATTTCAAGTTATATCCATGGTTCGGTCAAGTCGAGCCAAGTATTCAAATTTGAGTTTGATATTTGAATTCGAGTGTTCAGATTCATGATCAAGTATTCAAGTTTGTGTTTGATTTCGGATTCTGGTTTGAGTTTGGATTCAAGTTGGAGTCAGTATCTTATAAAATGATTATATTGTTGAATTTCTTAAGTTCGGAAGTAATCGGACAACTGTTGCACATGGACGGCAGGATTTGTGTTTTTTTCCAAGACAATTGCCTTTGATAACTCCATTAAGTTGTCTAACCTGAATAGGCAAGTATTCACTTTCTCTGGCTCTCTGGTGCTCAAGAGAATTGATATCGCTTGAAGCTATATGAATCTAGAGTCCTTATGTATTATTGTTGTTTACATTCATATTATTTGCATTTCTCGAGAGGGTTTTATGAAAAATACTTTAATATTGTTTTAAAAATAAACCTCGAAGGTGATTTATAATATTTAGAGTTTTTATGAACATATATTTTAATTTTAGTGGTATTTTAGTGATAAAATCTAGCTTTTAAAAGTTTATGGTATTTTTATGAAAACTACCCCTTTTGTAAACTTGGTTGTATTTTCATTTAAATTTTAATCTTTCATTTTAAAAAATATACTTTCATAATTTGTTCTTATTTAAAATATATATTCTTAGTTTTATATAAATTTTCCAACGTTTAGTTTTGTTTAGAAAAATCGTATTCTTAAAAAAAACACCGTTGTCGGTCCCAAGTCCGGATGAGAAAGGGTGAGGGTTGTGGTAGGCTTGTGACAGCCAACGTAAAACTTTGTCACGTTCTATAACATGAACCATAATAAGAATATCGTTGGGGCGTGTTCCCCTCCGAACGGCGGCCGAGACGCGTGGGGCGTCTATGCCTGGGGTTCGGGGCAGATGCTAATTGGTGCTATCCGTCCACCTCTCCGAAGATGCCAAGTTGATTTATGGCACCGTGCATCGGAGATTTAGACGGATGCGGCCGATGTAGCAGACTTCGTCAGATTCCCCCTCGTTTGAGGGGTTTTTGATTATGGGGACGCTCTTCCCTGCAGGCGCAAGCCCCTGCAGTTAATTACGCTACCGCATCGCGGTAACAACTTTCTCCTTCTCCAGATGGTCACTTCGTGTCGTGTGTGTTTATTTTATGTTTTGTTGCCTGTGGATTGTTTACGGAGACCGAGTTATGTCGTCGCCCGTAGGGCATGGACTAGTCCAAATCCGTGTTATCTTATATTTGGGTTTGGGGGTTTGGTTTAAGGATACGTTCGCCATACTTGAGGCTAAGATCAACTCAAACGTTTGTTAAGGATACGTTAGCCTAGTTTGAGACTAAGATCACTTAACGGGATCGTTTAGATCCGACAAAGGAGCGTTTGGGCTCCATTGTTCCAGTTTAGGGACATAGTGGTCCATCGTATGTATGGCCGTCGGGACCCGTCACCTCTCTGACGACGTTGAAGGATTACAACGGCAGATGTCAGAGGAGTTCAGAGATGTACCCTCGAACCAGAGTTAATTGAGGGGATTCATAGCCCAGTCTGTTTGAAGGTTTAAGGATACGTTAGCCATCTTTGAGGCTAAGATCAACTCAAACGGGATCGTTTAGATCCGACAAAAGAGCATGCGGGGTTCTATTGTTCCAGTTTGGAGACATGGTGGTCCATTGCTAGTTTAAGGACATTGCGGTCCATGGGTAGTTTAGGGACATTGCGGTCCATAGGTAGTTTAAGGACATTGCGGTCCATGGGTAGTTTAAGGACATTGCGGTCCATTGTTAGTTTTAAGACATCTCGGTCAAGGTTAAGGACGTCGTAGTCTGTGGGTTTAAGGACCCCACAGTCCATTGTTAGTTTTAAGACATCTCGGTCAAGGTTAAGGACATCGTAGTCCATGGGTTTAAGGACCCCACAGTCCATTGTTAGTTTTAAGACATCTCGGTCAAGGTTAAGGACGTCGTAGTCCATGGGTTTAAGGACCCCACAGTCCATTGTTAGTTTTAAGATATCTCGGTCAAGGTTAAGGACGTCGTAGTCCATGGGTTTAAGGACCCCACAGTCCATTGTTAGTTTTAAGACATCTCGGTCAAGGTTAAGGACGTCGTAGTCCATGGGTTTAAGGACCCCACAGTCCATTGTTAGTTTTAAGACATCTCGGTCAAGGTTAAGGACGTCGTAGTCCATGGGTTTAAGGACCCCACAGTCCATATCAATGTGTGGTCATCGGGACCCGTCCCCTCTTTGAAGACATTGAGGGATTACAATGCCAAGTATCAAAGGAGTGAAGAGATGTACCCTGGAACCGGAGTGGATTAAATAGTCCTTGGCCCAATTTGGGATCAAGACCAATTAATTATGTTATGAGCCCATTAGCCCAGTTAATTACGAATTGAGGACTTATGTCCAGCTTGGGCTAAGTCCAATCATGTCTGGAATATTGGCTTCCTGTTGGTCCCTTGAAGGAGAGGCTTTGCCTCTATCCATTCAGCCGATTGGGCCAGTGTCTAGTGTTAAACACTAAAGACGAATCAGTGTTGAACACTGGGAATGAGATTGACAGGTTAGTGTTTAACACTAAAAAATAATTTGTGTTAAACACCAGCAACAAGGCTTTCAAATTAGTGTTAAACACTAAAACAGATCAGTGTCAAACACTGGCAACAGAGATCTCAAATTAGTGTTAAACACTAAGGTAGTCAGTGTTGAACATGTTGGAGATAGTGCCCTCAGAGTCAATTATTGGATCACAGGCACGTGATTGCAATGATTGAGGGAGGACCTATCCCGGTAGGACAGTCTTGCTCGAGATGATAGTATGCTATCTGGTTTACCTTTATCATCGTGTACTGCTTTAGGTGACCTGACAGGTCGCTATTGCACGTTGATAGAGCCCCTAGGATTCTTGCTTGACTGCCAGCAGTATGAGGGCGATCATATAAGTGAGAGCTGGAGTCTATAAGCACATCCTTAAAAGGTCCCTAGTCGTAGGAGTTTCGAGATAGGGCATCGATTCTCCAGAGTAGACTAGTGTATACAGTTGAGACCCCGACGAGGGGCGGTGGCCGGTCTCACAAGCCACTGGTGTCAGTTGGTTCACCTAAGATGTATACAGGTGCTCATTGGGTTATGAGTACACCGGACAGGACTCGCCGGGAACATGCTAGTTGGTCTTATACCTGACGTCAGATAGCAGTTCCCAGGTGACATGTGTACAGGTTAGTTCATCGACCTGGGGATCGTCATTTGTCTCGTGTGAGTTCCCACTGTACTTTGATTACTACCCTACCACGGCTCAAAGGAGTCGTGCAAACAGGTTTTAGTTGGGTACAGTCCCGAGCCACATGGAGGCAGTGAGCGGATCTTCGGGGGTTTCGTCTCTCCCGGTATTGGGGGTGAGGTCGCGCTGTGTCTAGGAGAGCCATTACACAAAGACCTTGGCCAAGGCAGGAGATTTACTGGTAGGTATTCCAGTAGTATCTCAGGGTGTTCTGGGCTACACTCCGACACGACTTGTACCGCTTTTGGGGGTCTGACTTTTACCAACCCCCTAGGCCCGCCATGCGATGCTCATAGACGAACGGACCGGACTGTACGGATATTGTCACTGACAGGCTCAGTTGGGTGTCGGGGTGAGCTTCCTCATCGACGTCCCTTTTAGTCAATAGCTGGTGGCCCGTCACGTATTGGCTTATACCTCTGACGTGCTAGTGGTTAAATCCACAGCCATAGTATTGACGAGTCTTTAGAGTCCACCACACTTTCAGTTACTCAAGCTTTCGGGCGAAACGCTGTAGAGGCCGTATGGAGATATGGCAGGGTCCGATTAGATACGTGCGGTATTGCACGGATCAGGATCGGACGGTTTTGTACTAGTGGCCGTATAGTTATATGGCAGCGTTCGATCAGATACGTGCGGTATTGCACGCATCAGGATCGGACGGACATTACTAGCCGGCTTTGGCTTAAGCCGATCCTAGTATAGTACAGTGTAGATTTTGTCTCATTGCATTTGTATCCGGACGGAATACAAATGCGGGTGTGTATGCACAGTGTGGGGTTTTCCTGTAATTTATTACGGGACCAGTTTTCTAGAGTTGCCATTTTGCTTTCCGTTCCGGCCGGTTTTCCTTTGCTCTTTCCCGGCCGGACTTTTCTGATGGAGGGGGTAATTTGCAGTTTTGCAAATTACATATTGTGGAGGCTTTATTTGTAAGATGGTTTATTATGAAAGCATCTTTTGATGCCTTTCTTATCCTTCATTATCATTTGCTTTATGTGATTAGATTTGATAAGAAGAGTTGATGTGAGTTTTGTGATGATTATGTCTTGGTTGTGGTCACCCTTCATTATCTCCTACACTCACCTCCCTTCATGTTGATGCTTCATATTCATTCCTCCACCCTCTTGCTCTCACTTGATGAAATGGTTAAGAAAAAGAAAGAGAGAAGAAGAAAAGAGAAGAGAGGAAGAAAAATGAGAGTGATTCATTTTGTGCATATCATTCTTCATCTCATTCTATTGCTAGAAAATTGAAAGCACCAATTTTCTATACACCATTCCTCCATCATCCACAAATGGCAACCAAACCCCAAAAGAGAGACTATGATTCTACACTATATTCCTACAGCAAATCTTGAGCATGTCGAGTTGCCGGCTTCATGCTCGAGTTGCCTCAGTATCGAGGTGGGAGCCCGTAAAAGTACCCGGCTTCGTGGTGCCCTTTCCGACGAGGAGGAGACGGGCGGAGATCCCGCGAGGAGATCGGAGTGGAGATGAAGACCGGAGGACTTGTATCGTATGGTATACTTCTCTACCCCCTCTATAGATAGCTTAGACTAGTTTAATGGCACGATCCGGGGTTTAGTGCGCGGTGGTGCCGGTTTGCAAAGTCCGCAAAATTTAAGTTTACCACCGTTTCCGCGTTTGGCCGTCGGATTGACGGCCGGGGCGCCGCCGTGCACTTACAGTGGTATCAGAGCCTCGCCATTAACATAGTCTAGCTTGGTGAAATGTGTTTTTCTGTTTCGATCGATCGAATGTTCCAAAACTGCATTATAGTTCGAATCAGTTTCTGTTGAAAATTTTTGGTCTCGAAAAATTTTTCAGGTTGTAAAATATTGATGTACTGGAAAATCTAAGAGTTCTGTAAAAATTTGATGATGTAACTCCACAGTTGGAGCGCGGATCCGCCGCGAAACCCCACCTCGTGCGGCCCTTCCGCCGCGCACTATTCACGTCACATCACCAAATTTTTTCAGAGGCCTTCTGGGCTTAAAATATGGGTTTTGGAATATTAAAATTGCGCCCAAGATTTCTGTGAGTGCTACAGTTTTGATTGAGGGTCCACTTGTTAATTTTTGATCGATCGGAATATTTTAAAACACATTTTTCACAGTATTTACATTATATCTGCGACCGTGAATGTCACTCGATCGGTAAATCCTGTCTAACTGCTATAGCCCGGTTAGACGGATTTGCGAACGTGACTTTCACGTTGATGTTCTATGTTTATGCTGTGATGTTGCGGATCGGTCGTGGGGGATAGCCTGGATGCAATGCTAGTACAGTGTTGTGGTATTATGTACTTTTGATATTGCGGGGCGAGCGTCCGACATGTGGATTGCCGTCACTGCCTGTTTGTATTATTCTTTTGGGGCACGACCTGGTTGCGGTCGATGTACCCGTTGTATGTATATTTTACTTTCTGTACTAGGATTACCCCGCGGTGGGGTGCACGGATAGCCGGGTTCTAGAGGGCAACAAGCCCGCATCTCATGGCATTGAGACGGAGGGGGCTTCACTCTAGGATTGGCGGGCTATTCGCCGCACTCGTAGGGGGTACAGGTTGACCCAGGAGGGGTGCCCAAGTTGCCGGATTCCGTGGAGTGCTGGGTGGTCCATTCACGGAGCTGAAGGGGGCTGCCTCGCTTCAGGTTTTGGCGGGTGACTTGCCGCGCCCGTAGGGGTCTAGGATTTCATTGCACAGGCTATCCACACGACCAGGGGAACGTCGGGTTTCAGTAGTGGCTCTGTGAAACCCGGGGATCCCAGATATCTGTATTGTTCTGTGATGCTGTACATTTCTGTGATGTTGCATTTCTTTTCACGCCTTGAGCGAAATATAATATATTGGTATATATATTAGTAGATGTTGTATATGTTTTACATCCGCGCTAGTCCAGTCCCCGCTCTGTCGTTAGTTAGCTAACCTAACGGGTAATGACGGGACCCAGTGGCGAATGCGGATGGCATATACGTACATCAGTATATTTTCGTTCTTTGTGGTGTGATCTATTGATGGGACTGCGTTGATTCGGATCAATGCAAGTTAAACAAACCAAATCTGATGTTGTTGGAACACTTTTTCAAAAAGCTGTTATTGCAAGGACGTTCACTTTTGTTTTGCATCGTGATATTCAGTTGGAATATCCTGCTCCTCAGTCGACGAGGCAAGGGCCGAGATCCCTTCACCGGGAGTGACCCCTTGGACAAAAAGTTTGCGTCAGGGCAATGACTTCACTATAGCCGATTACTTTTGCTTTGCACCGTGGTATTCATTTGGAATATCCTGCACCCCATTCTACGGGGAAAGAGCCGAGATCCCTTCACCGGGAGTGACCTCTTTAGCAACGGTTTTCGTCACTATATTTTTAAAAGCTATCCGTTCCTTCGACGATATCAAGTTCTTTACGTTAAAGGTTTTCGCTAGAAACCATTCGTAGCCCTCCGTCGTTTCATGTGGGTGGTCAATAGTATTCAAGCTGTGTATGTTGGCCAAAGTCAAGGCACAGTGATTGGTAGCTATTGGGGTATTCATATGCAGCATAGATAGATGCGTTGGTTTGGGACAGTCGTACTGCCATTTTGGCCAAAGTCAAGGGTATGTACGGGTGGATTCAAATTAACCTGGAGAATGACGGGTAGAACTTGACATGTGACTTATGATATGTTGGCCAAAGTCAAGGTCATAAGAGCATGGGGCAGAAATTACATCGGGAGTTTCAAAAGTACTGAAACTTGCCAGATATGCGCATACCTTCTGGAGTGTGATACCGTGAGCGGATTCCGTCACGTTGTCATGCGATGAGAGTTGGATCCTGATTCCCACTGATGAGTTAGTTTACTCCTCGGGTGACCCCGACTAATTCTTCTTTGAGGTTTGGAGGAGAATTTGAGGTACAGTGGGAGGATTCCAGATTAGATAAATTGGTAACCATTCTGATCTAGGTTAGAGTGCACGCTGAGTGTTTCTTTTCTCTCTCTCTTTGGCAGCGACCATTGACCCGACCCTAAGATTATGACTCAGTGACCAAGTTGACCGAACCTACTTAACACTGGCTTTTGGATTGTCAGAGTTGCAGACCTCATTGCCACTCCTACTTTTACCCTTTTCTCCAGGACACCCCGTATTACTACGAACGTCCACTTCCATTGGACAAAACCATCGTATGGTTAGATACGAACTCGAAGGGATTTATTCGAGGATGGTTTTCGGTTCTGGAGAAAACGGATAGGACTATTCAGTTGTCTTTTCTTTTCACCCTCTCTCAGGTTGCGAGTACTCCTTGGTTTAGGAGTAGTACACCTATTACGCAAATTGGATAGTCTTCTTCCAAACCATAGGCTGGTGCCGACCGGTAGGGAAGGAAGAAAGCCAATTAGCCTAAACGGTGTACAGAAGGTATTAAGTTAAGACAAAGTAAGGGATTAGTAAGAGGGCAAAGTAAATTGCAACAGATATTCACGACCAAACCATGTATTCCTTCGCCAATCCTAAATCACCTTTGTATTTCTCCAGGACACTCCGTATCATTACGAAGATCCCATTTTATTGGATAATCCATCGTATGGTTATATACGAACTCGAAAGGAACTTGTTCCAGTTCGGGGATGGATCCTGGTTCAGGAGAAATAGGAATAAAGTACATTCAGGTGTCTTTTATCTTCACCTTCTCTCGCGATGCGAGTGTTCCTAGGATTAGGACAGTACACCCTTTATGCTTTTTGGATAGTCTTCTTCCAAACCATAGGCTGGTGCCGAACGGTAGGGAAGGAAGAAAACCATTTGGCCTAAAGGGGTGTACAGAAGGTAATGACTAAAGACATATGAAGGGATTTGGAGAGGTGGCAAAGAATTATACGGTTATAGTTGTGAATCTGGATAATGGATGAGGCATTACTAGGAATACCAGGATACCCCATCGAAACATTTTAATGTTTCAGTTCAGCTGTGTACTGTTAAAAGAAAACTGATTTCCCGATTAGACACTTACTCCAGGGTATGCATTTACCAGGTATGATTCTCACATCTGTATGGTTTTACAGATGATGAGTGGGAGTAAGTTATTGGGAGTTAGGTGATCATCCTCATTATATCGGGATTCGTTGTAATCGGTGATATTTGAGGAGATCATCTGGGTTGTTTGCCGGTCGGCAAATATTTGGTTTTGAATATCCGCTGTTGTGCACCAATCTCAAATTGATATATCTGTACGTCTATTTTTATAGAGTGAGATGTACCTTTTGATATTATGTCGATGACATTTACCTATATCAGTGGATGGTTAGGTAAGGAGCATTGAACAGCGGTGTAATTCTTCTTAACCATAAGTACAGTTTTCAACCTACAACACACAGTGAAAGAGTTGTTAGACTCAGCGGACTTATACAGAGTATTGTATGTTGTCCAGTGTCCATTAGGACAGAGGGGTTGGTCCTCATACTATATTCTGTTTACTTATGACTTCTCTAGTTCTTAGACAGGTGTTTCGTACAAACACAGGGTCTAAGTTTTGAGGAGTTATAGGTATTTGAATAGAGTAGAGAACCAGGTGTAGCAAGTATCGGGATTCTTCAAAGTGATCGAAGATGTAGATACTTATGTATGGTATTCAGTTGATAGTAATGATAAAGAGAAATTGCTTCTCTTTCAGGTTACTCATAATTGGAAGCATTCCTAAGTTGAGTAACGCTGATCGGCCTCCTTCCATTTAGTTGACATGCACTGGAGATAGCTGCATGATTTGAATCTGGTTCAATTAAATCAGTGCCTCTGGTTCTATATTGGATGTAGAACAGTTCATATCTTAACGTTGTTAAGGTACGGGGAGTTGTCCGGCTTATGCTTAAAACCAGACACTGGACAACTCAAGGCACGTTTCTGTAATGGCTGTTTGTGGGTTGACCCAGGCTATGACGCGGGTTGACTTTCTACCATCTGGATGAACAATAGCAATATTGTTCTAGACTCGCCACAGTTTTATTAAAAATGGATTTTTTCAAAAACAGCAGTGGGAGTATGGTAGAACTGGAAGTGATTCCAGAACCGCAAACGATTACTGAAGATTTGATAAGGAACCTGAAGATTCAATCTGATTTGACATTCCATTGGCCACTCCGCAGATAAGGTGGGTAACTTCAGGCACCCGAGAGGTACTCCGGTAGCCTCAAGGACGGTGACAGGGAAGTTCTTGTTTACCCACACTTGCCATTGTTGTTGTTCCAGGCCGCGAGACCCGGTGGGAGGATGAGTATAGCGTCGTTCTGAACTAGCTTCAGAAGTGTACGTGTATATGACTCTGCCAGAGGGTTGTCGTAGTCAGTGGGAGCAGCGGAAGCATTGGTGGACATCAGGCTTATGTCTATTTATAGACTAAAGCAGATGTAGCGGAGATAGATCATCTGTTTCTGATGTGACAGTCATAGGTTTGACGTCATCAGAATAGGGGATGGATCTGTTGAGAAGGTAGTAGGAAGTGATATTCCTTTACTACGATCGGTTATACTTTGGTCGTCACACAGTGTTTTCTCCACAAAGGACTTGGACATTATATCAGACATACTGGTTACTAGGTCCATAGTTTTAGATCTAGACTTGGGTGGTTTCCCAATCAGGGTACCTTGACAGCATTCTATGAGTATTTAGAATGGACGACTCCTGGCACGGTAGTGTACCTGCAAGTAATGGAGTCGCCCTCTCTAAAGGTGTCTTTTAGACTAAAGTAGAGAGGGATGTGCATGATTGGCAGATCACTTGCTTAGGCAATTGAGTCAATCATGATATGTCAAGTACCACACCAGATGTTGTTCTTGCACTAAATGCAATAAGTTGATATTGATCCAATCCTGGAGGAACAGTCGGAAGCAGTTTTAGAACATAAGTGCCTGTTCTAGGGATATGATAACGAAAGCCCCATTCGGGAAACAGTTATCATTCCAGGCTTCCAAGGTGACCTGGACGACAAGGAGGTTGTCAGAGTTATAGTTTTTCCCTCTGACGAGGGGCAGTATTCTGGACAGGTGGTCCAAGGCAATACTGGGGGTGGCATGGCGCAGGATACTGATTAAGTTCAGTTGACGATACAGTCTAAGAAGTTTGGATTTGGAGTTCATTTATGAGCTAAGTCCCATCAGACATCCAGACATTCTAAGACAGGTATTGCTCATTTCGGGAGATGGCTTTCTCCGCGAATTTGAGATATAGAGAGACATAGAAAGAAACATCAAGGCGGATCCACTCACTGAGGCTATTCCTCGAACGCAATAGTTTCGCAAACGGATTTTGTGAAACTGACTAGTAGGGGAGTTGGGTGTTCGGTATCACACGGGCTGTGAGTATGCGACATCGCAATAATTAGCCTTGAGTGCAAGTGGGAGATTGTTGGAGATAGTGCCCTCAGAGTCAATTATTGGATCACAGGCACGTGATTGCAATGATTGAGGGAGGACCTATCCCGGTAGGACAGTCTTGCTCGAGATGATAGTATGCTATCTGGTTTACCTTTATCATCGTGTACTGCTTTAGGTGACCTGACAGGTCGCTATTGCACGTTGATAGAGCCCCTAGGATTCTTGCTTGACTGCCAGCAGTATGAGGGCGATCATATAAGTGAGAGCTGGAGTCTATAAGCACATCCTTAAAAGGTCCCTAGTCGTAGGAGTTTCGAGACAGGGCATCGATTCTCCAGAGTAGACTAGTGTATACAGTTGAGACCCCGACGAGGGGCGGTGGCCGGTCTCACAAGCCACTGGTGTCAGTTGGTTCACCTAAGATGTATACAGGTGCTCATTGGGTTATGAGTACACCGGACAGGACTCGCCGGGAACATGCTAGTTGGTCTTATACCTGACGTCAGATAGCAGTTCCCAGGTGACATGTGTACAGGTTAGTTCATCGACCTGGGGATCGTCATTTGTCTCGTGTGAGTTCCCACTGTACTTTGATTACTACCCTACCACGGCTCAAAGGAGTCGTGCAAACAGGTTTTAGTTGGGTACAGTCCCGAGCCACATGGAGGCAGTGAGCGGATCTTCGGGGGTTTCGTCTCTCCCGGTATTGGGGGTGAGGTCGCGCTGTGTCTAGGAGAGCCATTACACAAAGACCTTGGCCAAGGCAGGAGATTTACTGGTAGGTATTCCAGTAGTATCTCAGGGTGTTCTGGGCTACACTCCGACACGACTTGTACCGCTTTTGGGGGTCTGACTTTTACCAACCCCCTAGGCCCGCCATGCGATGCTCATAGACGAACGGACCGGACTGTACGGATATTGTCACTGACAGGCTCAGTTGGGTGTCGGGGTGAGCTTCCTCATCGACGTCCCTTTTAGTCAATAGCTGGTGGCCCGTCACGTATTGGCTTATACCTCTGACGTGCTAGTGGTTAAATCCACAGCCATAGTATTGACGAGTCTTTAGAGTCCACCACACTTTCAGTTACTCAAGCTTTCGGGCGAAACGCTGTAGAGGCCGTATGGAGATATGGCAGGGTCCGATTAGATACGTGCGGTATTGCACGGATCAGGATCGGACGGTTTTGTACTAGTGGCCGTATAGTTATATGGCAGCGTTCGATCAGATACGTGCGGTATTGCACGCATCAGGATCGGACGGACATTACTAGCCGGCTTTGGCTTAAGCCGATCCTAGTATAGTACAGTGTAGATTTTGTCTCATTGCATTTGTATCCGGACGGAATACAAATGCGGGTGTGTATGCACAGTGTGGGGTTTTCCTGTAATTTATTACGGGACCAGTTTTCTAGAGTTGCCATTTTGCTTTCCGTTCCGGCCGGTTTTCCTTTGCTCTTTCCCGGCCGGACTTTTCTGATGGAGGGGGTAATTTGCAGTTTTGCAAATTACATATTGTGGAGGTTTTATTTGTAAGATGGTTTATTATGAAAGCATCTTTTGATGCCTTTCTTATCCTTCATTATCATTTGCTTTATGTGATTAGATTTGATAAGAAGAGTTGATGTGAGTTTTGTGATGATTATGTCTTGGTTGTGGTCACCCTTCATTATCTCCTACACTCACCTCCCTTCATGTTGATGCTTCATATTCATTCCTCCACCCTCTTGCTCTCACTTGATGAAATGGTTAAGAAAAAGAAAGAGAGAAGAAGAAAAGAGAAGAGAGGAAGAAAAATGAGAGTGATTCATTTTGTGCATATCATTCTTCATCTCATTCTATTGCTAGAAAATTGAAAGCACCAATTTTCTATACACCATTCCTCCATCATCCACAAATGGCAACCAAACCCCAAAAGAGAGACTATGATTCTACACTATATTCCTACAGCAAATCTTGAGCATGTCGAGTTGCCGGCTTCATGCTCGAGTTGCCTCAGTATCGAGGTGGGAGCCCGTAAAAGTACCCGGCTTCGTGGTGCCCTTTCCGACGAGGAGGAGACGGGCGGAGATCCCGCGAGGAGATCGGAGTGGAGATGAAGATCGGAGGACTTGTATCGTATGGTATACTTCTCTACCCCCTCTCTAGATAGCTTAGACTAGTTTAATGGCACGATCCGGGGTTTAGTGCGCGGTGGTGCCGGTTTGCAAAGTCCGCAAAATTTAAGTTTACCACCGTTTCCGCGTTTGGCCGTCGGATTGACGGCCGGGGCGCCGCCGTGCACTTACAGAACACTGCAAATAAAGTTTTTTGATTAGTGTTGAACACTAAGGCCCAACAGTGTTTTAACACTGGATTAGGGAGTTCCAATTTAGTGTTAAACACTAAGGCAAGAGGGGTCACGTGGCAACACGTGAGAGCGCCCTCCCTTCATTTATTCTGCTGAGATTATCGCATCTTTCAGAGCATCACGTGCCATCACGTGACGGGCATTCAAATGCTTGTGTGTTAAAGCTTCTGTCAAGAGTCACGTGGGTCACGTGGGGTGCTGCCTCAAAGGGGCTTTCTGTAGATCTCTTGGGGGGTCACGTGGTGACACGTGACCCTGCCTCTATATATGTTGTTTAGAGGATCTGTTAATCTTTTTTCAGGAATTAAATTCCTCGAGCTTTAAATTTCAGAGGAATTAAATTCCCACTTCCTTTTGAAGACTTATATTCTGGAATAGAGTTGAACTCTGAATTTTCTGTAGGAATTAAATTCCTCATTTATGTGAAGAACTGAATAAGGTTAAACCCTAATAAAAGCTTTTAAGGAATTGAACTCCCATTCTCTGTTAAATTATGATTAAGGGATTAAATTCCCTCTGTTTCAACAGAACTAGGTTCTTAATTAGGGTTAAACCCTGTTTCTCTTTGTTCTGAAGGAATTAAATTTCCATGACACAGGGTCAAGCCCTAATTTTATTTTAAAGGAATTAAATTCCTATAGTACTGTGAGAATTAAATTCTCGTGCTTCCGTTCCCTCTCTATGTTTTGGATCTGCATGGCAGGATCTCGACCCATTGAGAATTAAATTCTCAACTTCAAGAGGAGATGTGCACTTTGCAGATCCTCTATCAAAGAGAGAAGAAATATGTTCTTCTGTTTTGTATATCAGAGTTAAACTCTGTTGAGAATTAAATTCTCTTTTCTTTCAAGGAGCTTTCCCTTTCTTACCTAGGGTTTTCTTTTGCAGAAGATCCAAATTTCTCAAAGTATCAAAGCTTTCTCCCTTTTCTTTTTCTCTCTGCGTATATATCTTTTTTGTGTGTCTTGGCTCCTATTTATAGGAGAAGCAGCCGAGTCAATTAGTTTTTGACGAATCTTCATTGAGAGATTTGATTTGCATACATCATTCGTTTTTTGACCTTTGGATTATTAGGTGAATTTTATTCACCATTGGATTTCAAATCCAAGGATTCTCTTTTGTTATTTCGGTTAGATTTAAAGGGGAAATCTTTCCAAACCCGAGATTTTCCCATAGATAGATGATATTTAATCACCTCTGAATCTTCAATTCGATTGGTTCCAGATAATCGCTTTCCTTTGGAAAGATTTGAATCTCTTTCAGAATTTAATTCTGTTAACAAAACGGGCTTTGAAAGCCGGTCACGTGTGACCACGTGACCCATGGTCACGTGTGGGCACGTAACCCCCTTGGAACGAGCCTTCCTCTTTCTTTTTGCGCTCTGTCTTCTGGTTGCTGCTTAACCGTCATGTGCCACCACGTGACCCCTGGTCACATGTGAGCACGTAACCCTTGTCTGGACTCTTTTTCTTGATTTAACTGGAGAACAAGTCTGCTGCTTTTAAATGTCACGTGCCAACACGTGACCCCTGGCCACGTGTGAGCACGTGACCTCTTCTGAAGCCTCTTCCTTGATTTCATCCGGGAATTGATGTGCCTGTGAAGCCGCTTTAACATGTCACGTGTCAACATGCGGCTGCTGGTCACGCGCTAGCACGTGATGCCTTCTCCGTTGGTTCTTTCCTGATTTTAAATCAGGAAACAGGGCGTCCACTACTCAGCGACACGCTACATCGGATCCCGGGTGTAGTGTTAAGTATGCAAGGGCTTCTAGTTCGTCGTCCAGAAACGGCGCGCTACATCGGACCCCGGGTGTAGTGACAAATAAGCAAGGGTTTCATAGGATCCGTATAGCTTCCTGGAACATAGGTTCCCTTACGGGTAGACTAATAGAATTAGTGGAGGTGATGATTAGGAGGAGAGTTGGTATTACGTGTTTGCAAGAAACTAAGTGGGTAGGTGAAAAGAGTAGAGTCATAGAGCCTTGGGTTATAAGTTTTGGTATACAGATAGAGATAAAAATCGTAATAGGATAGGCATAATCATAGATAGACGGTTGCTTGAGGATATAGTTGAGATTAGGAGAAAAAGTGATAGAATTTTACTGGTTAAGCTTATTCTAGATGGAGAGATCCTTAATATTATTAGTGCTTATGCACCACAGATAGGTCTTGATGACGCTAGTAAGCGTCTATTCTGGAAGGATTTAGACGAGATGGTGCAAAGTATACCTAGTAGAGAGAAGTTATTTATAGTTGGTGATCTCAATGGACATGTAGGTACTAGTCGTAGTGGGTTTGATACTATCCATGAAGGTTTTGGTTTTGGACAAAAGAATGAAGTAGGTGGCTCAATTCTAGATTTTGCCTTATCTTATGACTTGATCTTAGCAAACACCTGGTTTAGGAAAAGAGAGCCCCGCCTTATCACTTTCAGGAGCAGATCAAGTGCTAGTCAAATAGACTTTTTTCTGACGAGAAGAATAGATAGATGTTGTTGTATCAACTGTAAGGTAGTGCCAGGTGAGAGTGTAACCATTCAACATAGACTTTTAGTTCTAGATTTTCGATTTAGAAAAGGACCTAGAAAGATTAAACGTAAGGTAGAGCCTATAATTAAATGGTGGCGATTGAAAGAAGATAACCAAAAGGCTTTTATAGATCGTGTAGTCCAAGAAATGGATTGGCAGTCGGAAGATGATTCAGACAGAACATAGAACAAAATGGCTAGTTGTATCAAGAAGGTAGCTAGAGATCTACTTGGTGAGTCGAGAGGTGGTGCTCCACCATCTAAAGACACATCATGGTAGAATGAATAAGTAAAGGCTGCTATTAAAATTAAAAGGGATTCTTATAAAGATTTGAAGAAAAGTAGAGATGTGGAGAGATTTGAGAAATAAAAAATGGCTAAAAAGGAAGTTAAGAAAGCTGTTTGGAAAGCTAAATCTAAGGTCTACAAGGAGGTGTACGAGAAATTAGACACTAAAGAGGCTGAAAATGATATATATCGGATTGCTCGGATGCGGGAAAGGAAGACCAGAGACTTATGTGCGGTGAAGCGTGTCAAAAATGAAAATCAGAAGGTTTTAATTCGAGATGAGGATATCAAGGAAAGGTGGAGATATTATTTTGACAAATTGTTCAATGAGAGATTTACTAAGAATTTGGATGGACTTGTCATTCAATCTCAAGATATAAACCGTGATTTCATGCGTAATATAAAACTACTTGAGGTTAAAGAAGCTTTGAATAGAATGAGTTTAAGAAAAGCGGTTGTTCCTGACGGGATTCCTATCGAGGTTTGGAGATACTTAGGAGAAATAGGCGTTAAATGGCCGACAGATCTGTTTAATAAGATTTTCCAGACAAAAAAGATGCCAAATGAATGGAGGAAAAGTATCCTTGTACCTATCTACAAAAACAAGGGGGACATTCAAAACTGCTTAAACTACCGTGAAATAAAACTTAAGTGTCACACTATGAAACTTTGGGAGAGAGTGATTGAACACAGGCTAAGGAAGGATATTAAGATAACAGAGAACCAGTTTGGGTTCATACCTGGACGATCAACGACAGAGGCTATTCATTTGCTTCATCAACTTGTCGAGCGTTTTCGAGAGAGGAAAAGAGATTTGCATATGATATATATTGATTTAGAGAAAGCGTACGACAAGATACCTAGAGAGGTATTATGGGAGACAATGATGGAGAAGGGGGTCCCCATCAAGTATATTGACATAATCAAGGATATATACGATGGAGTAGTGGCAAATGTCAGAACTTGCGGCGGCCTAACGAGTGATTTTCCAATTACAATTGGTTTACATCAAGGATCTGCATTAATTCCATTTCTGTTTACCATCGTGATGGATGAGCTTACTAGAACTATCCAAGATGAGGTACCTTGGTGTATGCTATTCGCTGATGATATTGTTCTAGTAAATGAGACGAAAGCAGGGGTTAATGCCAAATTGGAATTATGAAGGCAAACATTCGAATCTCGGGGGTTCAGATTGAGCAGGTCTAAGACAACATATTTGCATTGCAAATTTAGTAAACAGAGAAGTCAAAACCATATTGGTATAACATTGGAAGGGCAAGAGATATCACCGAGCGATCAGTTTAGATATCTAGGTTCCATCATCCAAAATGATGGGGAGATCGATAATGATGTTAATCAAAGAATCCAAGCTGGTTGGTTGAAATGGAGGAGTGCAACAAAGATTTTGTGTGATCTTAACTTTCCGTTAAAATTGAAATGGAACTTTTATTTGAGCGCTATTCGGCATGCCTTATTATATGGTACAGAATGCTGGGCTCCTAAGAAACATCATACACAGAAGATGCACGTAGCGGAGATGCGCATGTTTCGTTGGATGTGCGGTAACACTAGAAAAGATAAGGTGCGAAATGAGGATATTCGTGCAAAAGTTGGTGTAGCACCCATGGAGGAGAATATGCGGGAAAACCGGCTAAGATGGTTTGGTCATGTGCGACGCGGACCTATGGAAGCACCGGTTCGACGAATAGATACTCTCGATATGGACAATGGCAAAAGGGCAAAAGGGAGACCGAAGAAAACATGGATGGAGGTGATACGAAACGATATTGTTGCCAAAGGCCTCAATGAAAGTATATTGTTCGATAGGAGTGAGTGGAGGTGGAGGATTCATGTGCTGGACTCGGCGTGATTCTCATGTTGGTTCATGTAGCCTACCCCATATGCTTGGGATAAAAGGCTCAGTTGTTGTTGTTGTTGTATTCTTAAAATAACGTATTTGTATTTCCTTTCAAGACCGAATACTCCATGAGGAATTCTGCATCTCTCTCTACTATCCCAAAAATGTATGATAATCCACATCATTCATTAGCGGGTCCCCTAACGAGGATTGTAGAGGCGCAATTGCCAAAGATTCAAAAATATCGATTAAAAGAAACCCTTTTGTAAAACTGAGGTATTTTAATGAAAAACTTATTCTCTTAGACTAGTCATACATCTAAATCTCGTGCTATGAACCATAAGTGTGCGTGTGTGGTAGGTCGTTACCCCGTGAATTTTCTTAAAGGTATATATGTTAATTATCGAAGTAACGGGTATACTAAAGTTCATGGTATTTTTCTGAAAGATTTATTTTATGATTATTTCTCATGAAAAATTTTATTACACTAAAACCTAAATGATGTAAATAAGGTTAAGAGTGATGTTAGAATGTTAGAGTCACTAGTAAAATAGGGGGTTGCCCCTACGGATATTGAAATCCGTAGGGGCAGATTTAACTTGGCCCTACGGATTAATCCGTAGGGCTAGATGGTTGCCCCTACGGGCATAGACGTCCAAGATTAAAAATATTAATTCTTAATTTGGTGTTTGCCCCTACGGAGGCGCAAACAAAGGACCTACGGGTATATCCGTAGGGGCAACTAAATATCAAATTACTAAAGCATAGATCGATCGCCTACGCTCACAATTTCTTTCTCTCTCGATCTCGATCGCACGCGAAAATAAGCCCCAAATCGCCACGCCGTCGTCGCCAACGTTGTTCTCCTTGTCGCCACCGCCGGTTTCGTCGCCACCACAGTTCTCGTCGCCACCGCGGTTTAGGTCGTCGCCACCGCCGTTCAGGTCGTCGCCCCAGCCCCCAGCAGCCATTCAGGTGAGTAAATCTCGAGGTAAATTAAAGAATTTTTGGATTATTTTGGGCTTAGCGTTCATGGCGCGCGAGTTGGGGTTGGGCAGGGGTCGCGGTCGCGGTCGCGGTCGCGGTCGGGTAGGGTTAGGGTTGGGGCAGGGGCTGGGCTGCGGGGTCGGGGTCGGGTTCGGGGTCGGGGTAGGGTTAGGGTGGGGGTCGGGGTCGGGGTCAGGGTCAGGTTAGGGTCAATTTATCCAATTTTTTATTGGGGGTGCGGCTGGGGCTGCGGGCTGGGGCTAGGGCTGGGCTGCGGCTAGGGCTAGGGTTGGGGCTGGGGCTCGGGCTGCGGCTAGGGCTAGGGTTGGGGCTGGGGCTGGGGCTGCGGCTAGGGCTGTGCGTCCTCCAGAAGGCGATCATAGGATCGGTGAAGTGAGGTGGCTGGATATGAGATACGATGGATTTCCATGTGTTAAATGGAATGCTGAGGGTCAGAGTCGGTTATTCATATATCTCCCAAAAAAGAATGAGTTTGTTATCAAAGGTGTATTGACTTCTACATCAAGGAATATCAGTTATATGTCATCCAGTGACTAAGTCTGTTTCTGGCCCAACCATATTTATGAATCGTTTCTTCTTTTTCCTTCTTACGTATATTTACTAGTTCAGACTGTATACACCTCTGCAATCAACGCCGAGAACTTGTACATTATAGGTTAATAGACATATGCTATGAAATCACGGTGCATATCGAATTCATGATATGTTATAGTCCCTCATTATTTTTACTGTGGTGAGAAAGCAGTCGCTGGTGGCCACAAGCCATAGAATTGGCAGTTGTCCTACCTGCGATAACATCTTACAAATCATCAGTAGACATCTCTGTTATATTAATCTTTTAATGTCTGCATGCATGCATGTTTATTTGCATATTTCCACTTGTTTGTGCCATAGTTTTTGTGTGCATGTGTGCGTGTGTGCCACAGTTATATTTACTTCTACATCAAGGAATATCAGTCGCATGGCAGGATTTAGTCCGGTTTTGGCCTAACCGCATTTATGAATTTGTCTTTTAGATGTTTTTCTGAGTGTCACATCGTTCTCACCCAAGTTTGTAAGCCATGTTCATTATTCTTGCAATTCTTTTAACTTGAATATGCCAGTTATTGTTCCGTTTACTATAAAGTTGCAACAAAGAGTCTCTGTTAGCACTTCCATGCATCCTTTACATGTTTTTATCATATCCACTCCTATCTATCCAGAAAGTCAACATCTTCTGGTATTTGTTTTCAAGAAGAAAAGATAAGAGAGGAAAAGATATTTGTCCGTCTCATATTTGAGCCATACTTTTGATTTTCTTGCAGATTCTGGGTTGATTTTCTGTGATAATTCATAAACATAGTAATATTTGTAATGTTTCTTCTTGTTAGTCTAGCTTTCCTCTTATGAATGCCAACACTGTTTTTGCCCTCCTTTTCTTCGGGGCACATGATATCTTGCACCTCTCCTCTCGAAAACTTATTTCTCTTTTATTTTCTATATCTTTATTTTATTTTATCTTATTTGCTACGCTTTGTTTTGTTTTATTATATTTTTCCTGTGCTAATTATATTCTTCTAGACCATGTTTGCCTAATCTATCCGAGGCTTAGCATAATCTAGTTGCGATAAACAATTCCATCTTCTGCTACTATGGTGGCACTGAGAAACTTCCATTTAGAAATGACAGCACGTATTTTATGGAAGTACTGTACATAAGTAAAACCACAACGGGCATGACAAATTTGTTGACCAGGTTCCGATTACTGTGTGAAAGTTGTTCGGATGAAATTCTAATTCTGGTAGAATTGAAATCGATAACCGGTTCATATGATGATTTAGGCTGCTTCAGTGATATTTGTGCCTACATTGATGCCTCAAGTAACGAATCAATGATGTGGATCACAAACTAATTAAACAAATTTTGAATACCAATCTGGACTGGGATTTGTGATTGGTGAGAAGTTTGTGTGCTCATGGGCATGACACAAATCGGGAAAAGTACAACTTACAACGATCGTGTTCCAAATTAACGTAATTCAAATAGCAATTCCTTGGAATTTTTTAGTCCAGAGAATCTTGATCGAGTCTCAGTTCCATATTATTGCTAGTGGATGCGTTTTGTTCAAAGAGTCTTTTCCTTTTAGTAATTTTCCTTTTTAGGGAGTTTTCGACATTGTAATCTCACTAGTTGATAATGTTAAATGAGTTCTAGTCCTAGTTTGCTACATTTTTTATATATAGTAGATGATGATACTTCTTTAAGTAAACACAACCCTACACTTAAGCGAAATCATAAATCGAAACACACATATATAGAATACAACTCATACATGGGTATCCTCAAATCTAACTTTAATTATCGATAATTTATTTTTTTCAACAACAAACGCACACACAAAGCATATACACGGATTTTCTCCTTTGTCAGTAACCATCCCGTTCTTAGATTTCTCAATATAGTCATCATAACCTACAATTTATATGATACAGTCTAACATGGCCCATGAGTACGTCAGGGTTAGGTTCTTCTATGACTTCTTAGTGTCCAATGGAAAGCATACATCAGATTTGTGCAGGTCAGGTTCTTCTATGACTTTCAAGAGTCTCAACTGATTCTGTAAATTACACCCTAGTTGGGTGATATTTTTACCACTTCTCACTGCAGGTGCGCTCTCTAATATCCATTTTGAATGTAATATTATAGATATTCAAAATGGATATTAGAGAGCGCACCTGCAGTGAGAAGTGATAAAAGTATCACCCAACAAGAGTGTAATTTACAGAATCAGTTGAGACTCTTGAAAGTCATAGAAGAACCTGACCTGCACAAATCTGATGTATGCTTTCCATTGGACACTAAGAAGTCTCTAAAGGGAAAATCCTATGTGAAAGCCATCATTAGTTCATATCAGAAGATTGATGCTGAAACAGAGAACAAGGAATGCCATTTTCTTCTTCTTCTGCCACATTACTGTCTTCTCCTTCTTTTTCTGCCACATTACTGTCTTCTCCTTCTTATTATGTGCGCGTGCAAATTCAATGACTATATTGAGAATATGGATTAATAGTGGGTAGGAAAAGTATTTCTCAAATGGCTTTTAACTACTAAGTAATAGCATACATAATTTTTTTAGTATAAAGGTTGTTATTTTAAGTTTTCCTTTATAGAGATATGATCTAACTGCCTTTATAAACTATAAGTGTGCAGAAAATTATGATAAGAAATCATAAGAAAGGGTCGTAGCCATGCATAACCTTGAATCTACATACCAAATCATGCACAAGTATGCAATTATTGTCACCTTGCCGTGAAATATAAAATATCTTGGAAGACTATAAGCGAGGATTTAAATCTTGATAGCTTTTGACTTCAACATATATTTTTCTCAAGTACCATGAAATATACTTCCTCCGTATAAACCATTTTCAAGAAGATGGATTAATAATGACAAATTATCCATTGTGGCTCACTAGGTTAGCATTTTCTCTTCTATTGACCATCTTACTAATCTACTTGGTAAATTTATTCGGAACCGGCTGCGAATCATTAAAATACATGCATAAGAAAGAAAGCTAAAATACAGATATATAGCATACCGATACATCGAAACTTCAAAGTTGCGATGACAATCCAGAGATATTTATTTCTACACACGTGGTGCGCGTGCGAATGCGTCAGGCATCATGGACAAATATTTCAGAACATGGAAAGTATTATTAGTATAAAGTAATTAAAGCTTTTAAACACCTTTGGTAGATATTTTCTTAGTTGATGCAATCATATCATGATGACTAAATTTAAGCTATTATACATATGCATATGTATTTTTCTAACCTAATATATCACACATACACACAGAGAGAGAGAGAACACCAGTTTGGTAGAGAAATCAGCTAGCATGACCATGAAGAAATGGAGTCCATAGCATTGCTCATCATCATCTCTCTCTGTGTGTGTGTGATATATTAGGTTAGAAAAATACATATGTATATGTATAATAGCTTAAATTTAGTCCTCATGATATGATTGCATCAACTAAGAAAATATCTACCCAAGGTGTTTAAAAGTTTTAATTACTTTATACTAATAATACTTTCCATGTTCTGAAATATTTGTCCATGATGCCTGACGCATTCGCAGGCGCACCACGTGTGTAGAAATAAATATCTCTGGATTGTCATCGCAACTTTGAAGTTTCGATGTATCGGTATGCTATATATCTGTATTTTAGATTTCTTTCTTATGCATGTCTTTTAATGATTCGCAGCCGGTTCTGAATAAATTTACCAAGCAGATTAGTAAGATGGTCAATAGAAGAGAAAATGCTAACCTAGTGAGCCACAATGGATAATTTGTCATTATTAATCCATCTTCTTGAAAACGGTTTATACGGAGGAAGTATATTTCATGGTACTTGAGAAAAATATATGTTGAAGTCAAAAGCTATCAAGATTTAAATCCTCGCTTATAGTCTTCCAAGATATTTTATATTCCACGGCAAGGTGACAATAATTGCATGCTTGTGCATGATTTGGTATGTAGATTCAAGGTTATGCATGGCTATGACCATTTCTTATGGTTTCTTATCATAATTTTCTGCACACTTATAGTTTATAAAGGCAGTTAGATCATATCTCTATAAAGGAAAACTTAAAATAACAACCTTTATACTAAAAAAATTATGTATGCTATTACTTAGTAGTTTATGGTTTTTAGACGCAAAAACCATTTGAGAAATACTTTTCCTACCCACTATTAATCCATATTCTCAATATAGTCATTGAATTTGCACGCGCACATAATAAGAAGGAGAAGACAGTAATGTGGCAGAAAAAGAAGGAGAAGACAGTAATGTGGCAGAAGAAGAAGAAAATGGCATTCCTTGTTCTCTGTTTCAGCATCAATCTTCTGATATGAACTAATGATGGCTTTCACATAGGCTTTTCCCTTTAGAGACTTCTTAGTGTCCAATGGAAAGCATACATCAGATTTGTGCAGGTCAGGTTCTTCTATGACTTTCAAGAGTCTCAACTGATTCTGTAAATTACACTCTTGTTGGGTGATACTTTTATCACTTCTCACTGCAGGTGCGCTCTCTAATATCCATTTTGAATGTAATACTATAGATATCCATGCCTGTTTATGTCAAAATTACTTATATTGTCAATATTTGAATATCTAGTTGTTGGTGATGCGTCCATATCAGGAACAGAGGCCACTCCCGTTCCTCCAGGTATGTTTATATATTATATAGGGCATGTATATTGATTTAGAATGCTATATCATAAATATACACACATTCCTTTTGCTCTTAGTCGTCCAACTCATTATCATGGGCTGCTTGATGAGATTAGATTTGCGCCTGATGATCTACAAGAGCTTGTTCACTCCCTGTCATATGTGTAAGCAGCGCTATATGCGAGTTTACCTTGTTAATATGTATGTACTGAAATTAATTAATATTATTCAAATTTTGATACATGCAGATACCAGAGAAGCACATCTTCTATCTCTGTAGGTAAGGCTTTGAATTTGTTGATTTTGGTATTTCTTGTCAATTTTATAGACCAGTATGTGCTAAATATAATGTTCTGACAGTTGCTAGGGGGAAGGCAGCATTCGAATCTGCTGACCCCAGTCCTGGACGCCGCACACGGACGACACCACGGAGGTTGGGAGAGAGGCCGAGGACTGGGCTCTAGCAGGGCCCATATGAGGTTATTTGGTTGTAGACTTATGTTTTATTAATCATACATGTACATATCTAATTAAAATAAACTACAGTTTTCCAAACTAGATATCCAAATGGGGTTTCGAAATAACTCGATAATGATAAGAATTCGAATAAAACAGAGTTCTTACACGCTTATTGCACACGTTAGGTCCAGACGCGACGGGGTAGGCGCAAGATTCTAGCGTTTATCAGAGGTGGAGCTGGACCGAGCTAGGCTAGCATTTTGATTCTTATTTTTTGAATCATGTATTTATTTATATGATACATATTGTACTACATTTTGAAACATTTTGGGCGATATTGATTTTGGTTTATATTTATATCATATTCAGTTTTTTGGTTTCTTTTGTATATTATATGCGTGAGATGTGAATATGAATACTGCGATATATGTTGTGTGATGATTAATTTTATATTTGATTGATGTATATATTATTGTGCACAGGGCGGGAAAAAATCAGGCAGCCCATTTTTAAAAAAAAATACAGATAATGTGTACCTACGGATTAATCCATAGGTACACTTGTTGCCCCTACGGCTAAGCCCGTAGGGGCACAATAACAGCAGTAACTGATATTTTCCACCGGATCGCAGTACCAGGGGTTGGGAGTGCCCCTACGGATACAACCGTAGGGCCAACTGGCTAGCCCCTACAGCGTTATCCGTAGGGGCCATATATCAGGATTCCTGATATATGGCCCCTACGGATAGATACCTACGCCTATATCCGTAGGCGTTATATGATGCCCCTACGGTTATGTCCGTAGGTACCTCCAATATATTAAAAAAACCATAAATAATATAACTTTTTTTTACCCTACGCATTACTCCGTAGGGGCAACAGGACCTACACATATATCCGTAGGGGCAATAATTTGACCGTAGGGGCAAGTTCAGGGCTTCAACTTGCACCTGCGGCCTTTGTATTTACGGGGCATTTTTTAGCCCCTACGCATGTGCCCGTAGGGGCAACCCTTATTTGTAGTAGTGAGTGACCTAATTTTCTTATCAAGTGGATTAAAATGTTTAAAAGGAAAATATATCGGAGCTAACTACACTTTGTCGATGTGCTTTAAGAATACGGTTTGAGTCAAAACGAAAAGAAAGAATAGGGACGTACGGTTTTAGAGTGTCGAAAAAAGATTAAGGAAGAGGGAAAATTCGTCGTGACGTCGCGGTAGCTCCAGGAACAACTCCGATCTTCAACGAAAAGAACTTGGTTGCTAACTCCACTTGACTCCACCTGCACTTAGAAAATTTAACTATATCTAAGCTTTTGAAGGTTCATGTTTTGAGTATAATTAAGAGTTCTATATGATAATGAATTCTTCATATTTTAATGTTCTATCAAAGGGAAAACATGATACGATACGTATCAATGTGTGTGACTAATTGGTATCCTTTTTTATTTTAGTCAAGTGGTCTCACAGAATTAGCCTAGTTTTAGGGTTCTATATGATCATGAATTTTTTACAAAACGCACAGTTTTGCGCATAAAAACATCTTTCAATGTGTGCGTGTGCGCGTTTTGCGTGCATATAATTATACTGAGATGAACATGGGTTGATCTAAAAATATTGTCTGTATCATCTGACATTGCATTTCTTGGATAATAAATGGTTCACGCATTTTTCAAGCAAATAATTATACTGAGATAAATATGGGTTGAACTAAAAATATTGTCCGTATCATCTGACATTGCATTTCTTGGATAATAAATGGTATAAATTTCTTACATAAAGAGTGTGCACCTGTTTTGTAATATTTCCAACTTTAGCCCTCCTATCAAGTTGCATAACTGTTTTCTTTGTTGGAACTATGATATATCTATTTCATGTTTCAGAAATATAGAGAAAATAAGGATCCTGTTGTTGATATATGATTAAAGAACCCATTATAAGTAGCATGTAACACCTTAGAATGTGTTTTGTAGCTAATTATATTTTAATATATGGTTTTTAATAAAAAGTTTACCAAATTAAGTTTTAAATATTTTATCTTATTTAATGTGTATTTTATTAGAATTTTGTTAGGCACACACACACTTGTGCATGTAACTTGGGTTGTTTTTGGGAATTAATCCATGATTAGCAACCAGGGTTAACTAACCATTTTCTTCCCTAACCTAGTTTTTATATTGTTAAGTGTTATGGTTGTAATTAGTTGTGATGGTTTTAAAATGAAAATGATTTTCTTTTAAAGGGGTTTTAATATTTTTTTGGTTTGTTGACTTGGGAGAGAGAGGGAAGGCATGGGCAACATGGCTCATGCCATGCCCATTTAATGAAGGGAGAGAGGGTGAGAATGAGAGGGGTCTTGGTGTTTACCCTCACTTCCACTCATTTCTCTCATTTCCTCTCTTTTCTCTTTCTCACACACACACACACACTGCTGCAGAGAGAGAGAGAGAGAGAGGCAGTGGCAGCAGCAGCAAGCTGCATCAGCAGCAGAAGCAGCAACAGGGGCAGCAGCAGGGGCAGCAACAACATCCACAACAACATCAGCCTCATCATCATCATCATCATCATCATCTTCAGTAGTGGCAGCAGCATCCTCACCATCATCAGCTTTACTATCATCATCTTTAACAACAACAACAGACAACAACAACAGCAGCAGCAATAACAACATCAAGCAAGGCAATAGCTGCAGCAGCAACCTCAGCACCTGCACACACTTCTTCACCTGCTCTCTAGAGTTCAATTGGGTATATTTCCTGAACCCTATTGCTTGTTGTGTGGCTTGTGTATGGTTTTGTGTCGATTGGTGCCAAATTAGCTAATTTGTGCTAGAATGTGGTGTTTAGGTGGAATTGTGGAAAATTGTTGATTTGGTTAGCTACCCTAGGTAAATTTAGTGTTGTTAGGGTCACTTAACTAAGTTTAACCCCGGATTACACTAAAATACCTTAAGGTTTCTATTTGGTGCAAATTGTCGTTTTTAAGTGATTTACTGGACATTTGTGATCTGCTATAGACCCGGACCTTGCAGAATAAAATTGAGAGGACTGGGACATGATAACTAGGTCTAGAGCACACCACATGAACACGAGCCCCAAACCCCATGTTCAGGCCGCCAATTTTGGCATTCTGGCCGCAATTTGCGGCCAGAAAGAGGAGTTGGGTCTTGGGGTTGGGGGTAGGGTACTCTGCAGTGTTTTCTAGATCATTGGCATGTCTAGTTTTGTAATATTGTACCTGTAGGAAAATCTGGGACTATATATCGTTTTGTGTTTCGTTGTGTTTGCGCGATACGTGCGATACGTGAGTGGGTTCTGTGATCCAGCGTATCGCGGCGTGTCGCGATGGGTTTTTGACGCGTACACACACGATTCAGCGTATCGTGCACACGCGCGTTTAGTTCGCGACGCGAGTTTCTCGTTTCGATTCGATATCGCGTTTCGCGAGATATGTGGCTTATATGTGATTTCCATGTCTTATTTGCAGGTTTGCAGACAGGGACTACAGACACCACTACCGGGGGAGCAGATGATAGGATTCACCCCGCGTGGAGTTTAGGTGAGTAGATATAACATCTACAGGGGAATCGCCCGCATGGCGTTATGCGTCTGGGCTAGGATTCAAATTCCTGTCGCACATTCTACGTCATTGTAGAATTGCGCCTTACTGCATTTCCTAGATATAGCTATATACTGTGACTAGCAGCCGTAGGACACTGCACACATTATTGACGGTTCATGTTGCACGAGCACGGATTTCATGCTACACACACACCGTCAATAATTGCCATGTCACACACTACCCCTTATAGCTACCATTGCTTACCACACTTGACATCTAGTTTATCGGTATACCTATAGTGTATCATACCTTTAGTGATAGGTATATTTTCACTTGCGATACAGCTACAGGTATACCTCCTACATATTTTACTTATACCGGGAGGGATTTCCTACATATGTTACTATACCCAGAGGGGTATACGACATCAGTTCCTATAGGTAGATACCTAGACTTAGCTGTACCTCATCTAGATATATTGCATACATCTGGTTCAGCTATATACTTGAGTTTATCTGCTCGCATTCAGATATATTGCATACATCTGGTTCAGCTATATACTTGTGTTTACCTGCTCGCATTCAGATATATCGCATACATCTATTCCTGTATTTATGCATTGTTTATCTGGATTTCATATGATGTTTTCGGGATTTGGGAACCGCGGGAGTTCATGAAATTATGCATACATGAACAACCCGGTTTCCTTGATATGATATTTCGAGCGTCCCCCATGAGTTTTATCGGTGCTGATTACCTGCTCCATACGAGGTGTGGTTGCCGTATGAGAGTACATGGCGGGGCCCGGTATGGTTTCCCTCGGCAAGAAGATCGATGGGTTTGCCGATTGAGCCTGGAGGCGGGCGAGTACCTACCGGTGATTGTTTGGACCTGGCAGTTGTCTGGAGGCTACTGGCCAGAGTAGAGAGATGGATGCGGGATGACCTGTACTGTCGATGCCGAGGGCCGACACTGCAGACGGACCCCGTGGGCTGACCGGACTGACGGAGCCCCATATACGAGGATTTCTGTGCCGATGCTTGGCACACGGTTTCATGATATTTCTTTAACCCCCTTTTTGTATATATAACAGGGGATTTAGCCGTTGTTATATATACCCTTACACCAATATTAGTGGAATGGGACGCTAATATATGTGTATTGCCCCCATCATATTTATTTCTGTACATATACATATCTTTAGGATGTTAGATTCATATTGAGATTGGACTTGGGATACTAGGTGATTCATTGGTGACTTGTACATTCGGATATAGGAGATTACCTGATATTGTACATACGAGATATGTGAGATCCACTTGATGTTGTACATGTGATATATGTGAGATACACTGATATTGTACACACTAGATATGTGGGATATACTCGACATTGTACATTGAGGAGATGTGAGACTTATTTGATGTGAGTGCCCAATGTGGGGCCTGGTTTGAGGATTTGGGATTGGAGTATCTTGATGGATTGTGATCCTACCACGACGTCAGGTTTCCGTGGAAAATGACATATTCCACCCTATACCTCACCATTTCCTATCTTATGCACAGATTCATATATTGGTAGTACTTGTAGTGTACCCTTATGATAGTTGCATATTTGCTTTCTCATATCTCTACTGCATATACATTGCATACTACTATCATGCCATCATTGCTTCATATATTGATTGTACCTGCTAGTGTACTCTCTCTATTTCAGCATTTCAGGGTATATTATTATTATTGTAATCGCATATCTTAGATTCATGCTGTACGTACATTCCTGCGATTACCTGCATATGTTTTATACTATTCACGAGTTGGCAGCTCACCCCCGTTGTGCCACAGGTGTTTCAGGTTGTTCCTCAGAGTAGTCGAGGCAGGCTATTCCCCTATCCAGTTATCCAGCTACCATCTTTTGCTACAGATACCGCATCAGCTCACAGTACCATTTTGCATAGGTGGGTTAGACGGTTATCTGTATTATATTTTGTACCTTCGATGTATTGTACTCTCCATCTACTGTTGTATTATTGACATAGAGACTTGGTGAGGACGTTAGCATGTATTATGGTGGATTTGATGTCTTTATATATACAGCTTTTCTCTACTGTCCTTATTCTTCTGTTGTATTCATATTGACTAGTCTTTATAAAAATTGGGGTGTTGCTAAAATTTTAAAGAAAGAAAGCAAGACTTTTTAAAGAATTTGGGTTGCGATTTCAAACATTTCAAAACTTATATTATCTTTTCCGTATTTTTATGGTTTAGATTTCTGGGTTTTGGCTTTCTTTTACTACGTTGCGTCTTTAGGCGTTGCGTAGTATTAGGGCCGTCACGGGCCATTCTTGGGTCGTGACAAAGTTGGTATCAGAGCGTTAGGTTTTACCTTTCGGAGTGTAGGATGACCTTAGTATGATGGAGTAGGTAGCTTAAGCAGAGTAACGTAGTGTGTGTATGTCTGCAGCATACTCACAGCGCGGTACCTTGCATTAAGTGACCTAAGTACAAAATTGCTTGACATTCCTTCCTTGATGATTCATATCCTTGAGATCCGATTTCCTCATTCTTATCGAATCTCATCTTATATCTATTTATAGCCTTGCCGCCGATGACTATGGGGACTCAGAGCGATGCAGCGAGGGCCGAGGTCAGAGTTAGCTCGGGTGAGACGAGTACTGACCCGGATGGCACTATAGTTGCACAGGTGCAGACGGACCAGCCTACGATCTATACTATGGATAGACTTTTGGTAGAGATGCAGGAGTTCCGCCAAACGATGAGTTCTTTAGTTGACGTCGTTCGGGAGCTACGACAGGAGGTTGTCACCCCTGTTACTCAGCTGTCCCTTACGATCAGCATGCAGCAGTCCGTCACCTACATAGCACCAGTGGTTGCAGCTCCAGCTGACGAGACACATATTACAGAGGCTCAGAGAGTTCCAGGACAGTGGAGGACTCGTACCAGCGTACCAGCCCAGAGGCAGAGGTTCGGTCGTCGAGACAGATTTAGTGGCCGTCGCGGGAGTAGCAGAGGCTTGGGACGAGGACAGTCGTTCAGCTCTCATCCCCAGGATGGTCAGCAGTCAGCACGTGGATGTTTTCGATGCGGAAGCCTTCAGCACTTCGTCAGGGATTGTTCCTTAGCACCTCGTCATGATCGCTTCCAGAGAGGCCGTGGACATGGAAGGTTTGCTCAGAGGGCTCAGGCTACCAGAGGAGTTCATCCAGCTGCGAGTAGAGGGCAGACACAGGAGTTTGCTTCTACTCATCGGGACGCGCAGACGTCCAATGTGGAGTTTTCAGGTACCCTTGAGTTATATTTTCCCTTGGTGTATTTGTTTGTTTCTTGCTTGTACCGTGGTTGGGTAGATTAGTAGTAGTAGTTGTTTTAACTTCTGTCAGCGATCCTTTGGTTGCGCGACACATATTCAGTTGTGTGCCAATCAGATAGGAGATAGAGATTTCATCCGTCGTTTTGATCCTTCTAGAGATGTTGGATTTGACGTTCTCCTGGGCACGGACTGGTCAGCTATGTGTTGGGCGTCTGTGGTCTACCGTGTGGAAACAAGTTAGGTTTTGTTTTCCCCGGCAAGTCAGTTCTTGTTGTGCAGGTGGATAGTTGTGCCGCCTCTCACAGCTTGAATTCAGCCTGTTTAGCTAGTCGGCTACTGAGGAGATGTCGTGGATTCTTGACGTTCCTTCATGATACCGGAGCCACCGTGGGATTGTTGGACCGGGTTCTTTTCGTGCGAGAGTTTTTCCGACGTTGTTCCAGATTAGCCGGCGAAGCTGAGGGAGCTTAAGGGTCGGCTGCAGAGTTTTGGTTTGGGAAGTTTTGTGCGTCTGAGTGTTTCGCTTTTGGAAGCTCCTATTTCTGTTCGTCAAGAAGAAAGACGGCAGTTTAGGGTTGCGTATCGACGGATCATCAATTGAACCGGCTTACGGTGCGGATAGGTATCCTTCATCTCGCCGTGACGATTTCTTCGATCAGCTCCTGAGTGCGAGACATTTCTCTAAGTGTGCTTGGGATCAGGTCATCATTATTGCGGATTCGGAGTGACGGCATTCTGAAGACTGCCTTGTGCGTGCTACGGGCCTTGTGTGTTTTGTGAGTCGTTGGATTCACTGTCGCCCTAGCAGCATTCGTAGATATGATGAACCAGATTTCTGCAGGCCGTTCCTCGACCAGTTTTTGTTGTGTTATTTACGACACTCTGGTCTACTGAATGTGTCTTGAGGGACAGGAGTAGCGCTTGAGGATTTGTTATGCAGATGCTGGGAGAGCACCAGCAGTTGCTAAATTCTCGTAGTGTTTCTTCAGGCTTGTTTTGTGTTGACTCCTAGGTCTTGTAGTCACGGGAGACGGTTTCGTATGGTTCCGAGGGTAATCGTGGCCGTACAGCTTAGGCCCGGACTTGTGTGCAGGACGGAGATCCGCAGATTGTTGGGCTTAGCAGGTTTTGCCGCCGTTTCTTGCAGGATTGCTAGAGTAGTGCTGCACCGTTGACTGAATTGGCCAAAAGTAGGTTTCTTTTCTTTGGACTGAGGCATGTGTGCGGAGTTTTCAGCAGTTGAAGATCCAGATAGCAACTGCATCAGTCTTTCTTTGCTTTTGGTTCGGGCGACCTTGTTGTTTGACTGTAATGTTTCTTGAGTGGGCTCGAGGGTGTACTGAGATGACACTATAGAGATATCGCTTTTGCTTTCCCCACCTTAGGAGGAAGTACGAGAAGGATATCCCACTCATGATCTGGAGATGGCCGCTGTGGTTTTGCGTTGGATATTTGGAGACACTACTTGCTTGAGAGTCGTGTCAGACTTTCCACGGACCACTAGAGCTTAATGTACATCTTCCTGCAGCAGATTTGGATTGTTGTGATGGTCTTCTGCAGATTTACAGTTTTTTGTGTGATCGTTGAGTATAGCTTAGTTCGTCTCTACGGAGGGGACAGCTTGCTCATGTCCGCGCCCGACCACTCTCCTTAAATCGTTTTCGCGAGACACTGCCCGTCGAAGCTCGTACGTCAGAGATACTTGAGCATATTTGGCTGGGTAATGATTCGGAGACCTTGATTGTGACATGATGTGCTAAGTTAGGGACACGTTTGTGTACCTGCCATTATGAGGTAGAGGCGTATAATCCTAAAGCATGCACATCTGTCAACTCCTTCTATGCATTCAAGTTCCACCAGCTTTGGCGTGACTTGTGAGATAGTTACAAGTGGACAGGAATGTAAAGAGAAGTTTTAGGTTTCGTTTCAAGTGTCTGCTTTGTTGTGTGCTTTGGGTCGAGCATCTGAGGCCGGCTGGAGAGTTGCAATCTTTTACCGTTCCGAAGTAGGAATGGGAGCAGATCTCCACGAACTCCGTTATGGTTTCTACCCAGTTAGTTAGGGTGTGACTCCATTCGGATTCTTGCCATCCGGTTATACTCAGTTTGCTCAGTGGTTTTGTTAAGTTTGTGTGTTTGTTGTTTTGTTTGGTCGTCAGCAGCTTGGGATCGTCACTCACCATCGTTAGGGTTCTTCTTCGATAGCTGTTATCAGGAGACGCCCTAATTGGCCACCCTTAGGCTTAGGGGTTAGGTCGTGTCGATCGCCAGCCTGTTGTCTTCTGACTCTGCGAAGGTAGGATTTTGGACCCCAGCTATGTCTAGGGAATTCGGAGTTAGTCCAGTTGTGTTCAGGTCAGGATGAGAACTGTCCATTGCAAACAGATGTTTTATGCGACTGTGTTGGCCGCAGGCTTGAGTGCGCAGTGGCAAGTCATGGATTCCTATGGACTTTCCGATGAATGACGTGTTGGATTTTGGGAAGCTTATCCCAGGATTTTAGGTCCTTTAGATCCTATTAGTGAGTTAGTCTTGTTGCCTTTAACTTGGCACTTCCGCCCAGATTAGTGGATTTTCACCCCGTATTACTTGTGATGATACTTTACAATTACCTTCTTGACCTTCTCACATGTTTTGGCACTAGACCTTTTAGCTGGATGCGATCTTCCGTTCACCAGCAGCCATGCGTGTGGATGGCTCGGCAGGTAGAGGAACATCGGTCAAGGGTCTTGCCATCTGTGAAAGGTTTTCTTGGACGTAGCCGTATAGTGAGGTAGTCACTTAGGAGGCTGCGAGCGAGAATTGAGGATTTTAATCTTCTTTTTGAAGGTACAGGTAACAGTATAAGTTTTAAATTCGGGGACGAATTTCTTTTAAGGGGGGGAGATTGTAACACCTTAGAATGTGTTTTGTAGCTAATTATATTTTAATATATGGTTTTTAATAAAAAGTTTACCAAATTAAGTTTTAAATATTTTATCTTATTTAATGTGTATTTTATTAGAATTTTGTTAGGCACACACACACTTGTGCATGTAACTTGGGTTGTTTTTGGGAATTAATCCATGATTAGCAACCAGGGTTAACTAACCATTTTCTTTCCTAACCTAGTTTTTATATTGTTAAGTGTTATGGTTGTAATTAGTTGTGATGGTTTTAAAATGAAAATGATTTTCTTTTAAAGGGGTTTTAATATTTTTTTGGTTTGTTGACTTGGGAGAGAGAGGGAAGGCATGGGCAACATGGCTCATGCCATGCCCATTTAATGAAGGGAGAGAGGGTGAGAATGAGAGGGGTCTTGGTGTTTACCCTCACTTCCACTCATTTCTCTCATTTCCTCTCTTTTCTCTTTCTCACACACACACACACACACTGCTGCAGAGAGAGAGAGAGAGAGAGGCAGTGGCAGCAGCAGCAAGCTGCAGCAGCAGGGGCAGCAACAACATCCACAACAACATCAGCCTCATCATCATCATCATCATCATCTTCAGTAGTGGCAGCAGCATCCTCACCATCATCAGCTTTACTATCATCATCTTTAACAACAACAACAGACAACAACAACAGCAGCAGCAATAACAACATCAAGCAAGGCAATAGCTGCAGCAGCAACCTCAGCACCTGCACACACTTCTTCACCTGCTCTCTAGAGTTCAATTGGGTATATTTCCTGAACCCTATTGCTTGTTGTGTGGCTTGTGTATGGTTTTGTGTCGATTGGTGCCAAATTAGCTAATTTGTGCTAGAATGTGGTGTTTAGGTGGAATTGTGGAAAATTGTTGATTTGGTTAGCTACCCTAGGTAAATTTAGTGTTGTTAGGGTCACTTAACTAAGTTTAATCCCGGATTACACTAAAATACCTTAAGGTTTCTATTTGGTGCAAATTGTCGTTTTTAAGTGATTTACTGGACATTTGTGATCTGCTATAGACCCGGACCTTGCAGAATAAAATTGAGAGGACTGGGACATGATAACTAGGTCTAGAGCACACCACATGAACACGAGCCCCAAACCCCATGTTCAGGCCGCCAATTTTGGCATTCTGGCCGCAATTTGCGGCCAGGAAGAGGAGTTGGGTCTTGGGGTTGGGGGTAGGGTACTCTGCAGTGTTTTCTAGATCATTGGCATGTCTAGTTTTGTAATATTGTACCTGTAGGAAAATCTGGGACTATATATCGTTTTGTGTTTCGTTGTGTTTGCGCGATACGTGCGATACGTGAGTGGGTTCTGTGATCCAGCGTATCGCGGCGTGTCGCGATGGGTTTTTGACGCGTACACACACGATTCAGCGTATCGTGCACACGCGCGTTTAGTTCGCGACGCGAGTTTCTCGTTTCGATTCGATATCGCGTTTCGCGAGATATGTGGCTTATATGTGATTTCCATGTCTTATTTGCAGGTTTGCAGACAGGGACTACAGACACCACTACCGGGGGAGCAGATGATAGGATTCACCCCGCGTGGAGTTTAGGTGAGTAGATATAACATCTACAGGGGAATCGCCCGCATGGCGTTATGCGTCTGGGCTAGGATTCAAATTCCTGTCGCACATTCTACGTCATTGTAGAATTGCGCCTTACTGCATTTCCTAGATATAGCTATATACTATGACTAGCAGCCGTAGGACACTGCACACATTATTGACGGTTCATGTTGCACGAGCACGGATTTCATGCTACACACACACCGTCAATAATTGCCATGTCACACACTACCCCTTATAGCTACCATTGCTTACCACACTTGACATCTAGTTTATCGGTATACCTATAGTGTATCATACCTTTAGTGATAGGTATATTTTCACTTGCGATACAGCTACAGGTATACCTCCTACATATTTTACTTATACCGGGAGGGATTTCCTACATATGTTACTATACCCAGGGGGGTTTACGACATCAGTTCCTATAGGTAGATACCTAGACTTAGCTGTACCTCATCTAGATATATTGCATACATCTGGTTCAGCTATATACTTGAGTTTATCTGCTCGCATTCAGATATATTGCATACATCTGGTTCAGCTATATACTTGTGTTTACCTGCTCGCATTCAGATATATCGCATACATCTATTCCTGTATTTATGCATTGTTTATCTGGATTTCATATGATGTTTTCGGGATTTGGGAACCGCGGGAGTTCATGAAATTATGCATACATGAACAACCCGGTTTCCTTGATATGATATTTCGAGCGTCCCCCATGAGTTTTATCGGTGCTGATTACCTGCTCCATACGAGGTGTGGTTGCCGTATGAGAGTACATGGCGGGGCCCGGTATGGTTTCCCTCGGCAAGAAGATCGATGGGTTTGCCGATTGAGCCTGGAGGCGGGCGAGTACCTACCGGTGATTGTTTGGACCTGGCAGTTGTCTGGAGGCTACTGGCCAGAGTAGAGAGATGGATGCGGGATGACCTGTACTATCGATGCCGAGGGCCGACACTGCAGACGGACCCCGTGGGCTGACCGGACTGACGGAGCCCCATATACGAGGATTTCTGTGCCGATGCTTGGCACACTGTTTCATGATATTTCTTTAACCCCCTTTTTGTATATATAACAGGGGATTTAGCCGTTGTTATATATACCCTTACACCAATATTAGTGGAATGGGACGCTAATATATGTGTATTGCCCCCATCATATTTATTTCTGTACATATACATATCTTTAGGATGTTAGATTCATATTGAGATTGGACTTGGGATACTAGGTGATTCATTGGTGACTTGTACATTCGGATATAGGAGATTACCTGATATTGTACATACGAGATATGTGAGATCCACTTGATGTTGTACATGTGATATATGTGAGATACACTGATATTGTACACACTAGATATGTGGGATATACTCGACATTGTACATTGAGGAGATGTGAGACTTATTTGATGTGAGTGCCCAATGTGGGGCCTGGTTTGAGGATTTGGGATTGGAGTATCTTGATGGATTGTGATCCTACCACGACGTCAGGTTTCCGTGGAAAATGACATATTCCACCCTATACCTCACCATTTCCTATCTTATGCACAGATTCATATATTGGTAGTAATTGTAGTGTACCCTTATGATAGTTGCATATTTGATTTCTCATATCTCTACTGCATATACATTGCATACTACTATCATGCCATCATTGCTTCATATATTGATTGTACCTGCTAGTGTACTCTCTCTATTTCAGCATTTCAGGGTATATTATTATTATTGTAATCGCATATCTTAGATTCATGCTGTACGTACATTCCTGCGATTACCTGCATATATTTTATACTATTCACGAGTTGGCAGCTCACCCCCGTTGTGCCACAGGTGTTTCAGGTTGTTCCCCAGAGTAGTCGAGGCAGGCTATTCCCCTATCCAGTTATCCAGCTACCATCTTTTGCTACAGATACCGCATCAGCTCACAGTACCATTTTGCATAGGTGGGTTAGACGGTTATCTGTATTATATTTTGTATCTTCGATGTATTGTACTCTCCATCTACTGTTGTATTATTGACATAGAGACTTGGTGAGGACGTTAGCATGTATTATGGTGGATTTGATGTCTTTATATATACAGCTTTTCTCTACTGTCCTTATTCTTCTGTTGTATTCATATTGACTAGTCTTTATAAAAATTGGGGTGTTGCTAAAATTTTAAAGAAAGAAAGCAAGACTTTTTAAAGAATTTGGGTTGCGATTTCAAACATTTCAAAACTTATATTATCTTTTCCGTATTTTTATGGTTTAGATTTCTGGGTTTTGGCTTTCTTTTACTACGTTGCGTCTTTAGGCGTTGCGTAGTATTAGGGCCGTCACGGGCCATTCTTGGGTCGTGACATAGCATTTCTTTTGAGGTTGGCAGACGATACCAGTTAAGTTTAACTAAGCAGGATATTGCTTCTTTGTGGTTTCTCTGCAAGCAGGTATAATGATGTCTTTTAAAGTGTAATAGTTATTATACATCCCTTTGTAAAATAGATATAGTTCTGTTGTTCTTTATTTCCCAGATCAATTTATTGTTTTTCATATTTCAGGAAGCATCTTTATTGGATATCACCAATCAAGCTTGTGGCCTTTTCAATCTGGCAGAGGTACAACTCTTTTTATTTTGAGCGTAATACTTTTACTCCGGTGCGGTGAAATCCATGTAGGCTACATGGATTCTCATTGGATACAAGATGGGGTATATAATACAAGTACCTAGGTAGTGGATGACATGGACCATCTTGTATCCAATGGGAATCCATGTAGCCTACATGGGTTCCACCGCACCGGCAGAAAAAGTATGACTCTTTTATTTTTATTCTAACTGAAGTTGTTTTCTCACTCAGCCTTTTATATTGGTGGACTATAAATGATGTTAGTATGTATTGAAAATTTTTATGTTCAGGTTTTTGCTTTGTATATGTTGGAATATTTGGGTTAAATGGAGACGGAAATAGTATTATAAAACAATTTAGAAAAACGTTGTAGATTCGAGGCGCGTGGAATAAAACTTTCTTTAAAGTGCTTATCGTCCCTCACTCGGTATTGAGTTTGCTATTGTGTTTACGGATCGATACCACTTTCAGGATACTAACGTTGAAACCAAGGCTGTTAACTCCCTCCACATGTGTCCCTCCAAATACTAACGGTCAAAAACCAATGGGTTTGGTCAACATTTATCAAGGAGTGGTCAAAGGTTAAAATCATGAATCAAAACTTTAGTTTTGGGCCAAACCTTGTAGGCCTGTTACACTAACAGAGCGCTAGTAGAGGTAAAGAAACAGTAGGCTACTAAATTATTACTAAAACGTTTTATTCAGAGTATATACACATATATTTCAAATATACTAACAATTCTCCCCAATTTGAAATATATAAAATAATATATAAATATAAGTAATATAATATAACAAGAGTTGCGGGACAATTTGTGACTAAGATGATTAGTGGAATGTTTAGGGATCTGTTGAATGATATTCTTGATCCAGGAAAAGAAAATCTATGATAGGTATCCTGGACTTGTGTAGTAGGTTTTAGTAGAAAATGAGTGTCTCTTAGCCGCATTAATGCAATTAAAAATACGTATAATGGAGTAGAGCTTGTGTGAGAAGAATTAGGGCCGGGCAGTCCAATGGTATTCTCTATCATCATAGGCTTACACAAAGGGGTCAATATTAAGTTCCTACCTCTTTTCTTCTTATTGGATGGATATGTACAAAATTGCATCTTATAGTGCATGATGATTGTTTATCATATCTTCCATTAATTTTTATCAGACGTGATGTGCGAGGTTGCAGCTTGGCCATAAATTGAGATACAATAGCTTTCAATTATTAGAATTTTAATTTCAGACGGAGAACATTTTTCTGCATGCACTTGCGGCTTATAGTCTTGGTGGCTTTTGTGAAATATGACCGCATATAGTAGTATTAGTTGTTTGTATCACTTGTTTGAATCTTTTCCACGTTATAATGTTAGGCCACTATGTGTTTTCTAGTCACATCGCATCCAGTTTTTCAATTTGCTTGTAAATATTCTTATTTTTTTGTCTTGCTTTTGTACATTGATCATGCTCCCATTTTCTGTAATAATTATGAGTGACACGACTATCACCTCAGGTGTACATGTTGATATACTTGTGCTGAAGAGAAATTTGATTGCAATTCCAGGATACCATACCCCTGGCACATTTCACAAGGCAAGGCTCCGTTTCGCTCATGTTGAGGCGTTGCACCATTCACATGTCTTCTTGGTCTCTTTCTTGATGGATCAGGTGAATGATTCTATCGCAATCACTTATCATGCATTATATATTTTCTTGTTCTGAATTTATGGTTAATAGCGTATTAAATTTATTCTTTTTTCACTATGTTTTAGAATTTAAGCAAATACAAAGAGAGGAACCATTGGATTTACCTTCTAAACCTCCCCCCAAAAAGGAATTGGAGGGGCAACACTAAGCACCTTTTGCTTGGAATACTATGTTGGTGTTGTATGCCTGTGATGGCAACTACTGATACTATGTCATCTAAAGATGACATGAACAAATATTGTGTACAAATTCTGCACAATGAGATTCCAGTTGCTGGTGAGTGGTCTAAAAAGCACATTTATTTGCGCTATCTCTTACAAATTATTTGTTAGTACCACTGATGGTAACTTTTTTATAAAAAAAGTTGCCGCTTGTAAATGAGTATGTTTGAAAGTGTAGAAAACTAAAAATACCAATTGACGGTGAGTAGGCCATAACCCAAGTATTAATCTCGCACCGAGAATAGTCTAAAAAGCACATTTAACAAAGACTTGATAAGACTCTGATAGGAAGAGGCGGAAATAAAATTGCTCGTACGACACTTATATACATCTAAGCAGACCTCTCTATAAGTAAACAAGGGTATATTCGCTACATAACTTGATATTTTACATTCTGTAGCATATCTCAACCTATTTATTATGTAACTCAACAAAATAACTTAAATACAAAATAACTTACATTATTTTATGCTATTATTACATATAGCTTACGCTACGCTACGGATTGATAGCAATAGCATAGCCTAGCTTAGCCTACGTTATTTATAAATAAGATTTTGCATAATGACTTTTATTATTAAACTGAATTTAAACTTCAATAAATCCGGTGAACCTAATATTTATGTGACATATCATCCAACTTTAATTCTTATAACCTAAAAATTAAGTAGAAAAACTGTAATGACCCTAAATTCCGTGTATCATTCCTTCTGTTTTAGTTCATAAAAGAGCATGTATTCTGTTCTGGTATCTAGTTATAAGTTATTCTTGATAAATACTATGCAACAATCTCCTTATAGCCCATTGGTTAAGACTCTCCACTGTTGCCTCATAACCCAATCAGAGACTCTCTTCCCCTGCCTCCTTTAATCTCTTTTAATCCTTTTTTAATTTACAAACTCCCATTTCCTTCCCATATATAATCTAGGCTAGCACAGCTCATCCCCCTGTTCATCCTATTCAGAAATTTATCCTCTAAATTGTTCTCTCAGAGAGCTAAGTACCAGCAAGGAGCCAAGTATCCTTAAGTTAAAATATGATATTTATATTTTTATTCTTTGCAAATACGCCTCTACAATCCTCGTTAGGGGAACCCGTTTATGGATAGTGCGGATTATCGCACATCCTGGGGATAGTAAAGTGAGATGCAGAACTTCTCACGAAGAATTCGGTCTCGGAAGGAATAAAATACAATTTTAAAGAAAATACGAATTTTAAAGTAAAGTTAAACAAATTGAAAATAACTTAAATTATATCTTCGTAATTTCAAAGAATAACAAATTTGTGAAATTAGATTTTATAAATACTATAAAATGAAAGGATTAAAGTTTTTAAGAAAATACCCTCAAGTTTCCAAAAGATAGATTTTCATTAAAATACCATAAACTTTTAAAAGCTAGGTTTTAACATTAAAATACCACAAAATATAAAATGCTTTTTATAAAAACTCTTGACATTTTAATTAATATATATTTTTTACCAAAACACCATAGAGGTTATTTTGAACGTGATTATTTTACATAAAAAACCCTCGAGAAATTTAAAATATGTAATTATCTATAATGATAAATTCTTAAGGACTTTAGATTAATAATGGGTTTAAACGGTATCATTTCTCTTGACCATCGGGGAGCCGGAGAAAGTGGGTGCTTGCATGTCTATATAAAACTGCAAAATAACGAAAATTTCGTTGGCAATCATCTTTGAAAAAGTTATAAATTCTGCCGCTCATGTGCAGTGGTTGCCCGATTATTTTCAAACTTAAGATCTTCAAAAGATAAATTCTTTAATAAGATATGATTAGAATTTGAACTCGAATTATAAATTGACTTTAATTCTAATTTAATTTGAACTCGAATTTAAACTTAAATTTCAACTTGACTTGCAACATGAATTTGAACCTTAACTGTCTTCTTGAAACTTGGCATGTATACATGTACTCAATAAGTATACCTGAAATCAACTTGACTCGAACCATGAATATAAATGACATGACTTATACTTGACATGACTACATGAACTCAATCTTGATATTGTTTCACATTTTGTATTCATGGACTCGATCAAGATTCATAACATTAATCATAGACTAATATACACGGGTATTATGGTAGTTTAAGTGTGAATCCAACGAAATCTTAGGAGTCCCCCCAATTCATGAATTCATGTCTACTAACATAAGCAATCTATCATGAGAGTCCGTGGGAAATATCCGCAGCACTACAACAACGTATTGGGCCTGAATATGCCGGCCCCCTATTCTTGGATTTGGAATACTTCAACGACAGTTTATGTAACGACCCTAAAATTCCTATACCTTCATGTATCATTTCTTTAATAAAATATTGCAATTATTTATTTTTGGTATATTTTGTTTTCTAGTAAATATATTATTTTATCACTTCATCTATTTTATCCATTCTATAATTTTTCAAAACCCAAAATCCAAGCCAAGACAATTTCATTTGATTTCTTTCTTTTCGTTTTCTAAGCCCACTTTCTTTTCAAGGTACGACATGTATTTAATTCTTGTTAAATATATGCATGCACAACCTTGTAGTTTATTGGTTAAGTCCTTGTATTGTTATTCTATAGGTCACATGTTCAAATGCTCATTCTTACAATTATTTTTTATCAATTTTTATCCTTCTCATAACTTACAAATGAAACTTTTCATTCCCAAAATGAATGGTGACCTTTCATTTCTATTTTAATTTCCATGTTGAATGCATATATTATTAGAGATAATTCACCATTACATCATTTTTATTTGTCCTCCTCTTTCGTTTTTTTTCCTCACATTTTTCTATCTCTCCCTTCTCTCTATTCACTTAGAGTTCTAGATGAAGAACAAAAAGAAGCTTTCAAGAAAGTCTCGCTAGTAACGTGAGATTATCATCGGATAGATAAGCTCGGTGACGATACTGACTTGTGCATGTAAGTCCCCTCTTCTCCTTTTCTCTATTTAAAATTCATCCCCTTACCATGCCTTCGTCATGCTGAATCCTGAGATAACTAGTTAGTCCCATGATAAAGTTTTTTGTTAAATTAAAAAATAGTTGGAATAAAGCATATATGTTTAGTTATAAAATCTTGCATGCAATGGTTGATAACATATTAAGTATTGTTATTTTAGACAGTTAATCATGACCGGATCATATGTTTGATTCACATGTGTTAATTCATATTATTTATCTCTGAAATTTTAATTATTTATATTTACTTTTGCATACAAGAAAACAAAGTTATAAATAAATACCATAGATTTATCATTTTCAAATACGATCTTACAAAACCTTTATCTTTAAAATGAATTTTATAAATTAATTTCCACTTGTGGAAATTTCAGAAATTTGAATATGATAGAATATATATTTTTTTACATGCTATAAAAATTTCAGATCAAACCACATAACGGTTTAAGAATTACATCGTTTTTATTTACTGTTTATAAAATAGAAAACTGCAGTTATCGGTCAACTTCTAGAACACATAACTTGGTATACCGATATCCAAATTGAGCAAAATTGAGCGTTTTGGACATCTACATTGAAAGCTATAGATTTTCTAAGTTTTAATTTTTTACTGAAAACCGACGTAAAATATAGAAAACTGCGTTACAATACTAAGTGACGAATCTGGACAGAATTTGTCCTGATTTGCACACTGTTTTTAAATAAGACATAACTCGAACTCCCGATGTCCGTTCATGACAAAATTTAGATGTGTAGATGCACAATTGATAGAGCTATAATTTCTTGTATATTAGATTACTTAGAAATGCATGAAACGGCCTGATATAAGTTTTGCAATATAACATATAGTTGCTGTCCAGAAATCCGAATTTCTGTTTTAAACGCTGATGTTAAAATGATCATAACTAGAGCTTCAGAAATCCAAATCGCGTGAATCTTACAGTTTTGGATAAGTATATTGAAAGACCTACAATTTTCTAATAATCTTCATAACCTGAATCCTGATGGAAATTAACCCAAACTATGTTTTAAAAATGTGTGACGGTACTGAATAGATTCTGATCTGTTTTGCGCGACGATACGAAAACAGATATATCTCCCAAACCGGTAGTCGTATTTAGGCGACACGACGATACGAAAACAGATATATCTCCCAAACCGGTAGTCGTATTTAGGCGAGACTAGAACTCAAGTGTGTATAATACTTAAGGCCATATTTTCATTTATATCTCCGACTTTTATTGACTTGATTAACTGGTCGTACATATCACATATTTACAACATTGTTTTTGGACGTTACTTGTATACTTATCTCATATCATATTCTGTGATTGATTATTTATTTTTATCTATATGACTTGTGATTAAACCATTACATACTAGAATTGACTTGATCTTGACACGAACCCAATATGTACACTTGAACCAACTTGATTCAATCCATGAATACAATTGGCATGACTTGCACTTGCTATGACTATATGAACTTAATCTTGAAAACTTGATATCATACATCACCTTTTGTATTCATGGATTCGATCAAGACTCGTAGCATTAATCATAGACTAATATACACGGGGTGTTGGGGTAGTTTGAGTATAAATCCAATGGAATCTCACGAGTCCCATTACTAAAAATCATGTTGTTATGGTACCGTACTGAAATTGTACAAATCATGTTGCTGTGGTACCGGAATGAAATAGTACATCATAAATTCACTAATAAGGGCCTATGTTTCCAAACCCTTGGACGATAGCCTATTGGGTTTGGAATTCTTCAATAATAATTAAAGTCCCGATTACTTTTGGGTTCGTAATTCCTTACCCATGGACGATAACCTTAGGTTCGAGAATACTCTTGAGTTGACATTCATACTTGAACCCACGTTAGTTACTTTTACCCTTTTAGAGACATTTTAGGACACTGACATTCACTTCATATTCACTATACCTACACTCCACGACCATATTATACTTATTTTCCATGCTGATATAGTTGACATACACATTACCATACATGTTACTATATTGGTTTACATGTTCATGATTTATATCCATGCTATACCATATATCACATTACACCTTACATTTCATTTATATACATCACATCATCCTTTTAGGGACTTACCGAGCGTTATTTCGCTGACGGGCATTCCACCCATCTTTTTTTCTTCCTTGGAATGTTCGTTAGGTGGCATTGAGATAGAGGAGATAGAAGCAGTCGAAGAGAAGTACAACCAGTTCGCATCACAACCGGACGTCTAGTTTCATTCAGCTTTTTATTTCATTTCAGCTTATTTATGTATGCCTCCTTGTTAAGTCTTATCATGTTATCGTATCTTGTATTCAGATATTTTATCAATTATGAATTTTGAATGTAATAAATCAAAGTTGGATCTCATTCTTTTGTTTATTCTTTTTACTTTATGTTGCTTATACACACTTAGCGAATTTATTTCGAGAAACGACCTTCTCGGAATAAATACGTCGCAGGCCTCGTCATGTGTCGTTACCATTGTTTTGGGAAGCAGGGCTTGAAAGTTGAAGTCCCGTTACTAACACATCTTGATTCGGGCTCGTGGTTTCTTGCTCCTGGGGCCTTACCTTTGAGTTCGAGAACACCCTTGAGATTGGTTGACATTTACACTTGAACTCACGTTAGTTAGCTTACCTTTTTAGTGATCTCTTTAGGACACATTACTATTCATTACATATTCAGCACTATTATTTGTTACATGCTCACTATACCTACACTACACGGCCATGCTATACTTATTTGCCATGCTCATGTTACATTGGTATGTTTATATATATTGTCATACTCATGATACCTTACCATGTGCATATATATGCATATAGTTGCTAAATTTAATTGACACCTATAATCACATTAGAATTCATATGCTACTTACATGCTGTCCGTTACCATATTCTCCTTTCTATACTTTTTGGGGACCTACCGAGCGAAAATTCGCCAACGGACATTTCACTCATCTTTTGTTTCTTTGGAATGTTAGTAAGATGATCTAGAGACTGAAGAGATGGAACCTACTGCTGAAGATTACGGCGAGTTCATTTCTGAAGTCGTTCCTTAGTTTTCTTTCCAGTTTGCAGTTTCAGCATGCCACTTGTTTTTTATTTCATCTTTTCCATTTCAGTAAGCAACATGTTTAGGCTTTTATGTTTATGTCTCTCGTTCAGACTTCTTGTAATCAATTTGAAACTTGTGAAATTTGAATATAATAAAATAATTGTTGGATTTTATTCACTTGTCATTTGTTGTCATTCCTATAATGCTTATAAACGCTTAGTGTATTTGTTTCGGAAAATAACTTTCTCGAAATAAATATGCCGTGGGCCTCGTCACGTGACTGCTCCAACGTCTTTTTGGGAAGCGGGGGGTGACAAAAACTTAATTCAACTTTATTACTTTGAATATGTAAGTATGAATCTAACTTTGTAAAATTGAAAATTAATTGCCAGTAGGTTTTGCAATATTTTCTTAATTTCTTAAAACAATTTAATCTATGTTTTATTTTGTAAAAACAATTTACTTATATTTTTTATTTAGTATGAATAAATATAATTATTAAAATAATTAATAATAATCCATGTAATTTATACTTTGTGCAACGCTTTTTCCGTCTCTCGGTTTTTAGAGACGAAGCACTAAGCTTTACATTATTGTTATTTTCAATACTGGTTAGAATTTCTAAGTTAGGAAACACAAACACTAACAACGACATGCCGTGTTTGTATTCGACAGTTGTTGGACACCGATACTTGCCAACACTTGTCTGAAATGTATCGGCAATAACGTATGCATGTTGAACACATCCTATAAGTGTATACACGTGTTATTGCGTGTCTCATTTAAGTCCTATGTTTGTCATACATGCCTCTAATATTTTGTTTAGATGACGATATGAAGACAACCCCGTCTAAAGGAGGACGTTGGTGACTGGGTCTGTTTATCAAGCGGTTTCAACTGGCGATCGTTAGTGGACGGTGCTCAATAGCGATCGACAAATGAGTATATATGCATACGTAAAATCTGGATGGGTGGCGAGCTATATATAAAAACCCATAATTTATATACATTTGGGAACAAAATGGTGTGTGTGTGTGTGTATAGAGAGAGAGGGGGTTAATGGAGGAAAGGTGCCATATGAGAGAATTTCCTTCTACGGTGTCGGCATACATCACATCCATCTTTATCATCTAAGATGTGAATACACCAAATTTCATATGATTATACCATTTTTCACCAATGATTTAGTTGGTGTAAAATTAATGGTTTACCGACAATAGAACTTTTTACATTACTAATTCAACAGCGAAAAAGTGGTGGAATCACATGAAATATTGGTGTATGCACATCTTAGATGACGCTGATGATGATGAAGGGTGCCGATCGTCGAAAAAATGATAACGATGATGATGAAGGATGCCGATCGTTGAAAAAAATGGTGGAGATTGTATTTTTTCGATGCCATAGGAGAAAATCCCCTCCTATGGCCTCTTTCCTCCATTATTCTCTCTTTCTCTCTCTCTCTCTCTCTCTCTATATATATATATATATATATATGAGTGAGAGAGAGAATAATGGAGCACAGAGGCCATAGGAGGGGATTTCCTCCTATGGCGTCGAAAAAGTACGCCTTCACTCATTTTTTTCCGAAGATCGGCACCCATCATCTTCATCGCTATCATATAAGATGTGGGTACACCAAATTTCATGTGATTCTACAACTTTTTCACCGTTGATTTAGCAATGTAAAAAGTTCTGTTGTCAGTAAACCGTTAATTTTGAACCCACTAATTCAACAGTGAAAAAGTAGTAGAATCACATAAAATTTGGTGTACCCACATCTTAGATGATAAGGATGAAGATGGTGGGTGCCGATCGTCGGAAAAATGACCGGCACTTAGGCTACGAACGTCTCAAGGCGTACGTGTTCTAAGTAAGCCGAGCCCAGAAATCCAAACCAAGAGAAGTAGTAGAGTGTAGGAAAAACCATAACAAATCAACCAGTAGCAACATAATATACAACGCCTAAAGGCGAGGATCACAACAGAAAAGGAAACTCAACAGCATGAAACCCAGAGAAATATCACGAGCGACTCTAAGGTCGAAAGAATAATCAACACTGGTCTCTATCTCAAATAAGTACATGTTTGGTTGATGGATCTTCTAGATACAATTGAAATATAATATACAAAGTATAATGATGGGTACGATACAAATAAACCCACCTACTAGCAAGTCACCCGAAAGAAGCAGTGCCGCAAGCCGTAATGAACCCTGTACGGCAAACACCTGCAAGAACTGGGGCACAACGGGGGTGAGTTGCCAACTCGTGAATAGAAAAACATCTACGAACAGAAAATCGCATGTATGACGCAATCCTAGGTCATACGATCAACATATAAACCTTAAATGAATAAGTCTGAAGCATGCTAAGGTGGCAATGTAACATCTATACATGAATGTAGTGCCAAGTACTCGCCAATGCCTCAGGTAATAACATGTCATAAATATGAGGTATGTCTACATGGAGTAATATGATGAAGTATCTAAATTGATATCAATATACATATATTAGCGTCCCATTCCACTAATATTGGTGTAAGGGTATATATAACAGCGTCCCCATCCACTGTTATATATACAAATGAGGTATGATCGATGTAATCAATATGAATCAATGCCGGCTATAACATGAATCTAGTAGAATGTGGATATCCTCCATCTAGGTAATCAATATCTGTAAATCGGTGGATCCCGTCCACGTGTCACCCAATGACAACAAGCATCATGCATGTAAATATCGTAAAGCATATGCATGTAAATATGAGGATATAATCAAATCATGGAACCTGAGTGCCTAGCATCGACACTCGAAAACATCATGAACACCTATGCCTAGCATCGATATGTAAATCCTCATGTATCTCAGGCGCCGCACACCCTGGTCGGCCCTCTTATCCATCTCATGACTCCAGTCAGTATCCCCCGGATAACTGACGGGTCCCAAATACTATCACCGGTAGGTAGTACTCCCCTGCCGGGCTCACCGTCTAGCATATACGAGTCTTCTTGCCCCGGGGTACCTCACCGGGTCCACCATGTACCCGCAATCGGTGCCTACCGCTCCTTGAATCGGGTATACCCACACAAGCTCTCTGGAACCGAGAAAACTCATGGTGGACGCACTGAAAATATCATATCAAGGGTGACCAGATTTTTAAAACAATTACATATTTTCTTTTGAAATATCGACGGTCCCCAAATCCAGAAATATCATGGAAACAACATATCTCAATGTGTATAATCAAGCATGATGTATGCGACATGTAAAGAAAGGTAAGCATATCAGTAAGTCATGCAACATGGAATAATAATGTGCGCATGTCGAGAGAAACTGCTCTTTTTAAATGAATCGGTTTTAAAGAATATCTTGTGGTTCTCAAATCTCTAATCAAGCCAGAATCATCTATGTATGTGTACAGGTATAAGTGTACAATATGCCATGCAAGAATCACATCATGAATGCAACAGTACTACAGTGTAGTGGCATGGCAATTATCGATGATGAAGTGTGTGAGCCGGCAAATAGTGTACGTGGGACATATGCATCATCGATAATGGCGCTGGTGTCCTAACAGCATGATGGTAATATCTCAATAAACACAAGTAATGCGATGCAAAAAATATGAATATGCGAAACCAAATAATCAATGCCATAGTAAAGGATCTACATCAATAAGTAAGTGTCATGCAGTTTTGCCTTTTTGAAATAAGACGAATCGGGGGTTTTAGTAAAATAAGGGCTACGGTGTTTTTAAGAAAAGATGCGCCTTTTGAAGTTATCCGTAGAATCCCTTTTTGCCTGCCTTTAAAATACTCCCGATTCGTTAGTTTTTAAATAGGTATGACTCGGGTCTAGTCTAACATCTACTATACTAACTACTGATCCAACTATCAAGTCAATCAGGAAGGGTATGGAAACCACCCAAATCTGAGTCGATATATATATAAATATAAAGATGGTAGTCGGTGATCCCGCCTCAATAGTATCGCATACGATGTCGTATATCATCTGACATCCTCCAGTCATGAGTGCGGATCAATCATCAATATAAAGCTCGTACGGTAAATCGTCGTACGGCATCCCAATAGCTGGGTATGGGTCAATATAACAATCATCACATCAATTATCTGGTATCCTTATCATCATATCACATAATCTGGGGTACTGATCTAAGTCTAGTACAAAACGATACCATCTACATAAGTATGAATACGTGTGCGAAAGACACGCCCAAAGGCCCGCTAAAAATCATATATCATATCCCAAATACGAATCACATCACATCACCGATATCATGGCACTATGCCCAATCTCATCGACTCACATTCAATGTCCTCCAATATCCTCATCATCATAGTATGAACATAGCAAATAAGCACGTGTGTGCGTGTGGGTGCAAAACTATTCTAGGGTTCGCGACTAGGAACTACACTAGTTACTTTTAACCCTAATCTATGTATAGTACCCCTACACATCCTAAACAACCAAGTCACACATAAGCTATCATATATATAAGTATAGTATATATGGTATACTAGACATCGTACTGCGGGGGTGCTATACGCCATCCACCCGACTTCTCCCCGTAGATATAAATATACTCACCTTTCATATGTGTGCCGGTGCCGATGTCGCCATTTGCATCTCCAACGCTTCGACGCCATGTGGGGTACCTACAAGTATATCACACGCTAAAACACATGAAAACCATATCGGAAGCCAAAAAGGTGCATGCTACGCCCATAGGTAAAAACCTGTAGCCTCGCGTGCAAACACAGCCAATAACCCTCTGCCGTTGGCGTTCAAACGCCACCCGACAGAAACGAATCATCTAATACCAAAATTCATACAAAAACAAGTCGTAAATCAAGCGCCAACTCAAGAAAATCAACCCAGATTCTACCCAGGTTGGAACCAGACAAAACTAGACATACCCAGGGTCAAGTTTACAGGTAAAAGAGCCGTGCATGCAAAACGAGGCAGTTCCCTCCTGCTCTGGCAGCAAATTGCGGCCAGAGGGATTAAATCTGCGGCCAGGAAGTGGGTCCATGGGCTGGGGCTTTGGGTGTTAGCTTCTATCTACCTGCACATTTCACTGCCAAGTCAATTTTATTTTAGGAGGCCTCGGGTTGTAGCAGATTCCAGAAAGGCTTAAAAAGTCGACAAAACGCTAACCGACACTAAATCGAACAATCTGGTATTTTTGCTGGAATCTGGGGAAATTCTGGGGTGAACTGGTCTCAAACACACCTAATAAGGTTACACCAACCATCAAAACCAACACTTGGTCAAGTCTCATTCAAATTTGCCTAAACTAGCACTAATCACGATATAAACTCTAAAATTCAGCTATAACCAGAACTTGGCAAATTAGGAGTTGGGTTGCAAGATTATACCTCAAGGGAAGTCCTAGGATGTAGGAAAAGAAGGAGGAGGAAGGAGAAAGGGTTCCTGCTGCTGCTGTGCTCCTGAAGCAGCTGCTGGTGTAGCTGTTCTACTGATGTTTGCTTGGTGCAGCTGATGCTGATGTTGTTTTTCTCTTGTGATGTTGCTGTTGTCTTTTGCTGCTGCTACTAGCAATTTTCTTCCTTTCATTTCTGCTGAGCAGCAGCTACTGCTGTAGTTGTTTTGTTGTTGGGGTTGTGGTTGAGTGGGGGAGTGGAGGGTGTAAGTTTAAGGGGGATATGAGAGTGAAAAGAGAGGGTGATTGACATGTAAAAGTTTTGAGGTGAAATGGGATTAACCCCCATCATTCTCTCTATCCAAAGCTAACAAGACACAAAGCCATCATGACTCTCTTCTCTCTCTCCCTCTCACCTACCTACTAGTCAACCCCTACCTAATCCAATTATCCTAACCAAATGGGTTAGACCACCATGGTCATCCAAGCATGGTTCAAACCTAGTCTACCATGAAACCAAAACATGAAACAAGTGTGACAACTGTGGAAAATGTTATGTGCACATTTTTGCACAACAAGCCAAGAATCCAATTAGCGATTTTTAATCGCGATTAACACTAAAATAGCATATAATTCATCATAAAAACTGTAAAATGGCATATTTCCACAAAATAACCTATTTTAGAATTTCCAAAATTTTACCCATTTATCGGTATTTAATTATACCGAAATATTAAAATATTCATTAAAAATTAATGTTAAATTATGAAAATTCCCAAAAATAATATTATATTTTTCTAAAATGTTACATATAGCCATTTATGAAATGACATTCAAGCTCAAGTCCTCCATTATTTAATCGACGTGACTATGTCAACCCGTGACTTTTCGATCGTACAAATTCATGATCCACTGATTATGTTCCTATAACCATCATCCTATGGACATTTATCAAGCTGTTTTTAAAGGAACTATAAAATTATTTCAAGCTGTTTACTTGTATCGTTCTGTAAAAGGACTTAAATCTATTTTTTAATCTAAATTTCAAATTTTCGAAACCATTTCCTTATTATTACTACCAAATTTCTGAAGCCATTTCCATATGCACCTATCTTTCATTCCTCGTAGATACAGTGTTAATCCTGTTCACTACTGATTTAATCTATACATAAATTTAATTATTTCCTTTTCATGATGTCCTCCAATTTTTATTCACGGCAGTATGTACGTGCCATTGATTCTCTTTTTATAACTGCCACATAATGGACATTTGTCAATAGGCATTCAAGTTGAAGTTCTCTCCATATTTAGATCAACCTGTATATATCCAATAGGCATTCAAGTTGAAGTTCTCTTCATATTCAAATTTTTATCCAAATTTACTTTACACACGTAATCAATTATTCATGATACCGTCATTTTTTTTATCATCATCCAGCCTTTTTGGATACAACATCGCATTTCAATTGTCCTGTTTATAAAATATTCAAAACCGCCTCCAATTCTTAAAGAAAATTTCTCATGATTTCAAAGACTTTTACCCCCATTTTGCATTTCAACAATTTTTTTATCTATTAGAAGGGCTGTATTTTGAAAAAACTTCAATTGTATTAAATTTCTAAATCAATTTTCTTGATATTACCGCTTCCATAGGCACCATAAACTCACTTTTTCTTTACTTAAAGCAATTGAAGTTATTGTTAAATTTTAAATTTCTATACCTTTTTCCTTAATTACACTATTTAAAAATGTGCCAAGATGTTATTTCAAGGTTTTTCACTTGACCCGTACTTTAAAAGGGGCTTGAATCTAATTTTTTTTAATCTAAATTTAAAATTTTAAATCTATTTCCTGAACATTACTACTTTCAAATTTCTAAATCTATTTCCATATGCATCTATCATTGATTCTCCTGTGTATAACCGTATTGACCCTGATTTCTTGGTGATTTAATCTGTTTCTAATAAACTCCAATTTGTGTCCACAACAATATGCGCTTACCATTAATACTGTTCCTATAACCGTCCTCCTATAAACATTTATCAATAGACTTTCAAATCCAAGTTCTTTACATTATTTGATCGACATGAATATGATAACCCATGACTTTTTGATAGGACACATTCTTGATCCATTGGTTCTGTTTCTATAACGGACTCCTTATGGACATTTATTGAAAGACATTCAAATTCAAGTCCTTTCCATTTTAGATCGACCTGTATATTTCAACCCATGACTGTTTTGATTATACACGTATTTTTTCTTTAGTTTCACTATTTTTAAATGCACTATAAAGTTATTTCAAGCTTCTTCACTTGTCTCGTTCTTTAGGACTTAAATCTTTTTTTAATCTAAATTTTAAATTTCTGAGCCTATTTCCTTATTATTACTATTAAATTTCTGAATTCATGTCCATATATCATTGATTCTTCAATTTATGACTGTTGTAATACTGATTCCTTAGTGATTTACGTATTTCATGTTTTTCAATTGTCCCGTACTTTAAAAGGGGCTTGAATATATGTTTTTTAATCTAAATTTAAATTTTTTAATCTATTTTCTAAATATTAATGCTATCTATAACTATATCGACACCGATTTTTTAGTGATGTAATCTTTCTACGGGCTTAGTTATTGTATTTTTCTAATATCCTCCAACCTGTGTCCATAATTATATGTGCCAACGATTGATTCTGTTCTTATAACACGTGTTATTGCGTGTCTCATTTGAGTCCTATGCTTGTCATATAGGTCTCTAATGTTTTGTCTATATGATGATATGGAGACAACCAACGTCTAAAGGAGGACGTTGGCGACTGGTGCTGTTCGGCAAGTGGTTTCAGCTGGCGATCGTTGGTGGACGGTGTTCAATAGCGATCCGCAAATGAGTATATATACATACGTAAAATCTGGGTGGGTGGCGGGTTATATATAAAAACCCATTATTTATATACATTTGGGAACAAAATGGGGTGTGTGTAATTTTAATTTGGAAACCGACTCCAACTAAGTGCGAAGGTTATATTAATATAAATTGATATTACATTCCTAATTTAGGTAGTTGCGTTGGCTTATTTTATAAGCAACCAGTCTTTTAACATCTTTCTTTAAAATTTCCCTTTTTATTCGCTCAAAGGAAACGGGTCACTGTCACTGCGATTTCATATCTCCCTCGAAACCCTAACCACCGTGGATTCTGAGGAGCCGCCGGCGGAGATCTTTCCCCACAAAACCTTAACCCGCAGACTTTGAAACCCCCATGAGAGCTGATGAACCGCTGGGGATGACGCAGCCGCCGGTGATGTAAAGGCGCATCTTTCCCCATGGGAGTCCGATCAGCCGCCGGCTATGACGTGGCCCCAGGCGATGTTGAGGCGGCGAAATTAGAAGAAAGAGGAGGAATTGGAAGCCTCCTAAGGCTGCTGATGCCAAAAATTGGTTCAATTGAAGAAGGATGTTGTTGATGATGGTGGTGGTGGTGAGATTGAGAGTTTTGATGTTAAGGAAATTGATCTGCCTATTGAGAAAAAAAACAAATTTGGAAAAAATGAGAAGATTTTGGACGCAATTGTTCTCAACAGAAAGGAGCCTCATCCGAGTAAGTTTTTCTAATTTGATTCAATTTATTTTTCAAGAAATTTGATTGTTTAATTTTGGTTTTTATTTTTTAAATTCAGTTGAAGTTGAAGAGGACTCACACAGAAGCATTGATAAAGTGCTTTTTTTCCAGTTGATTTGATAATGTGGAGAGACATCTCGAAGTCTGCTTTAGTTTTTGGGTTTGGTACATTTATTCTTCTCTCTTCCTCTAGGTAATCTCTTTCCTTTTGAAATCTAAAATTATTTGAAAAAAATTAATATTAATATTGTATCAAATTTTACAATATGCAGCCTCATATCAGCAATTTCCTATCAGGCCTTAATTTTTATTTACAAGTCCATTCTTAGAAGGTAATAAAAATTAATCCTTCAAGAAACAATTATTTAATTGCATTCTGCAGTTTGTATTCCGCATGAAAATTTTGTTTTTTGAAACTGGGGAGTTTTAGAATTTGGTGAGAAAGATGAGAGATGCATGGTTAGAGAAGAAGATGCTACCTCTTAGACTCCTCCTTTCTTTTGTTATAATGGAGTGTTGGCAAATCTCAAAAAACTTTTCTATGGAGATCCTGCAACAACAATGAAGGTGAACCTTTTTTTAAAAAACAAACCTAGTTCTCATGCAGTGAAATTTTTACACTTTGTTTGTGGAACGTTTATTCACATTACTAGATTTTGGTCCATAAATGCATCACTCCACAACCTGTTTTACAGTGTTGAAATCATTTCACGAATTAACTGAATTAGGATACATAATATATCTTGACAATACAAACCAACCCTTCACATTACTAGATTTTGATCCATAAATGGATCACACCACAACCTTTGTTACAATGTTGAAATCTTTTTCACGAATTAACTGATTTAGGATACGATGACTGATATAACCTGAAAATACAATCGTTCGTGGAACCAACCATTCACATTACTAGATTTTGGTCCATAAGTGCATCACACCACAACCTTTTTTGATATTGACCTGTAGACTTAAAATTTTGATATCGAATTATTTTTAAGATGACTTTCCATGAGTAAACTCGACCTATGTCTGAAATATATTAGAAGTAGAGCTACGATTAAGCAGGTTCTATTGGGCACCGTGTGTTCTTATCTTTTTGTTATTTTGTGATACGTTTAGTAGCAATGTCCACAAAAAATATGCACCTACCATTGATTCTGCACCTATAATCGTTCCTACTATTGCCATTTATGAAATGACATTCAAGCTCAAGTCCTCCATTATTTAATCGACGTGACTATGTCAACCCGTGACTTTTCGATCGTACACATTCATGATCCACTGATTATGTTCCTATAACCATCATCCTATGGACATTTATCACGCTGTTTTTAAAGGAACTATAAAATTATTTCAAGCTGTTTACTTGTATCGTTCTGTAAAAGGACTTAAATCTATTTTTTAATCTAAATTTCAAATTTTCGAAACCATTTCCTTATTATTACTACCAAATTTCTGAATCCATTTCCACCTATCTTTCATTCCCCGTATATAACAGTGTTAATCCTGATTCACTACTGATTTAATCTATGCATAAATTTAATTATTTCCTTTTCATGATGTCCTCCAATTTTTATCCACGGCAGTATGTACGTGCCATTGATTCTCTTTTTATAACCGCCTCATAATGGACATTTGTCAATAGGCATTCAAGTTGAAGTTCTCTCCATATTTAGATCAACCTGTATATATCCAATAGGCATTCAATAGGCATTCAAGTTGAAGTTCTCTCCATATTCAAATTTTTATCCAAATTTACTTTACACACATAACCAATTATTCAAGATACCTTCATTTTTTTTATCATCATCCAGCCTTTTTGGATACAACATCGCATTTCAATTGTCCCGTTTATAAAATATTCAAAACCGTCTCCAATTCTTAAAGAAAATTTCTCATGATTTCAAAGACTTTTACCCCCATTTTGCATTTCAACAATTTTTTTTATCTTTTAGAAGGGCTGTATTTGGAAAAAACTTCAATTGTATTAAATTTCTAAATCAATTTTCTTGATATTACCGCTTCCATAGGCACCATAAATTCACTTTTTCTTTACTTAAAGCAATTGAAGTTATTGTTAAATTTTAAATTTCTATACCTTTTTCCTTAATTACACTATTTAAAAATGTGCCAAGATGTTATTTCAAGGTTTTTCACTTGACCCGTACTTTAAAAGGGGCTTGAATCTAATTTTTTTAATCTAAATTTAAAATTTGAAATCTATTTCCTGAACATTACTACTTTCAAGTTTCTAAATCTATTTCCATATGCATCTATCATTGATTCTCCTGTGTATAACCGTATTGACCCTGATTTCTTGGTGATTTAATCTTTTTCTAATAAACTCCAATTTGTGTCCACAACAATATGCGCCTACCATTGATACTGTTCCTATAACCGTCCTCCTATAAAATCCAAGTTCTTTCCATTATTTGATCGACATGAATATGATAACCCATGACTTTTTGATAGAACACATTCTTGATCCATTGGTTCTGTTCCTATAACGGACTCCTTATGGACATTTATCAAAAGACATTCAAATTCAAATCCTTTCCATTTTAGATCGACCTGTATATCTCAACCCATGACTGTTTTGATTATACACGTATTTTTCTTTAGTTTCACTATTTTTAAATGCACTATAAAGTTATTTGGTGATTTACGTATTTCATGGTTTTTCATTTGTCCCGTACTTTAAAAGGGACTTGAATCTAAGTTTTTTTAATCTAAATTTAAATTTTTTAATCTATTTTCTAAACATTAATGCTATCTATAACTATACCGACACCGATTTCTTAGTGATTTAATCTTTCTACGGGCTTAATTATTGTATTTTTCTAATATCCTCCAACCGGTGTCCATAATTATATGTGCCTACCATTGATTCTGATCTTATAACACGTGTTATTGCGTGTCTCATTTGAGTCCTATGCTTGTCATATAGGTCTCTAATGTTTTGTCTATATGATGATATGGAGACAACCAACGTCTAAAGGAGGACGTTGGCGACTGGTGCTGCTCGGCAAGTGGTTTTGGCTGGCGATCGTTGGTGGACGGTGTTCAATAGCGATCGGCAAATGAGTATATATACATACGTAAAATCTGGGTGGGTGGCGGGCTATATATAAAAACCCATAATTTATATACATTTGGGAACAAAATGGTGTGTGTAATTTTAATTTGGAAACCGACTCCAACTAAGTCAAAGGTTATATTAATATAAATTGATATTACATTCTTAATTTAGATAGTTGCGGTTGTTGCGTTGGCTTATTTTATAAGCAACGAGTCTGTTAACATCTTTCTTTAAAATTTCCTTTTTTATTCGCTCAAAGGAAACGGGTCACTGTCACTGCGATTTCATATCTCCATCGAAACCCTAACCACCGTGGATTCTGAGGAGCCGCCGGCAGAGATCTTTCCTCACAAAACCATAACCCGCAGACTTTGAAACCCCCATGAGAGCTGACGCAGCCGCCGGTGATGACGCAGCCGCCGGTGATGTAAAGGCGCATCTTTCCCCATGGGAGTCCGATCAGCCGCCGACTATGGCGTGGCCCCAGGCGATGTTGAGGCGGCAAAATTAGAAGAAAGAGGAGGAATTGGAAGCCTCCTAAGGCTGCTGATGCCAAAATTTGGTTCAATTGAAAGAAGGATGCCGTTGATGAAGGTGGTGGTGGTGAGATCGAGAGTTTTGATGTTAAGGAAATTGATCTGCATATTGAGAAATAAACCAACTTTGGAAAAAATGAGAAGATTTTGGACGCAATTGTTCTCAACAGAAAGGAGCCTCATCCAAGTTTGTTTTTCTAATTTGATTCAATTTATTTTTCAAGAAATTTGATTGTTTAATTTTGGTTTTTATTTTTTAAATTCAGTTGAAGTTGAAGAGGACTCACACAGAAGCATTGATAAAGTGCTTTTTTCCAGTTGATTTGATAATGTGGAGAGACATCTCGAAGTCTGCTTTTGTTTTTGGGTTTGGTACATTCATTCTTCTCTCTTCCTCTAGGTAATCTCTTTCCTTTTGAAATCTAAAAAAAATTTGAAAAAAATTAATATTAATATTGTATCAAATTTTCCAATATGCAGCGTCATATCAGCAATTTCCTATCTGGCCTTAATTTTTATTTACAAGTCCATTCTTAGAAGGTAATAAAAATTAATCCTTCAAGAAACAATTATTTAATTGCATTCTGCAGTTTGTATTCCGAATGAAAATTTTGTTTTTTGAAACAGGGGAGTTTTAGAATTTGGTGAGAAAGATGAGAGATGCATGGTTAGAGAAGAAGATGCTACTCTTAGACTCCTCCTTTCTTTTGTTAATGGAGTGTTGGCAAATCTCAAAAAACTTTTCTCTAGAGATCCTGCAACAACAATGAAGGTGAACCTTTTTTTAAAAACAAACCTAGTTCTTATGCAGTGAAATTTTTACACTTTGTTTGTGGAACGTTTATTCACATTACTAGATTTTGGTCCATAAATGCATCACGCCACAACCTGTTTTACAGTGTTGAAATCTTTTCACGAATTAACTGAATTAGGATACATTGACTAATATATCTTGACAATACAAACCAACCCTTCACATTACTAGATTTTGGTCCATAAATGGATCATGCCACAACCTTTTTTACAATGTTGAAATCTTTTTCACGAATTAACTGATTTAGGATACGATGACTGATATAACCTGAAAATACAATCGTTCGTGGAACCAACCATTCACATTACTAGATTTTGGTCCATAAGTGCATCACACCACAACCTTTTTTGATATTGACCTGTAAACTTAAAATTTTGATATCGAATTATTTTTAAGATGACTTTCCATGAGTAAACTCGACCTATGTCTAAAATATATTAGAATTAGAGCTACGATTAAGCAGGTTCTATTGGGCACCATGTGTTCTTATCTTTTTGTTATTTTGTGATACGTTTAGTAGCAATGTCCACAAAAAATATGCACTTACCATTGATTCTGTACCTATAATCGTTCCTAGTATAGCCATTTATGAAATGACATTCAAGCTCAAGTCCTCCATTATTTATTCGACGTGACTATGTCAACCCGTGACTTTTCGATCGTACACATTCATGATCCACTGATTATGTTCCTATAACCATCATCCTATGGACATTTATCAAGCTGTTTTTAAAGGAACTATAAAATTATTTCAAGTTGTTTACTTGTATCGTTCAGTAAACGGAGTTAAATCTATTTTTTAATCTAAATTTCAAATTTTCGAAACCATTTCCTTATTATTACTACCAAATTTCTGAATCCATTTCCATATGCACCTATCTTTCATTCCCCGTATATAACAGTGTTAATCCTGATTCACTACTGATTTAATCTATGCATAAATTTAATTATTTCCTTTTCATGATGTCCTCCAATTTTTATCCACGGCAGTATGTACGTGCCATTGATTCTCTTTTTATAAATGTCTCATAATTTACATTTGTCAATAGGCATTCAAGTTGAAGTTCTCTCCATATTTAGATCAACCTGTATATATCCAATAGGCATTCAATAGGCATTCTAGTTGAAGTTCTCTCCATATTCAAATTTTTATCCAAATTTATTTTACACACGTAACCAATTATTCATGATACCTTCATTTTTTTTATCATCATCCGGCCTTTTTGGATACAACATCGCATTTCAACTTCCCCGTTTATAAAATATTCAAAACCGTCTCCAATTCTTAAAGAAAATTTCTCATGATTTCAAAGACTTTTACCCCCATTTTGCATTTCAACAATTTTTTTTATCTATTAGATAGAAGGGCTGTATTTTGAAAAAACTTAAATTGTATTAAATTTCTAAATCTATTTTCTTGATATTACCGCTTCCATAAGCACCATAAATTCACTTTTTCTTTACTTAAAGCAATTGAAGTTATTGTTAAATTTTAAATTTCTATACCTTTTCCCTTAATTACACTATTTAAAAATGTGCCAAGATGTTATTTCAAGGTTTTTCACTTGACCCGTACTTTAAAAGGGGCTTGAATCTAATTTTTTAAATCTAAATTTAAAATTTAAAATCTATTTCCTGAAAATTACTACTTTCAAATTTCTAAATCTATTTCCATATCATTGATTCTCCTGTGTATAACCGTATTGACCCTGATTTCTTGGTGATTTAATCTTTTTATAATAAACTCCAATTTGTGTCCACAAAATTATGCGCCTACCATTGATACTGTTCCTGTAACCGTCCTCCTATAAACATTTATCAATAGACATTCAAATCCAAGTTCTTTCCATTATTTGATCGACATGAATATGATAACCCATGACTTTTTGATAGGACACATTCTTGATCCATTGGTTCTGTTTTTATAACGGACTCCTTATGGATATTTATCGAAAGACATTCAAATTCAAGTCCTTTCCATTTTAGATCGACCTGTATATTTCAACCCTTGACTGTTTTGATTATACACGTATTTTTCTTTAGTTTCACTATTTTTAAATGCACTCTAAAGTTATTTCAAGCTTCTTCACTTGTCAATTTCCTTAGGACTTAAATCTTTTTTAATCTAAATTTTAAATTTCTGAGCCTATTTCCTTATTATTACTATTAAATTTCTGAATTCATGTCCATATATCATTGATTCTTCTATCTATGACTGTTGTAATTCTGGTTCCTTAGTGATTTACGTATTTCATGGTTTTTCATTTGTCCCGTACTTTAAAAGGGACTTGAATCTAAGTTTTTTTAATCTAAATTAAAAAAATTTAATCTATTTTCTAAACATTAATGCTATCTATAACTATATCGACACTGATTTCTTAGTGATTTAATCTTTCTACGGGCTTAATTATTGTATTTTTCTAATATCCTCCAACCCGTGTCCATAATTTTATGTGCCTACCATTGATTCTGTTCTTATAACACGTGTTATTGCGTGTCTCATTTGAGTCCTATGCTTGTCATATAGGTCTCTTATGTTTTATCTATATGATGATATGGAGACAACCAATGTCTAAAGGACGTTGGCGACGGGAGCTGTTCGGCAAGTGGTTTCAGTTGGCGATCGTTGGTGGACGGTGTTCAATAGCGATCGGCAAATGAGAATATATACATACGTAAAATCTGGGCGGGTGGCGGGCTATAAATAAAAACCCATAATTTATATACATTTGGGAACAAAATGGTGTGTGTGTAATTTTAATTTGGAAACCGACTCCAACTAAGTCAAAGGTTATATTAATATAAATTGATATTAACTCCCTAATTTAGATAGTTGCGGTTGTTGCGTTGGCTTATTTTATAAGCAACGAGTCTTTTAACATCTTTCTTTAAAATTTCCTTTTTTATTCGCTCAAAGGAAACGGGTCACATTCACTGCGATTTCATATCTCCATTGAAACCCTAACCACCGTGGATTCTGAGGAGCCGCCGGTGGAGATCTTTCCCTACAAAACATTAACCCGCAGACTTTGAAACCCCCATGAGAGCTGATGAACCGCCGGTGATGTAAAGGCTCATCTTTCCCCATGGGAGTCCGATCAGCCGCCGGCAATGACGTGGCCCTAGGCGATGTTGAGGCGGTGAAATTAGAAGAAAGAGGAGGAATTGGAAGCCTCCTAAGGCTGCTGATGCCAAAAATTGGTTCAATTGAAGAAGGATGCTGTTGATGATGGTGGTGGTCGTGAGATCGAGAGTTTTGATGTTAAGGAAATTGATCTGCCTCTTGAGAAAAAAAACCAACTTTGGAAAAAATGAGAAGATTTTGGACGCAATTGTTCTCAACAGAAAGGAGCCTCATCCGAGTAAGTTTTTCTAATTTATTTCAATTTATTTTTCAAGAAATTTGATTGTTTAATTTTGGTTTTTATTTTTTAAATTCAGTTGAAGTTGAAGAGGACTCACACAGAAGCATTGCTAAAGTGCTTTTTTCCAGTTGATTTGATATTGTGGAGAGACATCTCGTAGTCTGCTTTAGTTTTTGGGTTTGGTACATTCATTCTTCTCTCTTCCTCTAGGTAATCTCTTTCCTTTTGAAATCTAAAAAAAAATTGAAAAAAATTAATATTAATATCGTATCAAATTTTCCAATATGCAGCGTCATATCAGCAATTTCCTATCTGGCCTTAATTTTTATTTACAAGTCCATTCTTAGAAGGTAATAAAAATTAATCCTTCAAGAAACAATTATTTAATTGCATTCTGCAGTTTGTATTCCGAATGAAAATTTTGTTTTTTGAAACAGGGGAGTTTTAGAATTTGGTGAGAAAGATGAGAGATGCATGGTTAGAGAAGAAGATGCTACTCTTAGACTCCTCCTTTCTTTTGTTAATGGAGTGTTGGCAAATCTCAAAAAACTTTTCTCTGGAGATCCTGCAACAACAATGAAGGTGGTCCTTTTTTTAAAAACAAACCTAGTTCTCATGCAGTGAAATTTTTACACTTTGTTTGTGGAACGTTTATTCACATTACTAGATTTTGGTCCATAAATGCATCACGCCACAACCTGTTTTACAGTGTTGAAATCTTTTCACGAATTAACTGAATTAGGATACATTGACTAATATATCTTGACAATACAAACCAACCCTTCACATTACTAGATTTTGGTCCATAAATGGATCACGCCACAACCTTTTTTACAATGTTGAAATCTTTTTCACGAATTAACTGATTTAGGATACGATGACTGATATAACCTGAAAATACAATCGTTCGTGGAACCAACCATTCACATTACTAGATTTTGGTCCATAAGTGCATCACACCACAACCTTTTTTGATATTGACCTGTAGACTTAAAATTTTGATATCGAATTATTTTTAAGATGACTTTCCATGAGTAAACTCGACCTATGTCTAAAATATATTAGAATTAGAGCTACGATTAAGCAGGTTCTATTGGGCACCATGTGTTCTTATCTTTTTGTTATTTTGTGATACGTTTAGTAGCAATGTCCACAAAAAATATGCACCTACCATTGATTCTGCACCTATAATCGTTCCTACTATAGCCATTTATGAAATGACATTCAAGCTCAAGTCCTCTATTATTTAATCGACGTGACTATGTCAACCCGTGACTTTTCGATCGTACACATTCATGATCCACTGATTATGTTCCTATAACCATCATCCTATGGACATTTATCAAGCTGTTTTTAAAGGAACTATAAAATTATTTCAAGCTGTTTACTTGTATCGTTTTGTAAAAGGACTTGAATCTATTTTTTAATCTAAATTTCAAATTTTCGAAACCATTTCCTTATTATTACTACCAAATTTCTGAATCCATTTCCATATGCACATCTTTCATTCCCCGTATATAACAGTGTTAATCCTGATTCACTACTGATTTAATCTATGCATAAATTTAATTATTTCCTTTTCATGATGTCCTCCAATTTTTATCCACGGCAGTATGTACATGTCATTGATTCTCTTTTTATAACTGCCTCATAATGGACATTTGTCAATAGGCATTCAAGTTGAAGTTCTCTCCATATTTAGATCAACCTGTATATATCCAATAGGCATTCAATAGACATTCAAGTTGAAGTTCTCTCCATATTCAAATTTTTATCCAAATTTACTTTACACACGTAACCGATTATTCAAGATACCTTCATTTTTTTTATCATCATCCAGCCTTTTTGGATACAAAATCGCATTTCAATTGTCCCGTTTATAAAATATTCAAAACCGTCTCCAATTCTTAAAGAAAATTTCTCATGATTTCAAAGACTTTTACCCCCATTTTGCATTTCAACAATTTTTTTATCTTTTAGAAGGGCTGAATTTTGAAAAAACTTCAATTGTATTAAATTTCTAAATCTATTTTCTTGATATTACCGCTTCCATAGGCACCATAAATTCACTTTTTCGTTACTTAAAGAAATTGAAGTTATTGTTAAATTTTAAATTTCTATACCTTTTTCCTTAATCACACTATTTAAAAATGTGCCAAGATATTATTTCAAGGTTTTTCACTTGACCCTTACTTTAAAAGGGGCTTGAATCTAATTTTTTTAATCTAAATTTAAAATTTGAAATCTATTTCCTGAACATTACTACTTTCAAGTTTCTAAATCTATTTCCATATGCATCTATCATTGATTCTCCTGTGTATAACCATATTGACCCTGATTTCTTGGTGATTTAATCTTTTTCTAATAAACTCCAATTTGTGTCCACAACAATATGCGCCTACCATTGATACTGTTCCTATAACCGCCCTCCTATAAACATTTATCAATAGACATTCAAATCCAAGTTCTTTCCATTATTTGATCGACATGAAAATGTTAATCCATGACTTTTTGATAGGACACATTCTTGATCCATTGGTTCTGTTCCTATAACGGACTCCTTATGGACATTTATCGAAAGACATTCAAATTCAAGTCCTTTCCATTTTAGATCGACCTGTATATTTCAACCCATGACTGTTTTGATTATACACGTATTTTTCTTTAGTTTCACTATTTTTAAATGCACTATAAAGCTATTTCAAGCTTCTTCACTTGTCTCGTTCTTTAGGACTTAAATCTTTTTTTAATCTAAATTTTAAATTTATGAGCCTATTTCCTTATTATTACTATTAAATTTCTGAATTCATGTCCATATATCATCGATTCTTCTATCTATGACTGTTGTAATTCTGATTCCTTAGTGATTTACGTATTTCATGGTTTTTCATTTGTCCCGTCCTTTAAAAGGGACTTGAATCAATGTTTTTTTTTAATCTAAATTTAATTTTTTAATCTATTTTCTAAACATTAATGCTATCTATAACTATATCGATACTGATTTCTTAGTGATTTAATCTTTCTACGGGCTTAATTATTGTATTTTTCTAATATCCTCCAACCTGTGTCCATAATTATATGTGCCTACCATTGATTCTGTTTTTATAACACGTGTTATTGCGTGTCTCATTTGTGTCCTATGCTTGTCATATAGGTCTCTAATATTTTGTCTATATGATGATATGGAGACAACCAACGTCTAAAGGAGGACGTTGGCGACTGGTGCTGTTCGGTAAGTGGTTTCAGCTGGCGATCGTTGGTGGACGGTGTTCAATAGCGATCGGCAAATGAGTATATATACTTAAGTAAAATCTGGGTGGGTGGCGGGCTATATATAAAAACCGATAATTTATATACATTTGGGAACAAAACGGGGTGTGTGTAATTTTAATTTGGAAACCGACTCCAAATAAGTCGAAGGTTATATTAATATAAATTGATATTACATTCCTAATTTAGATAGTTGCGGTTGTTGCGTTGGCTTATTTTATAAGCAACGAGTCTTTTAACATCTTTCTTTAAAATTTCCTTTTTTATTCGCTCAAAAGAAACGGGTCACTGTCACTGCGATTTCATCTCTCCATCGAAACCCTAACCACCGTGGATTCTGAGGAGCTGCCGGCGGAGATCTTTCCCCACAAAACCTTAACCCGCAGACTTTGAAACCCCCATGAGAGCTGATGAACCGCCGGTGATGACGCAGCCGCCGGTGATGTAAAGGCGCATCTTTCCCCATGGGAGTCCGATCAGCCGCCGGCTATGACGTGGCCCCAGGCGATGTTGAGGCGGCGAAATTAGAAGAAGGAGGAGGAATTGGAAGCCTCCTAAGGCTGCTGATGCCAAAAATTGGTTCAATTGAAGAAGGATGCTGTTGATGATGGTGGTGGTGGTGAGATTGAGAGTTTTGATGTTAAGGAAATTGATCTGCCTCTTGAGAAAAAAACCAACTTTGGAAAAAATGAGAAGATTTTGTTCGCAATTGTTCTCAACAGAAAGGAGCCTCATCCGAGTAAGTTTTTCTAATTTGATTCAATTTATTTTTCAAGAAATTTGATTGTTTAATTTTGGTTTTTATTTTTTAAATTCAGTTGAAGTTGAAGAGGACTCGCACAGAAGCATTGATAAAGTGCTTTTTTCTAGTTGATTTGATAATGTGGAGAGACATCTCGAAGTCTGCTTTAGTTTTTGGGTTTGGTACATTCATTCATCTCTCTTCCTCTAGGTAAACTCTTTCCTTTTGAAATCTAAAAAAAATTTGAAAATAATTAATATTAATATTGTATCAAATTTTCCAATATGCAGCGTCATATCAGCAATTTCCTATCTGGCCTTAATTTTTATTTACAAGTCCATTCTTAGAAGGTAATAAAAATTAATCCTTCAAGAAACAATTATTTAATTGCATTCTGCAGTTTGTATTCCGAATGAAAATTTTGTTTTTTGAAACAGGAGAGTTTTAGAATTTGGTGAGAAAGATGAGAGATGCATGGTTAGAGAAGAAGATGCTACTAGACTCCTCCTTTCTTTTGTTAATGGAGTGTTGGCAAATCTCAAAGAACTTTTCTCTGGAGGTCCTGCAACAACAATGAAGGTGGGCCTTTTTTTAAAAACAAACCTAGTTCTCATGCAGTGAAATTTTTACACTTGGTTTGTGGAACGTTTATTCACATTACTAGATTTTGGTCCATAAATGCATCACGCCACAACCTGTTTTACAGTGTTGAAATCTTTTCACGAATTAACTGAATTAGGATACATTGACTAATATATCTTGACAATACAACAAACGAACCCTTCACATTACTAGATTTTGGTCCATAAATGGATCACGCCACAACCTTTTTTACAATGTTGAAATCTTTTTCACGAATTAACCGATTTAGGATACGATGACTGATATAACCTGAAAATACAATCGTTCGTGGAACCAACCATTCACATTACTAGATTTTGGTCCATAAGTGCATCACACCACAACCTTTTTTGATATTGACCTGTAGACTTAAAATTTTGATATCGAATTATTTTTAAGATGACTTTCCATGAGTAAACTTGACCTATGTCTAAAATATATTAGAATTAGAGCTACGATTAAGCAGGTTCTATTGGGCACCATGTGTTCTTATCTTTTTGTTATTTTGTGATACGTTTTGTAGTAATGTCCACAAAAAATATGCACCTACCATTGATTTTGTACCTATAACCGTTCTAGAAGTCAAGGTGGTGAAATAGAGCTACAATTGTTTTTGGTCCATAAATGCACCTGCCACATTGTTAAGAAGAAGGTCACTCCGCTCGGTCTAGAAGTCAAGGTGGTGAATCGGAATCCACGAAGAATCCATTCCATTTGGAAAGAGTTCGGTGAGGCGCTATAAAGTCAAGTATGGGAGGGCGACGAAGGCAACGTCTTTATGGCCCTTTCCTTAAGACCAGCTATATGCCCTTTAAATAGCTCCTAAATAAGAGCTCTTTATATATAATAAAGTAGTTTCGTACGAAACTTGAGGAAAAGAGCAACCAAGAGCTCACTGAAAAAGGTCAGGGCTCTTTACGAGCGCCTACCTCACTGACTTCCTTACTACTCAAAGTGAACAGGACCCGCTAGTGCCTATTGCCCTTGAAATCACAGTTAACCAACTTCAGATCAATAAGAACAAGAAGGCAAGAAAACCCTACCACCGATACTAGACTAACGGGTCGACTCATTGCTTCTACTGCCTCTCCATACCCAAGCCGGGAAACACACCATCTCGTCATCAGACGACTCTCAGGTACTTGACTGAACAAGGTCAAGTCCGCAACTCACAGTAGATTGAATGAGTGGTTCGCTGTACCATTGAGACTTCCTTAAAAGATACTTGTGTGGAGCTTCTCGGCTCAGAACCGATGCCTTCTCGAACTATAGCAGCCTTTTCTACCGTAGTGAGATATCATCCCCCAGTAGTTTCATACCTCGGCACGAGATATTCATACAATCGGACCGGAAAGGGACCCACACAAGGACCGACGGATTCATGGTACTGAAAACCTAATTAGAGGAG